>CM059435.1:19067445-20267445 GCA_030390025.1 Squalus acanthias | reverse complement strand
CCACAGAACTTGGCGCAAAAATGCAAAATCTCCTTCTTGTGGTTACACACCAGCTGTACATTGAGGGAGTGGAAGCCCTTGCAGTTGACAAAGATAGCTGGGTTGTGATGGGGTGCCCTAAGGGCCACATGTGTGCAGTCTATGACACCCTGAACCATTGGCAAGCCTGCCACATTTGCAAAGCCAACCGAACGCGCGGTTACACTTGCTTGATCCCTTGAGAAGTGGATGTAATTGTGCGCCTTTGCAAAAAGGGCACCGGTAACCTGCATGATGCAACTGTGGGCGGCCAACTGGGAGATGCCGCTGATGTCTGCTGATGATCCCTGGAAAGAGCCTGAGGCAAAAAAGTTGAGTGCGGAGGTGACTTTGACAGCCACTGGTAAGGGGTGTCCACCCTGCTCCTCTGGGCTCCAGGTTTGGTTGCAGCAGTGCGCAGATGTCTCTGACAACCTCTCGCGAAACTCTCAGCCTCCTTTGGCACTGCTGCTCAGTCATGTTGAGGTAGCTCATCCTCTGTCTGTAAACCCTGAGAGGGGGTATCGCCTGCGGCGACGTGCTTCCATGCGCTGGCGCCTTCTGTCCTGTGCACCATCAGGTGGCTGAGCAGGAGGTTGGCGCTCCTGCTGCTGTTGCTGCTGAGCTGCCTGGTACTGCTGTTGCCGTGGCTGCTCCTCATCCGAATCTGAGGTCCACGATGAAAGGAAATAAATGGTTCCCATGCTGCTGGCAGATACCTCCATTGGGGAAGCGCTCAGTCCAAGTGGGGAGAGGGTTTTCCAAGGAGGTCCCACAGTTGAGAGATAGAAGCTGCAGCACCTCTGACTTCGGTAGGCCTGATAAAGTGCTGAAAGACCTGTGCAACAAAAGTTCTGCCACCTGCAACTGATCCCTGCTGAAAGCTCCGTTTTAATGGTGGGGCTGCAGCTGTGAGGAGGCCACCCACTTGTCAACCCGCCAGGATTAGCTGGCGTGGTTTAGGAGGACCGTGCAACACGCTGAAAATGTGGTAAACTAACAAAGGTCTGACAAAATAGGATTATAGAGGCCCTTAACCACTATTTAAGGGTCTTAACTACCTTTCCTGACTGATGGAGGCGGGACCGAATCGCATCCATGAAACCCACCTCCGGCAAAATTGCGCGTAGGCGGGTTCCGAACCCGCCCTCACTTTTTGCGATTTTCCCAACTGTCCCGCCTCCAAACCTGCCTCCTCGGCGCTGGGAAAATCGCCCCCAAGGCCTCCGGATTATTGTGTCCAGTAACATAACCTTCTTCTTCTTCTTAGGTAGTCCCTCAGGACTGAGGATGACTTGCTTCCACATTAAAAATGAGTTTGCAGGTGACTGATGAGTCCAATGTGGGACCTACAGTCTCTGTCACAGGTGGGGCAGATGGTGGTTGAAGGGGCGGGTGGGTGGGGTGCTTGGGTTGACGTGCGCTCCTTGCGCTGCCTGCGCTTGGCTTCCGCTTGCTCCCGGCGAAGAGATTCGAGGTGCTCGGCGCCTTCCCGGATGCTTCTGCTCCACTTTGTGCGGTCTTGGGCCAGGGATTCCCAGGTGTTGGTGGGGATGTTACACTTTTTCAAGGAGGTTTTGAGGGTGTCCTTGAAGCGTTTCCTCTGCCCACCTGGGGCTCTCTTGCCGTGCCGGAGCTCCGAGTAGAGCGCTTGTTTTGGGAGTCTCGTATCGGGCATGCAGACAATGTGACCTGTCCATCGGAGCTGATCGAGCGTGGTCAAAGCTTCGATGCTGGGGATGTTGGCCTGAGCAATTACAAGAGAAATGCAGGGAACAGCACCAACCGCTGTACATGGCCTTCTTTGATCTCACAAAGGCCTTCGACACTGTCAACCGTGAGGGATTATGGAGTGTCCTCCTCAAATTCGGCTGCCCTCAAAAGTTTGTCACCATCCTCCGCCTGCTTCACGACGACATGCAAGCCGTGATCCTGACCAACGATTCCACCACAGACCCAATTCACGTACGAACCGGGGTCAAGCAAGGCTGTGTCATCGCACCAACGCTCTTCTCGATCTTCCTTGCTGCAATGCTCCGTCTCACCCTCAGTAAGCTCCCCATTGGAGTGGAGCTAATTTACAGAACAAACGGGAAACTGTTCAACCTCCGTCGCCTCCAGTCCAGATCCAAGGTCGTCCCATCCTCTGTCGTCGAATTACAGTATGCAGACGACGCTTGCATCTGCGCTCACTTGGAGGTCGAACTCCAAACCATCGTCAACACCTTCACCGAAGTGTACGAGAGCATGGGCCTTACACTAAACATCCGTAAGACAAAGGTCCTCCACCAACCTGCCCCCGCCACACAGTACTGCCCCCCCAATTATCAAAATATCAATGAGCAATTGGCATGAGGTTGAAAAGGCCATCCAACAACTGAAGAACAACAAGGCCTCAGGAGCAGATGGAATCCCCGCCGAGGCACTAAAGCATGGCGGAGAAGCACTACTGGCGCGAATTCATGAACTCATTTCTCTTATCTGGAAGGAGGAGAGCATGCCAGGGGATCTCAGAGACGCCGTAATTGTGACCATCTTCAAGAAAGGTGACAAGTCCGATTGCGGTAATTACAGAGGAGTTTCCCTGCTGTCTGCCACAGGGAAAGTCATCGCAAGAATCCTCCTCAATCGCCTTCTCCCAGTGGCCGAAGAGCTCCTCCCAGAGTCGCAATGCGGATTCCGCCCACTAAGGGGCACAATGGACATGATCTTCACCGCACGTCAATTACAAGTAACACAACCACTATGCCACCGTACCCCCAAGACAAGTCTATGAGGAGGCACTAGTGAAACCGATGCTCTTTTCATTGGAACAGATAAGGTTAAGAGGAAATCTGACAGATGTGTTCAATATTATGAGAGGTTTTGATAAGGTAAATGGGGAAAAACTATTTTCACTTGTTAGTAGTAACTAGAGGGCATATATTTAACACCATTACAAAAAGAACGAAAAGAGAATTTAGGAAAAATAAATTTATGCAGAAGGTTAGAATATGGAATGTGCTACCAGAAACAGTGGTGGAAGTAGAATGTATAAAAACTTTAAAGTTGAAAATGGATAAATATTTACAAAAGAAAAAAATCTATACAGGGAAATGGCAGAGAAATAGTACTAAATCGATAGCTCTTTGAGAGAACTGTTGCGATAAGGTAAATAGCTTCAATCTGTGCTGTAAAATTATACAATTTTTTGATGCTACATCTTCACACTGCTCAGGAATTAGCAGCAAAATGGCTAGCTTGTCCACTGGTGCAGGTTGTACAAGAGATCCTGTTCCACAATGACGAGTCTGTACCAACATTTCAATTTTTCCAGCTTTCTCTCATCTCATTTGTTTCGATAGTTCAAACTGATTTGTAGCTCCTTTTTCATCCTCTTGACACTATTTGGATTGAACATATGCAGTGGGCACTCTGCCCACATTTTGGAGGACATGTTAGCATTTTGGATGCTGAGTACCTGCTTCAAGCAATCTGGTCTTGTTTATCATGACTTCAGCCACAAGGAAATCCATATCCTGCTTACTGAAACGAGCTTTCCTCCTGTGTGAGAGCTTGTTACTGCTGGTGCTGCTCCTTCTTTGGCATATTCAGTGGGCCTGAACATTAGTGCTTCCTCTTCACAGTTCCACGTGGCTCATTTAAATATAGTGTAATTTGGAGCCCATTTAAATCTTATACTTGGTTGTTAATAAACTGATGCTTCAATACAAACCACTCTGATGGGAATATCAAAAATAACACACATATTCTTCAAACATAAATATCACAGATGTGTGGATGCCAGAATATCAATAGCATTAATCCAGATGATTACATATTTGATGGTATATTTTTTTTATTCACATGGTCAGAGACTGACAAAAAAACAGATGACAAAGATCATCAAGATAAGTACAGTTGAAGGAAACCATTCTATTTCGTCCTTTCATAGAAATCTATAGTCCCCCCCCTACCACCACCTCCGCATCCAACTGCCTTTTGAATGATCGCAGAATTTTAGTCTTTACAATCCTACCCTATTCCAGATATTAATAACTCATTGTTTGAAGAAGTGCTTCTTGTCATCAGTCTTGAACTCACCTTTGAATAGTTTGCATCTTTGTCCCCTTGTCTGACAGTCATGGTTTAACTTGAAATAATATTTTGGCTCAACTTTTTTTATTCCACTTATTATCTGATGTATCTCTGAAAGGTTCCTTCTTCAGGATGAAGAGACTGTGTGTTTTTCAGACCTTTCCTTATACCTCATTCCTCGAACACACTATGTGAGAAGTCGCACAACACCAGGTTATAGTCCAACAGGTTTATTTGAAATCACAAGCTTTCGGAGCTGCTGCTCCTTCGTCAGGTGAAGTAACACACTAGACAACAAACTTTATGAAATCACACTCCTGACATGGAGTTTCACCCGCCTGGAATACACCGTCAGGAAATCCTGGGTCGTGCACCTCACCTGCAATTTCCTGTTTATCTCTCTGGTCAGCAAGGCACCCCACCAGCAGTGTAATTTTGTAAAATCAACCCTTAGGGATCAGCAATCATTGAAGAAAACCGAATGCTGAGCTATACTGCCAAATCAGTGGAGTATGAGTCTGAGTGCAGTATGATTCTAAACAATAAAGGACCCAGAACTGGAGCATTCCATGTAGTATATTTCTCCAGTCTGACATTACGCCCCACTGCTGCCTCTCTTATAGCCAGTTCCTTATCAACCTCCGAGTTCCATCCTAAATACCCACTGCCTCAAGCTTGTGTAGCTTAAGTCTTGATGTAGGATTTAATCAAAGGTTTTTAGTAAGTTCTTTTTCGTTTTGAGCTGGTAGTCTATAGCATACACCTTGAACTATCTTTACTCCTTTTAACAATTATATATTTCTTAGGCAAGTCTGGACTCACAGAACTTTCCTGTATTGGTTCCTACTGTCTCCTCCTAAAGGCGGTCAGCCACTTCCTCCTCTGCTTCACTATACCTCTCTATCTGTGGCATGACTACATTCTAGAATGCATCTTCCAGAAACTTTTCTTCCTTATTTATGTTTTGGAATGTAGCCAGCTGGTTGTCAAGCTCAGCATTCCTCTGCTTCAGCAACACAACCCTCTGACACTTCATGCATATGTATTACTCCTGGATACTTAACAGATCTAGCATATTTTACATCTTACACATTGCACACATCACAAGTCTTGGTTCTGATCCCACCACTTCAACAATCTTGACTGCTGTACTACTTACAATTACCAATTCTAGACACAATTTATTCCCTTTCATTCCATCTTATTCCCAAACTCCCACTTGAGTCAAACGTCCTATCTTAGCCTCTCTTGCACAATCTGACCTTGATAGCATCTCACTCACTCAGCCTCCCGTAGCGCAAATAGCCTCGTACTTGCAATCTAACTTACTTTATTTTCACAAGATTCTATCTGATAACTTACTCAGGAATTCACAGATTGGGATTTGCTCACTTCCTTTGGTGACAAAGGGGCAAGGATTGTTCGTTTTGCACACTAGTCCTGAGGCACACACCATTTTGTGTCGTCCAGTCCAGGTTTCTACCAACACTGCTTTTAAACTGAAATAAAAACAGAAAATGCTGGAAATACTCAGCAGGTCAGGCAGTGGAGTGAGAAGCAGAGTTTATGTTTCAGGTCGATGACCTTTCGTCAGAAATGGAAAAAGTTAGAGTTCTTACGAGAGCTCATCGACCTGAAACGTTAACTCTGTTTCTCTTTCCACAGATGCTGCCTGAACTGCGGAGTATTTCCAGCATTTTCTGTTTTTATTTCAGATTTCCAGCATCCGCAGTATTTTGCTTTTGTATTACTGCTTTTAAACTGGCTGCTGAGCTATCAGTGAGGTTGCAATGGGTGGGGACTGTGAAATTTCTCTTTCTCTGCTTGGTACCACATGACAGAAAAAATATATCACTGCAGACTGAGACGCCCTTGGATATAGTGTAATGAGAACTCTCTGTTACTGATATATTGCTATATCTCTACATTAGTCTTTACATTTAATAAAAAAAACATGCTTCTGGCACAGAAATGAGTTTAGATTGCTTTCTCAACTATAATGTATGACAAAAATAATATCCTAAAAACCTACAGTTATACCCTGGAGGTTTCAATTGCTGGCCCAATTAATACCAGCCCTGCACAATTGCAAACAAATTCACTAGCAGCTTCAAGCTGCACAATAAGGTTTATACTGATGGTTGGTAGAATAACAGGACATTATTCACTTTGCTGACACGGAACTACCTCAGGGCTTTAGATTCTTTTAAACCTGGAGCTGAAAGATTCTTCTGAAACCTTTCTTTGTCAAGGGGAAGATAAAATCCAGCTTTAAAGTTTTCTGTGGACAAAACTCTAGTTGGTACCTTTAATAGGCCATTACAGAGGCAGCACTGAAATTTAAATAGGAATGGCAAATAGACCGCTGGAGACAGAAAGCACCAAAGTAGTTTTTTCTCTGCTTCCAGAATCAGAAAGATTTTCTCACTGTTTAGGCCATCGAGACCTTCTCCTGATATCAAGCGAGGACTGTAGCCAGCAGCGTAAATGCAATCTTCAAGCAACCGCCCATGTGCAACTCTTATGCAGCGCTGCTGGCCCAATGTTGCCACTGAGGTCCAAGTCCACCCCACCGTATGAACAGGCTTCCATTTGTTCAAGGTTAGTTTCGAACACTTGTGTTCAATATCAGCTTAATATGCTGCTCCAAGCTATCAGGACTTTCCCCATCCATTGCCCCACTTCTGTACCAGTCCCTGTTACTTCAAGAGATGGGCTGAGAGGGAGAGTCCATGACAGCAGTTGCTGGAAAGACAAGATTGCAGGTGGTTTAGAAGGAGTCGCGATAGTTGATTGAAGTTCCACACCACCACCCTGGAAGAAAATCTAGCCCCTATGATGTCAAATATTAGAAAGTATATAATAATCAGTGAGAGATTATTGAAGATCAGTATCATCATAAACTGATCCACTGCAACACTTACGTACTGTAACCTTCCTTGCTCTCAAGGAGTAAAAATACAATTGACCCCTGAAATTTTTCTCACAAAAATGTTATTAAGAAAAAAGTCAGAAAAATGACTAAAAAGAGCAATACAGTACTAAAATGGTACTGTAAATGTTGCAAAAAGCCCTTCATTAAGTTTTCCATTGCTTGTGGAGCTTCCCTTGCTCCCATTCCAAATGGATGCTGAAGGTAAAAAGAACAAAAAGAGGCAAATCCTGCAGAATTGTACCAGGTATTAACTTAAGTATTGCATCAAATCTGAGGTCTAAATTAAGATAAGGTACAAAATGGCTGTCAGCACTCTAGCACGCAAAATGCAGCAAACTGCAGAATTGCAGCCCAGTAGGAAATGAGCGCATTCTTTAATCCCTAGCACCCCTAGTGCAAATACTCTCCCGGCAAACAAGACTGCTGAATCGACCCCTTCATGTGAAAAGCTTTGAGCCATTTCTGAGAGATGTAATAAGATACCAGTTGGATGATTCTGGGATCCGGCATTCTGCGATGGGAGTGTCATTTCACTGGGAACACATTTTGCAAAATGGTTGGCACACAACCTGTGATTTTTTCCATCTATTAAGATGAATGGATGGAAATCATGGGATTTTCATCCGTGCTTTTCTGAGATGCGCTCTCTGGGAGTTCTGGACCATGGAATCACACTTCATAAAAATTCAGGTGTTTCTTTCTGTGAGCTAGTTTTTGAAGAAAGGGCAGAATTTCTTCGAATTAGAGAGAAGGTAACAACAGACAGAGAACAAATAATTTTGAAACTAATTAAATGAAACTGTACTTTTATTCCAAAGGATAATTTAAGGAGCTCAGTAATAATGGCCTGGATTTTGTGGTAGGAATAACGGTAAGGCTATCAGCCTCACTGTGGTTAAGAAGTAAATTGGACAGCAACTTCCAGCGTTGGTACATGCACAGTTAAACCCGGAAATCAGGAAGTTGCTGTCCGATTTGCCCTGCTCCTCCACAAGCTTTGCTACACTGGTACCTTGAAGGGCGTGAAGTTGCGGTACTTACTCACTAGATACCAGAAAATGTTAGGGCTTGTACATTAAGTGTAAGTGAATTTTTAACGGAGTGATAAATCTGAATTGCTACCAAACAAACTCTCTGGCACAGAAAATTAACTTTTACAAGTGTGGAGTCTCATTCCTTCAGATTTTAATTATTGTTGAAGATTTTAAAAAGTTAAAAGTTAAAATAATTTATTTTTTTTAACTTTTTCTTTCTGTGTCTTTTATCTCTCTCTCTTAATCCCATCTTTCTTTCCCTCTCTTTATTTCACTTTCTGCACATGATTTTACACTGAATTAAATATTCTAACTTACATTTCCTGGTCTAGACTCTGCGTGCTTCAGTAAGGATTCTTCAATCTGATTGGTTGAAGACACACGCTACAGATCCCCTGTAGAGGGCACCACGCTGTATCAGACTCCTGATAACCGTAAGTTGTTGTGCAAAAGCCCACAACAGTCTGTGGACAGCTGTAAGCGTAATGAATGGTGAGCGCTGTTCGTTTGCCACTGGCTGCAAAATCCGGTGTTGGGTATATTTGAATAACTGTGTGACTCTTTTTTATTTCCACAGAATATTAATAACTATAATGTCTAACCAGCAATGACAAGTATTGCAATTGTTGCAACATCAAACATATTGTTAGGTATGATTAAATCTGATTTAATTTCAATTTGGAAATTTAATTTTTCATTGCTTTGTTTTATTAATATTAATAATATTAATTAATATTACTTTTGTGATAGGTCTCTCAATAGTACCTCATCTGCATCAGTTGAAGAATCATGTTATAGTTGTTTAATAACTTCAAATCTACTGTTGTTTCCCTTTTTTGGCTCCACTGATTATGGCAAGGGACCAGTGGAAACCCTGCAAAATTTCAGGGTCAAAATTCCAATCGAAGCAGCTTGAAGGGACGAAGAGAGTCGAAAGCTTTTTTAAGGCAGATTAATGTCTTGTATACTGAACAGAGAAAATAATTTATGGACAAAGGATTGATGTTCAGTAAGAAAAAGTTTCACCATCACTTACTTCAACACCATTTGAAAGCAATCTGCATCTCAATTCCTTTAACCGTCAATCTTTTCAGAGTTATATTAAAATATACTTTTGGCTGCTCTACTGATGGCTCAACGAATTTATCTATTGGGCAGCTGAGCGATAAAGAGCAAGAAGGTTCGAGTTTCCATCAGCAGTCTGCACTACATTAGCATTACAATTGGGCTGAATGCCCCTGGGTTAGGGAGGGAGAAATAAGCTAAGGTTACCGAACCACTATCCAACAATTACTGCTGATCCTGTGTGTGTGTGGATAGTGGGTTAGGACAGGATCATGTCAGCAATGGTGGTCCATAGTCGAATAGCCTGCTGACACTCGCTGTCAAGAATTGAATACTTATCATTTGGGTGAGGTACTAGAGGGTAACCAAAGCTTTCAGGACATCAGACCCAAAGGGCCAAAATGAGCAATTTTATGTCAAATGTCTGTATTCAATCATCAAACAAATATTATTAGTTAGCATCTTGCAAATAATAGGAGGTGACTTTCTGCAATGGTTCTCATTCTCGTCCGCCGTAACTTCAGCAGAAGAGCTGCAGAAAGCCTGGCGAGCTGAGAAAGGCAAAAAAAAATGTTTTGACCAAAAATCTGGATCAGCCCCTTTAAACAGGGGCCTGATGGGGACAAGACTGGGGTCTTGGAGGCCGAGGCACGTCCTGATGGCAGTCAGGTGGAGGATTTTCTGGTGCATGGGCCAGGCGGGTGCCGGAGATACACCCATAGTGGTGCAGTTCCCGTCCCTCTCCATGAAAACAGGGTCCCCTCACGTTAGCCCTGTAAGCTCCAGTGGCGTCAATGCTGGAGGGTATCAGTGGGCAAGATGCAAGTGTTACTGCTGGCCTCGCGGCCCAGGGATTTTTATGCCAATATATTTTAACAAATTGAACTTTAGCACGGAATAAAGTTATTGTGAAGGAATTTTGTCATCATTTATATCATCAATGACCGACAATTCTTTTTCTAAACAGTGGGATGAATAGAAATTTTTATAGTGTTCCGTTTTCTCATTCGGCCTCATTCGGAAATCAGGTTAGATTTCCCAGCTGTTGGTAATTGGGATCCAAATTAATGTTAACTGTGCTATGATTTTCAAACTGGCAACAGTAGTAAAAATGAATCGTCAAAAGGCTTCTAATTTCCTGCCTAGCTGCGATGATCGGGTATTATCACTGGGACTTGAGGGAAGAGTAAGCTAAAATGTCATCAGTTATATTGATCCAGAACCCAGTGTTCTGCTTTGGTTGTTCTTGTTACCAGCAACAGAAAAAGAAAACAAATAGTACTTGATCTTATCTTCATAATGATAGCTGTATTTACACTTGCTCAGTGCCACTGGTCTGCTGCATTCAGTGGCGTGCAAATAACAGATGGTGCTTTGAGCAAAGTTGGCCGAGTGCTTATTAACAAATTAAATGTTATTTGTGATAGAAGTGAGAAAATCTAGTTCAATGGCTTGGAGACAAATAAAACAAAAATCTAAGTGTCGACTCGGCTCAGCTATCGCGGAGCCAGAAAGTTTGTATGTTCAAGTCTCACGGTGGACTTTTGCTTATAATATGGGCTGACACTTTAGTGTAGTACAGTATTGAGAAAATGCTGCATTGTTGGTACATGCTAACCTTCAGTTCAGATGCGAGCTATTTCCTGCTCCCGGCTGACTGTGAGCTCCCATTGGTAAGCCAGAACCAGAAAATCAGCCCTAACAAATACCAATTAAAGAAAAGAACAATAAAATGAGTTCAGTGTTGGGCTTTGCTGAGGCAGAATTTGAGAGTAAATTGCTTGTATGCTCACCTGTCGGGAGCTCACATCAACTGCAGCCCATGATTTTCCATCTGTTAATGAATAGAAATTCATGTGCTGTGCAAGTTCCGCTTCCCTAAATGTGCGTCTGGTGATACCCTGCCTGTGGCATACAAGTGGAAAATATGCCCTTTGATTACCAACCATCAACTGTCATTTCGGTGACGAATTCCTCACTATTTTCAGTCCATTGGTGGACCAAACATTGCGTAGGAATTTTTTTTTAGTAAGGAAATAACAGTGGAAGTCATTTCTGGCACTTGTGCACTTTTAAGACATTTCCCCGAGTTTCCTTGGGGGAAAAATTGAGTTGTGCCCCCTTTGGGACGCTAACTTCACCGGCCCGAAAAAATGAGCGCCCCCGCAGGTCGAAATTCATCGGTAGCGCCCCAAGAGGGAAGCGGGGTGCTACTGGAAGTGCCCCGCCTCTCTCTAGGGGCGCTGCAAGGGAATATTGTGGCGCTACGTGCCGCAGCGCCCCGCCTCCCTCTTAGGGCGCTAACAGGAGGCGCAAAGCAACCGAATTTTTAGGCCCTTGTGTTTTTTGACTCATTCTGCAATACAGTCCACAGACCCAATGGCCTCCTTTGAATATGATGCGGAGATGCCGGTGTTGGACTGGGGTGGACAAATGTGAGAAGTCGCACAACACCAGGTTATAGTCCAACAGTTTTATTTGAAATCACAAGCTTTCGGAGCGCTGCTCCTTTGTCAGGTGAAGTGAAGAGATACATACAGTGACCCACCCAGGAGAAGAACATCAAACATTACACTTCCAATGTATGTATCTCTTCACTTCACCTGACGAAGGAGCAGCACTCCGAAAGCTTGTGATTTCAAATAAAGCTGTTGGACTATAACCTGGTGTTGTGCGACTTCTCACATTTGTCCTTTGAATATGGCATAGAGCTAATGGCATTTCCTGATTTTACATGGCTATTGCACTCTTGGTAACTTAGACTGAGATAAATGGCGTACAGGAACTGCCTGGATCACCGAATCAAGTTTGCGAGATATGAAGAGTCTGGAAAGTTTCTGCAATTTGGAAATGGTTTTTTCAACCCATGTGCATGTTCCTGGGGTGGGCAAAGAAGAAAAGGAAAGAGTGCCCCTTGTGTTACCTTGCCAGCCCTGGTGAGGTTGTTGAACTTTTTCCAACACAGGTCTGCAGTCCTGAGGTGGGGAAGTTGGTATGCAGTGTCAATGCCACCTCCCTCCAGATGGCATGAGTAATATTTCTTGGTGGCACCCACACCCAGGAATCTGGGCCTGCTGCCTTCAATCTCCTCAAAGAAGGCTTGGAAGTGTAATGTTTGATGTTCTTCTCCTGGGTGGGTCACTGGCCTGCATCTCTTTGGGCACAGATGGTGCTTGTATGGTCATAATTCTCCCTAAACCTCTCCCTCCTCATTTAAGACGCTCCTTAAAACATTTGATCAAGCTTTTGGTCACCTGTCCTAATATGTCCTTATGTGACTCAGTGCCAGATTATATCTGATAACGCTCCTGTGAAGCGCCTTGGGACATTTTACTATGTTAAAGGCACTATATAAATACAAGTTGTTATTGTCGTACAAGAATAATTAAAAAAATCTTGGTCAGACATGCAGTGACGTTATTAGAGAGTAATGTGGAAGAGCCAAGCACTGTTCCCATCTTACCTGATTGTTCCCTAGTCAGCTGCTGAAGAGTGCAGGCTGAACTGCCTTCTTAAAGGCTGCACAGAAATTTCCAGGTAGTTCAGCTGCTTCCACCCATTTTGCACCAATGCCTGCATCAATGGGTGTACAAATGAGCAGATCGAGGACACCTTCATGTAACTCCCCCGCAGGCCACTGGTGGCCACAACTCTCTTCTGAAAGGAGCAACTGTGGTGCAAATCACATTGAAAAATTCCAGCCAACAGGCTTAAAAAAATGAGCTTTATAGTTTGGATGAGGCAGCAGTGACTCAGTTGATCCACTAGATGGGGCTATGAATTGCAATGGACTGTGTTTTCTTGGTGATATTCTGCCCATGGAAACAAATATACATGCATGGAAAGCGAAAAGGCCATTCAGCCTGTTGGACCCAGTCTTTCATAGACCATGTACAATCTACTTTATTGTGGACTCAGCCCGACTCTTTTAAAAAAGGAAACGTTCTGCAATCATTTTCCTTTCCCAGACCCCAAAGATAAATTGAGCAAAACTCAAGACGATCTTTCGAAGCTGATATCCAACATTACTTATCGTTGACTGAATGGCTTCCTTGACATGACATTTTCATGCTTCCAGTAGCTCAGGATCCATCAAGTTACACAACGCATTCAATCATCTCTCTCTCTACTTATCTTTGTAAAATTCAATCTTGTTCCAAACCAAATCCTCTTTCATCTTATTTTTAAAGGTAAGAACATAAGAAATAAGAGCTGGAATAAGCCTTTTGGCCCTTCGAGCCTGCTCTGCCATTCAACAAGATCATGGCTGATCTTCTACCTCAACTCCACCTTCCCGCACTGTCCCCATATCCCTTAATTCCCTTAGTTCCCAAAAATTTATCGACCTCTGTCTTGAATATACGCAATGACTGAGCATCCACAGCTCTCTGGGATAGAGAATTCCAAAGATTCACCACCCGTGGAGTGAAGAAATCTTTCCTCATCTCAGTCCTAAATGGCCGACCCCTTATTCTGAGACTGCGACTCAGTGTTCTAGATTCCCCAGCCAGGGGAAACATTTTCTCAGCATTAACCCTGTCAAGCCCCTTCAGAATTTTGTATGTTTCAATTAGATCACCTTTCATTCTTCTAAACTCAAGGGAATATAGACCTAGTCTACTCAATCTCTCCTCACAGGGCAATCCCCTCATCCTAGGAACCAGTCTAGTGAACCTTTGTTGCACTCTCTAAGGCAAGTATGTCTTTCCTTAGGTAAGGAGACCAGAACTGTACACAGTACTCCAGGTGTGGCCTCACCAATGCCCTGTATAATTGTAGTAAGGCTTCTTTACTCTTATACTCTAATCCCTTTGTAACAAAAGCTAAATAAAATTAAGTGCTTTAACTTTTAGCAGGGGTAGGCACTCTGTTGCAAATTCACATCTTTCGCAAATTGTGTACAAAAAAGTGAAGTTCGATATTTTAAAAGTGGGTCTTTTCTCCATTTTGAAAATAGCTGTCGATGTCACCTCGGAGCAAGAGCTCAAGAATTCTATGTAGTGCGGGGTTTCAAAACCTGCTGGTTGTCTTCCATAGGGGCAGGAGTAGGCCATCCAGCCCTTCGAGTCTGTTCTGCCTTTCAATTAGATCACAGCTGATCTGTACCGCAACTCCATTTAACCGTCAATTTCAGTCTTAAAAATTTCAATTGACCCAGCATCCACAGACTTTTGGCAAAGAGAGATCAAGATTTCCATTACCCTCTGTGTGCAAAAAGTCTTCCTGATTTCAATCCTAAATAGATTAGCTCTAATTTTAAGATTTAATTTTAAGGTTTAAATTTAAGATCTTGTTCTAGATTCCTGCACCAGAGGAAATAGTTTCTCTGTATCTACGCTATTGAATCTCTATTATTTTAAAGACCACGATTAAATCACCTCACACCCTACTAAACTAAAAGGAATACAAGTTTATGTAACCTGTCCTCATAATTTAACCCTTCAAGCTCTGGTATAATTCTGGTGAATCTGCACTGTACCCCTTCTAAGGCCAATATATCTTTCCTGAGTAACAACAGAAAACGCTGGAAAAACTCAGCAGGCCAGGCAGCATCCGTGGAGAGAGAAACAGAGTTAACGTTTCAAGTCGAAGACCTTTCGTCAGAACAGAGTTCTGACGAAAGGTCTTCAACCTGAAACGTTAACTCTGTTTCTCTCTCCACAGATGCTGCCCGGCCTGCTGAGTTTTTCCAGCGTTTTCTGTTGTTATTTCGGATTTCCAGCATCCGCAGTATTTTGCTATTGTATCTTTCCTGAGGTTCGGTGCCCACAACTGGACACCGTGCTCCAGATGGGGTCTGACCAAGGCTCTGTGCAACTGAAGCATCACTTCCTCACTTTTGAATTCCAACCCCCTTGAGATAAAGACTAACATTCCATTAGCCTTTTTGACTACTTTTTGTCCCTGAGCACTAGCTTTTAGTGATTTACGTAAAAGGTTGATGGTTGTGGTAGTTGGAGGCCAATCATCACAGCCCCAGGACATCGCTGCAGGAGTTCCTCAGGGCAGTGTCCTCGCCCCAACCATCTTCAGCTGCTTCATCAATGACCTTCCCTCCATCATAAGGTCAGAAGTGAGGATGTTCGTTGACGATTACACAGTGTTCAGTTCCATTCACAACTCCTCAGATAATGAGGCAGTCTGCGCCCGTATGCAGCAAAACCTGGAAAACATCCAGGCTTGGGCGGATAAGTGGTAAGTTCCGGGCAATGACCATCTCCAACAAGAGAGAGTCTAACCACCTCCCCTTGACATTCAATGGCATTACCATTGTTGAATCCCCCACCATAAACATCCTGGGGGGGTCACTATTGACCAGAAACTTAACTGGACCAGCCACATAAATACTGTGGCTACAAGAGAAGGTCAGAGGCTGGGTATTCTGCGGCGAGTGGCTCACCTCCTGACTCCCCAAAGCTTTTCCACCACCTACAAGGCAGAAGTCAGGAGTGTGATGGAATACTCTCCACTTGCCTGGATGAGTGCAGCTCAACAACACTCAAGAAGCTTGACACCATCCGGGACAAAGCAGCCCGCTTGATTGGTAACCCATCCACCACCTTAAACATTCAATCCCTCCACCACTGGCGCACCATGGCTGCAGTGTGTACCACCTACAAGATGAACTGCAGCAACTCGCCAAGGCTTCTTCGACAGTGTCACCCTAACCTGCGACCTCTTCCACCTAGAAGGACAAGGGCAGCAGGCGCATGGGAACACCACCACCTCCAAGTTCCCCTCTAAGTCACACACCATCCTGACTTGGAAACATATCACCGTTCCTTCATTGCTGGGTCAAAATCTTGGAACTCCCAACCTAACAGCACTGTGGGGGTACCTTCACCACACAGACTTCAGCAGTTCAAGAAGGCAGCTCACCACCACCTTCTCAAGGGCAATTAGGGATGGGCAATAAATGCTGGCCTTGCCAGCGACGCCCACATCCCATGAATGAATAAATAATCACATAAATCCCTTTGCTTCTCATCTCTCACCATTAAGAAAATATTTTGATTTGTCTTTCTCAGATCCAAAGTGGTTGACCTCAAACTTCTCCACATTGAACTCCATCTGCCATTGTTTGGCCACTCACCCTAGTTTGTCTACATCCATTTGTAACTTCATGCTCTCTTTCACACAATTTACTGTGCCTCCTAATATCGTATCATCTGCAAACTTGGATATATAACTCTATGGGGGAGAAATTCGGGAGCGCCCCATTTGGGGCGCTAACATTTAAAAGCTGGAAAAATTAGTACCAAGCACTAACGATTCTCAGCTTTCTCTAAATTCGGTGTTAGTGCTCCAGGAAGGAAGTGGAGCGCTAAATCAAGCGCTCCACTTCCTTCCTGGTGCGCTAAAGGACGCAGACGAGGCAGTAGTGGTGCAGCGCTGCACAATGTCCCGTGCAGCGCTGCCGCGATCCAAGGCTCCTTCCCTCCCTTAAAAGAAAGGGCCATTGCTGCAGGCTCTGCATTGGGATCAGTTAGCTAGTCCCCAATAGCAGCCGTGATCCGGCCCGATCAGTCCCATGCACTCCAGCAGAGCGCCGGGCTGATCGATCGCGGCCAAAGAAAAATAGAAAAAATTGAAATAATGCATTGTAACAATTTTTATACTTACCTCCCGCCCGGCCTCTTGAACAACGTCCCCTGCAGCTGTCGGTGTTGTTGCCCGGCGATGCTGCAGGGGGTGGAACCGAAGTTCGGGTCCGGGGCCCTACTGGGGCGATGCGCAGGACAATGACGTCACAATCTCCGGGCGCAGAAGATCGTGGCACAATGTGTCACCGTCACTGCAAACCTCTCAGCCAAATTAGCGGGAGTCGTTCATTTCACCATGCCCGGTCGGTATGTCGTAAGCGCCCCGTTATCGTCCCCCGGAGGCGATACCGGAAGGTGCTAAGGAGGCCAATTTCTAGGCTTATATTCCTTCATCCAAGTCATTAATATGGTGAAAAGCTGAGGCCCCAGTACAAATCCCTGGGGAACACCACGTCTCACATCCTGCCAATCAGAGAATTAGCCCTTTATCCCTGCTCCAGTCTCCTACTTCCCAACCAATTACCAACCCATGTCACAAAGTTACATTCAATTCCATGCACTCTCATTTTTGATAATCAGTTGTGAGCGATCTTGTCAGATGCCTTCTGGAAGTCCATACAGAAAACATTCATAGACACTTCCATGTCATTCTGGCCTCAGTCCCACAAGTTATTTGTGACCATGAAATTTCCACGTGGATGGCAAATAGACCTCAGACCCAAAGCCAAGCGTCAATTCTCAGCACACAGCCAGAGAAAAGCAACTTTAGGCTGAACCAGGAGTAGCGGAGTACAAAAAATACTTCTCTGTTGCTGATTCCATTCTTTCCTATTATTGAACAAACCCAAGCACTGCATTAGAAGCTGTGCCCACTGTAAGGTTGAACTGATGCTGGAAAAGACACTCATTCCCCTGTAGCCCTGCTATTTCTTTTTTTGTAATTCTGGCTTCAGGTATGGTGCCGGAGGACTGGAGGACTGCTAATGTGGTACCCTTGTTTAAAAAGGGAGAAAAGGATAGACCGAGTAATTACAGGCCAGTCAGCCTAACCTCGGTGGTGGGAAAATTATTGGGAAGAATTCTGAGAGCTCGGCGCCGTGATATGCTCCTCCTGCTATATGTGGGAAATCAGGAACGCTTCCTGTATCCCTGACGACCATGTGTGTGGGAAATGTATCCAGCTGCAGCTACTGACGGACCGCATTGCGGCGCTGGAGCTGCGGATGGATGCATATTGGAGCATTCGCGACGCTGAGAACGTTGTGGATAACACGTTTAGCGAGTTGGTCACACCGCAGGTAAAGGGTGTACAGGCAGGAAGTGAATGGGTGACCACCAGGCAGAGTAAGAGGTGCAGGCAGGTAGTGCAGGGGTCCCCTGTGACCATCCCCCTCTCAAACAGATATACCACTTTGGATGCTGTTGGGGGGGATGACTTATCAGGGGAAGGCGGCAGCAGCCAACTTCCTGGCACCATGGGTAGCTCTGCTGCACAGGCTGGGAGGAAAAAGTGTGGAAGAGCTATAGTGATAGGGGATTCAATTGTAAGGGGAATAGATAGGCGTTTCTGCAGGCCGCAATCGAGACTCCAGGATGGTGTGTTGCCTCCCTGGTGCAAGGGTCAAGGACGTCTCGGAGCGGCTACAGAACATTTTGGAGGGGGAGGGCGAACAGCCAGTTGTCGTGGTGCACATAGGCATCAACGATATAGGTAAAAAACGGGATGAGGTCCTAAAAGCAGAATATAGGGAGTTAGGAGGTAAATTAAAAAAGAGGACCTCAAAGGTAGTAATCTCAGGATTGCTACCAGTGCCATGTGCTAGTCAGAGTAGAAATAGGAGGATATTTCAAATGAATACGTGACTACAGGAATGGTGCAAGGGCGAGGGATTCAAATTCCTTGGACATTGGAACCGGTTCTGGGGGAGGTGGGACCAGTACAAACGGGACGGTCTGCACCTGGGCAGGGCCGGGACCGATGTCCTAGGGGGAGTGTTTGCTAGTGCTGTTGGGGAGGGTTTAAACTAAAGCGGCAGGGGGTTGGGAACCTGAGCAGGGAGACAGAGGAAAGCGAAACAAGGATAAAAGTTAAAGACATGAAGGAGAAAAACAAAAGTAGAAGGCAAAGAACTCAACGGTTTAAATCAAACATGGTCACAGTAAATAATAATTCATATAGGTTTGAGAGCGTTAAAAAAACAAGCCTGAAGGCTTTGTGTCTTAATGCATGGAGCATTCAGAACAAGGTGGATGAATTAGCTGCGCAAATAGAGGTAAATGAATACGATTTGATTGGGATTACAGAAACATGGCTCCAGGGTGGCCAAGGCTGGGAACTCAACATCCAGGGTTATTCAATATTTAGGAAAGATAGGCAAAAAAGAAAGGGAGGTGGGGTAGCATTGCTGGTTAAAGAGGGGATTAAAACAATTGAAAGGAAGGATATTAGCTCTGATGATGCAGGAATCTGTATGGGTAGATCTGAGAAATAACAAGGGGCAGAAAACGTTAGTGGGAGTGGTATATAGACCTCCAAACAGTAATACGGAGGTTGGGGACGGCATTAAAAGGGAAATTAGAGAAGCATGCAGTAAGGGCACAGCAGTCATCATGGGTGACTTTAATTTACATATAGATTGGGCTAACCAAATCAGTAAAAATACTCTGGAGGAGGAATTCCTAGAATGTTTACGAGATGGTTTTCTGGAACAATATGTCGAGGAACCAACCAGAGATCAGGCCATCTTAGACTGGGTATTATGTAACGAGAAAGGATTAATTAGCAATCTTGTTGTACGAGGCCCCTTGGGTCAGAGTGATCATAATATGATAGAATTCTTCATTAGGATGGAGAGTGAAGTAGTTGAATCAGAGACTAGGGTCATGAATTTAAATAAAGGAAACTACGATGGTATGAGGCACGAATTGGGTAGGATTGATTGGGGAATGTCACTCAAGGGGTTGACGGTGGATAGGCAATGGCAAACATTCAAAGACTGCATGGATGAACTACAGAATTTGTTCATCCCAGTGTGGCATAAGAATAAAACAAAAAGGGTGACTCAACCGTGGCTAACAAGGGAAATTAGGGATAGCATAAGATCGAAGGAGAGGGCATATAAATTGGCCAGAAAAAGCGGTAGCCCTGAGGATTGGGAGCAGTTTAGGATTCAACAAAGGAGGACAAAGGGATTAATTAAGAAGGGGAAAATAGAATATGAAAGTAAGCTTGCTGGGAACATAAAAACTGACTGTAAGAGCTTTTATAGATATGTGAAGAGAAAAAGATTAGTGAAATCAAGTGTAGGTCCCTTGCAGTCAGAAGCGGGGGAAGTTATAATGGGGAACAAAGAAATGGCTGACCAATTAAATGCATATTTTGGTTCTGTCTTCACAAAGGAGGACACAAATAACCTCCCAGAGATGTTGGAGAACATACGGTCTGATGAAAGGGAGGAACTGAAAGAAATCAGTATTTGCAGGGAAATGGTGTTAGGGAAATTGACGGGATTGAAGGCCGATAAATCCCCAGGGCCTGATAATCTACATCCTAGGGTACTTAAGGAAGTGGCCCTAGAAATAGTAGATGCATTGCTAATCATCTTCCAACATTCGATGGAATCTGGAACTGTACCCATGGATTGGAGGGTAGCTAATGTTACCCCACTATTCAAAAAGGGTGGTAGAGAGAAAGCGGGGAATTACAGACCGGTAAGCCTGACATCGGTATTGGGGAAAATGCTAGAGTCCATTATAAAGGATGTAATAGCTGAGCACTTGAAAAACAGTGACAGGATCGGACAAAGTCAACATGGATTTACAAAAGGTAAATCGTGCTTGACTAATCTACTGGAATTTTTTGAGGATGTAACTGGGAAAATAGATAAGGGAGAACCAGTAGATGTGGTGCATTTGGACTTTCAAAAGGCTTTCGATAAGGTCCCGCATAAGAGATTAGCGTGTAAAGTTAAGGCACATGGGATTGGGGGCAAGGTATTGACTTGGATAGAGAACTGGTTGGCGGACAGAAAGCAGAGAGTAGGAATTAATGGGTCTTTTTCCGCGTGGCAAGCAGTGACTAGTGGGGTACCGCAGGGATTGGTCCTTGGACCCCAGCTATTCACAATATACATTAATGATCTAGATAAGGGAACTAAATGTAATATCTCCTAGTTTGCAGATGACACAAAGCTGGGTGGGAGTGTGTGCTGCGAGGAGTATACCGAGAAACTCCAGGATGATTTGGACAGGTTGGGTGAGTGGGCAGAAGCGTGGCAGATGCAATATAACGTGGATAAGTGTGAGGTTATCCACTTTGGTGTCAAAAACAGAAAGGCAGACTATTATCTGAATGGCAATAGATTGGGAGAAGGGGAAGTGCAACGAGACCTAGGTGTCCTTGTGCACCAGTCGCTGAAAGTAAGCATGCAGGTGCAGCAGGCGGTGAAGAAGGCAAATGGTATGTTGGCCTTCATAGCGAAAGGGTTTGAGTATAGGAACAGGGATGTCCTGCTGCAGTTGTAACGTCCTTGGTGAGACCACACCTTGAGTACTGTGTGCAGTTTTGGTCGCCTTATCTGAGGAAGGATGTTCTTGCCATGGAAGGAGTTCAGCGAAGATTCACAAGGCTGATACTTGGGATGGCAGGAATGACATATGAGGAGAGATTGGGTCGATTGGGCTTATACTCACTGGAGTATAGAAGAATGAGAGGGGATCTCATCGAAACATATAAAATTCTGACAGGTCTGGACAAACTAGATGCAGGAAGAATGTTCCCGATGGTCGGAGAGTCCAGAACCAGGGGTCATAATATAAGGATAACGGGTAAGCCATTTAGGACAGAAATGAGGAAGAATTTCTTCACCCAGAGAGTGGTGAACCTGTGGAATTCTCTACCACAGAAGGTAGTTGAGGCCAAGTCATTAAATATATTCAAGAATGAGTTAGATATATTTCTTAAAGCTAAAGGTATCAAGGGATATGGGGAGAAGGCAGGTACAGGGTACTGAGTTTGGATGATCAGCCATGATCTCATCGAATGGCGGAGCAGGCTCGAGGGGCCAAATGGCCTACTCCTGCTCCTATCTTCTATGAGGAAGGACTAATCAGCAATCTTGTGGTACGAGGCCCCCTGGGGAAGAGTGACCATAGTATGGTGGAGTTCTACATTAGGATGGAGAAGGAAACAGTTAAGTCAGAGACCATGGTCCAGAACTTAAATAAGGGCAACTTTGAGTATGAGGCGTGAATTGGTGAGGTTAAATTGGCAAGCGATATTTAAGGGGCTATCAGTGGAAGGGCAATGGCAGACATTTAGAGATCGCATGGATGAACTACAACAATTGTACATCCCGGTCTGGCGTAAAAATAAAAAAGGGAAGGTGGCTCAACCATGGCTAACAAGGGAAATCAGGGATAGTATTAAAACCAAGGAAGTTGCATACAAATTGGCCAGAAGTAGCAGCAAACCCGGGGACTGGGAGAACTTCAAAACTCAGCAGAGGAGGACGAAGGGTTTGATTAGGGCAGGGAAAATAAAATATGAAAGGAAGCTTGCAGAGAACATTAAAATGGACTGCAAAAGCTTCTATAAATATGTAAAAAGAAAGAGGTTAGTAAAAACAAACGTAGGTCCCCTGCAGTCGGAAACAGGGGAAGTCGTAATGGGGAACAAGGAAATGGCAGATCAATTGAACAAGTACTTTGGTTCAGTGTTTACTGTGGAGGACACACACAACCTGCCGGAAATAAAAGGGGTCAGAGGATCTGGTAAGAGGGAGGAGCTGAGGGAAATCCTTATTAGTCGGGAAAAGGTATTGGGAAAATTGATGGGACTGAAGGCTGAAAAATCCCCGGGCCTGATGGTCTGCATCCCAGAGTACTTAAGGAGGTGGCCTTGGAAATAGTGGATGCATTGACGATCATTTTCCAACATCCTTAGACTCTGGATCAGTTCCGATGGAGTGGAGGGTGGCCAATGTAACCCCTCTTTTTAAAAAAGGAGGGAGGGAGAAAGCAGGGAATTATAGACTGGTCAGCCTGACATCGGTCGTGGGTAAAATGATGGAAGCAATTATTAAAGATGTCATAACAGACCATTTGGAAAGTGGCGACATGATAGGTCCAAGTCAGCATGGATTTGTGAAAGGGAAATCATGCTTGACAAATCTTCTGGAATTTTTGAGGATGTTTCCAATAGGGTGGACAGGGGGGAACCAGTAGATGTGGTGTATTTGGACTTTCAGAAGGCCTTCGACAAGGTCCCACACAAGAGATTGGTGAGCAAAGTTAAAGCACATGGGATTGGGGGTAATGTGTTGACGTGGATTGAGAACTGGTTGGCACACAGGAAACAAAGAGTAGGAGTAAATGGGTACTTTTCAGAATGGCAGGCAGTGACCAGCGGGGTACCGCAGGGTTCGGTGCTGGGACCCCAGCTGTTTACATTATATATTAATGATTTGGACGAAGGGATTAAATGTAATATCTCCAAATTTGCAGATGACACTAAATTGGGAGGCAGTGTGAACAATGAGGAGGATGCTAGGAGGCTACAGAGTGACTTGGACAGGTTGGGTGAATGGGCAAATGTATGGCAGATGAAGTACAATGTGGATAAATGTGAGGTTATCCACTTTGGTGGTAAAAATAGAGAGGCGGACTATTACCTGAATGGTGACAGATTAGGGAAAGGGGAGGTGCAACGAGACCTGGGCGTCATGGTACATCAGTCACTGAAGGTGGGAATGCAAGTGCAGCAGGCAGTCAAGAAAGCAAACGGAATGATGGCCTTCATAGTAAGGGGAATTTGAGTACAGGAGTAGGGAGGTGATGCTGCAGTTGTACAGGGCCTTGGTGAGGCCACACCTGGAGTATTGTGCGCAGTTTTGGTCTCCTAACTTAAGGAAGGACATTCTTGCTATTGAGGGAGTGCAGCGAAGGTTCACTAGATTGATTCCTGGGATGGCCGGTCTGACATATCAAGAAAGATTGGGTCAACTGAACTTGTATCCTCTGGAGTTCAGAAGAATGAGGGGGGATCTTATAGAGACATTTAAAATCCTGACTGGTTTAGACAAATTAGATGCGGGCAGAATGTTCCCAATGTTAGGGAAAACTAGAACCAGGGGTCACAGTCTAAGGATTAAGGGGAAGCCATTTAAGACTGAGCTGAGGAGGAACCTCTTCACCCAGAGAGTGGTGAATCTATGGAATTCTCTTCCACAAAAGGTTGTTGAGGCCAGTTCGCTAAATATATTCAAAAGGGAGTTAGATATAACACTCACAACTAGGGGGATCAAGGGGTATGGCGAGAAAGCAGGAATGGGGTACTGAGATAGCATGTTCAGCCATGAACGCATTGAATGGCGGTGCAGGCTCGAAGGACCGAATGGTCTACTCCTGTACCTATTTTCTATGTTTCTATGTTTCTATAAATCTTTATTTAGAAAGACACGGATTAATCAAGGATAGTCAGCACGGATTTGTTAAGGGAAGGTCGTGTCTGACAAACTTGATTGAATTTTTTGAGGAGGTAACAAGGAGGGTAGATGAGGGTAGTGCGTTTGATGTAGTGTATATCGACTTTAGCAAGGCTTTTGATAAGGTTCCACATGGCAGACTGGTCACAAAGTTAAAAGCCCATAGGATCCAGGGCAAAGTGTCAAGTTGGATTCAAAACTGGCTCGGAGACAGGAAGCAGAGGGTAATGATTGATGGGTGTTTTTGTGACTGGAAGGCTGTTTCCAGTGGGGTTCCGCAGGGCTCAGTACTAGGTCCCTTGCTTTTTGTGGTATATATCAATGATCTAGACTTGAATATAGGGGGTATGATTAAGAAATTTGCAGATGATACTAAAATCGGCTGTGTGGTTGATACTGAAGAAGGAAGCTGTAGACTGCAGGAAGATATCAATAAATTGGTCAGGTGAGCAGAACAGTGGCAAATGGAATTCAATCAGAGAAGTGTGAGGTAATGCATTTGGGGAGGGCTAACAAGGAAAGGGAATACACATTAAATGGTAGGACTCTGAGTAGTATAGAGGAACAAAGGGACCTTGGAGTGCATGTCCACAGATCCCTGAAGGTAGCAGGCCAGGTAGATAAGGTGGTTAAGAAGGCATACAGAATGCTTGCCTTTATTAGCCGTGGCATAGAATACAAGAGCAGGGGGGTTATGCTTCAACTGTATAAAACACTAGTTAGGCCTCAGCTAGAGTACAGCGTGCAGTTCTGGTCACCACATTACAGGAAAGATGTGATTGCACTAGAGAGGGTACAGAGGAGATTTACAAGGATGTTGCCGGGAATAGAAAATCTTAGCTATGAGGAAAGACTGGATAGGCTGGGTCTGTTTTCCTTGGAACAGAGGAGGCTGAGGGGAGACCTTATTGAGGTGTATAAAATTATGAGGGGCATAGATAAAGTGGATAGAAAGGACCTATTTCCCTTAGCAGAGGGGTCAAAAACCAGGGAGCACAGATTTAAAGTAATTGGGGGAAGGTTTAGAGGGGATTTGAGGGGAAATTTCTTCACCCAGAGGGTTGTGGGGGTCTGGAACTCACTGCCTGAAAGGGTGGTAGAGGCAGGAACCCTAACCACATTTAAAAAGTATTTGGATGTGCACTTGGGATGCTGTAACCTGCAGGGCTACGGACCAAGAGCTGGGAAGTAGGATTAGGCTGGATAGCTCTTTGTTGGCCTGGCGCGGACACGATGGTCCGAAATGGCCTCCTTCCGTGCTGTAACTTTCTAGGATTCTATGATTCTAATTTACAAAGAACCATAATGCCCAGAACTATCCCCAGCAATGTTTTCGCCTTCCTGCTGAAGGTGTTGGCTCCTTGCTGGCATATAGCTTCATGGGCATCTGGGTGGCCTCTGGTACCTCACTCGAGCAGTCATGCTGTAAGTGTGATCTTTGCCAGTGAATGTTGGTCGGCTGTTTGACACAATCAAGCCCAAACCTGTCCTCACACAACATTCATCACATAGGTTCTTCCAGCAAGCTCATTCAATACTGAATAAAGTCAACTTACATGCCAACTGTCAGTATTTTAAGTTGACAGTCAACGTTTCAATACATGGCTAAGATTTTCCAGAGGGTCAGTGGGCACGATCGGTGGCGGGTCGGGTGGGAAAGTGTTTTTTTCCCCAGCGGGTCAGGACCCCGCTGTGAACCCGCCACCACGCGCCTTTCCCCGATGTTGGGTTTGTCAGCGCTGAGCAGATCTGACATGCAGCAGCGGGAGATGCAATTCAGGTAATTATAGCCTTGTTTAGAGATCATTAAGAATACATTTGAGCTCTCCTTTTGATTTTACGTGCTCTCCCACCAGGTCCTCGCTGCTCAGGGACCACGTCTGTTAAGCTGAGGCAGGAGTTCAGTGGCCATTGAATCAGCTGTTGAGTTGACAGCTTCAAATGTAAAGTAAAAATTCCCACCTTACAGAGATATCTTCCCTCAGCCACAGGCTCTTCCTCACTGCATTGCCACAACAGATTCACCATGCTGCAAGTCTTTTCACAAGTCTCCATCCAGTCTGGCCTCATTACCTCTCTCACCATTGACAGATCGCTTCTGTCATCTGTACTTCACTTGCCATCTATTCTATCAGCATGGATGCCCTTTAAACTCTCTCACCTTGGTCCCACCACGATCAGCCCCAACACCAGCAGCACCAGGCAAACCAGTAGCACCAACCTTCTCTGCAATCAACTGATGCTGCACAGGACAGAGGGTATCAGCACCCGACTACACTGCTGATGACCTCACCATGGCCAGATTTACTTCACTTGATACTGTACACCCTGGCTGCCACATGATGTGCCAGGTTGGCACCACCCCACACCCAACACCATAAAGCATCCCTACAATGCCCAAGCCATTCCTTTCACACTCATCACCATTGCGGGGGGTACCGTTATGTCTCACCATTCACTGCAACTCACTAAGCCACTTCCAACGGTGCACACAAATCTGTCCAAGAACGCAAAGTGTTGAAAATAAAGGTTTCATTGTTTGACACTACGTTAACAGAAACTTTGCATGGACATTACATAAACCCCCAAGTGGCTACCCTTGTGTGTTGTTAGTTGGTATGATTGCACTAGGATGAGGGTGAGTGTGATGGGTGGCTAGTGAGATGGGGATGTGATAATGTAGATAGAGAGAGAGAGATGGGTGGAGGTGCAAGGTAAGTTGGTGTGAGTAAGGATGTGCAGGAGTAGGGTAGGGAAGGCAGAGTGATGGGGATGTGATCAGAGGCACAGCAATTTGAGGTTGAGTGTGGCTTTATACTAACGTTTTGTGATCTACTGAGATCATTGAAACATGTGTGCCACTGCACCCAAGTCCTACTGACCACTATCCCTGCTTGTGCCCTCCTGTGCAATGTGCAACCAGGCGGTGTTGATCTCCTGGGGAAGTCTCTTCTGCCCATGGGAAGGGAAGAGGATCTCCCTGCATGCTGTGCCTCCCTCCATAAGCATATGGAGGGAGTCATGGGAGAGCCTGGGTGCAGCACTGCACCTCTGTGCAGTGACTGTCAGTGTTTGCAGCAATTCAATGCTGTAGAACACTGACAGCACAAATGTCAAAATAAATTTGGACTTGGTCCCTTTAAAGAAACCGGCTGATGACGCATCATCAATTGACGTCACCAGACCCGCTTCCTCTAATTGGCCGGGAAATGCACTGGGCGGGCTTAACAAGCCCCATCAAGGGAAATTCATTTTACACAGCGGGATGGAGCCAGCAGCGGGGTCGGGACATGCCACCAATGTCGCCCGCCACAGACCCTCCGAGGTTGGCAAAATTGCGGCCCATGTGTTAGATTGTTAATATTGGCCTAAAATTTGCAGTTAGCACTCGTCATTATTACTGTGCAAAACTCACAGCAACTTCTGCTGTCCGCACATGCGCAGTTAAACGCAGAAATATGGACGTTGCTGTCAGTGATACCCTGCTCCTCCACAGGGTGTGCTGTTGCGGTCTTTGCAGATGCAATCAACACAGAATCAGTGATTTGACGTGAACTTAAACTTTTTACGCACGATTCTCACTGTAAAAACCATTGAAAAAGTTAAGCCTTGTTGAATGAGGCGTAACTGAGTCTTTAACAGTGTACTAAGTCATAATTACTGCTGAACAACCTCTCTGGCCCTGAAAAACTAATTTTATAAGTGTGGAGTGTCATTCCCTCTACTCCATGATAAAATTCCATAGATTTTTTAAATAATAACTTTTTTTTTAAAGTTTGTTTATGATGTTTCAGGTTCTACCTTAATCCTATGTGTATGCCCCAAGCTTTATTTTACTTTCCCTGTAAAATGATTAAAAAGTGAATGATAATCAGTGCTTTTTACTTCCTAGTTTGCTGTCTGTGAGAATTCTTCAATCTGATTGGCTGCTCAGCCTGCTTAATGACTTCACTGTTCCTGGACTCCAGGACAAATTAATAGATGGCGCCAGATTGAATAGGGGAAATCGATGCCACAGAGCCCGTTAAATCTTTGCGGGAAGCTTTCTTCGAGGTTAGCAGCAAACGCCATCCCTTCGCTGCTGATCGCAAATTCCAGGCCAATATTTAAATCCTGCTTGCCCCCATTACTGTCTTTGATTTACCCATTTATCAGTGGGACCTTTTCAAATTAATGACTCGATCTGGGTCTTTCACAGAGGCTAATATAATTTTCTAAGTGTGTCTGTGAAACCTCTGAAGAGTGTTAGCTAGCCAGAAAATTCCATTATTGGTGAGAAGATAAAAAGAACAATCTATAAAAACTAATACAATTTTAGCTTAGCATAGAAGTCACAAATAATTTATTATTTTCTACTGTTGTAAATTTTTTATTTATGTGTATATAAAACAAAAGTATGATGTTGCTGGAAGTCAGTATTACACAACAGGGAGTGAGCACCAATGCAAGACATGGGTTAACACTTTTGTGAAAATAATGGCCAGAGGAACGTCAAGCAAATGTATTGGCCCAGAAATTGATCTCGCTCTGTTCCCGCGGGGGTAAGGCTTCCCCGCGATCTCTCACTCCGCTTGTGCTTTTTCACATCCAGCTCGCACGAACTTGATGTTCCAGACATCAGCTGGGCAGTGCTTGCGTATCCCACCGGCGTAGTGAATTCGTGCGAGCTGTGGGATCACGTGACTCAGTTAGAGCCAATGGCAGCACACCATCTTCCATTCATAAGTTTCACATACGTGCTGTGAAATCTATGAATCTTACACCCCCCCAAAATAACAGCTAAACCTCAATTACATTTTTTTAAAAACCATCACATTAATAAAATAAGTATAGTTAAATAAATTAACCATTTTAAATAAAAAAATTAAATTTTTGAAAAAATTTAAAATCTTTTAAAAAGTTATAAAAATAAACTTACCTGTCTTTAAAGTCTCTAAAAAAGATATACCTGTTAAAAAAAATTCAAAAAAATACTTAATTCAATACTTACCTTGTTAAAAGTGGGTCTTACTCCTCCTTTTTCCATTTCTAAAATCTTCCGTACTTACCTGCGCGTCCAAAGCATGAAGTGCACAGCGTGCGCGCAGCCTGTAGCGCGCACGTGATGCACTGAGGAACCGCCCCCTTTTCAAAAGACCAAGTGCCGGTTTTCAGCGCATGCGCAGGGCATGCAGAAAACCGGCAATTGGAGTGGGAATACGCGAGAGTACACAGTGCGTACTCTCGCGTCGCGGGATGAATTTTTGGCCCATTAGCTTTCATCCACTATTATCACCAATAGTAATTCCTAACCGAATGCATTTTATGTTTTTAAAAATAAAAACTGTTTGAAATATGCAACAGATCCATCCAAAAGAGCAAAAAGGCAGCTTAAATTTGGGAGAGACCTTTCATCATTGGTTCTCACGTTTTGTTATAGAATCACAGAATGATATGGCCCATCATGTCTGTGCTGGCTCTTTGGTAGAGCTATCCAGTTAGTCCTACTCCCCTGCTCTTTCCCCATAGTCCTGTAATTGTTTTCCCTTCAACTGGTTATCCAATTCCCTTTTGAAAGTTACTATTGAATGTGCTTCCTCCACCCTTTTAGGCAGTGCATTCCAGATCACAGCAACTCAGTGCTTCAAAAAAATGTCCTCATTATGATGATATTGATTCATCCTCGTCCCTTTTGAAGCTACACAGAAATAAAAATTGTGGCCCTGAATCACCTTGGGATATGGCCTGGGGTGCACTCCCAGCACAAAACAGTCAGGAGTGCAGCAGAAGGGGAGAAAAATCAGGGTATGACTCAGAAATGGCAGGTATCCTCCCCAAAGAAAAGCCAACTGGCCTTGCGATGGGCAGAGGTCCTGTTTGTCATGTACAAGGCCCCTGCAATCACCAAGAGATGGGCCAGTGGGATGACTTCCGCACGGTTCCCATCTCCTTTGCACCCTGCATTTTGATCACTGGAAAAAAAACAGAAAGAGGGGTGCAAGTGGGGACAACCAGGGTCACCAGCCTGAGTACATGGCCTGGATGACCCCTACCCCCCAAAAAATAGTGACGCAGACTATTTCAAATCATTCCTCTTCATAATGCACCTTCCTCCGTCACTCCGCTGCCACCCTTCTCGCTCCCCCTCCAGCGGTTGTAGCTATTGCACCCATGCACCCATAGTGACACAAGCACCCACCAGAAATGTTTTAATTAGTTACCCTTCCTTGAACCAGATGCTCAGGCAGTGTGAGGAACCGAGATCACAGGCACAGTGGGATTCCTGAGGATTTTAGGCTCCTGCTTATTTAAAATAGTTACAGCAACATAGCCTCAATCCATGCAATCCCCACCTGCCTCTGGGCTACCACGGGTCCTTGCGACAGGGTCAGGTGCGACAGTGAACCAGGTTTGGCTTAGCACTGTCGAAATCACTGTCAGTAGGGATTATTGTTGTTGTGCACTGTAAAAGGTTCCCGTTGACAAATTGACATAATTTGTCTGGAGTTAGATTCCTAAGGAACGGAACTGAACCCTGTAAAGTGAAATGAAGTCCCTGCATATTTAAAATATCTGTAGCCCTGTCAGGGGAAATAATCTTTGGTTTGAAAGACAGAATCACAATAGGTTCCAAAATACTAGAAAATGCACCAAATAAAGTCTCAAAAATCTAAATTATCTGGAGGACGTACATACCCAGGCCCCATGAGAATAAATTATGCACATTCAAAGCCTTGTGTCATGGAGTGATAGAACACAGATTGTACTCTCAATTTTTCATGAGTTCCTGATCCATAGCCAGGGCATTGGATGGAGAATCTGAATGTAGAGGAAAGTCAGAACATTCGAGCCCAAATCACCCAGGCCATTCCTACACATTTCCGAGTGCTTGACTTAAAAGCAGGGTTTGTAAAGAGCTGAGAATAGGTTGATTGCAGGCTCCCTCAACCAGGGACTGTGGTGCAGTACAAGAAGAGCCAACAAAAAAAGAGAAAATAAATAAAGTTGCAGAGGGGAAGAAGAATGGGTTTCTGATGGTGGTTTTCAACAGATTTGTAGGTCTTGAAACTATTTCTGTTAAGAATTGCTCTACCAGCTGCCCCACTGTACCCTATAGCATTAACAGAGCGGCTTAAAGTTAATCTGTCGGACACCAAGAGCCATTTTAAATGGAACTGCTGTTGGTAACTATATAGTTACTGTACTAGCTTCCACTCTGCTGCACTTCAATTGGTGTGCGAAATCTGCCCCATTTATATCACAACGGATGAGAGAAAACCGTGGCGATTTCAGACTACAAAATAGCAGACACAAACAAAAGGCACCAATGAGGGTACTAAAAAGACTTGAAATGGCCACTAAAAGCCCATTTTACATTCTGCGGGGAATCTAGTTCCCTGCTCACAGGATTCCAGCTGCAGGAAACTAGATATAATTTCACACCTTGCAAAATATGCAGCTGGAATGACTCAGAGAGCAACATAAATGCTCTGTCAGTGAAGCTGCTTTCCAAAAAAAATTGAAATCAGGTGAGGGAGAGATAAATGGTGAAGGAAAACGTCACTCAAAAGCGACTAGCAAATAACAGGGTATGAATGAAAGAAAATTAATAAAAATGACAGGATACAGAATATGAATATGTATCATTGAGCTGAGATTTTAAACAAGTAGTGAAGGATTACTGCATGAGACTGAATAAAACCTGCCTGTCAAAAAAATGAACTATTGAAGGGCCTGTGATTTTCTGTAGCACTAACTGAAGCTGAGAGTAATTTCCCAAAACTACAAATATATGATTCATTGGGTTACCTTTGTTATTTTCTGTAATTTAGTGTTGCAGATGCTTGGAGTTTAGCCAGCTCTTCTACAACTCATCGCCAACGCTCCCTCTTTCATAAGGCAACTTCATTAAAATGTGTCACTGTATACTTATGTAAAGGGCAATATTTTCTGCAGCATCTTTTAAGTGGAGCAACTATATACCCTGTATAATTTCCCCAAGGATGCGAAACCTATTCAAGTCACAAAATATTAGCATCCAGTAAGAGAAAGCAAAAAAAAAACTTTGTAAGAAGCTACATTGTTCTAAAGGAATGCTTTTCCAGACAACTATATCTCTCTAAAATAACAACAGAAAACGCTGGAAAAACTCAGCAGGCCAGGCAGCATCCGTGGAGAGAGAAAGAGAGTTAACGTTTCAGGTCGATGACCTTTCGTCAGAACTGTGAAGAGCCGGAAATCAAATAGATTTAAGGCCAGAGTAAAGCTGGGAAAAGGGGGAGGGTTAGCTGGCCTTAAATCTATTTGATTTCCGGCTCTTCACAGTTCTGACGAAAGGTCATCGACCTGAAACGTTAACTCTCTTTCTCTCTCCACGGATGCTGCCTGGCCTGCTGAGTTTTTCCAGCGTTTTCTGTTGTTATTTCAGATTTCCAGCATCCGCAGTATTTTGCTATCGAACTATATCTCTCTGTTGGGGAATCCTGTTTTTTTTTACATATTCTCAGGCAATGCCCCCTGTAGGCCGCACTGCCTCCTGTGCGGCCTGCATCCCCCAATGCGCGGCCCATTCAAATTTTTGCGCATGCGTGGTAAAAGCTGGCGAGTGGCCTGCGCGGGATCTTGCAGATGACTGCGCGGCCGCGGAGCTTAGTGGGAACCTTGTTCTCAGGTTACGCTGGCAAAACTGCATTTATTGCACATTGCTTTGAGAAAGCAACGGTGGGCCTTCTCCTTGATCCACTGTCGTCCTTGTGCTGATGATGTTAGGGAGGGAATTCCAGGAGTTTGACCCAGCAGAGATGAAAGAATAGTGATATATATCCAAGTGGAGATGGTGTGTATCTTGGTGGGAAATTTGCAGGTGATGGTGGGCCCATAACATTGCTGCTGTTGGCCTTGGTGGTAGAGGTCACAAAACCGGGAGGTGTTATCGAAGTAAGCTTGGAAAGTTACTGCAGTGCACTCTGTAGATAATGGCCCAAAAATTTGTGAGGAAGCCTTCGTGCGAGGGTAAGGCTTCCCCGCGATCTCTCACTGCGCGTTGGCTTTTTCAGTTCCAGCTCGCACGAACTTGATGTTCTGGACAGCTGCTGTGCTGGGCTTGCGTATCCCACAGGCGTAGTTAATTCGTGCGAGCTGTGGGATCACGTGACTCAGTTAGAGCCAATGGCAGCACACCATCTTCCATTCATAACTTTCACATAAGTGCTGTGAAAGCTATGAATCTATACCCCCCCAAAAGAACAGCTAAACCTCAATTAAATTTAAAAAAAAACCATCACATTAATAAAATAAGTATAGTTAAATAAATTAACCATTTTAAATAAAAAATTAAATTTTTGAAAAATTTAAAATCTTTTAAAAAGTTATAAAAATAAACTTACCTGTCTTTAAAGTCTCTAAAAAAGATATACCTGTTAAAAAAAATTCAAAATAATACTTAATTCACTACTTACCTTGTTAAAAGTGGGTCTTACTCCTCCTTTTTTTATGTGTAAAATCTTCCGTACTTACCTGCGCGTTGAAACCACTAAGTGCACTGCATGCGCGCAGCCTGTAGCGCGCACGCGGTTCAGCTAGGAACCGCCCCCTTTTCCATTCACCAAGTGCCGGTTTTCAGCGCATGCGCAGTGCATGCAGAAAACCGGCAATTGGAGACAGAATACGCGAGAGTACGCAGTGCGTACTCTCGCGTAGCGGCACTAATTTTTGGGCCAATATTTACTGCAACCACAGTGCACCCATGGTGCAGGGGAATGTTATTGAGTAGGACGCTGATCCAGCCCACTGCTTGGTCCTAGATGATGCCAAGCTTCTTGAGTGTTACAGTTGTAGTCAATGAAATGTACCGCACTACTGAACAGTGCTGCTCAAAACTCTCCAGCACAAAATATTAGTGCTAGAAAAGAGTGTTGCTGTTTTTACTTTGTTTTACCGATTGTTTCCAGCCTAAAACTGGGATTCTGAGTGGAACATTGCTGTGTTTAAAGCGTTAGTGAATGCAGTGATTGAGTTATGATCAGGATCCTTTACAATCAATAAATTAGGGATAATTAGCTGGCCACAAATAATCTCATAACCCATTCATTGCTAAATCATGCAGATTAACAATGTTACAATTAAGACAACTGCCTTTCAACAATGAAGAACCTTCCATTAAGGTGATCATTACAACTTGAACTGCACTGATTACTATAAACGATTGCAATGACATAACATCAGATGGGTTTGAGAAAGCAGACTTTGGTTCTTTATAAGTGATTGATCACAATAAAGAGTGACCAGCAGATTCCACTCAATCTATCGAAATATCTATTAAAGGAAGTCTTGTGATTTGCAAGTTACAAAACCTAGCTTTACAATAGTAATTTTTGTGTTCAAAATACCTCCAACAATTTCCATTTGAGACCCATGCCTGTCTGAGGTTTGGTAACATTAAGTATGATGGCACAGGTACAGGTAAAAATAGAAAGATGCAAATTAGTTTAATCTTTTCTTAAGGTTTATAGATTTATTGGCCTTGTTATATAAACCTGTGTACTAAATAAATGGACAGTAAGGACAAAGAGATGCTCTCACATTGCCTGCAATGAGTAAGTGAAACATATTTATTTTCTGGGAACCAATTTAATCAGACTTCACTATGTTTGAAGAGAACTCCTACAAACTTTGTTTCAGTAGAGCTGGACACCCCTTTCCCACTTATACACATGAGGAACCTGCTCCTGGCCCTAAGCAACAGCATACACCCATGTGCGCATACGTACACACACACACTTATATTTATAGTTAAAAGAAAGACTTGCATTTATAGAGCACCTTTCACAACCTCAGGATGTCCCAAAGTGCTTTTAAGTCAATGAAGTACTTTTGAAGTGTAGTCACTGTTGTAATGTAGGAAACGCAGCAGCCAGTTTGCTCACAGCAAGCTCCCACAAACAGCAATGTGATAATCCAGATAATCTGTTTGTTTTTGTTATGTTGATTGAGGGATAAATATTGGCCAGGATACTGGGTATAACTCCTCTACTCTTCTTCTAAATAGTGTCATGGGATCCTTTACGCCCACCTGAGAGAGCAGACGGGGCCTCAGTTTAACGTTTCATCCGAAAGACGGCACCTCCGACAGTGCAGCACTCCCTCAGCACTGCACTGGAGTGTCAGCCTAGATTTTTGTGCTCAAGTCCCCAGAGTGGGATCTGAACCCACAACCTTCTGACTCAGAGGCGAGTGTGCTACCCACTGAGGAACACAAGAACAGGAGTAGGCCATACAGCCCTCAAACCTGTTCTGCCATTCAGTTGGATCATGGCTGATGTGTACCTCAACTCTTGGCTCCATATCCCTTGAAACCCTTACCTAGCAAATACCTATTAATCTCAGTCTTGAACATTTTAATTGACCCAGCTTTCACAACCTTTTGGGGAGAGAATTCAAGATTTCCACTATCCTCTGTGTGAAAATGTTATTCCTGATTTCACTCCCAAATGGTCGAGATCGAATTTCAAGATTATGCCCCCTTGGTCTGGATTCCTCTACCAGAGGAAATAGTTTATCTGTATATTCCTTATTGAATCCTTTTATCATTTTAAAGACCACGATTAGATCACCCCACCATTTTCAAAGTCAAAGAAATACAAACCAAGTTTATGTAGGCTGTCCTCATAATTTAATGCTTTAAACCCTGTTATGATTCTAGTGAATCTGTGCTGTGCCCCCTCCAAGGCCAACAAACCTTTCCTGAGGTTCAGTGCCCAAAACTGAATGCAGTACTCTAGATGGAGACTGACCAAAGCTCTGTACAATGGAAGCATCAGTGCCTCATTTTTTAATATAATGGGCCTATATTCTCTGGCATTTAGAAGAATGAGAGGTGATCTCATTGAAACATATGAAATTCTTAGAGGGCTTGACTGGGTAGATGCAGGGAGGATGTTTCCCCTGACTGGTGAGTCTATAACTAAGGGTCATAGGGCGCGATCTTGCCAGCCCTGGGGAGGCGGGTATGGAGGTGGGACTGCCGGGAAAATGGCAAAATCTGGGGGTGGGTGCCCAACCCGCCCCCAACCCACCTCCGTGCCAACTTGCCAGGAGGTGGGAAGCCGACCCGCGCCAGGTCCCGTCTCCTTGGAGGCGGGAAGGGGATTAGTGCCACTTATCTGCCTGTTAACAGGTACTTAACAGGCAGCTAAGAGGATTATCTCCATTTTACCCACACAAGTGCGGGCTTCCCGAAGGCTCCGAACCCCGCCAGGGTCACCGAGGCGAGCAGTGGGTCTGCGGGGGTCGGAGGGGTGCAAAAATGTGCTGTGAAGGTAAGTGATGGGTGCAAGTGTGGAGAGGTGAATATGTGAGGTAAGTGGAAAGTGTTAGTAAAAGTTTACTTACCTTTGTTTCTTCCTGCAGGCTTCAAGAGTTGCGTATGCGGAGAGTCTCGCATCTCCGCGGCAGAGATGACAGATTCTCCAATGCAGCAACCATCTAATTTCTACTAAATAAAGAGGTTTGATGGGGTCTTGTATGCAAGACCTGATCAAACAGCAGAGAATGTCACTGTTTGACAGCTTCACAGAGCTGGGCGGGCTTAACAAGGTCAATCAAGGGAAAATAGCATGGGTTGGCCAGAAGTTGATGGAGGCGGGACTGAAACCCAACAAGTGGCAAAATCCAGCCCATAGTCTCAGAATAAGGGGTTGGCCATTTACGACTGAGATGAGGAGACATTCCTTCGCTCAGAGGGTGGTGAATCTTTTGAATTCTCAACCCCAGAGGGCTGTGGATGCTCAGTTGTTGAGTATATTCAAGACTGAGATAGATAGATTTTTGGGCACTAAGGGAATCAAGGGATATGTGGATAGGGCGGGAAACTGGAGTTGACGTAGAAGTTCAGCCGTGAAATATTGATTGGCGGAGCAAGCTCGAGGGGCCGCACGACCTACCCCTGCTCCTATTTCTTATGTTCTTATGTACCAACCACCTTGAGAATGAAGCCAATATTCCATTAGCCTTCTTGATTACATTTTGTACCTGTGCACTAGCTTTTATTTGTGATTTGCATGCAGGGAGACTTAAATCTCGAATAATCTCTTGTGAGAAACCTTATCAAATGCCTACTAGAAGTTCATATAGTGAACATTCAGAGACGCTCTCTCATCCGGTCTGTAAGCCTCCTTTCTTAAATAATGGAGTAACATTTGCAATTTTCCAATCCAAAGGCACAATTCCTGAATTATGACTAACACGTCGGCAGTTTGTTCACTTATTTCTTTTAATACTCTGGGTTGGAAAACAGTGACAAATCACAACAGAACAGGTTGGGAACATGCCAATTGGAAGCAGACAAAGTGTGTGCATAAATTTCCAAAGGAAAACTACTAACGGCCCCTTGATGGTGGAGGGGAGGCAGGTGGAAGACTCATCTTCTGCCCCCCAACCAGAAATCCCAGGCTTTCTTGCAGGGTTTCTCCCAGCAGAATTTCATACTGGTGTGTTAACCTTTCATATACTAATATTCAATACGCCAAATTTCAAAGGCATATGCCATCAGATATCATCCCACCATGTTTCAAAACTACTTTTAGAATTTATTATTTTTACTTTAAAAAAAAAACAGGAAAAAATAATTTCTGCAGTAAGTACAGTGTGTGCTGTATGATTTCCAAATGGAAAATGGTGGTTTTGCAAATAAAACTGCCTAGTTTCTCTATTGAGGTAACACAGCTCTGATAAGGCATAAAATAGAAAGGGAAAACTGAAGATGCTGGGAATCTGAAATAAAAACAGAAAATGCTCGAGATACACAGCTGGTCAGTTAGCACATGTAAAGAGAAAAGAGAACTTATGGCATTTCAGGTGCATACTCTTAATCAGAACTGATGAAAGGTACATCCCCGAAATATCATTGCCCGGATTTTCCGTGGCCTATGACTGCATGCACGGTGCGTACGCGGCTGTAAGTGCCTCGCAAGTTCCGGGTTTACACATGGGCTGCGCATGCGCGAAAACCAGGAACTTGTGATTTATCAAGAATCTTCTTGACAGATCCTCCGCGTACGCAGGAAATGGACATTCGCGGGCGGAGAGTTCGGCTATTTGCCCAACTCTTGACCAGCGAATGCCCGTGGAACTCTTACACCTGGTGAAAGCAGGTGTAAGGCCTTCTTTTACCAGCGTAAGGTGAAAATAAATATTAAAATAAATTAAAAAAATAATTTTAACATTCAAAAACCTGTAAAATAAGTTTGTGTTATTTTGAGCCCCTTAAAAAATGTTTAAATTTATCTTTCAAAAAAGTAAATTTTTGTGCTAAATGTTTAATAAAATTGTATTTTAATTAATTTTAAACATGTAATGATTTTTTTTATTTCAAGGTTGTGTAATTGTGTTTTTTGGGGTATTCCTATTAAGCTTATGGGGATTCCGTATGTAAATGTAATCCCCATAAGCATAATGGGAATACCCTTTCTGATTGGTTGGGCCGGCCTACGTGATCCCAGGGGTGCTTGCGAACCGCCTGCACCCCTGGGATACGTGGGCCTCTATGCAGACCTACGTGTAGAGGCCCAGGAGCACGAGTCTCCGTGGATCCAGAACCATCAGGTAGGTGCGTAGATTTATTGCCGTTCAGAGGCATCCGCCCGCGGGAAGCCTCCGACCGCATATTCAGGCCCCATCTCTTTACAGATACTGGCTGACCTTTGTGTATTTCCAGCTTTCAGTGTTTTTTCTCTTAAGGAATAACTTGTCCCTTTTTTAAAAACCTATGGATAAGTTTTTAAAGTTTTTTCATGAAAAATGTTGCCGGCATGAAATTGTAAACATTTTAATCAGGTTTTTGGTCACTGTTCGGTGACATTATTTTGTATATAACTTCTTTCAAGTTGTGGCCAGCAACTGCTTTTGCATAATTTCTTGTTGCAGATACACAATTCTCTTGCAAGGAATGTATAATTTTCCACAAGATTTTAATAAAACTACATTAATATAATCCTAGATATATATACATATATTTAAATGGCTGTTTTGCCAAAACAGAAAGTAGTGCAAAGGCACTTCCTGGGTAGAGATTTGCAGAGGAAAGGCATAATGGTGCTGTTGTACTCTTCTTGTTAGTCTTGAAAAAGCTACAGGCAACACTTGTTTTCATTATGTGATTAAGTGGCACAGAAATAATGTCTGGCCCTAGGCATGCAGCTGGAATGCATTTACAATCATCTCAAACCATGTCACAAGAAATGCATCTGTGGATGGTAAGTAAAACATTTTTTTCAAATCCATGTCATGTTGTAAAAACGGCATTGTTGAGTTTAAGGATCAGAGCCAAGGCAAATACAGTCTTGTCGTAGTTCACATTTGGCCAAATTGTGATTATTTGGGGCTTTTTGGTACTGGACTTTTTAAGTAAATGGCAGCATTTATTGGAGCAGGTCAAATAGCAGTCATTTAAAATTGGAAGCAGGACGAGCATGAAAGACTGGTTTGTTTAACGTTCTTTTTCATATTGCTAGTTGCACTGCACTTTTGGGCTAGAGATGTTTATAAAGTGTACGGGTAGGAAAATGTGCAAGACGTCTTAGAAGTTATCGCACAAAAGACGGCCATTCAGCTCACCGTGCTTGTATCAGTAAATGGTAGGGGGAGGGTAGGACAACACCTTTCCTATTAGATAACAGTACATAAAACAGGTGATCAAAGAGTACATGCCAAGTTCTTATATTTTAGATACAACCAACTTGCAAAGACTAGAGTCACAAAGTTCACCTGTGCATACTATTAAAAATAAATTATTTGAGGTGCCACCCTACCCTCACATTCTTACACAAGTTTCTCTAAGTATTTATAATGGACTGTATGCTAAGTTTTGCTATTGTGTATGCTAAGTAAACTAGGCAACCTCCTTCTTCAGGCTTGAGACTGACGAGGATATTCTAAGCAGAGTGACTAATGTTTAACTTGATTATCAAGATTAACGTTTGTTCTCAGAAAGTTGACTAATTGGACCATACAACCACAGCAGCAAGGCATGAGTAATCTTCTGTTATCATGGTCTACCTCAGGAGACACATTTATAGGAGCCCAGATGGAGTGTTTGACTTACCCAAAAAGTGGGTGAACGATTCTCTGACTGTAAGTATGTTCTGTTTTTGATTATGATCCTTGACTTTGGTTATTTATTTTTAGGCTCAGTAAGCAATTAACTGGAATGGTTTTTAACATTCAAGATCTGTTCTATTGTGGCAATAATTCCTCCATAAGCATTCAATATGGGGTCCGTATGAACAAGGGACCTTTTATTCTTCCATGCCTTTCAACAAATGGATGTTATATAAGAGCAGATAGTATAAAACTATGAGGTCAGGCCCGGCCTTAGGGAAAATGGCGCGCTGGGCGAACTTGTATTTTGGCACCCTTTCTTTGAGTTTAATTGTGTAGTAGTATTAGCGAAAGTTTCAGAAATAAAGCTGTAATCTCAAGTTTTTTATCATTTAAATAATAAACGATATAAGTCATAAAAAGTAACATGATAGCTAAGTGACAAATAAACTAAGCATTAAATTAAACACTAAACTAATAAATAACAATACAAATAAAAAGCTTTATTCACCAAGATATTTTGAGCCACATCATTCTCGCTAGACAGGATGGCCAGCGAAGATAGTCTGTCGTCTCCCCGGTCGATCGCAAATATGTTTTTATGAGCTTCAACTTCGAGAAGCTCCATTCGTTGCTCGCCACCGATACAGGCATGGTTAACAGGATCCTGAGTGCTCGTCATGTGTTTGGGAACTTGCTCTTGAAACTTGAAGCTGCTCTTCTTGAGTACTACAGTCCGCTGGAAGCAGATTTTGGAGATAGCCAAGTTCTTCACAGAGGTCGACACTGTTAACGTCAGACCCCTCTTGACCACGGCGGCCCCCTGACCACCCGTAAAGCTGGCCCTGTATGAGGTACTAATGGGCGAAGCACAAATGCTCCTCCTGGCTACACACAAATCTTGCCACCTGCTACCAGTCTGTTCACACCCCCTAACAATTGCCACCCCTTAGCCGATTACTTCCAACTCGGCTTCTCGGAAGAGATGCTGGATTTCCCACCCACCTCAATCGCCGAGCTGGTTCAGTGCTCCCAGCTCACCAATCAAGTGGAAATGAGGCCCGCCCCTCAAAATGGTTTGCGTTTCTTGCCACGGACATCAGATGGGCAGCACAATTGCACCACCTACTCAAAATCCGCCCACAATGGATATTGGTCTCAGACTGCAGTGACAGAATATAATACAGTAAATAACAGGTATGGTATCAATTAATTTACAAACATTCCTCACTAAAAATTTGCTTGATGAAAGCCACTGCTTCAATCAAAGCAGCTGGCGATTATTCTTGTCACAGTGAGTTTAATTTGTATACAATGATCCACTCATCAAGGCCCTTTATGTAGCTGCCGAGCTCCTGCAGAGAAAATGAATAAAGAATGCAATAATCTGGAGTAGGGCCAATGACATGCCTCTTCTACAAGTGTCTTGAAATCACCATTTCAGCAGCTCCTTATTAATTAGTGTCATCTACTCTATCCCTAACTTGTTGTTTTCATTGTAATCACCACTTCCATTTTGGGGTGATAAATCTTTATACACCCCCTTTGTGCTTTATTATAATTGCTATGCCTGAGACAGCAGATGTCTTGAATGAAAAACAGTACACCCTGCTAATCCACAAGGAAAAATGATTTGAAAGGATTAATTGTGATTCAAAAATGAATTATGTTTAAATCTGTATTGACAAGAATTCTTAACAAGAACTTAGTTGGATAATCCATCCAAAAAGTCCAGTAAACCTGGTGTTTTATAAAATAAGTATCATTAGTGTAAATTTGCCTCAGTAAAAATATTTTTTGATTTGCTAATTTTCAAAGAACGAGCGAGTGTGTTGGAATGAACAAAGTCCCTTGCCAAGGCTAAAGTTAATGATCCCTCACTCCGAATCTATTCAGTGTATTACTGGCTTCTCTGAAATGAGCCTGACCTCCTTCCTCTATTTAAATCCTGACCACCCACCCCCTTGTCCAAATCCTGTTGATTTGAAAATTGCAGAGACACCCTCCATAGCACTGCAGCATCATTGGCTTGCAAGAAATACTGTGCCCTCAGCTATGGTGTACAATAATTCCAAGAGGTAAAAGGAGAATTAAAAGGGCTTTGCTGAATTATATAATAATACTTTCATTTATATGGTGGCTTTCAAGTAGACAAACACTTCAGACAAAGAATTATTTTTTGAAGTATAATTTCTGCTGTTGAAGAATCGCTCAAGTGCACTAATTAGAAAGAATCAAATGTGATTTGGGGATTGAGCAAGCAAGCTCCATTGATTCTTTCTATTTAATGTTCAGATTTATTTTATTGAGCTATGAGTGCTCTTCATAAAGAAAATCATCCAAGTTTCACTCCATTGTTAAATTGCAATTGGTAATGCCCCTTTAAATTTGGGGGGCGAGTGGTAAGTCTACCTATCATTTTAATGGCTCTGAAATTATGGTTGAGTCATAAACCGTTACTTTTAGTTCTGGTGTGATCCAGGAACATGACATTACGTGGCTGATTTTCCTCTCCCCCTCTGCTGCAACGTAAATCAGGCTGTGCACTCCTGGAAACTGCCCAACTTAAATGGACCGAACTCACCCGCATTTCAGGGATCAGACTATTGGGCAAGCAGCCAGACCCAGGAGCTAGGACCACCTAGTGCCTGGCTACATGTTGTGCTGGACTGGATGAGAGAATTCATGTGTTGCTGCAGTAGTTTAAAAAAGAAATGCCAGTTTGGACAGTTGGCTGCAGAAATTAGCTGTGCAGTTGAAGACATGTCTGTAGAGAAGCAGGACACTGTGCTTTGACGAAGAAGCCATAGAAATCTTGCTACTGCAAGGGCAGCTCAGGAGGGACCAGCTCTTTTCCTGAGCGGGCATCAAGTGTACAAGCTGGTGGGACAAAAAGCTTGGTAGGAAGTGACAGGACTGTAGAAGAGCAGGCTGGGAGTAGCACCAAGCATACCTGAAAATGAGGTGCCAACCCTGTGAAGCTACAACACAGGACTACATGCATGCATGCTGAACAGTGGAAGCAGCATGACCACAATTAACAGATCAGGTCAAAGCTCTGCAGCCCTGCCACTTTCAGTCGTGAATGGTGGTGGGCAAATAAGCAACTAATCAGAGGAGGAGGCTCCATGAACATCCCCATCCTCAATGATGGTGAAGCCCAGCACATGAGTGCAAAAGGCAGGACTGAAGCATTTGAAACATCTTCAGCCAGAAGTGCCAAGTGGATGATTCTTCTCGGCCTCCTCCTCTGGTCCCCACCATCAGTCTTCAGTCAATTTGATTCACTCCATATGACATCAAGAAACAGCTGAGCGCACTGGATACAACAAAGGCTATGGGCCTCGACAACATCCCAGCTATAGTGCTGAAGACCTGTCTCTCTAGCTAAGCTGTGCCGATATAGCTACAACACTGGCATCTAGCTGACAATGTGTAAAATTGCTCAGGTATTTCCTGTCCACAAAAAGCAGGACAAATCCAACCCGGCCAATTACTGCCCTATCAGCCATTGTCAATCAACAGCAAAGTGATGGAAGGAGTTATCAACAGTGCTATCATGCAGCACTTACTCACTGCTCACGATCTCAAGTTGGGTTCCACCAGGTCCACTTGACTCCAGACCTCATTACAGCTTTGTTCCAAACATGGGCATAAGAGTTGAATTCCAGAGGTGAGGTGAGAGTGACTGCACTTGATATCAAGGCAGCATTTGACCATGTGTGGCACCAAGGAACCTTAGGAAAACTGAAATAAATGGGGATCAGGGGGAAAACTCTCCAGTGGCTGGAGTCATACCTGGCTCAAAGGAAGATAGTTGTGGTTGTTGGAGGCCAATTATCTCAGCCCCAGGACATCACTGCAGGAGTTCCTGAGGGCAGCGCCCTAGGCCCAACTATCTTCAGCTGCTTCATCAATGACTTTCCCGCCATCATAAGTGGGACTCTTCGCTGATTACACAGTATACAGTTCCATTCTCAATTTCTCAAGTAATGAAGTAGTCCATGCCAACAAGCGGAAAAACCTGGACAACATCCAGGCTTGGGCTGATAAGTGGCAAGTAACAGTCATACCACAAAACTGCCAGGCATTTACCATCTCCAACAAGAGAGAGCCCAGGCACCACCCCCTGAAATTCAATGGCACGATGTGTCCTCTACCAACATCCTGGGGGTCAGCATTGACCAAAAACTCAACTGGACCAGCCACACAAATGTCATAGCTACCAGAGGTCAGAGGCTGGATATGCTGCGGCAAGCTCTGTGGTTCAGCTCCCGACTCCCTAAAGCCTCTCCACCATCTATAAGGCACAAGTCAGGAATGTGATGGAATACTCTCCATTTGCCTGGAAAAGGCACTGCTGCAATGACACTCAAGAAACTCAACACCATCCAGGACAAAGCAATGTGCTCAGCACCCCATCCACCAGCTTAAATAACCACTCTCTCCACCACAGATGTACCGTGGCTGCATTGTGTACTATCTACAGGATGCACTACAGTAAGTCAACAAGGCTTCTTCGGCAGCAGCTCCCAAACCCTTGATCTCCACCACTAAGAAGGACAAGGGTAGCAGATGCATGGGAACACCATCACTTCCAATTTGTCCTCCAAGTCACACACTATCTTGACTTGGACATAAAGCGCCTTTCCTTTATTGACGCTGGGTCAAAATCCTGGAACTCCATACCTAACAGCTTTATGGGGGTACCTTCATCACCTGGACTGCAGCGGTTCAAAAAAAGGCCCATGACCACCTTCTCAAGGGCCACTCGGGATGGGCAATAGATGCCAACCTTGTCAGTGACACCACATCCCGAGAATAAATCAAAATCAAAATAAATCTTAGGGTAATTGTTAATCTTCAGATCTGCACCTCTGATTATAGAAAAGGCACAACTTCCTGATCATAAAGGACAAGGTCTGCCGATAGGAACTGCTGTGAGACTATTGAGTAAGAAGATAGTTCGATAAAATCACCGAATTGTAAAATCAGGAACCAGGAAGAAGCCTGGGCATAGCACTCATCATTTGAACTATATAAAATGCTTTACCTTTCTTAAGGTTTTGAATCTTTCAGGGAGATTTTAAAATTGCCAATTAAAAAAAAAATGTTTTTCTTACTTTTCCTTTCTGTCTCTTGTTTCTCTCCCTCTCTTAATCCAATCTTTCTTTCCCTCTCTTTTTATATCTCTTTCTGTACCTGATTCGACATTGAATTCACACCCTTTAGTTCACCCTCCTCAGTCCTTCTGCTGCTTATTTCCGAATCCTTAAATCTGATTGGTTAAGGAGATACCCTGTTGGTTGCCCTGTTAACTCAGGTCCCAGATGCCCTGTTCCCCTCGCTGTGCTGTTATCAGCTCGCAGTTTCAGCAATATTGTGAGCAAAAATGTTTTGAGCTGAAGGTTGCAGGGGCAAGTTTAATTAATGGCAGATGCCTGCTGCAGCACATTCTGGCCCACTGTATCTGATTTCTTAGCTCTCGAATGTTTTTTAAAAGGTAGTTACTGAGTAGGAGAGTCATACATTTAATCCTCCAATCAAACACTCAAGCATTCACTTCAGAATTTCATGCCAAAGTACTGACACTGAGAATTTATGTTAAAAAAACACAGTGCAGGAAATGCCTGGAATAGTCCCTAGCATTACTGTTTGAAGCTGGCTGCTCCATTCTTGTGCATATGATTACTCAGTCAATCTCTCCCTGTCCCCAAACAATGAGCCAGATTGCCATCTCAGTTATGCACATGTTAAAAGAGACAAGTTACCAGAGTCAGATTTTTGTTGCTGGTTTTGATTTCTGAGAGATCCCACTGCCCATTGTCATGAGTTTCACAGTGCACTGGCTAAAGGCTGATGTCTGAACAAAAGGCAGAGGGACAATTCACGAGGACTTTCTGTGGGGGTAGGGGGTGGGATCCACGGATCTTCTGTCAAAGTGCTTAGCTGATCGACAGAAACCCTCACAGAAATTCACCCCCAAAACATTTCAATCCATAAAGATGAGCACCAGTGATATTTCCAATCACCAACACAAGGTGGTGGTAAAATATTCAAGCAATATTGTCACCAAAAGTTTCTAAATTTCCAAAGACATTTAATAGGAACAAAGATGTGTCATATTTGGGGCTCTTTTCTCTGGAAAAAGAGAAGACTGGGGGATGACCTGACTCAGCAAAGATCCCGGCAGACTGGAAAACTGCTAATGTAACACCCTTATTTAAAAAGGGCAGTAGACAGCAGGCTGGAAACTATAGACCGGTTAGCCTAACATCTGTGGTAGGTAAAATTTTGGAGTCCATTATTAAGGAGACAGTAGCGGGACATTTGGATAATTATAATTTAATAGGACAAAGTCAGCATGGTTTTATGAAGGGGAAGGCATGTTTGACAAATTTGCTGGAGTTCTTTGAGGAAGTAACATACAGGGTGGATAAAGGGGAACCAGTGGATGTGGTGTATTTAGACTTCCAAAAGGCATTTGACAAGGTGCCACACACAAGATTATTGCTTAAGATAAAAAATCACGGGATTGGGGGTAATATTCTGGCATGAATAGAGGATTGGCTATCTAACAGAAGGCAGAGAGTTGGGATAAATGGTTCATTCTCAGACTGGCAATCAGTAACTAGCGGTGTTCCACAGGGGTCAGTGCTGGGTCCCCAACTCTTTACAATCTATATTAACGATTTGGAGGAGGGGACCGAGTGTAACATATCAAAGTTTGCAGATGATACTAAGATGGGAGGGAAAGTAGTGAGTGAGGAGGACATAAAAAATCTGCAAGGGGACATAGACAGGCTAAGTAAGTGGGCAGAGATTTGGCAGATGGAATACAATACTGGAAAGTGTGAGGTTATGCACTTTGGCAGGAAAAATAGTAGAGCAAGTTATTATCTAAATGGCAAGAAACTGGAAGGTATTGAAGTACAAAGGGATTTGGGGGTCCTGGTGCACAAAACTCAAAAGGTTAGTATGCAGGTGCAGCAAGTGATTAAGAAGGCCAATGGAATGTTGGCTTTCATTGCTAGGGGGATAGAATATAAAAATAGGGAGGTATTGCTTCAGTTGTACAAGGTATTGGTGAGACCGCACCTGGAATACTGCATACAGTTTTGGTGTCCATACTTAAGAAAAGACATACTTGCTCTCGAGTCAGTACAAAGAAGGTTCACTCAGTTAATCCCGGGGATGAGGGGATGGACATATGAGGAGAGGTTGGATAGATTGGGACTCTACTCATTGGAGTTCAGAAGAATGAGAGGCGATCTTATTGAAACATATAAGATTGTGAAGGGGTTGGATCGGGTGGATGCGGGGAGGATGTTCCCGATGATGGGTGAAACTAGAACTAGGGGGCATAGTCTTAGAATAAGGGGCTGCTCTTTCGAAACTGAGATGAGAAGGAACTACTTCACTCAGAGGGTGGTAGGCCCATGGAGTATGCTGCCCCAAAAAGCTGTAGAAGCTACATCATTACATAAATTTAAAACAGAAATAGACAGTTTCCTAGAAGTAAAGGGAATTAAGGGTTACGGGGAGCAGGCAGGAATTTGGACATGAGTCTAGGTTCGGATCGGTCATGGCCCTGTGGGTAGCGTAGCGGGCCCAGGGGCCGTGTAGCCTGATCCTGCTCCTATTTCGTGTGTCCAATTCTGTTAGGTTCAGGAGATGGTTCTGTGATAGTAGATTGGCGGTTAGGATCAGATCAGCCATGATCTTATTGAATGGCGGAGCAGGCTCGAGGGGCCGATTGGCCTACTCCTGCTCCTATTTCTTATGTTCTTAGGTCTTTAAGATAATGAAAGGGTTTGCTAGGACAGACATAGAGAAGATATTTCCACTTGCGGGGGAGAACTACGGGCCATAAATATAAGCTAGTCACGAATGAATCCAATAAGGAATTCAGGAGAAACTTCTTTACTCAGAGAGTGGTTAGAATGTGGAACTCGCTACTACAAGGAGTAGTTGAGGCGACTAGCATAGATGCATTTAAGGGGAAGTTAGATAAACACATGAGGGAGAAAGGAATAGAAGGATATGTTGATGGGGTGAGATGAAGAAGGGTGGGAGGAGGCTCATGTGGAGCATAAACACCGGCATGGACCTGTTGGGCCGAATGGCCTGTTTCTGTGCTGTAAATACTATGTAACTATGTAATACTTGCATATTGTAGCTGTGATTCATCAGACTATCCTAACCAGTAACCCCATAACAAATTAGTGTAATTAAGACACTCAGATCTGTGTTCCCCACGGCTAAGTGCAGAATGAACAGTTTCTGCAGGGAGAGAAAGAGAGAGAAGGTAAATCAGTAAGTGACTCAACATAAACTGCTATCATGCATTTCACAAGAGCTAGTTATATAATGCCATTGTCAGAGCTCTATGAATATGAGAATATAAAGAACATGCTAAAAACATGCATACAGTTCCCCAGGCAGAAAGTTGCAGAATAAAACAACCTCTTTTGGATACTCCTTCATGGAGCTTTATCATTGTGAACTGTGCCCTCCTCATAACAAAGCTCGGGGATTGAACAGCAGTCTAATCAAATCCTCTGGCTTGAGTCATTGATGCTCTGGGCAAGGAATGACGAATACCTTATGCTTCAAAAACGTAAAATGGATGTTGCGGGTTTCAACGCTGTGTGCTCTCTATGAATGTCCTTTCATAATGTGGCAACCGAAACTGCACACATAACTAAATGTGGCCTAACCGTTGTTATGTATAAATTCATCATTGCTTTTTAACTCTTGAATTCTAAGCTCCAATTTACAAAGCTCAAAGTGCTGTTAGCCTTTTTGTGGCTGTATCTAACTGCAGTTGCATTTTCAGGGGATTATGTATTTAAACTCCTAGGTCTCCGTGATCATCCACACCCCAGTGTTTTTCCATGCATGTACTCTCATTCCTTGTTTTTTCTCCCAAAAGATATACTTCACACTTCTCTATATTAAATCGCATCTGCCACCTGCCTGCCCATTCTGTGAACCAGTGTCTTCCTGAAGTTTTTTTTTTACAGTCCTTCTTACTGTTTGCCAAACCTCCTCCTTCTTTGTCAAAAATGCGCTGTCGTGTATCTCGAAGGCCGCCTTGGAGAACGCTTACCCGCAGATCCGAGGCTGAATGCCCCTGGCTGCTGAAGTGTTCCCCGACTGGGAGGCAACCCTCCTGCCTGGCGATTGTTGCGCGGTGTCCGTTCATACGTTGTCTCAGTGTCTGCATGGTCTCGCCGATGTACCATGCTCTGGAGCATCCTTTACTGCAACGTATCAGGTAGACAACGTTGGCCGAGTCACATGAGTATGTACCATGTACCTGGTGGGTAGTGTCCTCACGTGTAATGATGGTATCTGTGTCCATGATTTGGCATGTCTTGCAGAGGTTGCCGTGGCAGGGTTGTGTGGTGTCTTGGTTGCTGTTCTCCTGAAAGATGGGTAATCTGCTGCGAACGATGGTACTTTTGAGGTTAGGCGGCTGCTTGAAGGCGAGTAGTGGAGGCGTGGGGATGGCCTTAGCAAGGTGTTCGTCGTCATCGATGACATGTTGAAGGCTGCGAAGAACATGGCGTAGTTTTTTCCGCTCTGGGGAAGTACTGGACGACGTAGGGTACTCTGTTGGTTGTGTCCCGTGTTCGTCTTCTGAGGAGGTCTATGCGGTTTTTCGCTGTGGCCCGTCGGAACTGTCGATCGACGAGTCGAGCGTCATATCCCGTTCTTACGAGAGCGTCTTTCAGTGTCCGTAGGTGTCCATCGCGTTCCTCCTCGTCTGAGCAGATCCTGTGTATTCGCAGGGCTTGTCCATAGGGGATGGCTTCTTTAACGTGGTTAGGGTGGAAGCTGGAGAAGTGGAGCATCGTGAGGTTGTCCGTGGGCTTGCGGTAGAGTGAAGTGCTGAGGCGTCCGTCTTTGATGGAGATTCGTGTGTCCAAGAATGAAACCGATTCTGAGGAGTAGTCCATGGTGAGTTTGATGGTGGGATGGAACCTGTTGATGCTATCGTGTAGTCCTTTCAGTGATCCTTCGCCGTGGGTCCAAAGGAAGAAGATGTCGTCGATGTATCTGGTGACTGAAGATTGTGTTTCCTGTACAAAATTCCATCTCATCCTTGTATACCATGAATAAAATTGGACCAAACACTGACCCCTGCGATACACTATTTCTAACTCTTCTCCAGTCTGAACAATACCCATTTACCCTAACACTTGGGCCTAGAAATTTGAGTGCGCCCAAAAATAGGATCAATCCCCGTGCCTGAACGGATAGACCCGAGGCGCATATATTGGGCCTCGGGCCTCACTATCACCGAGCCGCTGAGCGGATGCCTCATAGGTGTCCACATGCTGCTCGTCAGCAAAGAGGAATCGAAAATCAGGCTGCTGCGATGCCGCCAGCTTCCCTCAGGTAAATAGTTAAAGGTAACCAGGAAGGGAGGTGATTGCAAAGGGGGCGCTCAGGTCAGGAAGGAGGACAATCGAGGCGGCGGGGTGGGGGGGGGGGGAGGGTGACTGGGTCAGGAGCAAGGGCGTCGGGTTGAGAGGGTAGCAGTGGTCAGGAGTGGGTCGGGTAGCGGTGATCGGGAAGGGTGGGTAGTCGGCAGAGGCCAGGATCAGTTGGAGAGGCCAGAGGTTGGGATCAGGACACAAAACAATGATATTTTTATCATGCTGTGATGTGTTTCAATCCACTTCAAGTTCTGTGTCATAGTGATCTGCGAACAAGGGTTTGTCTCACATTTTTTATTGATACTTATACCCTTAAGAACCAATTAAAATTCAGCACTCTAAATGCTTATAATCTATACTGCTTTTTGGAAGTCAGTTACAGATGGCAGCATCAATGAGGCTATATGTGCATGTACACTACTCGATGTGGGATTTTCAGGGTGCATTTACACTACAACTGCAGCTTTGGGTCAAAGCTGGGCCCAAATTGACTTATTAGCGAAGTGGAGTAAGACTCACTGGAGGATGGAAGCTCACTTCTCTTCCATAGTAAGGTGGGACCCTAACTCCGGATTTACACAGTTTAGCATCAATGCAAGTGGAAACCACTGTTCACTGTTGCTAATCTTGTTGGGTAATTGCACCCTCAGAACAACTGGAGAGGAGGATTTGAAGCTGACAATATAACTAATTCAGTTCCATGCAGAAGGAGGATCTAAAAGCACTCTTGAGTGCTTAATTTCCTCCATACCTTTTGAGATTGTATAGAAATGTGTATCATGGAGCCTCTACAATCTTATTTTCTATAAATTTATTATTTTGAATATTAAAACATTGAATCTGAGGAATACACAGACGCTATGAATTATTAATTGCCAGAATGCTTTGAATACATGAAAGTCACCATATTACTCTATTCCTTTCTCTCTGATGGATTTTCCCCCTGTTTTCTGTAAGTGCCTTTTTACAGCTGGCTTGTAACAGCATTGGCAGGGTGCCTGAGAGCAAGTCAACTCACCACAGGGAGTGGAGGGCCTGGGAAGATCAGGACAACTGGGAAGAAAAGAGAAAATTCATACCACACGAAAGTGGAATGAATAAATTTCTTGATCAATTTAGAAATGTGCCCACTTTTTAAAGCAGCATTACTTCACGTTTTGTGTTTCTGTATAAGTCAGTTATGCTCAAACTGTATGTTGCTCTGGTCAGGTGATGTCCTGAGTACTTTACTAGTTTTGGTCTCCGAGACACAAGAGAGACATTCAAACACTTGGGTAGTTCAGAGAAGCACTATGGAGCTGATTCATAAGGGCTCATTTTAACTCTCCCCGCCTGGCAGAAACTGGGCGGAGCAGGAGTTAAAATGGAACGGGCCAATTTCCAGCTCCATTCCCGCCCCGCAGCGATTTAAATGCCGCTGATTCTTCGGGCAGCTGAGATGCCTGCCTGATACATTTATGCAAATCGTGGTCCTGTAATGTACATAGGACCCCCATGCCATTTTAATCACCAACTGAATGGGATGTCCACCAATGTCACCCCGCTCAGTGAAACCTGGTCTGCAGGAAGAAGAGGTAAATGTTTAACTTTCCTTTGTGGAAACAGGAGGAGCAGAAGGTCCCACAAGGAAAGTCGAAGGGCTGGATTTTGCCAGCCCGAGGAGGCGGGACTGCCGGTAAAGTTGCAGAATGTGGGGGCGGATGGCAAACCCGCCCCCATCCCACCTCCGTGCCCTTTTGCCAGGAGGCGGGAAGCCGTCCTGCCCCGGGTCCCGTCTCCTCGAGGCGGGAAAGGGATTAAATCCTATTAACTGCCTGTTAACAGGCAGTTAACAGGTTAAAAAAAAGGATTAGTCCCATTTTACCTTTTCAAGTGCAGGCTTCCCGACCTCGGAGAACCCCGCCGGGTTAGAGGAGTCGAGCAGGAGGTCTGCGGGGGTCAGAGGGGCCTTAAAGTGCAATGTAGAGGTGAGTGATGCGTGCAAGTGTGGAGTGGTAAGTATGTGAGGTGAGTGTAAAGTGTTATAAAATGTTCACTTACCTTTGTTTCTGCCTACAGCCTTCAGCCGCTGTGGATCCAGAGTCCCGACATCTCCATTGTAGATTTCACAGACTGGCTGTTGGATCCTCCGAACCAACAGTCATCTGCTTTCTACAAAGTAGAAAGGTTTGATGAGTCCTGAACACAAGAACTCATGAAACCACACAGAATGTCAGTGTTTGACAGCATCACAGAGCTGTCAAACGCTGACAATTCTTCTTTAAAGAAATCTTGACAGATGGCACGTCAGATGTTGATGTGCTCTGTCAATGACTTCCCCCTAATTGGCCTGCTGAGCCCGCAGGGCGGGCTTAACAAGGTCAATCAGGGGAAATTCCCACTGGTTGGCCAGAACATGATGGAGTTGGGACTGAAAACCGGCAAGCAGCAGTTCCGCCTCCAACACGTCTCCATTCATAAAATCCAGCCCTAAGCCTCTGCTGTCGCCGCCGCCCCCCCACCCCACCCTTGCCCACCCACAAGACCTTGATGAAATTCTCCCGCGACTTACCCATGTGCTTCTGGGCCGCCCGGTCTTCAACTACCAGCAGCTGGCCCCCTGCCACTTTCCACCGGTTTTGGGTGGGAAGCTGGCTGGCGGGATGTAAATGAGGGCTGCCTGTTGAAATCAGCTGGGCCTCCCACTGCTGCCCCCGGGCTGCCAACTTCTCACCCAGCCAGCTTCCCGCTTGGGAGTTGAATTCCTCCTCTAGTGTCTGAAGTCTGAGGAATGGGGAAAGACTACAGAAATCTGGGCTGTTCAGGCTTGAAAGGAAGTGAGTGAGAGTTAGTGAATGATATGGAAAAGATAGGGGGAAATTACAAATTAAATTGTAATGGTAGGACAAGGGTACACAGGTAAACTGGTAAAAGGCAAATTTAGGAATGATATAAGGAAGTTCTTCTTTATACAAGAGTAGTCAACACCTGGAATAAATTGTCAGGTACAGTGGTGAGGTAAAAATCCTGGAAATGTTTAAGGAACAAGTGGATGCTGCACTGCGGGGAATGTGGATGGATGAACTAAAATGGTTCATGTGCCTTCCTTGCCTTCTGATCCTGTGTTGGATTACAAACAGAAGTTGATGATTGTAGCAAAGCAGATTACAAGTTACATTCGAAAAGTAACCTGTAGCTAGGCTCACCATTCTTGGTCAAGCAACATAAATTCGGTAAATCCAAGGAACCCCACAGCAGTCAGCTTAATGAAATAAAAATAGAATGAGAAACATCACTTTCTATCTGTCAAGTATCACAAATTTGAGTTGTGGTCCAATCTGTTGCATGTGCAAGTGTCATTTTTTTCTCTATCTCCTCCTTCACAACTGTTTTACAAGAGGTCAAGGCAATCTTGTTGGTAACATGTGAAGTTTGTTATTTTGTTTTGTCATACATCCAATTGGAAAATAGTACACACCTGAAACTGAGATTGTTTTGTGAGGAAGCCATTTGTGACCAAACAATTTTGCATATCAGAGGTCTAAAATTACATTATTCGAGTGTACATTCTGACATCAGGAAATGAAAATTATAAATTCCCCTGAAGAGAAATGAAATGGTATTAATGTTTTGATTACTCTATATATTATGGCTATAGTTCACAGAATAATTTAGCACTGAAACATAATCACAGATTGAAAACAAACTGAATATGAGCAATTCTAAAGCTATAAAATCTGCTCATTGTGCACTTTTATATTCGTGCAAAGACTCAGAGGAGAATGATGTTTAAAAGCAGTTTAAACATTGTGAAGTTACTAATATATCCACAAACAATGTGAATCCAAAAGAACATTATACGTTCTTGAGTGGGGAAAATGTATACAATACTAAGAAGTTTCTATTCTTCTGTCAATTTGCATAAAAATCTCAGTATCCAGTAAAACTGGAGTTAACCAGGCTTGAGAACAAAATGCAGTGAACTTGACAGCTCCATTATACAAATCTGTTTGTTCTCATGTTCTGTAAACATACAGTAAATGGAAGCTTCCGCTCAATGAGCCAACTCTTAAATGAACAATAACTTCATGAAAATGTGTTTGACAAAGCTTTTTTTGTCTTTTGGGAAAGAACAAAAGATGGAAGGTGACGGCCATTTTAATTGTTGTGATGTTATGTGTGGGTATTATTGGAATGTATTCTGATGGGATTTGTGCCTATTGTGTTGGTTGTTATTAAACAGACTAAAAAAAGCTTTGCCAAACTTTGGCCTGGGTTTTCTGATATTTTTGTGCCCACTTTTGGGAGCTTTGGTGGCAGCTTGGGGTGGGGTGCAGCATGGGTAGGAGGTGATACACTAGATCCCACGCCCAAAAAATGTTCGAAAGTTTCCACCTGAAGTTATGTTGGTGGGAGGAAGCACCCGTTCAAATTATAAATTACATGTTTTTTCTATTTGTTTTACAGGACGTGGCCGACGCTGGCAAGACTGCATTTATTGCCCATCCCTAGTTGCCTTGAGAAGGCAATGATGGTGCACTTGATTGCATGTGAAAGGGAAGGTCCTTCTCTGCTTCTTGGTGCAAAACATCTAGGAGAAGACAAGAAGAAAAGAGGTAGGCAGTACACTTCCCATTTGATAGCCATCTAAGGACTTACATGAAGCTTCATTTATGTATTTGGCTAACAAACAATACAAAAGGAAAGAAACATGAAAGCTATGACCAACCTGCAACTGGTGCCTGCCCTTCTACTTCCCTGTATCCCACTCCCTCTGTCATCTGCCTGTACTGAGTTTGAGAGCTTCCTCCTCATCGAAATTAGAGTTCAGATACTTTGGGGAGCCATCACCTGTTGTAGCTCTCTGCCTCAAATTATGTGCCATTTTCTCCTTCAATGAGACAATAAGCAGTATGAATACCCTCTGGTATCATGACATGCAATCCCACACAACTAGAAGCAGACAAACCATTATGGGGTTGAGAACAGGCAAGTACAATTGTGAGGCTTTCAGTGCAGCCATTCATGTAAAGCTGTTTTAAGGAATTTTCTGTTTTCTGTGAATTCTGGTAGATTGTCTCACAGTAACTCTACCTGAGGAAGGGGCGACAGCTCCGAAAGCTTGTAATTTTAAATAAATCTGTTGGACTATAACCTGGTGTTGTGCGACTTCTCATGTTTTAAGGAAGGCACAGTTGGAATTGAAGGAAGGGATGTGGAACATTTTGCAGTACCTCCTGTACATTGATGGTAAGACAGTGAAGCACCTTAATTCGGGTAGGGGAAGGCGGTTGAAAGTAAGTGTAATCCATGCTTTTTGCACTGCATTCTTATAAGTTATCTATAAAGAGTGCGAGAGGAGCAGCGAGAGGAGCGGAAGCAGCGGTGCTGGACAAAGCCTTCAAACAGAAAAATGAAGGAGTGACATCACAGGGCAGCAGGGACCTGAGCGGGAGCGAGAACGGAGGTGGAGCAAATAAATAGCGCGGCAGAGGAAGGCCCGAGGGCGGAGGCAGCGGACCTGAGCGGGAGCAACTCAGCAAAGGCAGAATTTGAAAGAGTGACGTCAGAATTAAAAAGTGACGTCGGCACAAGGGAAGGAGCTGATTGGTGAGTAGCTGGTAAGTGTTTCTAGTTAATAGTCTGTAAAGTAAAGGCATGGCAGGGCAGCTCAGTCCCATGGAATGCACATCCTGTGCCATGTGGGAAGTCCTGGACGCTTCTCGTGGCCTGAACGACCACGTGTGGGGGAAGTGTCTCCAGCTACAGCAGCTCGAGCTCTGGGTTTCGGAGCTTGAGCGGTGGCTGGAGTCACTGCAGTGCATCTGCGAGGCTGAGAACTTCAATGGCACATTTCAGGAGGCGGTCACCCCGCAGCCTAAGAGTGTGCAGGCAGAGAGGGAATGGGTGACTGCCACACAGAAGAGGACCACCAGGCAGGTAGGGCAGGAATCCCTTGAGTACATCTCGCTCGCTAACCGGTTTTAAGCTCTGAATACTGGTGGGTGCGATGGTTCCTCTGGGAAGTGCAGCCAGAGCCAAGTCCATGGCACCATGGATGGCTCAGCTGTACAGGGGGGGAGGAAGAAGAGTGGAAGAGCAATAGTCATAGGGGATTCGATAGTTAGGGGAGCAGACAGGCGTTTCTGCGGCCAAAGACGTGACTCCAGGATGGTATGTTGCCTCCCTGGTGCCAGGGTCAAGGATGTCACTGAGCGGCTGCAGGACATTCTGAGGGGGGAGGGTGAGCGGCTGCAGGACATTCTGAGGGGGGAGGGTGAACAGCCAGAGATCGTGGTCCATATCGGTACCAATGACATAAGTACCTCTACCTGACGAAGGGGCAGCAGCTCCGAAAGCTCGTAATTTTAAATAAAACTGTTGGACTATAACCTGGTGTTGTGCGACTTCTCATTTAGGTAGAAAGAGGGATGAGGTTCTGCAGGCAGATTTTAGGGAGCTAGGAAAGAGATTAAAAAGCAGGACCTCAAAGGTAGTAATCTCCGAATTACTCCCGGTGCCACGTGCTAGTGAGTATAGAAATAGGAGGATAGAGCAGATGAATGCATGGCTGGAGAGATGGTGCAGGAGGGAGGGCTTTAGATTCCTGAGGCATTGGGACCGTTTCTCGGGGAGGTGGGACCTATAGAAGCTGGACGGGTTGCACCTCAACAGTTCGGGGACCAATATCCTCGCGGGGGGGATCACGAGTGCTGTTGGGGAGGGTTTAAATTTAGTTTGGCAGGGGGATGGGAACCTGAGAGTAGATTCAGAAGGGAAAGAAGCAAAGCTGGAAATGGAAGGCAGAAAATTAGTAAGCGAGTTTGGAAGGCTAGAAAATAGACAACAAGGGAGTTTGGCAGTGTTAAATAGTATATACTTCAACGCAAGGAGTTTGGGGAATAAAGCAGATGAGCTGAGGGCACAGATAGACACGTGGGAGTATGATATTATAGCTATTACTGAGACATGGCTGAAAGAAGGGTAGGAATGGCAGCTCAACATTCCTAGTTACAGGGTTTTCAGACGAGATAGAGAGGGGGATAAAAAAGGAGGGGGGGGTCGCAATATTGATTAAAGAATCAATTACAGCTGTGAGGAGGGATGATATCTTAGGTTGAACTGAAAAGCAAAAAAGGGGCAATCACACTGCTGGGAGTGTACTATAGACCCCCAAACAGTCAGAGGGAGGATAGAAGGGCAAATATGTTGGCAAATTTCTGAGATGTGCAAAAATAGGGCAGCAATAGTAGGGATTTCAACTTCCCTAATATTAACTGGGATAAAATTAGTGTGAAAGGTTTAGAGGGAGCAGAATTCTTAAAATGCATTCAGGAGAACTTTTTTAGCCAGTACGTAGCAAGCCCAATAAGAGAGGGGCGGTTCTGGACCTAGTTTTAGGGAATGAAGCTGGGTAGGTGGAAAGGGTATCAGTGGGAGAGCATATTGGTGGTAGTGATCATAATTCAGTTAGATTTAGCGTAGTTATGGAAAAGGACAAGGATAGACAAGGATAAAAGTTCTTAATTGGGGAAAAGCTAATTTTACTAAGCTGAGATGTGATTTAGCCAATTTACTGGAGACAGAAACTTGAAGGTAAATCAGTGTCAGAGCAGTGGGAGGCGTTCAAGGAGGAGATAGTGAGGGTTCGGAGCAAGTATGTTCCCTTAAAGAAAAAGGGTGGGACTAACAAATCTAGAGCTATCTGGATGTCAAGGGGCATACAGGGTAGGATAAAGAAAAAAAGGGAAGGTTATGACAGATACCAAGGGCTCAATACTGCAGAAACCCTGGAGGAGTATAGAAAGTGCAGGGGTGAAATTAAAAAGAAAATTAAGAAAGCAAAGAGAGGGCATGAAAAAATATTGGCAAGTAAAATCAAGGAAAACCCAAAGATGTTTTATAAATACATTAAGAGCAAGAGGATAACTAAACTAAGAGTAGGGCCTATTAGGGACCATAAAGGTAACCTGTGGAGGCGGAAGACATGGGTATGGTTCTTAATGAATACTTTGCGTCTGTTTTCACAAAAGAGAGGGACGATGCAGAAATTGCAATCAGGGAGGAGGAGTGTGAAATATTAGATGAACTAAGCATAGTGAAAGAGGAAGTATTAAGGGGTTTAGCGTCTTTGAAAGTGGATAAATCCCCAGGCCCAGATGAAATGTATCCTAGACTGTTAAGAGAAGTAAGAGAGGAAATAGCAGAGGCTCTGACCATCATTTTCCAATCCTCTCTGGCTACAGGTGTGGTGCCAGAGGCCTGGAGGACTGCTAATGTGGTACCGTTGTTTAAAAAGGGAGAAAGGGATAGACCGAGTAATTACAGGCCAGTCAGCTTAACCTTGGTGGTGGAAAAATTATTGGAAAAAATTCTGAGGGACAGGATAAATCTTCATTTCGAAAGACACAGATTAATCAGGAACAGTCAGCATGGATTTGTTAAGGAAAGGTCGTGTCTGACTAACTTGATTGAATTTTTTGAGGAGGTAACAAGGAGGGTCAATGAGTATAGTGCGTTTGATGTAGTCTACATGGATTTTAGCAAAGCTTTTGATAAGATCCCACATGGCAGACTGGTCACGAAAGCCCATGTGATCCCAGGCAAAGTGGCAAGTTGGATCCGAAATTGGCTCAGAGGCAGGAAACAAAAGGTAATAATCGAAGGGTATTTTTGTGACTGGAAGGTTGTTTCCAGTGGGGTTCCGCAGGGCTCAGTGCTGGGTCTTTTGCTTTTTGTGGTATATGTCAATGATTTGGACTTGAATGTAGGAAGTATGATTAAGAAGTTTGCAGATGATACAAAAATTGGCCGTGTGGCTGACAATGAAGAAGAAAGCTGTAGATTGCAGTAAGATATCAATGGACTGGTCAGGTGGGCAGAACAGTGGCAAATGGAATTCAATCCGGAGAAGTGTGAGGTAATGCATTTGGAGAGGGCTAACATGACAAGGGAATACACAATAAATGGTAGGACACTGAGAAGTGCAGAGGATCAGAGGGACCTTGGAGTGCATGTCCACAGATCCCTGAAGGTAGCAGGACACGTAGAGAAGGTGGTTAAGAAGGCATACAGGATACTTGCCTTTATTAGCTGAGGCATAGAATATAAGAGCAGAGAGGTTATGCTTGAACTGTATAAAACATTAGTTAGGCCGCAGCTAGAATACTGAGTGCAGTTCTGGTCACCACATTACAGGAAGGATGTGATTGCACTAGAGAGGGTGCAAAGGAGATTTACGAGGATGTTGCCTGGGCTGGGGAATTTTAGCTATGAGGAAAAATTGGATAGGCTGGGGTTGTTTTCTTTGGAACAGAGGAGGCTGAGGGGAGACCTAATTGAGGTGTATAAAATTATGAGGGGCCTAGATAGAGTGGATAGGAAGGACCTATTTCCCTTAGCAGAGGGGTCGATAACCAGGAGGCATAGATTTAAAGTAATTGGTTGGAAGTTTAGAGGGGATTTGAGGAGAAATATTTCACCCAGAGGATGGAGGTGGTCTGGAACTCACTGCCTGAAAGGGTGGTAGAGGCAGAAACCCTCATCACATTTAAAAAGTACTTGGATATGCACTTGAAGTGCCATAACCTACAAGGCTACGGACCAAGAGCTGGAAAGTGGGATTAGGCTGGATAGCTGTTTGTCGGCCGGCACGGACAAGATGGGCCAAATGGTCTCCTTCTGTGCTGTAAATTTGTATGATTCTATGATCACAATCTCTTACCTCAGCTGCCCTGGCGAGGTAATTGTATTTCTTTTGGCACAGTACAGTACAGGTGGTGGTGGAGGTGGCAGGAACTACCGTGGCCATATCCTTCCACTGTGCCTGGACACTCCCTTTTGGCGGGGGCCTCTGCCTTGTTGGAAATATTTAATTCTTTTCTCATCTTTTTTGGCCCAGTCATTCCTCTACTAACAATGCCAAAAATTTTGCAGCTCGGAGCGTTGAAGCTGCACTTCCAGATATGCTTTTAGCAAAATGACGCAACATTTGAAATTTTGTGCCCTCCCAGTTTAAGCTGCTGGCACAGTTTAAATGCTGCAGCAGCTTCAGAATCCACCCCCGCCACCTCTACCCTCCATGGAGGAACTCCCAATGGCAGTCGTCTTGCTACTGGGAGCCCACCCACAAAATGAAAATGAATCTGATCTTGGAAAATTAGCTTGGGTCAACACTAGGTCGCAGGAGCAGTCGGAAATACCATCCACCCAAACTTCCCGTGGCAATCCCACCATAAGTTACCTGGCCATTACTTCACGAAAATGGTGCATATTTAATTGTCTGAATGTCCTGTGTTTCTCTCAACTGTCTTGGATTGCTGGCTGTCTCTGTATTCCATATTCAAGGTTCTGTCTCTCACAAATGAGTGTATGTAGTTTGGAAACCTATAGTTAAAATAGTTGACTGACTCCCAAATTAGATTTGCACTCTGATTTCTCTGAAGGAAATCAACATTCCACTGTGAACCATTTTTTAAGCTTCAGTGACCCCAGTCTTGCAACTGTGGGCAAATAAAACCATGGCTGGAGCTACGTACCAGCTTTGGCTCCAAAACTAACCATGCAGTGACTCTGGAGCCAATCGCATTTCATGTTTGGCTGCAAAATATTTACCTTGGATTGATCCTACCGTTTTGAGAGTTACAGACGTATCAGTCTTACTGCTATACATGAATGACAATACACTGTACATATTGTAGCTCAATGCTGCGTGGAGACTGCTTTTCAACTCCCATTTTGGACTAAATTCTAAACTTTTTCTTTGCAACAGACAGAGCTTTATTAATGCATTTTGTATGAACACCCTGATGTATCTTTGGCACGTTGCACTGATTCATAGGCACTTTCAGAACAGCTGCACTTTATTAATTGTTTAATGGATCTGCAATTTCTATCCCAGAAATACTTGTAGAAACAGAAATATTAGATTCATAGAATCTTACAGCACAGAAGGAAGCCATTCGGCCCATCGTGCCTGTGCTGGCTCTTTGAAAGAGCGATTCAATTAGTCCCACTCCTCCGCTCTTTCCCCGTCGCCCTGCAAATTTTTCCTTTTCAAGTATATAATCAATTTCCCTTTGAAAGTTACTATTGAATCTGCTTCCACCACCCTTTCAAATAGTGCATTCCAGATGATTACAAGTCGTGTGTAAAAAAAAAAAAAATTCTCATCTCCCCTCTGGTTCTTTTGCTAACTTATTATCTTAAATCTGTTTCCTCTGATTATCGACCCACCCGCCAGTGGAAACAGTTTCTCCTTATTTACTCTATCAAAACTCTTCATGATTTTGAACACATTTATTGAACACATCTATTAATAGTGAAAGTAAAATATAAATACTAATACAGAAAACAAAATAGGATGTGGGAAACGCAGTAACCGGGGGTCCAAGGCCAGATAATAAAGTAGTAGAGAAGCCTTTAAACAGAATGGCAGGAAAGAATCTCAACACTAGAAGGATATATTTTGTTCAAAAGCAGTATATAAATAAAGTTGAAAAGGTCCTGGAGTGTGGAAAGTTGTGTGAAGCAAGCAAATCCAAAATAAACCAGTCACTGATAATGAATGTGTCTGTTATTTTCATGTGGCAGCTAAATCTGGTGGAGGTGGAGCTTTGCTCAGGACTGAAGGGTTGACATGTGTTTTGAATTTTTCATAATATCTTACAAAGGCTGATATCAGTAATACAGATGTTTTCCATTTGTTATTTTTATTGTTGTCAACCAATGGCTAAAGCTTTTCAAGCATAAAACATATCGTGATTAATTATTAACAGTGATGGTGCAAGACTTGTAAACCAAGCAGAACTTTAAATACACTTCAAAATAAGCCGAACATTTTTATGTCGGCCTGCACATGTGTATACATGCATATAGTACGTACGTGTGACAACCGAGCAGGGGAGTGGGACTAATTGAATAGCTCTTTCAAAGAGCTGGCACAGGCATGATGGGCTGAATGACCTCCTTCTGTGCTATGATTCTATGAACTTGAAATGGAGTATACATAATTCAGCCGAGCTTTAGGTATTTCTATGCATTTACTGTGGAGGAATATGCCATGATGAAGGTTACTTAATATTTGTTACCTTCTGATGGCCATCTCTCCTCTTTTTCTCTGTGCGGCAGAGGTGTACGTGTGTTTGAGACAGTACAGAGAGAGATAATGGATAAAAGAGAAATGGAGGGATAGAGAGGCAGGGGTAGATACTGCAGGATTGTCTGATTAATCTCAGCGATCCTTTTATAGTTTTCAGTTTATGCTCAGTAAATAACATTTGAAAAATTCATACATAAATATAAATAACCAAAACTGTGTCCTCCATATGAATGTAGACAGTGTTTGCTCTAATGCACAAGCAGCCTCTCTTGAGCCAGGGAGACCAGACGAGGTTTTTAATTAAAGTCAATACTTCTATTGTGTCAGATTTCACAATTATTTTGCCCATTTGAAATTCTGATGTTCAAAAACGTGCAAAATTATTTGCTGAATTTGAAACTGTTCTCGTTCTTCAGCATGAAATTCAACTTGATAAATCCATACATATTTTAAAAGGCGCAAAGCATACCAATTTAGCAGCAGGACGGCCTGCGCCCAATCTGTGCAGGCGTTGATCCCACTGCTAAATTCGCGAGGCCCACTTTTTAGGCATCCCGGGCAGACGCCTAAAACAGGCTTAAGGCACCTTGAATATGTTAATTAGGGGCCTAACGCCTGTTGATGGAAGCCTTTGCAAAATTAGTTACCGATGAGCGGGGCATGCCTCGCTCAGGATTCTTCAGCGGCCCCTACAGTTTGCCAAAGAAAAGTAAGTAGTGAATTAAAAAAAAAATCCTTTCCTGTGGCGCCAAGAGGAGCAGGAATGCTCCCCTGACTCCACAGGCATCACGATCACGATCACCCCACCCTACACCCCCGCGCCCCCCCCCCCCCCCCCCCCCCCCCCCACCCGTAGCCTGCTCTAGCCTCCCTCCCGGAGCTTACCAAAACTGTTTTTTCCTGTCAGGCGGGCTGTCTGTGGAGATGTGGCAAGGTATGTAGATGAGGCCCAAGGACTAATTTCTATTCATCTTCGGGCCTCTTGGTTCAGGCAGTGCTGAGTCTGGACCCAGAAACAGGTGTAGACCAATTTCACACACATTGTTAGTTAGGCTGGAGGTTGGCATTCTACCGGCCCTACTGAAGGTCAGAAAATAGAACGAATTTATTTAATTTGCATTTTTTTTTTTTAACAAGCTCATATGACATTCCTTGGCCCACCATCGAAGTGGAGGCGTTAACCCAGCTGTTATTTTTTAAGTAAACCTGCACTAAAAGAGTGGACAGAATAATGTCCTGGGAATGCATCAAGCATTTGCTAAATCACCAGTAATAATTGCAAAGAGAGTGTACTCCTGATAATCCTAAGTCTTTCCTTGCACTTAAGAAATATTGAATTATCCAATAATTTGAATAAAGTAACATAAACAACACAGCAAAGTAGGAATTTAGTGCTAAAAATTTAAATTATCAGATCATTTGAATTACGCAACTCTGAATTAAGAGGAGTGTCACCAATAGTAATGTCTAGGCTATAGGAATGAATTTCGAGGCAGTAATATCCTGTATGGTTCAGGTGATATTGTGATTTGTGGCTCTCTCATGATTTATGACATCAGCCAAACCACTTGATGTGTTGCTATCTTGGAACTCACTCTTTCCAACTGTTAAAGAAGGATGTCAACTTCTAACCCAGAAGGGCCAGGTTTTGAACTTGGATTGCTTACTCAACAGGTTGTCATGTTTGAATTTCATTGGAATGGGAGCTTTGGCAAGGACTGTTCTAAGTAGTGCTGCCTCATTGGTGAATAATTCCTCAATCAGAACATGAAGATCAATTAGTCGCCACAGCTTGAGCTACATGAAAATTAATGCGAGGATGGATTTAAACTTTGTATTCTTTTGGTGTATTGACACAAATTGGCCTGCATAGCAGCAGCAAAAAATCTACACAATGACACATCAGTCATACTTCATAATGAGTTCAGCAATAATTATGCCTCAAACTATAGAAATCAGTTTCTTACAAATATACATTCAGGCAGTAAAACTCCTCTGTGAATTAGAATGAGCAAAAGTGCCAAGTGTATGGTAAGGTGCAGCAATTTTATGCGTTTATGTTAACAAAGGGCTAATCCTTGCTAATGCTCCTTATGGGAATAAACAGGTATAATATATGTTACCAAACTCAGCCTGGTTTTAATGGGGTTTTTTTTGTCTTTAAGGGCTTGTTAAGCAGAAATTAACAAATTTGTGCAAAATTGCTCACTGTTAATTTCAAACGTGCATTTTCTTGGAATTTTCATGGGGATTCTCTTTTTGGGAGATCGGTAGAGCCCCCAGAGAAACAGTATACAGCTATAAACATCCACTTGCTCCAGGATATCCGCTAATCTTCTATCAAAGTTATGATGGAGAAATCCACGGAAATTCATGGTGATTGCATTCATTGCTGCTTTACAAGAGATAGTCGAAGGAATAGCAGTCGAAGGAATAGGAAAGCATGTGAATGGCCAGGAGCAGAAAGAACCAGCAATTGGAACAGTTGTGAATTCTGGACTCTGGTTATATTGCACTAAGTCTGTGGCTGGTAGGGTGCAGATTGCAGAGCATCGAGACAGATCTCCCAGACTCCTCCATCACCATCCATGGGTACGTCCTGTCCCACCACCAGGACAGACCCACCAGAGGTTGTGGCACAGTGGTACACAATCGGGAGGGAGTGGCCCTGGGAGTCCTCAACATTGACTCCGAACCCCATGATGTCTCATGGCATCAGGTTAAACATGGGCAAGGAAACCTCCTACTGATTACCACCTACTGCCCTCCCTCAGCTGATGAATCAGTACTCCTCCATGTTGAACACCAAGGGCACAGAATGTACTCTGGGTGGGGGACTTCAATGTCCATCACCATGATTGGCTCGGTCGCACCACTTTTCGGAGCTGGCCCAGTCCTGAAGGACATGGCTGCCAGACTGGGCCTGCGGCAGGTGGTGAGAGAACCAACACAAGGGAAAAACCTACTTGACCTCGTCCTCACTAATCTAGCTGTCGCAGATGCATCTGTCCATGATAGTATTGATAGGCGTGGAGACGAAGTCCCATCTTCACACTGAGGACACCCTCCACTGTGCTAAATGGAACAGATTCAGAACAGATCTAGCAGCTCAAAACTGGGCATCCATGAGATGGTGTGGGCCATCATCAGCAGCAGATTTGTATTCTACCACAATCTGTAACCTCATGGCCCAGCGTATCCATCACTCTACCTTTACCATTAAACCAGGCGACCAATCCTGGTGCAATGAAGAGTGTAGAAGAGCATGCCAGGAGCTGCACCAAGCATACCTAAAACTGAGGTGACAACCTGGTGAAGTGACAACACAGGACTACATGCATGCTAAACAGCAGAAGCAGCATGCTATACACAAAGTTAAGCGATCCCACAACCAACGGATCAGATCAAAGCTCTGCAGTCCTGCCACATCCAGTTGTGAATGGTGGTGGACAATTAAACAAATAACGGAAGGAAGATGCTCCGTGTGTATCCCCATCCTCAAAGATGGCGGAGCGCAGCATGTGAGTGCAAAAGACAAGGCAAAAGCATTTGTAACCATCTTCAGCCAGAAGTGCCGAGTGGATGATCCATCTCGGCCTTCTCCTGAGGTCCCCACCATCATAGATGCCAGTGGACAACATACAGGCTTGGGCTGAAAAGTGGCAAGTAACATTCACACCACATAAGTGCCAGGCAGTGACCATCTCCAAAAAGAATCTAACCACCTCCCCTTGACATTCAATGGCATTACCATTACCGAATCCCCCACCATCAACATCCAGGGGGTCACCATTGACCAGAAAATTTACTGGACCAGCCATATAAATACTGTGGCTACAAGAGCAGGTCAGAGTCTGGGTATTCTGCGGTGAGTGTCTCACCTCCTGCCTCCCCAAAGCCTTTCCACCACCTACAAGGCACAAATCAGGAGTGTGATGGAAAACTCCCCACTTGCCTGGATGAGTGCAGCTCCAACAACACTCAAGAAGCTCGACACCATCCAGGACAAAGCATCCTGCTTGATCGGCACCCCATCCACCACCTTAAACATTCACTCCCTCCACCACTGGCGCAACGTGGCTGCAATGTGTACCATCTACAAGATGTACGGCAGCAATTCACCAAGGCTTCTTCGAAAGCACCTCCTAAACCCGCGACCTCTTCCACCTGGAAGGATAAGGGTAGCAGGCGCATGGGAACACCACCACCTCAAGGTTCCCCTCCAAGTCACACACCATCCTGACTTGGAAATATATTGTCATCCTTCATCATTGCTGGGTCAAAATCCTGGAACTTCCTACCTAACAGCACTGTGGGAGTACCTTCACCACACGGACTGCAGCTGTTCAAGAAGGAGGCTCACCACCACCTTTTCGAGGGCAATTAGGGATGGGCAATAAATGCTGGCGTTGCCAGCGACGCCCACATCCCGTGAATGAATAAATTAAAAAAAGTTCTGTGTATACATGCTTAGATGCACAGCTGGCTGGTATATTTTGAATATTTAGAGAGCATGGGCAGAAGTGTCGATGATTTGTAATCATTTGATTTTTCACAGAAAGGATTTTAGGATTGAGTTATGTTTAAGCGAATTTGCACAGTATTTTTAAAAAGGCTATAGGCTGCAGGCATTGCCGACATTGGGGGACGTCACAACTCACAGCCTATTTCAACTGAAACAAAAAGCATCTATTGTCTCATCCCAGCTTCAATAGCCAGAGTGTTAAGCAATTCATGTTTCACGTCTCAGGTAGCGAAACAAATATTCACGTCCATTGTGATGAGGACAGTTCTACTCATGTGGCAATGGCATGCGGTGTCTGCAATAGATATGCTCCTGGAAGAAGGAGGAGGAGTAGTCCTTTGGTTGACAGGCTTGCTGGCACATCCTGCATGGGATCCATCCCTCTGCTTACTAGGGCCAGAACTGACAGAGAAAAATGACAAAGGAAAACAGGGGCCGGCAGATTTTGAACAGAGTTCTGTGAGACACAGCCCTTGGCCTGCAGCTGAAAGCTAAGATTGCAGGAGGTAACTTTTGCAGTTAGTAGGAGACTGGAAACCTGCTCCAAGTTAAAATCTGCCCCAGTGTTTCTGCTTCACCAATTCGGCCTACTCCCAGTTCTGCTCCAATCTCTGGGCTTAAGCACATTTCTGCTCTGCACACCAGACCTCAGGTTGGGCCCTTCTCTGCCCTGCTTCCCATACCTCGGATTGTGCCTCCTCTGCTTTTCTCCCAAAGTCTGAGGTTGGGCCTACTTATGATCCGCTTCCCATGAGCAATGCCATGGGAGATCAACTCAGCTCCAGTACAAATGTAAAAATAAATAAAACACGGCACAAGAGAGATCTGTGGCAAGTGCTGATCATTTATTATAAGTATTAATAATTCCTACCTCCATACTTCTCAGTCTTTCCAAAAACCACCTCACATATAAAAAAATATATAAATATATGCATAATTTCAAGGGTTTTGGTGTTAGTTATTTTAATGGCTGTAATTATGAGGTAAATCCAAAATACACATTTTCAGACATTTGATTTATAGTAAGATATATAGGTATGGTGATGTAGTGGTTATGTTACTGGATTAGTAATCCAGAGGCCTGGACTAATAATCCAGAGAGTTCAAATCGCACCATGGTAGTTTGAGAATTTGAATTCAGTCTAAAAAAAAAGGAAATAAATAGCTGGTATCAGTAAAAGTGACCAGATTGTCATAAAAACCCAACCCACCCAGGGAAGAAAACCTGCCGTCCTTACCCAGTCTGGCTTATATGTGACTCCAGTCCTACACCAATGTGGTTAACTCTGAATAGCAAGCCATTCAGTTGTATCAAACTGCTACAGGTTCAAGAAGAAAGCCCACCACCACCTTCTCATGATACCTAGGGATGGGTAATAAATGCTGGCCTTACCAACGATGTCCACATCCCAAGAATTAATTTTAAAAATACTTATTTAAGGCCATGTATGGAAAGAATAAAAAGCACCTCTGAATTACTGATCAAATTAAAGATAAAAGTGATGTATTTTAAACTTTTATATAAAAATGATTCATTTTTAAGCTTAATATGTTGGTGTGTCTTGGGTGAGATAAAAATAGAGTGGTGGAATGGAAAGGGGCATAAGCTAGGGGCCTCTATAACTGAAGGCTTCTAAATCCTACAACCAGCCAGCAGAATAATTGAGTAGCTATTAAAATTGTCTCTATGGGGGAAATAAATTTCATGTGGAACTTTTTGGGGTGGAAGGAATTTATGCAAGAAGAACAGTCTATATCAACAGTATGGGGAGCTCAAGTACAGACATAAACAAAAAAAAGCAGAGTTGAAGGGGATGGCCTGAATAATATAATCTTTACTGGTTGATCAAAAGGTAGAAAGATAATTGTTCAAGGAATAACAAAAATACAAACAAAATAAAGGATCAGATAAAGATAAGAGAAACTTCAATGTTTTTTATGCTAATGGACGAGCATTAGGAATGAGTCTTTGGATTTAGAGGTGAAAATATTGATGTTATTGCTTTTACAGAAACATGACTGCAAGTGGAAGTTGGCCAAGAGATGGAGCTATTAAGTTAGGTGCAGGAGTGGTGTTATTGTTAGAGTATTATAAAGAAGGTATTGAACGGGTGGACAGAACAGCAGAAAGGAGACAGCAGAAGCAATTTGTTAGACATTAGTAATAAGGCAACAAAGTGAACAGGCAGATAGAGAGCTGCTTCTGGAAATAACTCTATCATTATACTATCACCACAAAATCAATGTGAAGTAGTTTCCACAATAAAACGTGGAAGGCAGATCAGCAATCTGATTCCATAGCACCTTTTGCGCCAACAAGTGTAATCACTTCAAGTGGGCGGGTTTGCACCGGATGTTATACTAAAAAGGTTCAATGCAAAGTCATTTAAAAAAAAATATGGGGGCTGCCGAAATCACTTCATAAATATAAGCAATCTTTTTCATGTTATGAGAGTGTGCCTGCACTCTCAAAAATCTAGCGACCAAGAAACAGAGCTCAGTAACACACAAGCTGCAGTATAACTCTGCTTGGCAGGGTTTACATTGCAATCTTTGTCTACCAGTCTCAGATTACTCGGTATGGTATAACAGCAGCTTACAGGAGACTACAAGAGACTGTAGAATGATAATCATGGAAAATTTGAATGTCCCAGATGTTAAGTGGACAGATCAGGGACAATCAGAAGAAAAGGGCAAAACTGTAAGCAGTTTTACAGAAGTAATCAGTGATTGGTTGATAGCAGCATGCTGCAGCAGATGCTATATTAGATTTAATAATTAGCAATCTACCAGAATTGATGGACTGCTAACCTGGAAATGAAGGAATAAATAGGTTCTATTAATCATTGTACAGTTTGATTTAATAGTGTAATAAAAGCTAAGACTAAAAATAAGAATTTGGATGTGCAAGATTTAGAAGAACAAACTTTAGAGCTTTGAGAAGAGTCGTGGGAAATGGAATTTAGAGAATGAAAATAACAAGGTTTTAAAATCTATTTAAGGGATGTGGAAAGGAATCATGTTCCTTTTTAGACAATGAACAAACATAGCCAGATCAAGAAGACAGTGCCTGAAAAAAGAAGTCAAAGGTAACCCAAAAACCAAGTAAAAATATTTTAAGACCGAAATATAAAAAGTAGTGAGGACTGATAGTCATATAAAAGTTAGTTGAGCATGACTAAAGTGACTATTAAAATAGACAAGGGAAGATCCCGTTGAAAAAATAGGTCTTCCCAGTAGCTGATCTTGCAAATGCAGCAAGTTTACATTGGGATTGGGATTGCCATCAGGTGCCCGAGACCTGCGCATCAGTGGTGGTAGCATCCTTCTGAGGCTATATTTGAGAAGATCAGAAAATGGCAGAGAATTTTTCACATAAAGGAAATTGAACAAATTCCAGATCCATTCATTTTGCCCCAGGAATCTATAACATACAAAAGCAAAATACTGCGGATGCTGGAAATCAGAAATAAAAACAGAAAATGCTGGAAATACTCGGCAGGTCAGGCAGCATCTGTGGAGAGAGAACAGAGTTAACGTTTCGGATCGATGACCTTTCATCAGAACTGGAAAAAGTTAGAGATGTAACAAATTTTGAGCAAGTACAGAGGCAGGGAAAGGGGGGAGGGGAGGAAAGAACAAAAGGGAAGGTCTGTGATAGGATGAAAGGCATGTAGGATAGGGTGTATCTGTATGATTTAGTGAACATTTTTGTATAACTATAATATGTGAAATTGTATGTTAAAAGCCTGAATAAAATGGCGAATGGCTGTGAGAAAAGCAGGATGGGAAATTATGCCAACCTGACTGAAACTGCTGTGTTTTCAATTACTGAAGTAATAGAATGAAGTGCTAAGTTTATGGAGACTGTCAGGGACGTGGTATTCGGTGATGTGATGGAAAAGAGATAAGAGTTAGAGAAGAGAGGTAGGAATTGAAGGCATCCCTCAGTGATACTACTATAAAATGGACAGACTGTTTAGACAACATCTTGGGAAATGGTCTTTGAAAAGAGAACATCTAAAGATAAAGGGCACTTTGATATGCACAAAGCGAGACCTAGTGGAATCAACAAGGTCAGAAAATGTCATGAGGTGACTGACAAGGAAAGGAAGGACATTTACCAGGTGTCAGATAGCTGATTATAGTTACATAGGCAAAGGAAGAAAAAGTGTATAAAGATACAGATATTGAACACTGAAGGCAGCGCGCACCAAGAATCAGAGTTGAAGGAGCTTCAGTCAACAGAACACAGCAAGAACCTAGAGAAGCGAGCTTCAGTCAACAGAACACAGCAAGAGAATCAAGAGACCGCGCCACAGTCACTCAGAAGGAACGCCGAGGCTCAAACGAACAAGACTGTGACTATCTCCTTGTTAAGTATTACTTCTTTGTACTGGATGTTTAATGCTTAATAAACCTGTTTTACTTGTACACAATGGGGGAGAAATTCAGTATCGCCCCATTTGGGGCGCAATTATCGGCTGGGTGCAAAGATTAGCGCCTGGCGCTACTTATCGCCTCCGACTGCAAACCTGGCTTTTATCGCCCCTGGAGGTGATTGGAGCGCTAAATCAGGCGCTACACACCTCTCTTAAGGCGCAAAGGCCAAGGAGCGAGGCGCTACCTCAGAGCACTGGCGAAGCACATGTGATGTCAGTCATCAATGGAACACAGACACAATGGTGCCGGCCAGTTCTTAAAGGGGAGGGTTGATCTTGCTCTCCATCCACATCCTGCTCATTGCAGCCTTGAATCTCGGCCTGGGGAGACCTGTACATCAAATCTGCTGGAAAGAACAATGGAGAGACCCAGGGAAAGAGCTCAGAGTGCAGCCCCCACAGTCTCTTCTAAATCGATACAAGGAAGGGCAAATCAAAATGAACCTGCAAAGTGCTGCTCAGTACCCAAAACTCCTTCACACAGCGTTGAATCTCTCCAGAAGTCTCTCTCTCTCTCAGAAAGCGTGGTGCAAAAATGTCACCAACAAAAAAAGGCAGGAAGCGGTCGCCTTTAAATAGCGCTCCCCCAGTCCCTTCCTGACTGCAAAACGCTCCCCTCAACCTGTCGTTGCTAGCGGCAGGCGGTAAGGCAGGGGGCACCACTCAATATCCGGTCCGGGGCGCTACCGGGGTGTTGCACACTCGACTGACGTCATGATCTGCCAGCGCAGGAGATCGTGGCGGTAGTGTTTAGCGCCGCCGCAAAATGTCTAGTTAATTTCGTGAGCGGCGCAAACATCGCCGCGCACGGGCGCTAGTTGTTTTGCGCCCCATTAGCGCCCTCTTAAGGCGCTAACGGGAGGCGCAAACCAACTGAATTTTTCCCCCAATATACCTGTACCGAGAGTGGTTTGTGTCGTCACGGACAAATTATTATAAGAGCTTTTGAAAGCTACAGGCAGGAGAGATTAAATGACAAAAGGGATGATGGTGCAAAGCAAGAGGAGATGGTAATGGGACAAGTAAAGAAACAAAAGATGGGTCTAGAAGAAATGTAAATGAGAATAGCAGAATCATTACCAACAGCTGCTGTCTGGAAAAAATGGGGGCAGTGGTTATGATCTGAAATTGTTGAAGTCAATTTTGAGTCCATAAGGCTGTTAAGTGCCTCATAGAAAGATAAGATGCTGTTCCTCAAGCTTACGTTGAACTTCATTGGAACAGTGTAGGAGGCAAAGGGCAGAGAAGTCAGAGAGGGAGTGGGGCAGAGAATTAAAATGACAGGCGACCGGAAGCTCAGGATCACGCTTGCAGACTGAACGGAGGTGTTCCGCAAAGCGATCACCCAATCTGCATTTGGTCTCCCCAGTGTAGACGTGAACGCATCGTGAGCAGCGAATACAATATACTAAATTGAAAGAAGTACAAGTAAATCGCTGTTTCACCTGGAAGGAGTGTTTGAGGCCCTGGAACATCTATAACATACGTCGAGTTCAGTAAAACATATGTTAATTTAAAAACTCGAGGAATTCAATGTCTAGAGGGCACCTAGACCAGATGGAACAGTCAGCATGGATTTAGAATCTACTACAGTGCTTTGAAGGAACAACGCAACTCATGAACAAGCTGACAAGCCAATGGATATAATTTTCTTAGATTCTCAGAAGATATTTAATAAAGTTCCATGTATAAGGCTTTTAAAGATGATTACAGTCCATGGAATTAATAACAAGCTAGCTAATTGCCTTGAAACTGGCTCTGCAACAGGAAAGAGGTGGTGATTATAAATAGCAAGAATGTTCTATTCGTGGTATGGTGAATAGTGGAGCTCCAATGAGGTTTGTTCTGGGTTCTCTGTTGTTGACAGTATTCCTAAACAATATGAAACAATTTGCTACTGACAAGAAGATGCATGGTCAAGTGAGGAATATAGGGGAGATTGATCACACCAAAGGGATCTGGACCAATTAAATGGAAGTGCTAAGGAATGGAATATTGATTTTAATGCAGATGAATGTAAAATTATGCACACTGGAACACAAAACTGCAAGTATGAATATGTAAATCAGGGATGTTCATTACCAAAGGTGGAAAAAGACTTTGGTGTGATTATTGGTTGCTCACTGAAACTATTCCATCATTGTGATACTGTTACCAATAAGGCAAATCAAGTAATCTCAAGAACATTAGATTATTGCGAAAACAAATTATATAGATCATCAGTGATGCCACATTTGGAATATTGTGTTTAATTGTCGACACTAAAGAGGACAGAGTTTGACAAGCGGTGGTAGCCCACACCAAATTCCAAATTCATTCTGTAGAGAAATGATCAGAAGATCCTGAAACATAACACTCCCACACATTTTAGAATTTGCTGCTGGATATCATGAGCATTAATGTACAATGCAAGTGAACTGCCTGGACAGAGCACAGACATCTCTTTGAGATGTCTGTCACTATAAGATGGTCTTTGTCTAAAAAAAAAAGTTTATCTGGCAATACGTGTAGTAAATCCGGTTAACAAAGCAGTTAATAAAGCATATGGGATCCTGGGCTTTATAAAAAGAGGCATAGAGTACAAAAGCCAGGAAGTTATGCTAAACCTATAGAAAACACTAGTTCGGCCCCAGCTGGAGTATTGTGTCCAATTCTGGGCACCACACTTTAGGAAGGACATGAAGGCTTTGAAGAGGCTACAGAAGAAATTTACTAAAATGGTTCCAGGGATGAGGGAATACTTACATGGATAGACTACAGAAGCTGGGGCTGTTCTCCTTGGAGCGGAGAAGGCTAAGAGGGGATTTGATAGAGGTGTTTAAAATCATGAAGGGTTTAGATAGAGTAAATAGAGAGAAACTGTTTCTAATGGCTGAAGGTTCGAGGGGGAACAGATTTAAGGTGATTGGCAAAAGAACCAGGGACAACATGAGGAAAACTTTTTTACGCAACGAGTGGTTAGGATTTGGAATGCACTGCCTGATAGGCTGGTGGATACAGAGTCAATAGTAGCCTTCAAAAGGGAATTGGATAAATACTTGAAGAAGAATAAATTGCATGGATATGGGGAAAGAGCGGGGGAGTGGGACTAACTGGATTGCTCTTCGAAAGAGCCGGCGCAGACTCGATGGGTCGATTGGTGAATGCTGTACTATTCTATGATTCTAGTTTAGAGCAGGTAAGTTTTGTACTGTTGTTTCTCTGAATTTTAACTGACATGAAACCTGGACCTGAACTTGTGTTTTCTTAAAAGGTACAATTCACAATGCATAATTTCAGAATTGCAATACACAGTATTTACACTGCCAAGTTTATGTCAGAGTGCAGCCCACTTCAGATTCACTGCAGTAAAACCTAGCAGTGTAAACAGAGTGTGAAACACAGAGCTCTGGTTATAATTCCTATAACCAGTGATCCAGTCTCATAATTATTTGGTTTTATTTAGAATGCAGCCATGGATATGTTGTAAGTAAAAATCCAATTCCTTGACTTTGTACCATATGCTCATGTTGCAATTTAATGCTCAAAAAAAGAACTAAACAATCTACTTAATTATACTTCTTACAAACATATTATAGTATTCCCTTCAATCATTTAAATATTCTTACTACTAAATGTGAATCTTTCATGTCAGTTCTGTTTCTAGTTTAAAAATAACTTAGAATTTGTTGGGACAGCCAAGCTGAACCCACATTTCCGTTGTCAGTGCTGGCACCTTCAGCACATTGATTATACTGGCTCCCACAAGGAGGGTAGAGCTCAGGCTGAAGTGTACGTGATTCAGGGATGGATCTCAATCGAATGGCATATGGTCAGATTCTTTAGGGAGGGACTCAGCTGCTGCGTCTTTTTCTTTTAAAGCCTTTGAGGGTAAATTACTTAGTGTTTTAAAGAAAAGCCGTATGAATGTTGTAGTGCCAGTCTGTGCCGGCCATTCTCACTGGAACAGCCTGTGACTCAGCTGTCTGAATTTCATTTAAATTAAAAGCTTCTTAGTTTATTTTAAAAATGTTAAAAATGACTTAATGTTTACTTTCAGACTGCAAAATGTGGCTCAATTATTTTCTGGGATGTATACTTTTGAAAACTGTGTGTTTAAGTAACAAAGATATTTGAGACCGGCATATACAGTAGAAGGCCTGTAATTTGACATTAATCTGCAACTGCATTTTTGAAGATTGAATACTTGCAGACTCAAAGAAGAAATAAGTGGAGATATAAAATAAAATTGTTTACAGCTGATGGTAAATTCATTCTGATGCCTCAATAACAGTTTAAATTCTCTTTCATAACTGCCTTCCAGTTTAGGGTGAACACAGAGAAAAAGTCATGAATGGGATAAAAACAAAATGAATATTGTGCAGAAGCACGATTACTGTTCTGGAGTGGGGCTTGGACCCACAACCTTCCGACTGAGGTGAGAGTACCACTGACTCACCACTGACACTCTATACAGGTAAGGGAAGAATGCTGGAGTCCAACTAGACTTGTATCCCTAGGTGGCTATAGAGTTTTCAGCTGTTCTTGGATATTGAGCACCACTAGGGGATTGCAATTAGATTTTCAAATAAAATGAAACTTAAATCTGTCACAAATAACATGACCCTCGATATAAAAATGCCTGAGAAGGTATGAGTAGTTTCTTCTCAAATCCAGGGCCATATATGATGGAATAGTCTCCAGGGAATTTTGCTAGCTCCTTTTACCATGGCAATTTTTTGCATTTTACTGTGCGGAAATCGGTTGGTCTAAGTCTGTTAAATACTTCACTGATAGATTTGAAATTCTGAACATGTACAGCCGGCAAGTTGGCACTACCGCTGTTGAGTAGCATGGTTATTAGAAAGTGCAGAACTCTTTTTAGATTCTTTACAATTCAAAAACGTCTGCCACAATGCATAAAAAAGAATAGGGTTAAGCTGATACAAAGTGACATGAACTTGAGCAGTGGAAGGATTAAATTTCCAACCATTGTAAAGATTGTAAAGCTAGCATTAGTGCTTCCATTCAGTAATGCTGATAAGGAAAAATGTTTTGTTGAAATAACAGGAATAATTTTGTATTTGCATACTAAGGCATTCTATTTCAAATACATAAGCAAAAGGAAATAATTTGTACATTTATCTGTTCTAAAAATGAAACATGCTGAAAACACTTCACATATTGTTCTGTATCATATAATTATACTGGTAAATGGAGGTCAAAGGTATTGAAACCTAATGTGTGTGGTGCTAGTGGGGAGAATATTATACCTGTAATTTTTGTCAGAAAATAGAAAATGTCTCCTTATAATTCTGTACTGATAATGAATACCTAGGATATATTCAGTAGCCTTCATATAACTAAATCTGCACTAATAATGTAAAGCTCAGTTAAGTACCTAAAACGTTGAACTAGCTTATGCTATTTATCGTCAAAAAAGGTGTTTTGAATGTGAATGAGGCTCATTCATAGAGCAGACATATTAGAATATAATTTTTGCTTTTCTGACTGAGTTGAACTGTTGAAGGCCCACCACTGAATCAGCTAGGATAATTGACAATAAGGACCTGCTCAATTCACCTGGGTATTACCCCACTGTCCCTGAGGATTTATGCACCTCAGAGCACTGGTGAGGCTAAGGCCAAGGCAAAGTGGGTGCTTTTGTTCAACCCAGTGGGAGCTGCCATATCTTTTGTGCCAGTTAGGTTCAGAGTGGCCAGGGAACATTGACAGAGGAACACTTGAAGGAAGAACATAGGTAACCAAGGGGCATATGGGAAGCAACAGGGATCCAGATGGTGGATCATAATTGTGGTTAAACTACCACAGCAAAGATCTCAGCTAAGGGTACATTTATTAATTAATTATGGTTGAGATTACCTCCAGTGCAGACTCAAGGGAGTTCTCCTAATACACAATAATAAAATCTTTGATGGGGAATTTATTGTCTCTCAACTTTAATCTAAGCAGAAGCTGCAGGTCAATTGCAAATTTTAATGTGAAACAGCCCCAGATTAAATTACTTACTTTAGAATTTTTTTAATTTGTTCTGGGGAGGTGAGGGAGTCATACTATAGAACAGTAACAGCTTCAAATAATATTATCTAACTGTAGTGGTAGCCTTCAGGTTTTCTGTAATCCTTACAATAATACAACAGAATCTTTGAGCAGTTAGAAAGTAAGCATCCAGATACATTTTATGCTATTTATGAAGATTGCGCTTTTAAACTCATGAAGTCTGGTGGCACTTTAGAAACTGCTAATGAAAGTGGTTTGTTTACACTAGGAATTTTTAACTTGCAGGACATAAATTCTTAATGACATTGCTCCATTAATCGTGTTATCTACTTGAAAGATTTTGGATAGGTTCAGTTCGGGAGACAGCCAGAAAGAGGTCTTGGCAAAGCTTTTTTAAATTGAGAAACCTCGGTGCATGGGCTGGGTCTACAGTGCAGGACCTCATCAACTATAGGAGAATACTAAGTAAATCAGCAAGCACTGATTAGGTGACACCAAGCTTGGGGTCAAAAAAGCCTGAAGACTATAGGAGGAAGAAAAGACTATAGGAGGGAAGGATTTCCACAGTTTTGAGATCCTTCGAAAGAATGAGTTAAAGTGGGCGACTATGTAATGAGTCTTGATCTCCATACAGTGGTGATAGAGGGTGAAGGCAAGATGGGTTTTTAAGCTAGATATACTACTTTATTTCATCATCAGTGACCACTCTGTAAGAAGACTTTCCTTATGCACCAGACTGTGTCTTTATCTGCCCAATAACTAAGTAAGTGTAGAAACCCCAGGGATCAACAGAATCCTCCTCAGTTTACTCCATGTCATCTCCTTGTCTTTGATCAGTGGATTGAAATGTGTTCTATCAGACCAAAGCTCAGGCTATAAACCTACAGGTGAATTTATTTAACATTAAATAGGTAACTGAACAGTATTCAATAAAAAATGTTTACAGCAATTACAACCTGTACTATTGTCCTTGAATTGTCAAAGCAACAAAGACACTCCCAATGTGATGAATCTCAACATAAAATGATCCTTGAAACATGGTCAATCATTACACTGCAAAACACTGCCATGGAGTTACTGACTTAGCACACATTCTTCACTGGCCTTAGACTGAATCACTGAGCTCCTGGCCACAGAACTAACCATCAACGAACTACAAATAATCATTGGTCCAGTCCCCCAGACCTAACCCACATCTTCTCCAGACACAACTTTCAATCTAAATCACTACTCCAGGATGCCAAACACACAAAATGTTTCTCCCAATCTGTTTTATATATTTGTGATGGCTAGAAATGAACACATTTATCAAGGTCATTGTTCAACAGATTGGCATCAATGACTCAGCACTTAATGGATGTTAGCATATTAAACTCCCTTTTATTCAGCAGGACTGAAGCTGCAGATGCATATTAAAGCATTTTGCCATATTAAACTGTAATATGTATTCTTGAAGCTTGTAGAAATTAATTATTAGCCCTGTGTTATAATCATCAATAAAATATCCAATACATCATCTAACAAGACAAAAGGCTTAATTTTTGTCACAATACAATTGGATAGCTCTTTCAAAGAGTTGGCACAGGTACGATGGGCCGAATGGCCCTCCTTCTGTGCTGTATGATTCTCTAATACATTTTGAGAAAGTTTGAAGGAACAATTTTCATCCTTACTGGTGAGGCATCAAGCATTTGAATCAATCTGATACAAAAAAAATCACTGTGCTTATCATGTTCATCAATAACTTGCCTCACACTATAAATGCCTCTTTAAGGTGGTCCTCATCTCAAGCTATTCATCAGATATAACTGTACATAGTTTTGTTGCTAATCAGTAACGTGATTAAGGCTATTTAAGATCATAAAGGATCCTATTCTCAATGTTTATATTATGCATGAAAGACTCTTTGTGTCTGCAGTTTCTCCCTAAGCGTTCACACCATCTGCTTGATGAGTGATATATAATTTCCGAGCATCCCACATTTCTGGGAGCTCTTTAACGAGGTTACAAAACATTAACTTTGCAGCGGTTCATCACGTGGCGGAAGTCAATGGCAATTGCAGTATTTCTCTCTCTCTCTCTCTCCTGCAGTAAGGAATTTGTTGCATTGCTGTGAAAGAATTGTGGGATTAAAGCTGGAGGCGACGCGATCTCATTGGGCCGGGCTGGAGGCAGGCGAGTGATTTTAATACGTGGTGGGGAGCAGGCGAATCGCGCAGTCCGCTTGAGACCTCGAACCAAGCTTTTCAGTCCCACCACTCACACGTTACTGGAGCTGTCAACGCAGGGGTAGTTGACTCCCCGATCACAACGTGTTCCTCATGACCATCGTCCGTGCCGCAAACCTGACAACCTCCTGACGCCACAGGTACTGGGTGAAACTGCATATTCTTCCTTATTGTGTCGATTGCCCGGAGTAATCCCAACCAGCGCTGTGCATAACCTCGCTGTAAAATACAATTCTAGGGACGGTTCCGTTTCTATTGCACCTAATATATGAGCTGCAATACACCGCGTTGTGGCTGTGCAATACTAATCGATAGTGAGCATGATTTATACATTTCTTTTAAGGATGGAAAAGAGGTGGGTCTTGCGTTTTCGCTCGTTTGTCAATTTCATAGACTTTGGGTAACTTGCAGCACTATAAAGCCCCAAATAATTGACATGGTCTCCCTCCAACAATCTTGGGTCTGCTTTGGGTAAAGTAAGCGGACTGCGATCTCCGCTGTGTGTCCAGTCGTGCACAGTGCCAGCAGGAATAAGGCAATTCCCTCGACTGAAGGAGCCAAACAGTGTAGTCACGGGGTCTGGGTGATCAGAGGTGGGCTCCGAGTGTGTTGTGATCGTTGTAAAATGACTTGTTTAGCACTTTTTTTTTACTGTGCCTCGTTTCATTTGTGGTACTTTTTTTCCCCTCTCTTCCCCCCCCCCCCCCCCCAACTCGATGCAGTGTTACGATGGGTGTGACTGTTAATGTTGTAACATTCAGTGGTACAGGCAGAAACGACAGGCTCTTTGAAGTGTAGCCAGATCCACAGGATGGAAAAAACAAAGAAATCTCCACCTATTAAGTATTCATTTTAAGCTCCCCCCCCCCCCCCCCCCCGGTAGAGTGATTCAGAGAGGAATGCTTATAGGAGCAAGCATCCTAAAATTGCAATACCAGGTGAACGACAATTAATCGGCTTGTTACTTGACAATTTATGGTTGTTTTCGCGTTAACTATTCCGAATGTTTTTTTAAAGCCTTAGTGAGCAGCAGGGAGCAGCGTCTGCCTTGCTCTGACGTGCTGTCTGCCTAGTTACATTGTTAGTAGGAAAATGGCAACTAAAGGACTCCTAGGGAGTGAAATATAGGGCTGGATACACTGCGATATACCCTTTAAGAATGTTATACCTGCAAATAAAGCAAAACCACATTTTTCCACACTGAAAATAAAGCTAGAATGGTGAAAGGCATATATGAATGACATGGCTGTTTGCAAGGGTTTGGTAGGTCAGTAGTAAAGGTAAAGGCAGAATATGATTTGCTGCTGATGCATATGTCAAAATATAAATAGAAAATAAACCCTGAATGAGATTTGTACTTTACAATAGCAGACAGCTATGTAGTTTGTATGTCAATGCCATGTGTTATGATTAGAAAAAAAGAGTTACATTTGCATTAAAGAGTTATTTATAATGGCTGATTAATATATGATAAAAAGGCATCATTTTAATTGCAGTGATATTTTTGCATTCAAATGGCATGTTTTGATGTGAGGCTCAGTTGGTGGTACTGCTGCCTCCAGAGTCAGGAGGTTGTGTGTACAAATTCCCTCCAGGACTTATGTGTCAGCCTAAGTGATGTACTCCAGTGCGGTACTGAGAGAGTGCTGCATTGTAGGAGGTGCTGTCGCTCGGCTAGGGCCTACTTGTCAGGTGGAAATGCAAGATCCATTGGCAATATTTGAAGAAGAGCAGGTTGTTGCGTCAGCCATCATTCCTCCTTTGCCCAGCACCATCAAAACCGATTAACTATTCATCTTATTTGCTGTTTGTGGGATCTTGCTATGTGCAAATTGGCTGCTGCCTCCAAAGGACAGCAGTGCCTGCACTTAAAGAAAGCAATTAGATGTGAAATGTGTTGCGATGTTATGAGGGTGTGATGAGCAGCTATATAAATGCAAAAAGGTTGAAAGGTTTTATACGAAGACCATGCCTCTTAGAAAAACGTTTGCATTTACATTTGATAGAACCACATTTATTACTTTTTATCCCTTGTATTGTTTGTGCAGCACAGATCCTGCTTACTTAGAAAGTGCTTCTGGGAACATCTTTTACAATTAATCACTGCACCACGATTGTATTAAGTCAAGCAACATTTATTCAGTGCTACTGTACATTGAAGAATTATTCATTTAAATGCATATATGCTGTGGTTTGTTTGGTTGCATAAATTGGAGGTCATCTTTTTTCACAGGAATGAAGATTATTTTTGCTTGCGCATGCCCCAATGTATATTATAAATGATTACAAGTGACCATGTAATAGCACATATTTTATGAAGTGTACAAAGCAACATGAGTAGGTTACATTTCCTGGTTGTCTGCACTGTTCAGAAGCATTAGGTCATTATTCTCGTAGCAGTTCCTACAGCCTCACTGGCATTGCTGCCATTGTGTTTCTCTGCAAAAATGTGATGCAGTGAAGCTGACACAGTGATTATGGAAGGCACCTTCATGAATGCTTAGCGCTGTTTTCATGCAACATTTTTCTGCCTGCTGCCCAGAGTTTACAAACTTATGGAGCTGCAGAATCACTGCTTTAGCGTAGGGGGTGGGGCAGAATAGTGATCCTTTTCACTGTTCACTGTGCTAATAGTGTCATATCCTTACCCCTGAGTTCTCAATGGAGTTTGCTCTTTGCTATTTTTCCACAAAAGTATTTTTCCCATCACAGGCATTCTTACCTGGCTACGGATTAATCCTCTGTTGAGGTGCCCTGTAATTTATGGCAAGATTTTGTACAAAAAATGTGCCGTTAAGTTATGGTTAACTCATCAGATGCTTGTTATCAGGATGTCCCAAAACACTTACAATTAATTACTTCTGAAGTAATTAATTGTATGTAAGCAAATATGGCAGTCATTTTGCATACAGCTAGGTCTCTCAAACAGAAAATAAGTTGAATGACTGACTAGTTAATTTGGTCTTGGTGGTGTGAGGGAGGGATAAATGTTGGCCAGAAATCTGAGCGAACTCTCATATCTTCAAATGGTTCTATGGGATCTTTTGCTTCCATCTGAACTATCAAAAAAGGGCCTCAGTTTAACGTCTCAGCACCTTCAGGAGAGCATAAGGGGAGAAAATCAAAAGGACTATCGGAGAAAAGAAAAAACGTAATGATAGAGTGCATCTTCTTCAGAATTATTTGCTTACTCAGTTTGTATTGCCAGATGCTTTGATAAATTCTTGGCAGCCATATGTAGGCCTGAACAGAAAATCATGCATGAAGCATATTTGCAATGTACTGAAAGCGATCCGCAATAGTGATGTCCTTTCTATTGTCTCTTAGGCCATGATAAAATACGGGGGCCTTGGTGTTTAAATAGCAATGATGTTTAAAGTTGCTCTGCCTCATAATCAACTGGAATACTTGCTGACCCTATAGAAGTCTCCATTTATTTCATCATTTATGTTCTGTAGTTGCAGTAATAGTAACAGCTTGGCCCAGGTTGGTAGCACTCTCGTCTTGAGTTAGAAGCTCGGCGGTTCAAGTCCCACTTCAGGACATGAAACTAGGCTGATATTCTAGTGCAGCACTGAGGAACTGCTCCATTGTCCGAGGTATAGTCCTTCAGGACTATTTGAAAATATCCCATTCCCCTGGCGCCAATAACGTATCCAATTGCTGTTTGTGAAATCTAGCTGTCTGCAAATTAGCTGCCTCATTTACTTACATAACGATTGCAGATCATAGTAATTCATTGTATGTGAAGCACTTGACATTTCTGAGCAACATGATGTGGTGCATTATAAATGCAAATCTTTCTTTTCAAATTGTTTGCCAGTGTACAGAGCTCTGTTTTGAGCCCTACCTCTCAGTACATGTTGGGATCATCTCTTATATGTAATAATTGGAACAGCCCCCCCTTTATTGGAAGCATTTTCAGCTCCCATGTATCCCTGTTGTAATACCCACTGTCATCTCCTAATGAACTTCATCCTTCAGGTAGGCAGGTGGTGTGCTGTGGGGCTCCCCCACCCCCCTTCACCTCTTGCAAGTCTGTAATTGGTTGATGGATCAGGTCAACTTGTATATCTACGGTACTTGTTTGGAGAATTCTAACTCTTTTGAGGAAAATGATCTCTATATTTAAGCTGGCAAGCTGTATTGAAACAAGCAAAAAGTGCTACATGAAGACAACAATGTGTTGATGATCTTGATTAAGTTTAAATTATCTGAAGGTGTCATAATCACAAAGTGTAGGCTTTGCTTTCAGACAGTAGAGCAAAGTGCTAACTACAGTATAACTTGAAATAGCTATCTAATTGTGGTGTGTTTGTTAGTCATTTTTTTGTGAAGCAACTGCTTATAGCTAAAACAAACATTCTTAACTGCACTTCAGTGACTGCCCAAGAAGCATTATGACCTTTGCAAGCATGACTTTTGCAATGCATTTCACCAGAGGCATTCCAAATTGTCTGTCAGTTTTACAAAGTTACAAATTTTATGTACTTTGTGAATGGAATGATATCATAACCTTTGTTCCATATTCCACCAAAAATATAGGCCTAGAAATTCGGTGGCACCGGACATTTCTCGGGCACTAAACACTTTCCTAAGCCTCCAATATAGCAGGCAAGAAGTGCACGCTCATTACAAGCTGGAAGTGTGCCACCCACCATATTGGTAAAGGCCAAAAAATTGGCATGAAGTGCCGACACCTGAAACAGGCGTTCGGTCCTTTGCATATGCAAATAAGGGGCTTAACACCCCTTTGAGGCCCCCTCTGCAAGACTGGTTTGGCCTGAGACAGGCAGCGCCAGTGGCAATCAAATACCAGGACCACAGTGTGGCCTAACCGGCATCCCTTAAATTGATCTCTTGTTCGGCCACAATCAACAAGATAAGATTTTAAAATATACTTGCCTGAATGTAGAGCTGGGCAGAGAAGGAGTGCTCCTCCTGACCCCGCATTCAAAAAAGGTGGGCTGATGGTGGCCACCGTTTTTTTTTCCCCCCCTCCTGGCCGCCGCCCCTCCTCTCCCAGCTGCAGCTCCCTCGCAATGTGGTTGTTCACCCTCCCAACCTGACCCAAAAGTGGGCACAGCATATCTAGGCTATGTTGTCAACTGCAGCCCAAGAGTGCCTTCATTACAGCGTTCTTAAATTCTCAGTCTCAGATTGATTTAGATGAATTAGAAAAGATATAATGTGCTTTATATTGTTGCAGACAGTTTTGGTTACATACATAATCCTCTCTGTAACAAGCACTTTTTATAGTTAGTGGATAGTAAGATGTAATACAGCTGAGTTTTAGAAAATTCTCCAAATAGATGTGCCTTCATATTATGAATTTTTGTAACACTGATTAGACTTTTAGGCTTTGCTGGAATCAATTAGAATCTTGATTAATGAATTATTCATTTAATGAGGTTTAATTACCTTTGTTCTAATTCGAGACCCATTGCTTAAATTTCTGTGCTGCCTTAATATAATTGAAATTATTTTGTGGACATTACGCATCCAATAGACCACTTCTTCTGTTGTGGAAAGCTGATGGTCAAACAACATGCTAGACGTGATTGTGAGCCTGTTGTGTTGGATGCTGCCCCTTTATTATCAGATAAGCTGGTCTAGGCAGGAGCAGGGAGACTGCTACGTGAAAGACTGCAGTCCGATCTCTCGGGATTAGATTCAGAATGGCAAGCCTGCTGAGTGAGCAGAAGTGCTTCTTGTTGTAGTTCAGGCTTTCTCCCACCACTTCTCTCTTGTGGCCAGGGAAGAGCAATAGTTTCCATAAACAGCGCTAGTCTCCATAAACCAAAACCTACACTACTGAGTGAGGTGTGTGCCTTGGGACTAACCATTACTGCTGCAGATTATGTGGGATGCCCAAATCATTTTTCCTGTCTTCTCCAAAAGGTGTTAAATGCGATGTGTCAGACCATTGTATTCAAGTTAAAACTTGTAGTTCGACTTACTTACAAGTAAGATAATTTGCTGAGAAGCAGTGAGACATAATAAGGAACCAATGGTACAGTACTTAATACAATAAAGAGAGAATCAGTTCGCAAGCAGTTAAAGTACTCTTTCTAGAAACTATTTCTTGTACAGTCCGACCTTTACATGATTGTTTTGTGTACTTTGTAATGTGATAGTCATTCGTGCCAGACACAATTCCTTTGTCAACCCACCAAGTCCAGTTGATCCATACAGAACAACAACAACTTGTATTTATATAACTGAACTGAACTAAAAGTATTGAGAGAAGTCTCCAATAATTCAGTGCCAAAAGTCTTTGATTAAGCAGCTGCCAATCAATCAAGTTTTTAAGATCTACAGTAAAATGCTGGAAATGGGAAATAAATACCAAAAATGCTGGAAACACACAAGTCGGGCAGCATCTGTGGAAAGAGGAAGGTAGGGTTAACATTTCAGGTCTATGACCCTTTGTCAGACCCTGTTAGACCAGGGTTAGAGTGAGCTATTATTGTGGGGGGGATGGTGTGGCGCAATTTCGACTTCCACGGGGGAGCACTTCTACTCCTCCCTGGTTCCGCAGAAAAGTATTCCTTTAAAATAACACAATTTTAAGTACTTAGCTTTGGTTGATGGCTGCTGGAGCCACTGAAGAATCCTGGAGCCATTGAAGAAACCTAAACAGGACAGGCCCAATGTGTGTCTCGCTCATTGGTGACTAATTTCTAAAAGGGGTCCTTCAACAGGTATTGGGACCCTAATTTACATATTTGAGGTGCCTAACCCTTGTTTTAGGCATCTGCCCGAGTTAGCTAAAAATTGAGCCCCACGAATTTGGGCAGTGGCACAGGCCATTTCAATGCTAAATTGGTATGCTTGTGCCCATTTATTAGGTGTAAAATTGGCGCAACACATACCAATTTCTACCCCAAGCTATTTAACAATTGGCAATAAAGCTTTCACTAATATTTCACACTGAATTTCTAACAAACGAACACAATATACTGACAAAATTACACACCTGTTTTGTTCTAAGGATTGGTGGTCTCAGACTGCAGTATTGGTTTCAGCCAGGCTGCAGCCCTTTTACACTGTTGTTCATTTACTCAGGACTCCCTGAGCACTTTATAAACCCAAATAGATAGCACACTGCAATAAGACTTGCGTTGTGTGTGACTACCTGCTCCAGTGTCCATTCAGGTCTTGACTCCGGACTTGTACTGCAATTTTAACATTGCTGCAAAGCGGAAATAACAGAAAAGACAAGTGGAAAAAATATTACAAAAGCAAAATACTGCGGATGCTGGAAATCTGAAGTAAAAATAGAAAATGCTGGAAATACTCAGCAGGTCAGGCAGTGTCTGTAGAGAGAGAAACAGTTAACGTTTCAGGTTGATGACCCTTTGTCAGAACTGGAAAAAATTGGAGATGTAACAGGTTTTTAAGCAAGTGTAGGGGCAGGGAAAGGGGGGAGGGGAGTTAAGAACAAAAGGGAAGGTCTGTGATAGGATGGAAGGCAGGAGAGATTAAGAGACAAAAGGGATGATGGTGCAAGGCAAAAGGAGATGGTAATGGGACAAGTTAAGAAACAAAAGATGACTCCAGATGAAGTGTGACTGGCGATGGCAGAATGATCAACAGCTGCCATGTGAGGGAGAGAAAAAAAATGATAGGGGCAGAGGTTATGGTATGAAATTATTGAACTCCATGTTGAGTCCAGAAGGCTCGAAAGATGAAGTGCTGTTCCTCGAGCTTACATTGAGTGTCGTTGGAACAGTGCAAGAGGCCGAGGACGGAGAGGTCAGAGTGGGAGTGGAGCGGAGAATTAAAGTGACAATATTGACCTTTTACCAGGATTTTGTAAAATTATTAAAGTTGGTTTAATAATTTTTTTGTTGCGAATCCGTTTACAATATCTAAAAACTAATTAACAATGTATAATACAGTTGCTTTAATTTGGTATTTTGCTGGTTAGTAAAGTGGGTGGCAGCGAAGCAAGCCAAAGATTCCTCCAATTTATTTTAGCAAGGTGACTGAACAAGTTGCCGAGAATTGCTGTCGACCTGAAGGAATTCACTTTAGGAAAGTCTGCGCTCCGTCTGTCAACAGTGTTGATCCTTGAAAGGTTTCATTTGACTCCTCAAAAAAGTTTTTGGTGGGACTCCTGAGAATTTGCAGTCAAAGATGTCAGACTCTGCTGTACTTTAAGGCATCCAAGTGTTGACTAAAAATTAACATCTGTCACACGCTATTGCCACAGTGAATTGTCTGCATGCTTTATAAACCTGTGGCTACACATCAGGTGATGAAGAAAGGAAATGAGAGTAAATGTAATCTGTTGTTAAATAAACCATCAAACAGACAATGTACCTTGGAGCTAATTGCATTAATCAAGCTGTGGCTGCTAATTCATAAAAAAATAGTGACTTTAGACTTTGTTATGCAGAACAGAGAAATGTGGGCCATTTAAAATGTAGTTTTAAAGAGGAAGTACAGCATTTCTTCCCTTTCTACACACTGTTCTATAATCATGGGGGATATATATAACATATTACTAGTTGCCATGATGCGGAGATGCCGGTGTTGGACTGGGGTGGACAAAAGTGAGAAGTCGCATGACTTCTCACTTCTATTACTAGTTGATCTTCTTGAGGGTACAGTAGCATAGTGGTTATGTTACAGGCTAGTAATCCAGAGCACTGGACTAATAATCCAGAGAGTGGAATTCAAATCCCCCCCCCCATAGCAGTTTGTGAACTTGAATTCCATTTAACTCAATCTAGAATAAAGATATCGTTAAAAGTGACCATGAAGCTGCCTGATTGTTTAAAAATTCAACTAATGTCCATTAGGGAAGGAAACTTGCCATCCTTACCCAGTCTGGCCAATATGCGATTCCAGTCCCACGCCATTGTGATTGACTCTTAACTGCCCCCTCAGTTGTGTCAAACCGCTACTAAGAATAAAACTGGACTGACCACTCGACTGTGACCTAGGCATCGAATTAGAACATGTTGAAGGCACACCCAGCCCAGGGACCATACAAAGACCTCCTTAATAACATTTGGGGACTGGTCCCAAATTTGGGAGCGCTGTTCCACTCCCAGATTTTGACAAACTCATACCTATCAACCACAAACTCATACCTATCAACCAATGTTCCAGACTCCTCCAGCACCATCCCTTGATATATCCTGTCCCACTGGCAGGCCAGACCCACCAGAGGTGGGGGCACAGTGGTATACAGTCAAGTCGGAGTAGCCCTGGGAGTCAAGATTAACGTTGGACACCCTGAAGTCTCATGGCTTCAGGTCAGACACTGGCAAGGAAACCTGCTGATCACCACCAACCACCTTCCCTCAGCTGATGAATCTGTGCTCCTCCATGTTGATCACCACTTGTAGATAGAATATTTCTGTGAAGCACCTTGAGATGTTTTCCTACACTAAAGGTGCTATATTAATGCAAGTTTGCCGAATTGAAGTAAGTGTTTAGAAACATAGAAACATAGAATCTAGGAGCAGGAGTAGGCCATTCGGCCCGTCGAGCCTGCTCCACCATTCAATACGATCATGGCTGATCATCCAAATCCAGTACCCTTGTCCCTGCTTTAATCCCCACAGTACACATATCCCACCCTACCCCCATAACCCCACGTATTTAATTCCCCCTAACATATCCCATCCTATCCCCATAACCCCACATATTTAATACCCCCCTAACACTAAGGGTCAATTTATCATAGCCAAATCAATCTAACCTGCACATTTTTGGACTGTGGGAGGAAACCGGAGCACCCGGAGGAAACCCACGCAGACACGGGGAGAATGTGCAAACTCCACACAGACAGTCACTCGAGGCCAGATTCGAACCCGGGTCCCTGGCGCTGTGAGGCACCAGTGCTAACCACTATGCCACTGTTTGTTTAAATACATTCTGCATAACATAAGACAAAAGTAGCCTTACTTAGCTTTGTCCCTTTTTTAATGCATAGACCATTGTTAAATAGTAGAGTAAATTGCAATGGTTTACCATTTAATGTGTCAAAAAGGTTTAAAGATTACAACTCGCAATAACTTGACACCTAACCTGGATTTCTGATGTGAACAAAGGAGTGACACAGTGATGGTTCTTTCAGCTTGTTTGTCTGTGAAAGCCAAGTAGCTCCACAGAGCCTTCACAGATCTGTACGAAGTGTTAGTGAGCACCCTGGAGAATAGGCTGCTTCTGTATGTATAATAAGTGGGTTTGGGCTGCTAAAAATCAAGTTGCCATTTCAAATATCATGATTTTTGTGTGTGTGTGTGTGTTTTTTTTTAATCTTCCAAAATGTGAAGCATTAGCAGGTGGCTGAGGCCTGTGTTGGACAGAGCATTGACATTGCAGGAGGGGGAAATGGGCGTGTCCACCACAGCTCATTTTGCTGATTGTACAGTAGTACACAGCAGATGCAAGCTTTGGAATATGTGTGAATGCGCTTCCGAAGTATGAAATTGATGTTCTGTTAATTGAAGCAACAAAGCAATCAACCTGAAATTGTGGTGTTAAGTCGCCATTTTAAATAATGTTTGCGACTTGTTAATAATAAATGTTTCCGCACATTTTATCTGTGCCTGCATTGACCGTGTTTGTTTTGAAGTGAGGAATGGCAATATAACTTGAGAATCTGAAGCTGTTTGTCATGAGGGACGCATCATTGTGGTGAACAAGATAATTTAAACTGTTCGGACTTCAATTCGCTGGTTTGCATTTTGCTGATGTTTTGAAGAAAGCATGCTTGCATTATAGAATGAATGGTTAAAATACAAGTCACTTTAGCAAAGGTTTGGCTGGTAGGCCATTCTGATCCAATAGGTTGCAGCTCACAAACATTGAAATTAGATGTTAATATTTGACTGGAGTCTTTGTTTAGATATTCACACAATGGCTGAGCTATTGATGGCTATAGAATTTGACTTGCAAAGTTGGATCTCACAAATCTACATTTGAAGTAGACAAAATTACATCCCGCCCTTCCCTTCCCCCAACAGAGATTTTAAATTGGAACAAGGTGGTGTGTGAAGAACAGCAAATGCACTCCAAATATCCAGCGCCATTTAACATGTATACAGTACTTCACAGCAGAGGTTTCCAAGCCTCGTACTTTGTGAATCCCAGAACTACTTCAATCACTAGTCCTACAAACAATAAACCTGGATATGACGCCAGCCATATGTACCAAACAGCAGCTGGAAAAGTAGGCACTGCAGAAACAAACAATTTTTTCAAAAAGATCTGAAAGCCTACCTACATTGCAAGGAATCCTGCTCCAGATATTAAAAACTGGAAATGGCCACTGGACCTGGCTAGAGGCACCACGCTGATTGCATATTAAAATTTCAGAGTGCACCATTGTTTTTTTTTTAAATTGTATGCAAGCAGGGCAGTGTTCAGGTGGTTGGGGTGGGGGGAGCATTGGGGAAAGTAAGCAGTATTTAACTGAATCTGGACAGTTTTTGATGTCCGTAAACATTAGAGACCAGACACTTCTCAAACTCCACTGACCTATTAATCTTACTTTCCTTTGAATCAGAAAGTCAATAATGATTATTTCTCTTTCAAGTTGTGGCCCTTTTTTAAAAGCCAATAACAAAGGAGGACGCACAAAGTCTGTATGAAGACTTAAAAAGTGGTCACATTGGTAAACGTAGTGCTAACCATGCAGGGCTGTGGGGAAAGAGCAGGGGAGTGGGACTAATTGGATAACTGTTTCAGAGAGCTGGCACAGGCATGATGGGCAGGATGGCCTCCTTCTGCTCTGTAAGATTTTGATTGTGTAGGCACCGGCTCCAATCCTGTGCAAAGCTTCCTTTGCCCTGTCATTGACGGCCGTGCCTTCAGCTGTCTAGGCCCTAAACTCTGGAATTTCCGCCCTAAACACCTCCGCCTCGCTCCCTCACTTTCCTCCTTTAAGACACTCCTTAAAACCTAATGTAAGGGGTTCGGTTCGTAGGTGCTTGTGCGGGGTTAGGCCTTCGTTGCCCAATACTATTGCTTGCTCTGGTCTCCGGCCAGCCTTGTTGCAATAAGCACCTGTGAGTGGTTCGACCCACTCGCCCTTACGGTTCTAACACTGGACTTAGGTGCGAGAGCAGTAATGCAGAGAAAAACTCAAATAGACCCGGTTGAATAGTACGAAATGGAAATCTTTATTGCATAGCGTCCAAAATCATGAAGTACATGTCATAGGCACAAATTAATGACAGTACAAGTATACATACATTCATAAAACTTGGTCTAGGGTAATGAGGAACGCACGGCACATCGTAAAAAGGGGAACACATTATATTTATCCTTAATAAAACTACCCTCCCCTATCAATACCTACACTAATCTAGATTTGTAGGATCGAGGAAACATGCTCACCACTCGTGATACTTCGGAGAATTTTAAAGTAAGGCACTCGGCTTGTTTCGCTGCAACACCTGACTGTCACGTGTTGAAAGGGGTCTCTGTACCCCACTTGTTTATCTTCTCTGCTCCGGCTAGCAGGCTGGGCTCCCCGTTGTCATGAACTCGACAGTGCTCGGGCCCGGCTGTAGAACTCAAAGAAAAGTCTTTCTGGACCAACACCAGTTAACCGGTAAAATTCAAAGAAGAGTCTTTGACCAGTTCATGCAGTAACCTGTAGATTTCAAAAATGGTCTATATATTTTCGGGCGCGGTCGGGGTTTACTGACCGCGGCGGCACGTGGATGATTCTTCTTCTCTTCTCATCTCGTCTCGTCTCATCTCTTCGGGTCCAGAACACCGTTTACCGACCCTCGGGATGGTGCACCTGGTCACTGGCCTTCGTTGAGGCGGCTCGCTCCAAATTGAGCTCCACCCAACATAGGAGAATAAAAGTTCAGCCCGCGTCAAGAGTCAGTTCAAACGAATCAGCCCCGGGAGGATCAGAGGAATAAGAGAGAGATGGACGTTTGTTCACTATAGTTATAGTGCTGTGTTCCCTTATCTCCCGCCCAAATCTTAATGTTCATCCTTTGTAAAATCTTGGCGCTCAAAATTCCCAGTATGGGGTGATTCTTTCCTTTAATGGGTTTCGGTAGCACCTTAAACTGGCCAACTACCCATTAATGTTTTCCCCATTGTCGAACCGGCTAGGAGTCTCCCTGACTGGTTTTGGGGCCTCCTCGAATACTGACTTAATCACCCGAGAATGGCTCTCTCATTGTAGAGCCGTGGGGAATTTGCGTATTGATGTATCTGGATGGGCCTTCGATTGCCCAGTACAATGGTCCTTACTTGTGCATGGAAAATGATTCCAGCACTTATATCTTTGCTATTGTGTCGAATGCAGACAGGTTGCATCCTGTCTTTATCAGCGTTTGCTGCGTATTACTTTATAAATGTTTATTCGAACGCCATTTTGTCTGCCCACTGGAAATTCTGGAAGCTTCTGCCACGAGGCGCGGCGGCCATTTTACAGGCTTCTGTGTCCTGTTTAATCATGACAGCATTTCGTTGAAATAAACTGATGAAACGAATCTGCTTTATCTCGTTATTTCGAATCGCGATAATTGCGAATTTTACACTACTTCTTTGACCAAGCTTTTGGTCACCTGTCCGAATGTCTCCTTCGTTGGCTTGATGCCAGTTTTTCTCTATGTTCCTGTGAAGTGCCTTGAGATGTTTTCCTACATTAAAGGTACTATATAAATGCAAGTTGTTGTTGCCCAATAAAATGATCTGGCTGTATTGCATTGCACAAAATTGCATTGTACTGTACTGTCTTTTTGAATATGTCCAGGTCAGCTGTCCATCCTCTATTATTTCTCGTTCAATGAATGCTAGCCGCTCTTATATCTGTGATACAAGAAGATGGTGGGGGTCTCCTCTTCCCCAGTTTTCTCAGCTTATTTTCTTCCCTCCTGTGCTGCAGGGGTTGACTTGTTGCTGGAGTACGATTGCAGATGTACTGGTTGCCCATCAGTATGTCACCCAAGCACGAGTCTTGACTGAGTGTGCTGTCCAGGGACATCAGAGTCAAACCTGATCCTGCCCACATATGTGCACTTCTAGCCAGGGTCACTGGACAGTGATCATGGGAGGCAACTCTGTCCAATTTTTCTCTCCCCAATTCAGGGCCCCCCCCCCCAAGAACGATAATGCCATTCCTGTCATTGCTCCAACTGAAATCACATAACTTGGCACGGGCTAGGGATTGATCTTGAAACCTTCCTAGTCCATATGGCTTACCTACTCATTTGATAAACTCACAGTACCATGAGTGGAGATGATGGTGTTTTGTTCAGTTAATATATCACGGGATGATATTGAAAAATACATTTTTATCTGGTGTAATTTTGTATTTAATTTTATGATTTCTCAGGCTGCAATACATCTAATCCTTTTTGTAAAACTAAAATGGTAAATTGAAAAATACATGTCCTATTTTAAGTGGTTTTGTAGTAATAGGCATTTTCATAATAGGAGAAGCTTATTTTAAATATAAATGTTTAGATATTAATTTCATAGCTGGAGATGATTTTACTTTTCATATAACATTAAGACCTTTGCTAACCAAAGGCACTGAGCTGATGAGCAAAATGACAGTCAGATTCTTTGGGCAAAGTTTTTACAAGCTAGGTGTGTTTGGTGGGGTTACAATCCCCCGTTTGGTTCTTCCAGTATTTATGGAATATAGCTTGGGTAGAATGTTTCCCGGTGTTCAGTAATGGTCCTTATTATCCGTGTATTTCATGAGGTGCCATGGACAATTTTACTGAGTTATTGGACTAGATGTTGTAATCCAATGAAAAATAAAGAACTGTCTGAATCAATATTTCTGGCGCATTCCATTTTCCAAGTATTTTTTTGTTATCTTTTTTATTTCTTCCTGCCAGGGCCTGTCATTTTCTTGTACTCGATAGGGTAGGTTTTACATGGCTCCACTTCCAGCATGGAGCCTCGCCTGTCAGGACCGTGGATCAGACAATTGGGTGCAGAGGTCAGCGTGTCCGATCTGCAATGATCCCAATTTTCCGGTGATTAATTTTGTTTCTATTCACTGGTTTATATTAGCCAGAGATTTTTCTTTTTATAACTTTAAAAGGAAGCAAGCAAAGCACAAGTTATTTCATCAGATAGCTTTTTGCTTAGTCTAACCCATTGCCCATCCTCAGGCGAATGATACATTTTCAGCTTGTACTATCTCAAACCACAGCTGCGACACTGGGGTCTGTTGGAATTTCTTGACCCCAGATTCTGTGCAAATTTAAGAATTCAGATGCTATGATTAATTTGGAGACTTTATGCAAGCTGTAAAAATAAGATCAGTTGTTCAATGTTTTTGAATTTTGCAGGACTCCAATTTAAGGCAACAGGCAGGACAGTCTGATCAGTAGAGGAATGAAATCATGGATATCTGCCAGCTAGCTCCAGCATGTAGAAAATTCTGACCCAGGAGCAGACTGTAAACATGTGTTGGTGCAGGATTCAGTTCACTGGTCCACTGGGGCCATTCATATTCCCACGGTCACTGGCTGTTTGTAAATCTTACTTGGCTCAATCTAGCACGCTAATGTTAATAACCCTTTGAACTATCATAACATTTGTTGCACAAACTATACGAAGCTCCTCTTTATTCAGCAGCGTAATGTCTCATTTACAATACAGAACTGCCTTTTGAAAGTGGTTTGTGGATATTTGCAGCTTTGAGCTCCTGTCAGCGAAACTGTTGACAGGACTAGACGGTTTCCACAGCAGGAAGGTGAACCTGACAGCAAAATGCATGGCTACAGCCAGCCTAACTGCTTCCCACCTGTCTCAAGTCTCCTGCTATACCGGTTTGGGAGCACGTACCCAGCTCTCTGGCTTATCTAAGTATGGAAGTTTTAAAAACTGCAGGTGCACTGCCACAGAGCTATAAATGCTCTAACACCTGCTTGAGTTACATGATTAGAAAATGGGAGGCCTGTTTTCCATTCTTCCCCCCCCCCCCCCCCCCCCTCAATCCGTTGTCAGCCAATCCTCAGTGATTTTTGTTTTGTATCTGACTGAGTGGTGTGTGTGCTGCATGCCTTGGGTGCTGCCCTCCGCTCCAATATCTCCTTGGGCCCCCCGCTCACGACTGCATGCAGGCACCACGCTCCACCCCAGTTGTTGGGTTGCAGCGCTGTGTACCACTGCAGCTTGAGGCAATGCACCCACCTTACGGAGCAAGGTATTTTGTTTCTAAAAAATCTGTTTTTCATCTTGTACATTGTCTGTGACTGTGATGACAGCGTTACATTTGTAATTGACATGAAATCCATCACTTTCCAGCTCTGCAAAATGGGATGGGTGTTTTCATGTTGAGCTCCTTACTGCAGCGTATACTGTAACATATGCTGTGTACAACTGCAAGCACTCTTGAATCAATTCCTGTTTACTACACTAAACAAGATGTTGCATTAGCTCCGTTCAGTGCAGATTTTGTCGAGTGTTGAATAACTTATTATCTGCAACATTTGAGGTAGCTGGAAGGACTTCCTGCATTTAAAAATGATTCAGTAACATCTGGGTACAATTATTAAACATTCCCAAGCTGGTGGTTTCTGACTCCTTTTTTCTTGAATGCTGATGGAAACAGATATACAAGTTAGATTGAATGAAAACCGAACCTGTTTTAAATGTATTGGCTTGGGAATATCTCTGTTCATTATTTTGCTGTTGGTCATGGACTGGTTCCTTTTATCACCCAATGCATTTTACAGTATTGTGTGGCATTGGGAATATGGCTGTACTGTACAAGGTCTGGCAGCTTTTCTTTTTACATCATGAATTATTGTGTAATTGGCTTCAGCACAGAATGACCACCATCCCAGCTAATGATCAAGGTCATAGGGAAGGACTCTGGTGTTAAAGGCAATTGTCAATATTCCCCAGCTTGAACATAAGACTTGCTGTTTAAGTAATGTTAGGATGGAGAGATCACTCTTTGCCAAAGGATTAGCAGGTCTGTTGTGAAATATTAGTGGTTTTAAATTCAGTTCATGATCTTGTCATTCATTAAAATGTAATACCAATCATTGCACCAAGTGGTGGAATGATGTGCAGTATATGGTGGTCCATATCCTTAGGTTTTAGGTCCTGTATAAGATAACATTATTTCATGTGAAAAATCTGAATAAAATATTAGATGACAATAATGTCCAATAACTAATGGTTCTCAACATTCGCTTTGGCCAAACCTGCTCGCCCCACACAATTTAAAACACATCATCTGTGTACCGAGTTAGGTTTTCCCTGCCAAGCTTTGAACCCCATTTTGCAGAGCAAAACTTGACATAGATTCCCTTGCAGAACACTAGAAAATGTTGTATTGCAACACTTTAATGGTGCAGTCACACTCCACAAGCTTAGCGTCAGTGTGAAACCAAAGCCGAAACCACTTCACACCAACGCTAAACTTGGAATGTAAATCAGGTGTGAAGGCTTCAACTGACTCGGAAGCAGAATGAGACTCCCTTGTTTCGGGGGGTCCCATTTTGTTTCATTCCGGAGTCCAGTTGAGCCTTGACACCTTAGCTGCAGTGTTGGCGTGAAGCAATACACTAATACAGTGTAAATACAGCCCAAGAGTCTCTCCAAAATTTTAAGATCTAAAATGTTGTATTGAATTTTTATTTTGTTTTCTCGGGAATATGTCCGCTTTAATAACATCGTAAAGTCAGTAAGATGCTGCTGTACAAGATTCTGCAAACAATGGGCTCATTACTTCAACCCTTAAACTTGCTGTGCTGCTGTGTAGTGTGGCCCCATAACAGTAATTTTTGATTGAGTATCATAACAACTTAGAATGGAAAAAGAATAATTTAGTATATTTAACAGAGAATGTGTTATGGGGTATTACCTTATTTGGTGGAAATAGTATAAGGGCCTGCCAATTTTAACTGCCGGGCCTCATTAACTCCTGGTCCACTTCCTGCCTGGAGACTGCTCACCTCCAGGAAAAACAATTTTGACTTTTCCTTTCAGTTACAGAATATTCCATTTAATTATATCGGCCAGTGTTCTGATATTCTACTTAAAATAATTAAGGATGTTCAAAGTCTAATCATCTGTGTGATACTTGTGATCAATTGCTGGATTCTAACCTTTTATGTTATGGGGTGGTGTGAGATTGTTCTTTAAGCAGTGACCCATGGTCTTTTAAGCACCAACTTCCTCCTTTTGCACTGTGCTATTGGGCCCACTGGAGGGCCAGTATGTTAGATTCCCCGTGTTTAGTGCTGCGTCTGACAGCAGCTCTTGGATTCCACAAGGAGTGGGGGTTCACCTCTCTTGTGTTGATGATGCGGGTGATGGTTGTACCGCGAACCTGCCTTTGATGCCTCATTATTGAAGAAGAGCAGGGGAGTTTTCCCGGTGTCCTGGCCAACATTTATCCTCCACCAACTCCACCCCAAAATTGGATTAACTGGTCACTTATCATTACTCAGTAAGGACCCAGAGACAGCACAAATTGGCTACTGGTTTTCTGTACAATGGTGAAAGCACTTCACAAGTCCTTCAGTATGAAATGATTTGGAATGTCCTGAGGTCATAAATAAATGCAAGTTCTTTCAATCTTCATGCTGTTTTGTACTGCATTGGATGTCAGATATATATCATGGAACTCTGTTTTCCTGCCAACTAATTAAATCAAAGCTTCATGACACTTGAATAATAGAAGAAAAAACATCTTGGCCCAGATTTTGCAGTCAGTGGCGAAGTGACTGCGTTCGCTGCTGACCTCGAAGAAAACTGCCCACAAACTTTTAGTGGGCTCTGTGATATCAATTTCACCTTTTTCGATGTTACTTTAATTCTGGCGCTATCTGTCGGGGATCTCTCTGGTGTCCAGCAACAGTGATGTCATCAAGAAAGCTAAGCAGCCAATCACATTGAAGAATTCTCACAGACAGCAAGCTAGGAAGTAACAAGCAGGTTTTATCATTCACTTTTTTTATAATTTTACAGAAAGTGAAATAAAGATTGGGACATACAGATGAGATTAAGGTAGAAGCTGAAATAACAAAAACTTGGAAAAAAAACCCTTATTTAAAAAAAAATCAATGGAATTTTTATCATGGAATGGAAAAAATGACCCTTCACAAATATAAAATTTAGTTTTTCAGGGCCAGAGAGATTGTTCAGCAGTAATTGTGACTTAGTACACCGTTTTTAAAAACTCAGTTATACCTTATTCAATGAGGCTTAACTTTGTCAGTGGTTTTTACAGTGAGAATAGTGCGTAAAAAGTGGAAGTTCACGTCAATTCAGTGATTTCTAATTGATTTCCATTTGCGAGGACTGCAACAGTGCACCCTGTGGAGGAGCAGGGTATTACTGACAGCAACTGCAGGATTTCCACATTTAAATGAGCATGTGCAGACTCCAGGAATTTGCTGTCAGTTTTTGGAGTAATGACGGCAAATGCTGACTGTTTCGCCGTCAATACAACCGCAAATTCCGGGCCAATGTGCTTGCAAAGAAAACTGCCCCACATGAGGTTGTGTCAACTATCAAAGGCAGGAGTTGCTGGGTCAGTTTCAGCCTTTTCAGATACATGAGTTGCAGATATCTAGATATAGTCCCTCTCGGGACTGCAACTGGTCCAGAATTGAGGTGGGTCTGAGGCTGTTGAGAGTTTACCAGGGTTAATGTACAAAATGGGCACTTGATTCTTGTGAATTTATGGTAAACCGAATGTCTTTTTTGTAAGCCAAGTGAGGTATTGCCCTAAGACATCTTTTGAAATAATTAGAAGGATTGTCCTCTTTCACTGAAAGAATCTGATTGATACCATATGTGCAGCCTGGGAACAGGAAATCTTTCTCATATCTTTGCATTTGTAATGCCATAATTATTTGCTTGCAGGAACCGAGACTAGTGGGGAAATACTCAACTGGATTTTTCATTTATTGATTTTAAATGAATGGAAAAATCAAGCCATCATCCCAGTTCCCAAAGTGCAAGTCCAGCCAGAGCTTTATAATAGATGAGAGCCATCTCCACTCCAGTCATAAGTCATGAAATCACATGGACATTTAGTCTCCTGGTTTGAGTGCAAGCACAATTAAAATTTCCCAGTTGAGAGAGAAAATCAGCAATGATTTCAGTTCCTCACAGAAGTTTGTTTAAGCTGGCAGTTCCACACTTCTGGCCTATGAAATGGAATGGAATTATTCTGCAGAGTTGAAATGAGCCAGTTTTGATTACCTGTCGCCATATTGGGCAAACAGATCTATGTTTTGGCTGTTATCAGCACTGTAGCTTTAAAAATGGCTTTATTTTCTATTCAAATTAACCCAGCTTTGTTATTCCCTTCCCAACCAATGATTGGGAACTTTTTAAAAAATGTGATCACTCCAACGTGTTCTATTTGCATGCTTCTAAGAAGCAGTGTATTACATCATAATTGGAAAATGGCTCGCCAGACTGCAACTTGGCTCACTCCTGACATCGGGATCATTTTAAAGTAGGCATACTCAGAACTGTCGATAAGCCATGTCAGGAGTGGTTTGTTGTCTCAATATCTTGAAACTCGTATTGCATTTTCACTGAATAGGACAAGTAGCATCCTTTGTGCACTGGACTGTGTGTCTGCAATATTTTGTACCTGAAAACTAACTTGAAATATCAGAAACCTGAATAGAATTGAAACCGGATTTTTTTCCAGTGGATTTTGGCTGAGTTTTGATGTAAGGCACAATCACACCTGCATAGGTGCTGTTCTGTGCGTCAATAAATATGGATTTATTGTGATAAATAATAAACCAAACAACGGATAACATACCTTCACCAGAAAAACGGGGCCATGCTTATATTGGTACATAATAATTGCCTGCACTTCATTCTTTTCCTCAATCAAAGCCTTTACAAAATTTCATCCATATTTACAAGGTTTTTCATTGTACTTCATATTTCAGTCTGACTATCTTTCTAATTTAACCATTACATTTGGTGTCTGGAAGTGGAGGCTGGTGATCATGCAAAAAATAAAGGAAATGTACTGGATGTGAGTGTGTGAGTGAAAGAGGCATAAACAAAATAGATAGACAACAAAGAAGTGCACTTAAGACATTTGGGTTTCAATTCTCTGCGCTGACCTGGTTTTCATGGCTCCACCATTGGTGGCCATGCCTTCAGCTGTCTAGGCCCAAGGCTCTGGAATTCCCTCCCTAAACACACACACACTCTCTCTCTCTCTCTCTCTCTCTCTCTCTCTCTCTGACGCTGTTTAAAATCTATCTCTTTGACTAAGCTTTTTGGTCATCTATCCTAATGGCTCCTTTTAAGTGGCTCTGTGTCAAATTTTGTTTGATAATCGCTCCTGTGAAGCACCGTGGGACATTTTACTACGTTAAAGGCGCTATATAAATGCAAGTTGTTCTGTTCACACCAGGAGACATAGCCAAAATAATACAGGATATAGAAGAACTAATGCACTCTACTGCCCGGAGTCTGTTGTCCTGAAGTGTCGCAGTACTCTTTGATAATGGGAGCAGTGAAGATTGAATCACACAGCAGCTGAGCCCCTTATTGTACTTTCTTGATAAAGGCAGGAAATTCAACACACTTGTACTTTCACTGATGTCCAAAATGGTGTGTTTTATTGTGCAGCACAGAGTAATTCACAGAGGATGATGTATTTATCCACCACTATCCCCAACAGCATTGCAACTGCTGCATTCTAGGAGGTTATGTTCAAAAATACAGAAGTGGCTTCAGAAAAACCAAGTGAACATGAGGGGAAATAGTCAAGCCTGAACACACAGATAACATAGAATGTCAACATCACAAAGACAATGATATCAGGTGCCAGGAATTTTTGGTTTTTCTGTTCAGTGTAAATCTTGTCCAGCAAAGAAGTGGAGTAATATATTTTGTTCCTTTTTTAAATTGATAGAAAGCCATGGCTTAGTAAAGCTTTGGATTATTGCTGCATTTTGTTGGTAAAGTATTTTGCTTGGCAGAAGTCAAAGGCTGAGATTTCTGGACTCTGAAATTACTGGGCTCTCCAAACAACAGGAGGTTCCAAGATACCTCTGAATTCTTAAAGCCTAAATAGCTGTTTCAAATATGTACACATTTATCCAAGAATGAATTCAGATTAGTTCTACTGCCTGCCACCCTGCCCCCTTTACATTCAGTAGTGATTTCCATCTGATATCTTGGGGTAAAAAGACTGGATCAGAGTCAGAGAAACTTGATGGATCCAATAGATTGCTACCCCAGACTGCTACGGAAATGGATGTAATAGTCACAACATAAAATAGCTAAAGACTTGCATTTATATAGCGCCTTTCACAACCTCAGAACATCCCAAAGTGCTTTACAGCCAATGAAGTACTTTTGAAGTGTAGTCCCTGTTGTAATGTGGGAAACACAGCAAGCTCCCACAAACAGCAATGTGATAATGACCAGATAATCTGTTTTTTTGTTATGTTGATGGATGGATAATTACTGGCCAAGACACCAGGGATAACGCCCCTGCTCTTCTTTGAAATAGTGCCATGGGGTCTTTTACGTCCACCTGAAAGAGCAGATGGGGCCTCGGTTTAACGTCTCATCTGAAAGACAGCACCTCTGACTGTGCAGCATTCCCTCAGTACTGCACTGGGTGTGTCAGCTTAGATTTTTGTACTCCAGTTTCTGGAGTGGGACTTGAACCCACAACCTTCTGACTCGAGGCAAGAATGCTACCCACTGAGCCACAGCTGACACAAAGCTGATCTTTGACAAAAATATTTTTAAGAGCAAACCTGTAAATAATTCTACTCCAGACACTGACACCAAATGCCAATGCAGAATTGAGATATCCAAAGGCTGATCAACGCCAAACAAGACTGCAGGCGCAGAATGGGCAAATAATGGCAAACATCCCACTGGTGTGCATCTGATGGCAGCTTCTGGGATTGATCTGTCCAAATCCAAGTCTTCTCAATTGGAGCAGGATTCGCTTTTTAAAAAAAAAAATGTATTCAACGCAATTCCGATTTCAAAAGTGTGTGTGCGCGTTCGCGTTTGTTCTCCTTTGGATAACAAACCTTGCTATTTAATTTTCTCCCTTGCCTCCGGGAATTGGGCAATGACTGATCTGAGCACTCTGCAATATTTAAACTCGCTCGTCACTGCAGGGAGGTAAAGATATGCCAGCCAAAGAATTCTTGTTATCTGCAGCGAGATGTGCGAGCTTTCTGTCATTGCTTGTGGATTATTACGCCCCGACTTTCAGTGGTGTCGGCCAAGTTATTAGAGATTGAGTGTTAAGAGCTTTAATTGTGCATTAGGGGACTGAGGTTGAGTCCGGTGTGATCCACCCCCAGACAGTAATTACTCCACACCCTTTTTGGGAAAAATGGGTGTAGATTTTTTTTTTTTACTGGTTGCAGGGATGTCACAATTTGACTTTTTTTTTTTCCTGAGGGAAACTTAAGTTAAAGCTCAGGTTTTCGTCTTTGGGAAAGAGAGTTATGAATAGGTGAAAAATTACTATTTGTTTTGGTATTTCTGTAATTTGGGTCACGAGCGATGTCTGGGCATTTTCAGGTGGGGAGAGGGCTTTGATGCCGTTGGGATAAGAATGCTGACTTGTTTGTGGAATACAACTCGTGTAGTGTAAAGTACTTAAAGTTTACACCTGTCTTTTTGGTTAAGAACTGGAAGCTTGCAAATTACGATTGATAATTGATATTAATGGGTGAACGCTTAACTCCCTGGGATCAAATTTCTCTCTCCGCTAAGTTAATATAGGTGGTAATTGTTTTAAAATAAACAAACTCATACCTATATTAAAATAGCGGTAAATTAATCTCACAGATACTGTCTGTGCTTGTCCACTAATATCAACAGCAGTAATTTCCAACTATACAGAAGAGCATGTGTTATTCAGGATCACTAAGTATTCACCACTGGAAGGTCTCTGTACCTGTATACACTATTAGGTCATGGAAACATTTAGGGGGAAAAATTAGCTGGCGCCCCCTTTGGGGTGCTAACTTCGCCAGGGCGCTGAAAAAGTTAGCATCCCTGCACCGTAAATTTAGTGGTAGTGCCCTAAGCAGGAGGCGGGTCGCTACTGGAAGTGCTCCCCCCCCTCCTTCCAGGGGCGCTACCAGTGAATTTCGCCACGCTACGTGCAACAGCGCCATGTGCATCGGCATGTAGCGCCGTGGTACTGCAGGCCTCCTTCCCCTGATTAAAATGGAGGGGCCTAGCGCTGCGCGCACCATGGCCCTGCTGGACCACCAGGGAGCGGGGTGCCGGTAAAACAGCCCGACACTCGAGAGGAGTACCGGGCTGAGCGATCGCAGCCGGCACCCCGCATGAAGAAGCTGGAGGGGGCAGGTGCTGGCAGGCAGCCAGAAAAAAAAAAGGCCGCCCGGCATCTGCCCTTTAATTTGCGCTGCTGCGGCTGCAAAAGCGCCACCCTGACCATGTCGGACATGGCATCCGGCGGTAGGTCGGGCTGCGACCGAAGTTTGCGGCTGGGGCGCTGCACACGCCGATGATGTCATCGCCACGGGGCGCTGCTGCTAACCCCCTGCTGAATTTCGCGGGAGGTATTAGCGGCGCCACGCCCAGGTGCTGGAACACTAACTGGAGGCGCAAAGCAACTGAATTTTTCCCCCTTAAAGTCTTGTTCAAAGTGCAAAGTATTTTGGTCTCCGTATCCATCTTGGTAAAGCCGTATAAATGTTTTACTGTAATACTTTTAATCTGATCTGATAATTTGACCACGATGACTTCACCTAAGTAACAGTGATAGCAAGTATGAACAGGAAGCTTTATGACCTTGTCATTTTAAATACAGCTAGTTGCTGCTTCTGGATCAGAAAGCTGAGCATTGTTCGTGAGTTGTACAAAATGTACGTGCTTCTGGGGTCATCGTACAGTAAGTTTTGGGCTTGTTCTCCTTCGAGCAGAGAAGATTAAGAGGGGGTTTGATAGATGTGTTCAAAATCATGAAGGATTTGATAGAGTAAGTAAGGGGAAACTTTCCAGTCGCAGAAGGGTCACTAACCAAAGGACACAGATTTAAGGTGATTGGTAAAAGAACCAGAGGCGACACAAGGAGACTTTTTTTACGCAGCGAGTTGTGATCTGGAATGCAATGCCTGAAAGGGGGCTGGAAGCAAATTCAATCGTAACATTCAAAAGAGAACTAGATAAAAACTTGAAGGGGAGAGAATTGCAGGGCTATGGGGAAAGGGCAGGGGAGTGGGACTAATTGGAGAGCTCTTTCAAAGAGCTGGCACAGGCACGATGGGCCGAATGGCCTCCTTCTGTGCTGTATCATTCTATTGGGCCCCTTTTTATGTTGGGGTCAGTGGGATGTTTAACCTGCAGTTTCCCAAACAGCAACCCTGACATAAACTTGCTGAATTTATTAAAACCAGCCTGTAGGTTGATCCACTTTTTTTACCTGTTCTTCCTGGTGGCCTGATTTAATGAATCCAACAGCTTTACATTGGGGTTGCTGCTGGCTGAATGAGTGAGCTTCAAGAACTGCTGACACCGATGTTTTTAAAAAAAAAAAGAAGCCCACAGAGTACATGCAGTTTAGATACATGCGTTTGAGGGTTTGGTCCATTTCAGTACATTTGTGTGGTATTACAAAATGACTGGGTTGTCAAGGAAACACTGCTGTTGGAAACCACATTATTCATGTCCAATCCTGCTTGCTGATTTCAGGTTGTGCGGTATTAATGGAAAAGAGCAGGGCGCAATTTTAGTCTTTCCATTAATGTTCACCTCTTCCCCTTGCAATAAAAGAAATCCTGTTGATACACTTCACATCCTTGAGCCTCAGTATAAGCAAGAAACACAATCTCAGTGGGCTAACCTGATTTTAAAAAGCTTCAAAGTGAGAAGAAGAACAGCCTCTCTGCGCCCTGCTTGTTTTATTTGCACAAGAAACGATACCATATTTGCTTTAGTAAGTACACCATCGATAAGGAGCTTCTGTTTTCTTCTCACAATTCTCATTCACAGATGTGTTATTGTAGTAGCCAAATGTTCTAATCTTTTAGAAGTACATATTGCATGGGACTTCCTTTCAAACTGCATCTCAATCTCTGATAATTAATATGAGGTGCAACCCATGTATTGGAGAATTGATAGATAAGGAAAAAGACCGTATTTGCATCAAAGGGTTGAAGAATGACCTAAGCTTAAACTTTATGAATGTCACCTGAATCTGAGATTAAATTACTTGCTTTAATTTGCTTCAGTGTTTGCTGTAATGATTGAGTGTTGCAAAATTGCAATTGAAATGGTCCTTTTCACTGTTGGAACTGGCAGGCTTTCATCTCTGACTGCCTATGGGGTAAGGCTCAGAGAAAGTAAAAAAAAATCTGTGGTTTCAGGTGACCTTTGCCATTTTGGATAAAACAGTCACAGCTTTTTCTGGTGAATTTGAGGCATTGAAGGTTCCCTCTACACCGTTTCCACTGTGATTGCTCCGATGCAAATTGTGGCCTGTGGAAAGAGTTGGGATATTACTGCTGAGGGTGGTGTATGTGTCCTGAAGGTACACCGCATTATTCTCTTTCATTTCTGTAATAGTTTACAAGTGTGTACACCATGTGCCACATACAACAATAGACACCTGCCAGTGATTTACTGGGCTTGATTGATATCGAGCATTAAGTTACAGCCTTGGGCTCATTGCCAGCCATCAGACGTTGTATGTTCACGTGTGTTTAATATTCTAACTTTAAAAAAAAATTGCTTATATAGTGGCCGTGATTTTGCCGACGAGGTGGGGTCGGTGTCGCGGTCCCAGTCCGCTGCCGACTGCAGCCCGCACTCCGAGTGATTTTACGCTAATCGGGCTTGTTAAGCCCGCCCTGCAAGGTTCCTGGCCAATTAATAGGAAGTGGGTCTGATGATATTTGATGATGTGTCATCAGCCGGCTTTCTTAAAGGGGCCATGTCCAAATTGATTTTGATAGTTCTGCTGTCCGTGTTCTACAGCATTGAGGTGCTGCAAACACTGACGAGCATTGCAGAGGTAGATGGCTGCACCCAGACTCTCCCATGACTCCCTCCATATGCTTATGGAGGGAGTCACAGCATGCAAGGAGGTCCTCTTTCCTTCCCATGGGCGGCAGAGACCTCCCCAGGAGACCAACGCAGCCTGGTTGCACATTGCACAGGAGGACACAAGCAGGGATGTCATCAGGAGGACCAGGCTGCAGTGGCGCAAGCCTTTCAATGATCTCAGTAGATCACGAAACGTTACTGCAAAGCCACACTCAACCTCATCCTGCTGTGCCACTCATCACATCCCCATCACTCTGCCTTCCATACCCTACTCCTGCACATCCTTACTCACACCAACTTACCTTGCACCTCCACCCATCCATCGCTATCTACATTATTACTTCCCCATCTCACTAGCCACCCCTCACACTTGCCCTCATCCTAATGCAATCATACCAACTAACAACACACAAGGGTGGACACTTGCGAGGTTTAGCCAATGTTCATGTGAAGTTTCTGGTAATGTGCTGTCAAACATTGAAACCTTTAATTTCAGCACTTTGTGTTCTTGGACAGATTTGTGTGCACCTTTTTTGGAAGTGGCTTAGTGAGTTGTAGTGAATGGTGAGACATCATAAGGGTACCCCTGCCACACCCACCCCCCCCCCCCCCCCCCCCCCCCCATAATGGTGACAAGTGTGAAAGGAATGACTTGGGCATTGTAGGGATGCTTTATGGTGTTGGTGTGGGGTGGTGCCAACCTAGCGCATCACTTGACGCTGTACACCCTGGCTCCCACATGAAGTAAATCTGGCTATGGTGAGGCCGTCCCTGGCCTCCTGGGCAGCAATGTGCCCGGGTGCTGATGCCCTGTGTCTTGTGTAGCATCAGTTGATTGCTGTGTTGCTGCTGGTGTTGGGGCTGATCTTGGTGGGATTCTGAGGACCAAGGTGAGAGATTTTCAAGGGTAACGATGCTGATGGAATAGATGGCAGGTGAGGTTGAGATGACAGAAGTGATCTGTCAATGGTGAGAGAGGTTGTTCCAATGAGTTACAGTGAGTTTGCTCCAAACACTTGCAAGCTGCAGAAAGCTCAATATGTCTTCCAAATGCAGTAACCAACAGTTTGAGCTTTGAAAGTGAACAGCTGTAACATTGGATGTTTTATACAACTTTGGCAGCTGTCAGGTCATGAGATAATTCGGTGCTGAATCCACTCACGACATGCTGAGCTGACGTGTTCCCCGAGCAGCGTGTAACCCGTGGGAGAGCATGTAAAATTGAATTGTAGGCTTAAAATAATAGTTAATTTGATGATTACCCATTTAATGATGTGAATTGCCTCCACCGCCGCTTGGTGTTGGGTCTGTTCAGTGCTGACAAACCCGACACCTGGGAGACTCGCGTGGAGGCAGGATGACAGCGGGTTCCCTCCCCGCTGTCAATCTTTGCTATTTTGACAGCGGACCTGCTCTGAACCCGTCCTGTGAGTGGGGTAAATGCAGTAAGGTGTAGGTGAAAGAGTAACAATGCTGATCGTGACATTGAACCTGAAGATAAATGTATCACGTGATGAGTACTGTAGTGTGGCAAGCTTTATTGGCTACAGATTACTGTAAATAAACTGCTCTGTCTCAGTTGCAGAATAGTTGAAAGATACAGTGTGTAAGAGTGACCATGCTAGGTGGTCACCTTTTATTAAGACTTTTTAATATTCGGTGTGTTAGTTGTGCATAAATGGTAAACCATCTACAGCTGTTTCGATTTTCATATTTAAAAAAAAAAACTTTTGTAGTTTAATTTGGCACACACACACACTACATTAGTGATTTTAAAAAGTCAGCCATAAGCATAATTCAGCAGGGTCACTCTTACTGTGGCAACTGCTACAACTGTAGCCAAATCTTAAACAAAAGTCACCGAGTTCCTCGTCTTACATTGCCAGGTCGGCCATTTTAAGTACAGCAAGAAGAAATCATTATTGATCTTCATTTTAGGGGAAATTGCCTGGTAAGTGGGAATATCTTGCGCTGTATCTTTTTGGTGTTTTTATACAAGCTTGAAAGCAGTGCACTTTTAAACTTGAATGGATTGTTGAAAAGAAGAGGTGTCTGATTTAATTTAGAGACGCTGTACAATATCAGTGTGGCTCACAGTTCTGAGAAGGAGGATGTGTAGAAGTTTAAAAAGCAACACAGGAGAGTCTCTCTTATTGCTATAGCTCCCTTGTAGCACAGCTTAGGAACATGTGTAAAATGAGCTTGGCAGTCTTAATGAGAGCCAGATCAGTGAGGGAAATAACCATCCATTTGCCAGAGTTCATGTATCTGTCCTTGGGACAAGTACATCAAGTTGAAAGAACAGTATCGAGACTGGTGCGGAAACACTGGGCTCCTTTGTGATTTGAGAATGCAGCAGTTTGTGTTGATCTATTCCTTTGTGTACATTTGACGGAGCAGGTAAAAGTCCCGCTGAAATTAATGGTTCTTTCCTGGTAACTGTTCCAGAACCAGTGTCATATTTATTGCTTTATTTGTACCCCAAGTAATCTAATGTTTATACTGTCATCATTTGAAGAGCTGAAAGTAAACCTTGTACCTAAAGAGAAATTTGTTCCCATAGTGAGCAACTTTCAGGCAAGTTAATGGAATAGTCTGCTTCGAATGCTCCATTTAAAATCTCTCCGATTGGCTACTACTTTAAACTTACACAGATATGGTAGTACATAATTTTCGTGACATTTTTCTATTGAGTTAAAAGATCAGCGATGCTACAATATAATTGTATTACCCAATGCATTGTAACTATGCAAAGTGTCGGCTTGGCTCCGTTGATGGCATTCTTCTCAGTCAGAAGACTGTGAGCTCAAGTCCCACTCTGGAACTTCAGTACACAATCCAAGCTGACATTTCAGTGCATTTATTAAATAAGTACTGGATTGTTAGAAATGCTATTCTTTGGTTGGGAACTCTGCTGCTTCAGGTGGATGGTTAAGCTCCCATGCTGCTATTTGAAGAAAAATTCTCTTGGTGTCTTCTTGACATTCTTCCCTCAACCCCACCTAACCAATGAACTATTCATTCATCTGATTTTGGGGTTTGTGGAATATTGGTGTGTGTAAAATGGCTGCTGTTTACCAACAACATAACAGACTGGCTTCCGATGCGATTAATCGTATGTGGCGTGCTTTGGTCTTTCTGAAATGTGCCACATAAATAAAATGTGTTTTTTTTTTCCCCTTCCAAAGTACTTTGTAGGAGATTTTAAGATGGTGCTGGACATGATGATTATTAGATTCCCTCCTAGTTTTAAATTATTTTATAGAAGGAGTCCCCAGATGGGTCAGAATGTTTATCAACTGAATAGGTAAGGCAGACAGGTCAGGAAAGTGCCCGTGTTTAATCTTTTATTGACTTAGCGGAGATAGTGTTCAGGACACTACAATTGGCTTCAGATTCCAGTGTTTGAAAGGGGGAGAATAGGTCATGGCCCTCACTTCTCATTTCTGCCGGTACTATGCATTTGAGTGCCAGATAAATGACCAAATCTGGCTTGGCTCTGATGCCCCTGCTGTTGAATAGCTTGCTACCAGTTACCGTCAAGGCTCGCATATGCGTAATGGCTTCTAGGGTGAGGTACTGGAGTGTCTGTGCCCATGGAACCTTGCCCCAGCCAGGGGCTGGTGCCTTCAGGAGGGGAGGGGTAGAATTAACATAAAAATTCCTTTAGAACAGGAACGTGATTGTAATGGTGAATATTGTATTGGGTGAAGTAGAACAGAGGCCGAAAGATGGATTGAGTAGATTGCTGTGATTTATTTTGTTACTTGTACCTGAAGAAGGAGCAGCGCTCCGAAAGCTCGTAATTTTAAATAAAACTGTTGGACTATAACCTGGTGTTGTGCGACTTCTCATTTATTTTGTTAAATGTGGGAATTATGTAGTGGATTATGGCTTGATCTGAATTTAATCCAACAGGGGACTTTTAAAGAGCCGTATGGCAGTTTTTCAGCCTCCAATCTGCATCTCCCTGTAACACTCTGTCGTTCTGCAGCAAAATGAAACAAGAGTTGGCTGGTGCCTGCTGGTCTTGGTTCCCTCTGTAAACAACACTGAGAATGTGTTTACCATTGAATTGCTGGGAAAGGGTCTGATTTATTCAGTAAATACTGGAATATCTCTTGCAGCCTTGTCAATGCTTATGCATTTATCAACAAGGGAATCCCTCCGTGTGAGATGAACTTTAATAATTGCCAGTATTGCTTGCTAAGCACAGTAATGAGATTATTTGCAAAAGTGATCTACATAGACTGAGTGCAGGGATCCATTTGCTATGTCTGCAGTCCCAGATCTTTCCATATATGGCCAAGAGGATGCAATTAAAGTGTGGCATGTTTTCTTAACTTTTTTTTAGGTGTTCACAATTATATGAAAAACAGTGTACAAAAAAACTCCCAATAACTAGCAAATGAGTTGAGGGACGCACTGACAGACTGAGATGAACACACTGAAATTTAGAAGAGAAAGTAACTAGGGGCTTGTGTACTTACCAGGAATTGAAGTATCATATACCAAGGCTGTGATAGGATACCAGCAGAAGTCTTGGCAAAGAAGGTGTGGAGTTGGAAGGGCAAAAGATTACAGTCTTGCAGTTTAAACAGTTCTTGGTTTGTAGTGTTCAGAATGCGAAATGTGTGGAAAATCATTTTAAACCTGGTTGCACTGCTTCAAGTATTAATGTCGGGCAGGGGAAATTTTATGTGAAGCCACTTAATCACATGCCTGTCGACCTGTCGGTTCAGCTATGAATTCATGAATATTGTACCAATTTTATCAGTGAGGTTTGAATCATTTCTGTCCTGAAATAGCCTCTAAGATGTGTACGTGAGTAACCCTGGGTAACTAACTAATAATCTCTCTTTTTTCTTTCTTTGTCTCTCTCCTTTTCTCTTTCTCATCTCTCTCTCTCTCTCTCTCTCTCTCTCTCTCTCTCAAGGTGGATTTTAAACCTGCCCACCTGGAGGTCATGAGGCGGGTAGTTAAAATGGCAATTGAGAGCCCGCTGCTGTGTTGTCAACACGTTTGCTCCCATTATCATTTTAACTGCAGGGTTTTTAACAGCGTCAAGGCTGCCCACTGCAGGCAGGCTGGGGCGTCATAATATTAAAATGTCGGGGTCCGATGACGTCACTCTGACCCCACGTGATTTTAACTGCCGACCACGGCAGAGCCAGGGCCGCCAGTGAAAGTGGGAGTGAGAATCTGTCCTGGAAGATAATAATGAGGCCTGGGCCTCATGCTGGTGCCATCTTGGCCATTTCCCGCCTCCGAATGCCATACTGATGCCCTGGGTTAAAATTGGGGCTCCTCTCACATTTTCCACTTTCTCCCAGTGGGAAGATGTGTTTGGCACCTTCCTGTAACAATTCTGCTGACGTTACTAACTCATTGAAACTTGCTTTCAAGATGTGTCAAGTTGGCTCAAGTGCTCGGCTCCTCCATGCCATCTCATTGAAATGCTTTTTAAAAATCAGCAACTGGTGGCTGCCTGGGTGTCCTGCTCTCGTGTCTACACCTGAGGCAGTATGAGTGTTGCTTTCAAACTCTATTGATTTGTCATTAAGTTTGGAGAGACCACATACTGGCCTTGAGTTTCCTCTGTAAACTGGTCACGCTGCTACGTTTGTGAGTGTATCGGAGCCCCTGTAAGTACCACAGCTTGGCAATTACTTAATGATGTAACCTATTGGATTCTCAATAAAGTCAATAAATGATTTTGATTCACTGAACTTCCTGTTGGAAACAGACTTCTGACACACCTTTTGTATGGGTTGCCAAGGTAATAGATTTAAAAATTGTGCAACTTAATTTTTAATTGCAATTTATTTTCTCTTTTTTAAATGAGATATTTAGCAGTTTACTCTTTATTTTTAAAGCTCCCAATGTGCCCCAGAATCGCCAAAGATCAGATATTTTGTCAAGTCAGCCTGTTTCATTTGACACTGTGGGGTAGAAATGTCTTGGCTGGTAGCACAAAACAGGCGGTCTCTTATCTGCCGCCCATTATAGTGACTGCTTGATATTCAGCTCCAATGACTTCAACAGAACTGAATATCAAGCATGGTGTATAACAGGTGACGAATCCGCCCAAGACGAATTTCTATCCCCTTCTTGTTGAGTCACTCTGACAATTGGGGCCTAACTGCAAATTTGCAGGCATAATAAGCATATGAAAAGGCTGTTGTGTACAATATGCTCATGTACTATAATAAGAATTATCTCTGTATTGGTTTTTGAGAGTCTGACAATGGTTCCAGTATTGCTGTTTTCTTTCCCCTCCCCCAGCCCAGTATGTCTAAAGTTTGATTCTGGTCATTCAACCAGAAAAATGCTTTTAATAGTGCGGGTGTCTTGTTCTTGTGTTCGACTGTTTTTAGGGTTTCCTGGTAACCCAACATTGAACGATAAAGAAGAAAAACTAGATATATCACAGTAGAAAACTGCTTTTAGAAAGCTCAGTAGAACAAAAGCAAACTACTGTGGATAATGTAAATTTGAAATAAAAACAGGAAAGCTCACTACCAACTTGCATCTTGCAGACTAACACATTTCTTCAATCTGGATCTGATCAGTTGCTTAGTTACAACATTAATACAGCACTCCCCTGATATTAAGAGAACATCTTTTGAGTACAAATCCTTGTATTCAAACTAGGGGCAAGAAGAAAAGGTTGTGCGGTAGATGAACTATAGTTCCTTGAGACTAATCCTGCCATCACCACACATTCTTCCAAAAAGTCAAGCATTTTTTTAATAATGTTTACAAAAATGGTCAATTATTTTGATGGATGTTCCTTGCAACCATTTCTTCCCGACTGAGGTCTGAATATGTAATGCTTATTTACATTATCTGCACAATACACAGTAAATAATAGATTAATACCATATGTACACATTTGTGCTTGTGTGGTGCAAGAGGAAATTTATCTTTTAAGGATCACCCCTCCCCCACCTTTCTCTGTTGTTGGATGGGACTGAGTGAACCTTAGAGGGCCGCTGTAATAGTACAAGGAATGATACCCGGGATGGCCCATGATTTAAATCAGGATTCAAGACCAAATTACCAGACGATACTGCGGATGAGAGGCTTTAGTTGTAAGGAGAGACAAGAGAAATTGGGGCTCTTTTCATTAGAACAGAGAAGGTTAAGAATGGGTGGGATAGAAGTGTTTAAAATGGAGAGGTTTTGACAGGTTAAATAGGAAAATAATATTTCCACTGGTCAGTGATTTGGTAACTGGAGGGCATATAGTTAAATTCATCGCCTAAAGAATGAAGGGAAATGTTAATTTTTTTTTTTTTTTATTGTTGGGACATGGAACGTCCTACCAGAAACAATAGTGGATGCAGAATCCATAACTTTTTTTAAAAAGGAATATTTGAAAAAAAGATTATGTTTAAAAAAAAAAAATAGTAGGGTACAGGGAAAGGGTATAGCTGGTGCAGCGCAATGGGCTAAATGGCCACCTCTTGTGATGTGAAATTCTATCATGGAGAGTTTCTGAAGTCACTACTACAGGACTCTGCTCCAAAGTGCAATTCCATCAATGCACTAATGTATTGTAACTTAGCTGACTCTGTTCAGGAAGCTTTCGAAGAAGTAACGAGCTACCCATGACAGGATTTAAAGTGACTTCAATCTGTGATCGCTAGTTCAGATCAACAGGGATCGAAACTATTTGATAATCTAAACTCTCTCTGACCTGCCTGTTCACTCCAGGCTTTATGTAGTAGGGTCAGGGCTTTGTAGTACGTAGCTGCATGCCCATCAGTATCTGTAAACTATCAATAAACTTCTGCATTAAAAATGCCCGTATTTGAATATTATCTGTTGCAAATAATTATAGTTGGGAATTCCTTTTTTATTGTTTGTCATGGATGTCAAAATTCAGGGCCAAAATTACTAGATTTTTCTGCAATTAAAGAAAACAAATTTCTTCAACTGCAGTAAACACTCCAGGACAGAAATATTCTCTCATGTGTACCATTGTCTATTGGATCAACCTAGAATCATAGAATGATGCAGCATAGAAGGAGGCCATTCGGCCCATCGTGCCTGTGTCGGCTCTTTGAAAGAGCTATCCAATTATTCCCTTTTTTATCTGCTCTTTCCCCAGAGCACTGAATTTTTTTCCCCTTCAAGTAATTATCCAATTCCCTTTGAAAGTTCTTATTGAATCTTCTTCCACCACCTTTTCAGGCAGTGCATTCCAGATCCTAACAACCCGCTGAGTAAAAATGTTCTCCTCATCTCGCCCCTGGTTCTTTTGCCGATTACCTTTAAATCTGTGTCCTCTGGTTACCGACCCTTCTGTCACTAGAAGCAGTTTCTCTTTATTTACTTTATCAAAACCCTTCATGATTTTTGAACACCTCTATCAAATCTCCTCTTAACCTTCTTTGCTCTAAGGAGAACAAACCCAGCTTCTCTCATCTTTCCACGTAACTGAAGTCCCGCATACCTAGAATCATAGAATGGTTACAGCATGGAAGAAGGCCATTCAGCCTGTCGAGCCCTTGACTCTCAGCTAATTCCACTCCCCTGCCCTTTCAGTATGCCCTGCAAATTCTTTTCCTTCAGATACTTATCCAACTCCCTTTTGAAAGATAAGATTGAGTCTGCCTCCACCACCCTTTCAGGCAGTGCATTCCAGATCTTAACCACTCGCTGCATAAAGTTTTTTTTCTTGCGTCACCCTTGGTTCTTTTGCCAATCACCTTAAATCTGTGTCCTCTGGTTCTCAACCCTTCTGCCAATGGGAACAGTTTCTCTCTATCTACTCTGTCCTGACCCCTCATGATTTTGAACACCTCTATCAAATTTCCTCTCAATCTTCTCTGCTCCAAGGAGAACAACCCCAGCTTCTCCAGTCTATCAACGTAACTGAAAGTCCCTCATTCCTGGAAACACTCTCTTAAATCTTTTCTGCACCTTTTCTAAGGCCTTCACATCCTTCCTAAAATGTGGTGCCCAGAATTGGACACAGTACTCCAGCTGGGACCGAACCAGTGTTTTTCCACACCTTTGTACTCTATATCTCTATTTATGAAGCCCAGGATCCCGTAAGCCTTTTTAACTGCTTTCTCGACCTGCCCTGCCGCCTTCAATGATTTGTGCACATATACCCCTAGGTCTCTCTGTTCGTGCACTCCCTTCAGGATTGTACCATTTAGTTTATATGCCCTCTCATTCTTTCTACCAAAACGTATCACTTAGCACTTTTCTGCATTAAATTTCATCTGCCACGTGTCTGCCCATTTCACCAACATGTGTGTCTTCCTGAAGTCTCTCCCTCTCCTCCTCACTGTTCACTATACTTCCAAGTTTAGTCAAATGCAAATTTTGAAATTGTACCCTGTACACCAATGTCCAAGTCATTAATATACATCAAGAAAAGCAGTGGTCTTCGTACCAACCCCTGGGGAACACCACTGTATACCTTCCTCCAGTCCGATAAACATTCACCACTACTCTACATAGAGTTCAACAATTTCAGACCATAACCTCGGCCCCTATTTTTTTTTCTCTCTCATGGCAGCTGTTGATGATCCTGCCATTGCCATTTACACCTCATCTGGAGTCATCTTTTATTTCTTACCTTGTCCCATTACCATTTCCTTTTGCTTTGCACCATCATCCCTTTTGTCTTTTAATCTCTCCTGCCTTCCATCCTATCACAGACCTTCCCTTTTGATCTTTCCTCCCCTCCTCCCTTTCCCTGCCCCTACACTTGCTTAAAAATCTGTTCCATCTCTAACTTTTTCCAGTCCTGACGAAGGGTCATCGACCTGAAACGTTAACTCTGTTTCTCTCTCTACAGATGCTGCCTGACCTGAGTATTTCCAGCATTTTCTGTTTGTATTTCAGATTTCCAGCATCCACAGTATTTTGCATTTGCACCACTACTCTCTGTTTTTTGTCACTTAGCCAATTTTGTATCCACGCTGCCACTATTCCTTTTATTCCATGGGCTTCAACTTTGCTGGCAAGCCTATTATGTGGCACTTTATCAAACGCCTTTTGGAAATCCATGTATACCACGTCAAACGCATTACCCTGATGTTACCTCATCAAAAAACTCGATCAAGTTAGTTAAACATGATTGGCCTTTAACAAATCTGTGCTGGCTTTCCTTAATTAATCCACACCTGGTACCATGCTAATAAATCTCCTCTGCACCCTCTCTGAGACCGTGACATCCTTCCTAAAGTGTGGTGCCCTGCATTGGACACAATATTCCAGCTGGGGCCTAACCGGTGATTTATTAAAGATTTAGGATAACTTCCTTGCTTTTGCACTCTATGCCTCTTTTTCTAAGCCAAGGATCCCGTAGGCTTTTTTAACCGGCTTCTCAACTTGTCCTACCACCTTCCAAGATTTTGTACTTAAACCCCCAGGTCTCTCTGTTCCTGTACCCTCTACCATGGAAAAGTAGGTATCTGAAAATCATGGGCAAGATTTTGTGACTTCTCCTATGAGCAGCTGGATACATTCCTACCTCCGGACATTTTGTGTAGGTTTTACAAATTGGTACTCTGGGTGCTGAGCTTTGCACGACCTGAGTGTATATTGGCTATTGTGGCTTAGATTCAGTATGCCCCGATGATGGAAAATTGTGCAGGCTTGCTGGTATCTGTCTGAATTGATATGAGCACCTGTCATATGAAACTCTTCTTGCTACCTAAATCTATTCATAAATTTATGAAATATAAGTGCTTGGGGGCATCCCAAGGATGTAAAAGACGCACATACTTTTCTTTCTTATTTTCTCTCCACTCCTGGTGATGAACATGATGTTTTTTTGTTTGCTTTGTGTTTCATCAAATTAAAAATAACAGAATACTAAAGCACACAACATGAAAGAAATACTCTCGGGAAAGAATTATATTAGTGATCCAAAACCAACAATTGTCAGTTCGTTCTGTAAAGTGTAAATTTAAAGCTTGCTTTTATTTTTCCCATTTTTACCTTGGAACTGTTCCATTTTGATCAGATCTGTGCACTGAAGCATCACTGGACTGCTTACTAGGAGGGAAGCACATTGCTAAATAAGATTTATTTTCATCAATGGCCTTGCATTTAAATTGGGAAATGGGGAATTCATGTCACTCCTGCTACATCACACTTCAGTGCCTTAAAAATGTTTTAATATCTGAGTGGAAAGATTCCTATCATGGGACAACCTTTGGCCCAAAAATAAAACTGATTACAAAGATAAGATTAACTCTAAATGATATTAAAGGTGTATTTGGAGATGCTTTCAAACCCAGACTTTTTGTCAGCTGATGAAATCAAATCCATACTCTGATTCCAAGATCTGATGAAAGGGGCTGCACAGACCAGAGACCGCAGATTTCATCCTTGGTCTGCGCGGAGTAGGATGATCGACAGTTGACCTTTGTGACCCTAGACGAGGCTAGAAGGGAGTGAAATGAGCCAGGATTCCTCCTCCTGTTCACTATCTAATGTCCCCCACTGGAAAATGGGGATGTGGGGCTAGAATCTGGCTTGGTAGTGATGATGCCATGGTTTAATAACCTCACTGTCCAGTTTCACAGATGGAGACTGGCTACAAGAGCAAGGTACTGAGGGGGACAATTTTGTTGCATTGGTGAATGCCTTGCATTTAGATATATTTTGACAACAGTTAACGATACAGCAGTTTAACTGTTTCTATATGTAAATGTTTATTCCACACTCCATGTCACAACATGCTTTTGAGGGTGTTACAGTGCATTTTGTAGTCCTGCCACTGTAACAATACCCATTTCCATCGAGACGTAAGTAGGTGGCTCTGGTTGGCAACACATTTGAAGTGTTTCAGTGCTGCAGTAAATTCAGTTTGAGCAATGCCAAGATCTTGATTTGGAGCTTTATTAAGTCAGTGGATTTAATACTGTGGAACTGAGAAATCTATTGCTAAGGTAGGTTAAAGCTCCACTAGTTAAGTGATTGTCAGTTTTCCCAAGTTAAATGTAGTCTGGAAATTAAGACCTTTATTTAGATTTGTTTTTAGCTGACAATTTAGGAAGACTGGAATTCAAACTGGCATTTCATTTCATAGTGGTATACATGCAGGAACTTCAATGCTGCATTGAATGTACAGATACATCATCACATGTTCGGCATCCATCACTCAACACTGATAAGTGTCTGTGTACATAAGTTGTAGAGCTTGTAGTTTAGTCTCAGTGTGAATCTGTCGCACTGTGTGTGCAATGGTGTTTAATTTAGGCTGGCAGTAACTTGAGAAATATCTGAGAGTATATTATCCAAAGCTTTGAAAACTGTTTATACAAGTACCACAATCTGGAATCGCTCAATCTGACTACACTTAAGGAGTGAATGATCCCTTTATGCTCTGTATATTACTTTGTGTATAAAAAGACTTGCATAATCTTACAGCAGAATATGCAATAGAACAAGGTAATGTTTCATAATTCAAAGAGTTAATATTAATTCCATCCATTTTCTTTGGAATTCTAAGCTTGAATGCGTAATGTGACCAATGCATTTTTTCTGCGTTTATGAATACCACATAGGTTTGTGATTCATCTGCCAGGTATCAGAAATAAATCAACTGGGTGGGAACTAATTGAACACATTCTCCTCTCATCTCTTTAAAATGTCCCTAAGAGTTATTTGTGGTAAGAAAACTGTTAAAACAGGGTGTTGTCAGCTCATTGGAGAATTTTCAGGCGGAGGTCTGGAACTTCAAATATTACCTCCTCCAAGATGATTTAACAAATCATGATGCTGTTTTCAAATGCAAGGGATAAAACTGAATTGAAGTAGGCTAGCTTTCCGCCATCACTGGGGTGAGGGGAGTAATAGTAGCTTATTATGTTTGTGGAGGTCGGAGGTTAACAATATTGCCATGACCTAGCAAATATCTTCAGCACAGTAATACTGAGGCAGTTTATCAATGCCAGGAAGTCTGTGAATGTTACCAGATACAATTAAAATGATGATGACATAGCAAAATGTCCCAAGGTGCTTCACAAAAGTGTGTAGGGGTGGAATTCACATATTCTACAAGCTGCTGTGGAGCTTGAAATAAACCGTCAGCAAAACAGACGCTGGTCCTGATATTTGCGGGGGAACCCGGCACGACCGGGGACGTGGAGGTCCTGCTGAACTTCATGGCAGGACCACATTCTAATTTTTTTAATCTTCCTTTACCCGCCCAGCAGCCGGCCAAATTGACCGCCTGGTGGGGTAAGCAGTGGCAGGAGGCCAATGTTGGGGGGGCGGGGGGGAGGTGGCGAGTGGGGAGGAAGGTCACGTTCGTGGCTTGGGATGGAGTGTGGAGGGGGGTGGAGGTTGGCCGCAATCGCGGCATGTAGAGATCGGGTCTTGGGGGTGGGGAGGAGGCAGAGCAAGGCAATCGTGGGAGAAGGGAGAGAGGTGCTGCGATCGGAAAAGAGGAGGCTGAAGGCTTCCTTGAAAGGCCGGAGGAAGCACTCCTGCTTCTCCTGGCCCGTGAGGAGTACTGTAAAAGTGGAGCCAGCAGCTCTTGCCTCCCTTTTTACTTCTGGGTTTCCTGACCCCGGGGAAACCTGTGCGGTGGAAGTGAATTTTAAATCGGGCTCTCAATTGCACTGTGGGAGCCCAATTTAAGAGCATAATAAATACGAGAAGGAGTAGGCCATACGGCCCCTCGAGCCTGCTCCGCCATTCAATAAGATCATGGCTGAACTTCTACATCAACTCCACATTCCCGCCCGATCCCTATATCTCCTGATTCCCTTAGTGCCCAAAAATCTATCTATCCCAGTCTTGAATATACTCATCGACTGAGCATCCACAGCCCTCTGGGATAGAGAATTCCAAAGATTCATAACCCTTTTAGTGAATACATTTTATTTCAATATGTTAATGAAGTGTTTTTTGTTAACTTTTAAGCTCGTCGTGGGGGATTTAATATGAAGGCCAATAAATAGTGCTATCCTAGAGAAAGGTATTTTTTGGACCGGTCATGTTTCACTACTTACAATGAAACTTGCTCATTTTGGATTGAGCACAGCCAAAAAGGGATGGCAGAGCCTGTTCCCTTTCTGAAATATTTGTGGGATCTAAAGATGTGACGTGTTTTGATCTAATTCTTTGTGTTGTAACTAGGTTCGTGATCTGCCTTACGCTTATTTTTGTTCTAAATTCCACTAGTGGCATTTCCCTGATGTTTACGAACTTGATTGTGTTCTTGGGACATGCATGCATGACCTCTGATGTTGCCTTGGTCTTTGAACTTTGAGCTTACATTACCTGTCAGATGCTTATTTCTGATGGTCAAGCCTTTTGATGCTTATCTGATGTTTGGTGCATTTTTGCAACACTGTCTTGGACCAAACCAACAAAAATGTGTTCCGGGTCCGACATCTTGATTTTTTATTATGGAAAATGTAAATCGTATTCATGTGAAATGTTCTTTCCTTAACTTGCAATGGCTAGATTCTTTTAGACAGAGGGGTGGGGGGAGGGAATCTATATTTTCAGCTACAGAAGATGTATGTTTGTTGTTGAAGTTGATTTCGCCTGGGAGCTATTAATTTTGTTCTCCTATCCCTTCATTGTTTGTTTTCACTCAATTGTACATGATTTAATGCGCGTGGCATCACAAAAAAACATTTTGAAATGCGAGCGCGTACACAGAAAATCAGCCATCAGCATAAAAAGGGCTTACAGAGAAGTTCCAGCAGGAAGGTATTAACATTGCAATCATACTTTTAGCACAGCTACTGTACTCCACAGCAGATTGAAATGCTACGTCGCTGATGCCCTTCCATGAATTCCTTAGTGTCAAAGACTTGGTCAGTCCCCTGTGGCCTCGCCAATGCCATTTCCTCAAGTTATGCTGGATAAAGGAGCCATGGTTCTCTGTAGGAACTTGCATCAAAGTGATTGCTTTTCCCTGACACAATCAATGAGCCATGCAGCAGATCAGATAAAAGCGATTGGGAGGCATGTTTTATGTAATTACATCACTGCTGCAAAAAAGTTGCACTGTACTAATTCCCTTGTTACATTTTGTGTGGTATTTTATTGCATAAGAAATAAATATGCAGTGTAGAAACATTGGAAATTAGCAGCAAGAATGCAATTACATGATGGGGGCCTCTGTCAATGTTTCTCTCCAAATTGCGCTTTGGAATTTCTACTGCTGTTCAAGGTCATGATAATTGAGCCAACATGTCCTGAAGGAGCTATGCTTTGAAATCAGGGTATCCTTTTACACGCAAAGAAACTGCCCATTTACTTTTCTACAAACCGTATCTGGTATCAACTTGGCTCAGTTGGTAGTATTTCTTAGCTCTGCTTCAAGGTTATTCAGCCTGTTTTCGTGACCTTAGCACATAAACTAGGCTGACACTTCAGTGTACTACTGAGGGAGTGCTGCATTGTTGGAGATTGTTGGTTCTTCAGTTGAATGTTAATCCAAGGGGGGATGTCTGCCGTATCATTAAAGATCCCATGGTAGCTTGATTGTTGATATGACCACTGAGTTACAATTTTGAGCTTTGCCATAGGTGTTAAAGGTGAACCATGGCAGATGGAAGCTTTCTGAAACAGCCCTGAAGATGTGTATCCAAAGGACTTTGGATAGAAGTAGTTTTTGTGGTACGATGCTGAGCCACGGAGGGCAGAAAGATCCCAGTTTCGGTGTCTTGCCCGAGCTGAGTTGGCCAATAGCAGTTGAGGTGCTAAAATTGGCCATGGTACCATTGTGGAAGGGTGGATTAAAAACTAAACGGTCCATGTTCTAGCTACTGACCATTGTGAAGTGATCCCCCTCCTGAAAGTGCAAGTGTGTGAATGGTGGATGAAGAAAAGTTTGGTCTGGGCTGTGATGTCTTCTTGATGCTCATTTATCCAAGCTCTTGACTTGATGAATGCTGAATTGATTGAAGTACCAGCAAGCTGCTACTGCCTCAGTAACCACACTGCAGAATGAATCTCCACCTCCCAGGTGAGGAGGGATAAGGTTTAAAAACTTGTTATGCTGTAGTTACACTCTCCCTCCAGTGGAGGAGCTGGACTTAAAAGTCAACATACTGATGTTGTAGCAATATTGAAATTAATGTTTAGTTGTAGAAGTAAAATTTGGAATTCAAAAGGGAGGAAGTGATGCTTCAGTTCTACATGGCCTTGGTCAGACCCTATCTGGAGTACTGCGGTCAGTCTGGGTACCGCACCTCGGGAAAGGTAAATGCAGATTCACCAGAATGATACCGGGGCAAAAGGGTTGAGTTATGAGGACCAGTTGCATGAACTTGATTTGTATTCCCTTGAGTTTAGAAGGTTGAGGGGTGATCTAATTGAAGTGTTTAAAGGGATTTTTTTTTTTAAGAAGAGATACATAGAAACTGTTTCCTCTGGTGGGGGAATCCAGAACAAGGGAGCATAATCTTAAAATTAGAGCTTGGCCATTTAGAACTGAAATCGGGTAGCATTTTTTCACACACAGGCGAGTGGAAATCTGCAACTCACTCCCAAAAGGCTGTGGATGCTGGGTCAATTGAAATTTTCAAGACGGAGATTGATAGATTTCTGGTGGGTAAGGGTATATGGAGAAAAGCTACAGATCAGCCATGATCTAACAGAATGGCAGAACAGGCTCCAGGGGCTGAATAACTGACTCCTGTTCTTCTGTTTCTAGTGCACTTCAGACAGGCCATGGAATGAATGAGACATCCACAAACAGAATAGGAAGGCCTGACAGAAGTTCTTTTGACCATATGATATTCAGCAGGTGGCATCATCTGCTCTTAAGAGCACTCTCTCAAGCCAAATGACTGCTATGTCCAACCATGCGAACTTCCCAGACTCCTGGAAGCCTGGTGACCAACGTTCCCTTTAAGCTGCGCAGCCGGTGAGCCGGCTTTTAAATTAAAAAGAACGCGCATGCGCGGAATTTTGAATGGGCCACGTGGCCCCAAACACAAATTAAAGGGAACATTGCTAGTGGCCCCACAATATCGGAGATTTGTAATGAAATTGTGCATGTGCATATAAATAATCCATTCATAATTTTTCTAAAAATAGCAAATAGAGGAAATTTTCCCCAAGGAAACATGGAATGAGGAAAAAGGCCATTTGTTCCCAACACGTGTGTGTGCTTTCTCCAGACTATGGATAATCTGTTCTATCACTGGCTCGGCCCAGCCCATTTAAAATGTGGAGGAAGGGTTAGCTGCCTGATCTTACACTCTACACTGTATATCAAGAATCATTTGGGTCATTCAGCACAGCATTTGCATTGGCCCAGCAGGTCTGGAACCATCCTGTTGCACACTGCATTCGATTTGTACTTCTCCTCTGGCCCATTCTTAACCAAGTATTCATCCATCTCTTTCTTAAGGCCGCTTGATTGGCACCCCATCCACCACCTTAAACATTCACTCCCTCCGTGGCTGCAGTGTGTACCATCTACAAGATGCACTGCAGTAACTCGCCAAGGCTTCTTCGGCAGCACCTCCCAAACCCACGACTTCTTCCACCTAGAAGGACAAGGGCAGCAGGTGCATGGGAACACCACCACCTCCAAGTTCCCCTCCAAGTCACACATCATCCTGACTTGGAAGTATATCGCCGATCCTTCATCGTCGCTGGGTCAAAATCCTGAACTCCCTCCCTAACAGCACTGTGGGAGTACCATTACCACATGGACTGCAGCGGTTCAAGAAGACGGCTCACCACCGCCTTCTCGAGGGCAACTAGGGATGGGCAATAAATGCTGGCCTTTCCAGCGACACCCAGATCCATAAACAAATTTAAAAAAAAAAAATACACTATTGAATTAGCTATTCGACACAGTTAGCAGATGGGCAGTAAAAACACGGGCAATGCTTATCAGATATTTCGGCAGGACACCGTGATTGCTAAGTAAATGGCAGTCCTGACTCATGCAACCTAAGTTTCTTCATGAAGATTTTTGGCTCAGCGTATTAGTTAAACCTGTTCGTTTTTTTTTAAAAAGAAGAATTTGGGTCAGAGAATCGATAACGCAAACTCTAATCCACACACCTTTTCTGCACAGCACCACACACATGATTTTGATTCCTGAAAAACAAAGTAAGTGAAAATCGTACAACCGATCTGACATCGTGTTGGGAACTGAGATTTTTGTTCCCAAGACACGCAATAATTGCAGCAGAAATACTGCAATTTGTTACACACTTGTTATAATGTATTATATTCTTAAATTCTTAGTCATGTCTTTTTTTTATTTGTACCATGATGTAACTGAATCCTGTTTTGTAAGGAGGGGCTTGAAAATGGCAGAATGCAAGATCAGTTTGCTGTCTTCAATGAGACGTTGCTGTTTTGAAGAGAGAGGACATTTTGGGTGTGGCCAGCAGGCACCAGAAACCGTTTTGAATCCGTATGTGATTTGTGCTGGTTTCAATTCCGTCTTGTGTATTAAATTCCCTCTGTACCACTGAACACGGGGGAATTTATCTTCGTGCATCTCTCTCTCCATCAACATTGTTTTGGCGCCTTGATGCTTCATCAGTTTTACAGGTGATTTCCCCTCATTAGGCGTCAGCCTGCTTTTTGGAAATCATCATGGTGAGAACTGGGAGATGTTAGTGAGGAATAAAGAGGAGAGAGAGAGAGGAAAAATAAAGGAGCGAACCAAAGCAGAAAAAATTAAGAGCTGATTGGAAATGACAAGCCAAAATAAAAATAGATAGAAACAGGGGAGTGAGGTGGAACAGAATGCTCCCTGGACACCTTGAGCTGACGAGGGGGCGGGGGGAACTAAAGCAAGGAGAGAAACAAAACTGACCTTTTCATGCATTTGATTTTTCATCCTTTTCAAATATTGATTTCCTAGTTTTAAGTACTGGATTTTGTAATTGCATCAGTTGAAATCACACTGTGCATCAGTTGAAATCACATTGTGCAATATTAATGACAATGCATTAACATGTTTGGATAGAATTCCTTTGTCTGCTGTTTTAACTTTGTCTGCTTTTAAAATGGTAATTTGCTTATCTATGATAAATATCTGAAGTTATAAAGCTTAGGCATAAGCTGAGGTGTAATTAATTTGATTAAACCCTTGCAAGCAGTAAGTGGCCTGTTGATTTTCTTTCTGATGTCCCTGACGTTTGATGTAACATGAATTATTCATGGTCGCTCTCGAATACAGCATAAAGATATCAAGCACTTGTATGGCTCCCCAAAATAAAAGACACAAATTTTTACCTGAAGTGTATTCATCAACAAATGTGGTTACAGGGTCAGCCGTGGTTCAATGGGTAGCACGCTCACCTCAGTCAGAAGGCTGTGAGTTCGAGTCCCACTCCAGAGACTTGAGCACAAAAATCTAGGCTGACACTCCAGTACAGTGCTGAGGGAGTGCTGCACTGTCAGAGGTGCTGTCTTTCCGACGAGACATTAAACTGAGGCCCTTCTCAGGTGGACGTAAAAGAAGAGCAGGGGAGTTGACCCCTGGCCAATATTTATCCCTCAATCAACATAACACAAAAAACAGATTAACTGATCATTATCACATTGCTGTTTGTGGGACCTTGCTGTGCGTAAATTGGCTGCTGCGTTTCCTCCCTTACAACAGTGACTGCACTTCAAAAAAAGAAAGTACTCCGTTGGCCGTAAAGTGCTTTGGGACGTCCGATGGTCGTGAAAGGCGTTGTATAAATGCAAGTCTTTCTTTTATTTTAACATATTGCTGTTAGCAATTTACTTAACTAACTAGATTCTTCATTTTAGTTTTGAGGCCTCTTGAATTCTGATCGTTGGGTTCTGAACTTCAGGGTCAAGTAGCCAAGTGGGGTGGCCTCTTCAGATCTCTGGTGGGAACAGATCTCGTTTAACTGGACTAAATAGTCCAGTTAGTCTGGTTTTGAAGACTCTTCCCAAAAAAAAAATCCTTGTTTACCCAAATCATTGACTTGGAAGCAGTTTGTAAAGTTTGAAATCGAAACCGAATTGTACAACATAACAGAGCCTACTTATTGTTTCCCAGTCTGATTCTGGGAAACAATCTTTTTTCTTGTTTAGGCATAACTTTGGAAATCAAGACAAACACTGGAAGGAGATATCGCATTCCAATCGGGCCGTGCGTATATTTAGATAGACTCCGATGTCATGTGAAACTGACCCAGATTCTCTTCTACCTGAGCATCATTGCACTGGTGAATTACCAATCCCTGATTGGTCATCCTTCTATAACAGACAATCACTAACGCTGAACTAATTAACCCTATCGAGAGGACCCAGCAGTGTCTAACCATGTCATGTAAGTAGTCCTAATTATACCAATTAGCTGCCAGCCACTCCCTTCTACAACAAGGAATCAAATGTTGGTGTGCAAGTTCTTTTGGCTTAAGGCTGTCCAAATGGGATCGGAAAAACAGACCTGGCCAAAGTGGCCATCTGCAGACCAGGTTGGTTGCTCTGGCTGCCTGTCTCTCTTTCGCGGCGTTGTCCACGCCCAGGTGGCAGTGGAGAAGGAGCACGCATTGTCCACCGGTTCGCTTGAGGCCTTCTGCAACCGGTGGGCACCTGCAGGGACTGAAGTGCATATTGGACACGGGTGGCATTATTATTTGATTTGATTTGTTTTAACTGATTGTGTTCTTTTAGTTGTGCCTCTCTTCAGGTTATTTTTGTTTGATCCTGTATCGCCTTATGGATTTATAAGAAAAGGCATAAAGAAACAGAGTTGCTCTGATAGCCTAGCGGGTAAAGGTACCTCCTGGTGTACTACTGAATCTTTAGAGCAAAAGTTCCCAGGTTTCCTTTTGTGTCTATCTGAATTCGCTGATCTCACCAGATGGCAGAAGGGTCACTGGAATTTGGTATCAGTGGTCCATGTTATGGATGGGAAAATCAGTAGGATTTTTGCTGTTTTAAAAAAAAAAAAAATTACTGTCCCCATTAAAGCTGCAACTAAACTTGAAATATGGCCGTATTTCTTATGGGGGTGGAGGGACGACTAATCCAAATTAGCTCAATTTGGAACAATTGTGGATTTGAAATTCTACAAGGAGTTAATCCCTAAAAGGCTGAGTTAATTGGATTGACTATGGGCATTAATTAACTTAGCTGTGGTGGAAAGAATGGTCTCGGAGCCTCTTTTTCCCCTGAGTTTGTCAATTACATTTTGATTCCTTGACTATTATTTTAGCCTTTCATTTCAAACAATTTCACCGACTGCTGTTTTCCATTACATTCGGGGAGGATCTTGCCTTGTTTAGTCCTGAAACAATAATTGCAAACTTTTTGTTCTGTTTACAACAATAATACTCTCTTCAGAGTATATCAAAGCGAGCAGATTGGAATAGTTTTCCCAGAATAATTGATTTGCATATAATTACCAGATGCCTTGAGTTTGAAGATTAATTAGAATATTAACTGACTGGCAGTGGGCGAGTCCAAGCTTTTCAAAATTGTACCTGCATTTATTGTGCTCACTTTATTTTAAAAAAAAATATATATATTTTTTAATAAAAGATTAAAAGCACAAGAGGTTCATCCTAGCTCTGAGAATATTAATTTCAGGAACGATTTGAGGCCTCTTTGTTGTGAGAAATAATCATTTGGCAGCATTGAGGAATTTAAAAAAAATTTCCTGGGCCTATTCTTATGTGCTTACAAAGCATGACTTGGACATAGTGCTGTATGTTCTAGAAGCATTACAGCTTGTCTAATTAAACCAAAAAAAAGTGGGAATTAGATGCAGTGGTGAATATTGATTTAGATACTTTTGATTTGATTTAATTACAAAAATTGGCTTAATTGCTCCATTGACTACTTTCTGATAACAAAATTCACTAATTTATAACCCTAATCCCCTAATGAGCCCATGACACAGACTGCTATCACATATCCCTGCTCACTGACTCTCTCTTCTGTCACAGAATCGTGTAATACCACATAGAAACCGACCATTCAAGTCCGCACCGGTGTTTGTGAGCCAATTAAACTAATCCCATATATAACAGAAAATGCTGGAAACACACTCAGCAAAGAGTCCCAGGTCTGACGAAGGGTCGTCGACCTGAAACGTTAACTCTGTTTCTTTCTCCACGATGCTGCCTGACCTGCTGAGTGTTTCCAGCATTTTCTGTTGTTGTTTCTGATTTCCAGCATCTGCAGTATTTTGCGATTGTAAGCTAATCCCGTGCCCTACTTTTCTTGCACTTTAATATTCTTTCAAATAACAGCCTAATTCCCTTTCAGAACAATTTATAGACTCCACTTCAATCACAGTTTGTAGCAGAGAATGCCGTATTTCAACCACCCTCTTTTTGTGTACTGAATGTTTTAAATTTGTTTTCTGATTATCTTAGATTTGTACCCTCTTGTTTCCAACCAGTGGAAGCAATCTGTCACTATTTATCTTTTCCTTCACAATTTTATGGATCTTTATCAGGTCAATCCTTAACCATCTCAATTCTTGTGAAAAAGCCTCAAGTATCTCTTCATAACTGTAACCCCTTATTTCCTGATGCGGAGATGCCGGTGTTGGACTGGGGTGGACAAAAGTGAGAAGTCGCACAACACCAGGTTATAGTCCAACTATAACCTGGTGTTGTGCGACTTCTCACTTTTGCCCTTATTCCCTGGTAGCCTTGCAAAGAATGAAAGACTTGCATTTGTATAGTGCCTTCTGCGACCACTGGATGTCCCAAAGCGCTTTACAGCCAATGAGGCACTTTTTGAAGTGTAGTCACTGTTGTAATGTAGGAAATGTAGCAGCCAATTTGCGCGCAGCAAGGTCCCACAAACAGCAATGTGAACCTGTTTTATTGATGTGGATTGAGGGATAAGTATTGGTCAGGACACCAGGAATAACTCCCCTGCTCTTCTTCAAAATAGTGCCATGGGATCTTTTGCATCCACCTGAGAGCAGGTTTAACGTCTCATCCGAAAGACAGCCCCTCCGACAGTGCAGCACTCGCTCAGTACTGCAATGGAGTGTCGGCCTAGATTTTTGTGCTCAAGTCTGAGTCAGAAGGATATGGGTTCAAGTCCCACTCCAGAGGCAAGAGTGCTACCCACTGAGCCACAGTGCTCACTGGTGATTCGGTGTTGTACTTTGTCCATTACTTTTATACCCTTCCTACACGAACGTGCCCAAAATGTCTTGATTATCACAGAATAACAGTAGTAAAGTTAATGTAGGGAAATTGTAGCAAATTGAACCTTCTGGTCATCTGAAGTTTAAAAAAAAAATTGCTGTCTACAATTTGCTTTTTCCTGCCTTTTTGCTGAGGAACTGACTAATGCTTACTTCCCATTCAGAGCCAAAAAAGAGGGTGGATGACAGGATTAACTCTGCCCATATTTTTCTGTTTGATTTTTAACAAAAATGGTGGAGCAAGATCAATAGAAAGCATCAACTTTCATGTTGATGAATCATTGGTGTTTAACACTGCTCGACGTGGTTTTATCCCTCCAAAAACCAAGATTAGCGCAAATTAGTTCAGAATAAAATCTATTTGTTCTTCAGGTTTTGTCAAATGTCATTTAATGAGGAACTCGTTCAGTGTTCCTGAATTGGACATTCAAATGATTGATTCCAGGTCAGTCATGGCAGTAGTGAAATTAAGGAGCGGAAAGATTGTCAAGTATTGCCAGCCACAGCAGTGAGAGAGTGAATAGTACAAGCCTGTACGTTGGGGCAGGTGGTGCAAATTCAACTCCTAAGTTAAATGCAGCTGGTGTGGGGAAGAGGAAGGAGAGTCTGGTCAGAGGGCAGGACCGTGGGCCTAGAATGTGGACTTTTGTTTTATTTTTCCAATTACTGCCCATATTCAGTGCAGGAGAGCGTCAAACTGTGCATTCTTATGTTCTGCACATATGTGCGGGATCCCAGCAAGGAGGATTAAGAACATAAGAAATAGGAGCAGGAGTAGGTCATTCGGCCCTTCGAGCCTGCTCCGTCATCCAATGAGATCATGGCTGATCTTCTGCCTCAACTCCATTCACTGGCCCTATCGCCATATCCCTTGATGCCCTTACTAGTCAGAAATCTATCGACTTCTGTTTCGAATATACCCAATGACTGAGCCTCCACAGCCCTCTGGGGTAGAGAATTCCAAAGATTCACCACCCTCTGGGGGAAGAAATTTCTTCTCATCTCAGTCCTGAATGGCCTTCCCTTTATCTTGAGGCTGTGGCCCCTGGTTCTAGACTCCCCAGCCAAGGGAAATATTCTCCCAGCATCCATCCTATTAAGCCCTGTAATAATTTTGTATGCTTCAATGAGATCCCCTCTCTTCTGAATTCAAGAGAATACAGGCCTCATTTAATCAATCTCTTCTCATACGACAGTCCCGCCATCCCAGGAATCAATCTGGTGAACCTTCGTTGCACTCCCTCTATGGCAAGTATATCCTTCCTTCGGTAAGGAGACCAAAATTGTACACACTACTCCAGGTGTGATCGCACCAAGGTCCTATATAATTGGAGTAAGACTTCTTTACTCCTGTACTCAAATCCTCTTGCAATGAAGGCCAGCATACCATTTGCCTTCCTAATGGATTGTGCATGCACAAAGAAATGCTTTGCAAGTAGGTATTTGGGCTTTTAAGTTGGCTGAGTATTTTCTGTGCACGTTATTGGTCGGGGGGAGGAGCGAATAATGTAAGTTATTTTATGAATAATTAAATAGTAGATGGAATAAGAAAATACAAATCTGTGCGTCATAAAGGAATAATAACAGTGTGATTGCACAATTATTCAGAGACATATCATTATGCAAAGGTTCAGGTATAACCACCTAACACCTCGCAATGTTTGTTGGTATCTTTTTGGTGATATTATTGAGATTCAACAGATGCATTCACACTGTTAACTTTGGAGGCTTTCCTCTTATAAAAGGTGTTATAAAAATACCACGCACCACTCGCCCAGGTTCTAGGCCATCCCATGAGCCCACCCTAAATGTGGCAATTTAACCACTTGGTGGGTGAGCTCACCTCGTGCTTATTTTCCTTGTGTGGAGTTGGCGCTAGTGCCCTAGGTGTAAAAAGTTGGCTTCAAGGTCCCCATTTAACTAAAAGAAGAACAATTTGCATTTATTTGGCCTTAAAACGTAGAAAAAACATTTGGAGGCACTCTTATGTTCGATAAAATCAACATTAAAATGCCTGACAGTTCTGTAAGTTAAATGTCAGTTTAATAGCTGCCTAATATTTGTTCCCACTCGCTTCAGAAGGAAGCACCGAAGCCTTCTCTGCATGTTTGGTTACTACAGCATCAGGAATTTAAGGATGGCATCTTAAAACAAGTAAACATATCACAGCTAACAAGCATGGTCCGTCAGTACTGGTGAGACCAGTGAGCAGATGCATCCAATTGAATAACAGTACTTGGCTCTTCCTCATTGCCACCTCTTGTGGCTTTGCCCATGCCTCATTTTTTGCGCAAGTTTAACCTGGGCCTAAATCATGATTTACGGAGCCTCATTTGAACACCTGGGGCTGAATTTTAATGGAGAAGGTGCCGAAGCCGAATTTAACCTCTGTTTCCCACCTGCAGCCAGCCAGATTGAGAGGCTGGCTGGCTGGCTGGCTCCGGATGGGTAGGCCTGTAGCACTAGGCCGCAGAGTGGAGGGAGAGAGGCATCGCCGGGGGGGCAGCGGAGCAGGAAGAGTCGGGTGGGGGGTCAGATGAGGATCAGGGGCCAGGACCAGCACGGGGTGGGCGGGGGAATTCGGTCCGGATCAGGGCCGGAGGAGCGTGGGGGGGGCAGGGTTGGTAATCAGGAGGGACATGGGTAGAGGTGGGAGATCGGAGGCCCCTGGGCTGGGAGGGGGCGGGGTTGGGGTTCAGTAGGGACACTGGATTCAGGAGGTAAGTATAAAGGAAACTTGCCTCCTGGATCCAGCAGTCCTCGCCTTGCATTAGCTGGTGGGGTTTGACGAGGTTTGCAAAACCCGACCAGTTAAATTTAAAATGGAGGTTAAAGCAGAGGCTTCAAGCCTCAATATTTAAATGGTCGACCCTGCCTCCTGGTAGCAGGTTGGCTGCCCGCCCCCCATCCCGCCTCTGTTCAAACCGGAAATGGGCGGGTTTTGGTCGGGATTCAGATTTGTAACACTAACTTCCCTGACGACCCCAACTCGCCCGTGTTTTTTTTTAGGTTAAAATTCCCCCTGGTGTACGCTGGATTGTCTGTTTTATTTCTGTGTTTGAATCAAATAAAAAATGTACTACTTTAAGAGGAATGGTACTTTTTTTTGGCAAAACAAAAGTTAGTGTTTACAGCTTTCTGCACTTTGGCTAATCAACCTTCCACTTGGCTCATAAATTTTTGGTTGACTAATTTATTCTCATAACTTTAAAAGGCATTAAAAAAAGATCAGAAGGAGCAAGGGTAGAGCTGCAATTTAAAGTGTAGAGAGGTGTGGCTCACACAAGAGCCCAATTTACATCACTCATTGACTTCATTACTGGTTTTCCCAGTTCAGGTAGTGGGAGGAGAGAGCTGCTTCACACTGTTTATGCTTCATTCCTAGCACAACAAAACGAGATTTGCCCATATAACACCACAGCCCCGATATTTGCAGGGAGGCCGAATGCGGAAGTCCTGCCAAATTTAACGGCAGGATTGCAATAACATATTTTTCTCCATTTCCCGCCTGGCAGCCGACCAAATTGACAGGCTGGCCCACTGCCGGGCGGGAAAACCAGTGGCAGGAGGCTGTGGCCGGGGACCCTTTGGGACAGTCCCCAGAAATTGGAAGAGGGGCTGTTCGGGGCTCGGAGGGAGGGGCAGGTCAGCCGCGATTGGAGCTTGGATGGGGAGGCCTTCGGGGCTTGGAGGTGGGAGGGTTGGAGAGGGGCCGCAATTGCCAGAGGGGACACCCAAGGCTTCCTTGAGAGATCAGGATGAGCACTCCTGGCCCACAAGGAGTGATTTAAAAGGCACTAACCTTGTGGAGCTGGCAGTTCCCGCCTCCCTTTCACTGCCATGTTTCCCGACCCCTGGGATATCCATGCAGCAACTGTAAAATTGAAATAGCTCTCCCAATTGCACTGTGGGAGCCTGATTTTAAATGTTAATGAGGAGGTGTCCCGCCTCTCTAGTCAGATACCTCAACCCACCACCGTAAAAACGGGGTCGTGTTCCCCATCTCCATTTTTTTACCACCAGCTCCCGGCCCCCTCCCGCCTGTCATGGAAGGATTACTATCGAGGCCTACGTCTACATGCACAACACACAATTCAGTATTTTTAAATGACCGCTAGACATTTGCTGGTAATACAGTGATCTGGTTAGGATTTCAGTAAAATGTAGTGGTGGCCATCTGAGATTATGTCGACTGGTACTGTGAAAGGTGCCTAACAGCAAAATTAGAGATTGTATCCTTTTCAACTTGGATTGTGTCTAGAGGGAATGCTTCAAGCTATAACAAGGCCCTTTAGTGCTTTGTAGTATCACTACTGTCGAATTTGACTGTATCACAGAACCAGCAGAATTGGGAATGGGAGAGTCAGCGACATGCAAGAGATACCATTAACTTTTACAGTAAACTGCTTCATTAAAGCAGAAGCCTCATCATAGCAGACAAAGAGTACAAGATCTGTACTAGCTATATATATTTTTTTTTTAAAGCTGGTTGTCGCTCAGTTTGTAGTGGGGTGTTTGTGCTGGCAGTTCCTGAAGCATGAGTCTCAATCAGCTAGTGGCAATCCCAATATAAACCTGCCATATGTGCGATATCCAGCCTCTGAGAAGGTTCATTCTTTTTAAAACAGGCCTTCCTGGCAGCCAAATTTAGGTTTACTGGTGCTCTTGTGAAATCTGCAGTCTGGGAACCGGTGACTCAAACACCCCATTAACACCAATATAAAAGAGTCTTTTGTAGCTTTCCCAATCGTGCTAGCTCTTCTGCTTCCCCTGCTCCTGGCTCTCTAACTCCTGTCACCAGTCTCCCCGCCGCCCCCCCCCCCCCCCCCCCCCAAACTCCTCCTTTTCTGGTGGTTTGTCTCTGGTATAGGCTGATTGTCTGCATGGATTGAGTAGCTGGTTAGCCATGGATGGGTATGCTGCTGGTGGTGACTGGCCAGTTGGCCATGGATGGGTAGGTTGCTGGTGACTGGCTGGTGGTGGGTGGCAGGTTGGCCGTGGATGGGTACACTGCTGGTGGGTGGTTGGCCATGGATTGGTTGGCCATGAATGGGTACGCTGCTGGTGGTGAGTGGCCAGTTGGCCGTGGATGGTTAGGCTACTGGTGAGTGGCTGGTGGTGGGTGGCTGGTTGGCCATGGATGGGTAGGTTGCTGGTGACAGGCTGCTGGTGGGTGGCGGGTTGGCCAGAAGTGGTATTGGCTGCCAGCATGCAGGCTGTGGCCTGACTGATACTTCAGGTTTCTGCTCCAGCTTCATCTGTTGGTCAAGCTTCTAATCACCTCTTCATTGGTCATTGTAAGCTAATAATTCAACTGCCTCTCTGATTTGTGTTTTTTAATGCTAAAAATTCCCATTGTTACACTTTTCCTAAGATATGAAGAGGTGTTTACCACTTGGTAATCTGCCACAGAAACTGCATTATCTTTCTACAGCAAATGGCCTTGAGGTGCTGCAGACTTCTTGGGCTCAAACTATAATATTCATGTAAGTGCTGGTGGTTACAAGTCTGCCATTGGTGGGAGCAATTTGAGGTAGTGCGTTCAGTCAACAACAACAACAACTTGTATTTATATAGCACCTTTTTAAAGTAGTAAAATGTCCCAAGGTGCTTCACAGGAGCATTAGAAAGCAAAATTTGACTCCGAGCCACATAAGGAGAAATTAGGGCAGATGACCTAAAGCTTGGTCAAAGAGTTAAGTTTTAAAGGATGAAAGGGAGGCAGAGAGTTTCAGGGAGGGAATTCTAGAGCTTCGGGCCTTGGCAGCTGAAGGCACATCCGCCAGTGGTTGACCACTTTAAAATCAGGGATGCTCAAGAAGCCAGAATTGGAGGAGCGCAGATATCTCGGAGGGTTGTGGGGCTGGAGGAGATTAGAGATAGGGAGGGACGAAGCCATGGAGGGATTTGAAAACCAGGATCGAGGTGTTGCTTAACCAGGAGCCAATGCAGGTCAGCGAGCACAGGGGGTGATGGGTGAACTGGACTTGGTGCGAGTTAGGACCAGCAGAGTTTTGGATGACCTCACGTTTACGTAGGGTAGAATGTGGGAGGCCAGCCAGGAGTGCGTTGGAATAGTCAAGTCTAGAGGTAACAATGGCATGGATGAGGGTTTCAGCAGCAGATGAGCTGAGGCAAGGGCGGAGTTGGGCAATGTTACTGAGGTGGAAATAGGCGGTCCTAGTGATGGCGCAGATATGTGGTCGGAAGCTCATTTCAGGGTCAAATATGACACCAATATGACACAAGTTGTTAACAGTCTGGTTCAGCCTCAGACAGATGCTAGGGAGAAATGCATTAACACATTGAAATGTATGCCTTCAGGATCATTTTTTTTCCCTCCGACATATTGCTACCAGTATGCTAAACAAGCCTAGTGCCAACACTGATCAATTGCTGGTTGATATTTGATAAAGTAGCTGTAAGTAAATCACAATTGCTAAGCCTTCTGTGTGGTTCCCAATGCAAAATCTGATTCAAAATTGAGTAAAGCTGTACCATATAGTTCACAGTACAAAACGTAAAAATAATGTATACTTGGTTGATTTCAAAGCTGTAATCACAGCTTGAGGTTTAGATGGCAGTTAATAATTTTATGTTGCATCGATTTGAATACACTATTTGTTCAATGGTATAACACTGAATTCAAAAAGAAGCTCACTTGCCCACTCTACCTGCTTTGTTACTGCAGCCTCTTGTATCTTCAGTCGGTATAATGTTTGGTATTCAAACTATTAAACTTTGATCCTGATTCCTTTTCAACTAATGAAACCCAGGCTGCTGCACAAGTATGCCTGACCAGTGACACTGAAATGGTGTATACACTCTCAATCGTTTTGTGATAGGTGGTTTTTGGTTTTTGCCTTGCATAAGTCAAATTCCATTTTTATGATGTGGGGTTCTGGGATTTTTACCATAATGTTTTCTTAATTGATTTCCTTAATTACGTCCATTTTTGGATGGAAACTGGACACCACTGGCCTTGCTTATAAATGTTTGTTTAAGTAACTTTAAGCTGGGCCACAGCCAAGGAGTCTGGGGCCTAACTTGAAGTTACATTGGGTCACCTCGGTCTGCTGCTGTGAGTCATTCATTGGAACAAGAGACTTGGGTATATAATGAATGGAATAAAATCAGCGGAGAGTTTCAGTAAATTTGTCACTTTTTGTATGTTGGGATACATAGCCAGAACAGTGAGTATAAGGCAACAGAAGTATTGTCGAGCCATTATAATGCGTTGATCAGATCACACCTGGAGTACGAATGCAAATTTAGGTCACCATGCTTCAAAAGGGGCAGTCACATATTGGGAGGGCACAGGGAAGAGCTACAACAACAATTTTCATTTATATAGCACCTTCAACATGTAAAGTGCTTTGGGACATTTTCTAAAAGAGAGCATTTGAATAGGAATAGATAAAGGAACAATGCTGAGCCATTGAGGGAGCGATTACGAGGAGTGATTGAACACTTGGCTGAAAAGAGGGAATTTGAGAACGTTTTGAAAGGTCTGCCACCAATGGTAGTGCGATAGGATGGGCCATGCACAAAAGGCATTGTTCATAGGACTGGAGGGGATATGAGGCTGGAGGAGGTTGTAGTTACGGGGTAGGGCAAGGTTATGGAAAGATTTGAAGACCAGAATGATTCGGAGCATGAAGACGATGAGCTGTGAGGAAAGATCAAATAAGTTTATGGAGAAACTTGTAGTCTAGAGAGAAAATTGAATTATGTGAAATTAAAAGGTACAGATAAGTAGAATGCAGACACTTCAAGGTAAGTAAGGTGGGTAGAATAAGAGGACATATATTTAAATTGAATATTAGAAAAAAACTTTCTGCAAAGGGTGATAAATGTTAGGAATGATCTACCAGATTAAAGACATTTGGGGTGTTCAACTCACACCGCCTAGCATGTAACTGCATTTTGGAGTACTGGAAATTATGAATACTAAATTTAAAAAAATGTATGGTTCTGTATTTTGGATTGCTGCAGGAAAGAGCCGACACTGACTTGATAGACCGAATGGCCTCCTGTGCTGTAAACTTCTCGGTTCAGTAGGCCAAAAGGGTTACATTGGACATGCAAAATTATGAAGCTCAACTCACAGCACAGTGCTTCGCTCGCTGTGACGATGGGTTGGAGAATCCGAATTCTAGTGTTGCAGCTCTTTCTCTGACTGAAGCTTATGTCTGGAAAGAAGACTTTTTTCCTGTTCCAGCTCTCGAGTGCTCGGGCTCAGAACTGAATGGGGGAAAAATGGGAGGTGCTTTGTTTTTATTTCTGTAATTTACGATCTGATATCAAAACCGGGGAATTTACGGCTTTAAAATATACAATTTCCGAGAATGTGATTTTGTTTGGGTATCATTCACTACGTAGAAAAGCAAGTATTTTCCCATTTTTTATATCAAGAGGAATTCTGGATTTCTTTTCATTTAAGATTCTAGTAACTTTGATGCTAGTACAGTTGGTATTACTAGCTCATATTTACTTTTAGCTCATTAAACATTGTTGGCAGAGCTTAATACAGGTCGTCACATGGAAGAGTCCCCAACCATTCAGGAAGCCATTCAAGAAGTTAATTGTTTTCAGCTTGGATACTGCACAGAAGAGGGCTTGCTTCAGGTCCTTCGTACAGACGGTAGGCAAGTTGTCCTGAGTTACCTGAATTATTCTCAAAATACTGCCATTTACTGGTGTCAGAAACTGGCCTACCAAAGATTTGGAATGGGAGTGTTTGCGAATCCTGCTCGCATTTGTTTACGATAGGTTTTCAGGATGAGATGTTATTTATTTAAATTTTAAGAGTCTGAGATAAATTGACAGATTTGCATTGCCTTTGTTCATGTTGTAAAACTGATGAACATTGCCACACGGAGCAAGCAGCTGCTAGGCTAGCTAGCAGGAGGTCAGCTTGTGATATTTATACTGTATGTGGTTCAAATGCAGAATTCTTGTGCAATGTGCTTACCACCCCCCCCCCCCCCACCCCCTCCGCTCTCTACCATGAATAAAGGTCACAGAGCACATATGTTTCAGCTGCATTTGTGCAGGTTAAATGTTTCTAAGCACATCGACATAATGCATAACAGGTTTAAATCTGCTCCACAGAGACTGTTTGGCAGGGATGGTCTGAAAATCCTCAACAGTAGAACACTGGTAACCCATTCAGGGGCCTAAATTCTAATCCCATTCTGGGACTTTAATTTGAATAATCTTTCCTTCAGAAGGCGAGTTTCAGTTGCTCTCAGCAGAGTAATAGATGGAGCCTTTTGTGTTGGTGAAGCGCTTGTCTGAAGGTGCCTTCACTTAATGTTTTTAACATTGCATCCTGTTTTAGTTGAGGGACCCCCTGCTCCTGTGTTTGCTGATAACATTCAAAGTTAGAAGCTGTTCTCTGGGGCCTGCTTTTAAAATGGAAACTCAAAAAAGCCAAGTGCACGGGAGTGTTCATGGATAATTTCACTTGCTTACACTACGGAGTGCAATTGATGGAGGGCGACCCATGTTTCGGTAGATGGCTGCACTGCTGTAGTGTAAATGCACCTTCAGAGTAAGTCAAAACACAAGAAGAGTCCTACCTCACGAGTTGATGACTGCTGTTAAGAGGAAGCCTGTTGCGCAGACACTGCCTTTATTGGCTGAAAGTCGGAATCGTTCGGGTGGGTAACAGCGAGAAGAATCTAAACCAGGGAGGGAGAGTGGAGTGAAATGGACACGGTTTGGCATAATTGCATTTTTGGAGAAATAGCACGAATGTTGAAATCGGTACTAATTACCGGCAAACAAGTGTTTCTCTTTTTGGTTGGACAAACCCAAATTTACTGTAAATCAATTAAAACTTTAAATGAAACTTAATAAATCAAATCAAAATTTGGAAGTCCGGGGTGACGATGCACTCCAGCCCCCGCGGTGCCCACCGGTCGTGGAAAAACTCAAGCGTGCCGGCGGACACCGCGTGCTCCATCTCCAGGGCCACCCGGGCGCGAACATGGCCGCGGAAGAGAGGCAGGCAATCGGGCCGAGTGTTGTGCAAGAATATGTATCATTGATGACTAATAATTTAGGGAGGCTAACTGTTTTAGCCAATTGGAACCTGAAATCCATTATTCATCAGCAATGCTTGTTTCCTTCACTGAGCATTTGGTCTGTGGACATCTGCACGAAAACCTAAAGAAACAGGAGTAGGCCATTCAGCCCCTTGAGCCTGTTCTGCCGCCATTCAGTTAGATCATGGCTGATCTGTACTTCAACTCCATTTACCCACCTTTGTTCCATATCCCTTGATACCCTTAACCAACAAAAATCTATCAATCTCTGTCTTAAAAATGTCAGTTGACCCAGCCTTTTGGGGGAGCGAGTAACAGATTTCCACTACACTTTGTTTGAAAATGTGCTTCCTGATTTCACTCCTAAATGGCCGAGCTCTAATTTTAAGATAATGCCCTCTTGTTCTGGATTACCCCACCGGAGGAGATCTAGCCTATTGAATCACTTTATCATTTTTAAACACCTCGATCAGATGACACCTCAACTTTCCAAACTCAAGGGAATACAAGCAAAGTTAATGCAACCAGTTTAACTTAACCCTTTCAGCCCTATAAGAGTCATTCTGTGAAGGGCCAAGGTGAAGTATGCTTCCACAGAATATGGCTGATATTTCTGTTCTCATGAAACTGCTCCCTCCAAAATATGTAGCACTACACTGTGCATAGCAGCTGACCCAAAAGTGGGCAAAGCCTGTTTCTTAAGGCCTGATGAGGTTTCTTGTGGTTGAGAATGAAATGCATGATTCCCTGGCTGAGTGTTCAACATTTTGCCAGTGAAGCTTCTGGGTTGGCTGAATAATACATAGGTTTAAAGAGAGCCTCTTCTACAAGTCGTAACGAGATCCTAAATTGGTTGTTGACCCTATCACATTAACTGCTGTCTTTTGTTCTGTTCATGTTGGTTATATTATGTGGCTAACACGATTACTGCAACAGAGAATTAACAAGGGCTGCTATTTCTGTCCAATACAATAACCACAAAGTTACCATATTGCACCTCCGGAACTCAGTGCTGTATACGCCTTGTTGGTTGGGTGGGGATTCTGTGTGGTTGCTTTCAAATTTAAAAATATATTTTGTATTGTTCACGTTTATTTGCACCAAAAACTCCTTGGGCGGGGGGGGGGATAATTGAGTCGCGCCCCCGCTGGGGCACTACTTTTAGCGCCCCGAAAAAATTAGCGCCCCCGCGGCCGAAATTGAATAGTAGCGCCCCAAGAGGGAAGCGGGGTGCTACTGGAAGCACCCCACCACCGTCTTGGGCGCGCTGCGAGGGAATATCGCCCTCTTAGGCCGCTAACGGGAGGTGCAAAGCAACCAAATTTTTCCCCCCTAATATATAAGCAAAAATCATTTTTACATACTTGGGTAAGTTATTGATGAAGAAAACTGAATGAAAAGCTTTATCTAACCAATAATTCTGGAATCATTAGTGTTGTTACAGTATATATGTAGGATTGGTTCCAAAAACGGAAGAATCTATTCAATCTTTCAACAAGACAATGTCACAAGAACCAGTTAATGCGGTGACTTTACACGTGAGTTAATATTCCACAGTTTGCATGGCCAAAATTGATCAATTTAAAAACTTTTTTTTATTCATTTATGGGATGTGGGCGTCGCTGGCAGGCCAGCATTTATTACCCATCCCGAGTTGCCCTTGAGAAGGTGGTGGTGAGCCGCCTTCTTGAACTGCTGCAGTCCGTGTGGTGAAGGTACTCCCACAGTGCTGTTAGGGAGGGAGTTCCAGGATTTTGACCCAGTGACGATGAAGGAATGACGATATATTTCCAAGTCAGGATGGTGTGTGACTTGGAGGGGAACTTAGAGGTGGTGGTGTTCCCATGTGCCTGCTGCCCTTGTCCTTCTAAGTGGAAGAGGTCGTGGGTTTGGGAGGTGCTGCTGAACAAGCCTTGGTGAGTTGCTGCAGTGCATCTTGTAGATGGTACACACTGCCGCAGCGGTACGCCGGTGAAGGGAGTGAATGTTTGTTTAAGGTGGTGGATGGGGTGCCGATCAAGCGGGCTGCTTTGTCCTGGATGGTGTCGAGCTTCTTGAATGTTGTTGGAGTTGCACTCATCCAGGCAAGTGGAGAGTATTCCATCACACTCCTTACTTGTGCCTTGGAGATGGTGGAAAGGCTTTGGGGAGTCGGGAGGTGAGACACTCGCTGCAGAATACTTAGCCTCTGACCTGCTCTTGCCACAATATTTATGTGGCTGGTCCAGTTAAGTTTCTGGTAAATGGTGACCCCCAGGATGTTGATGGTGGTGTATTTGGCGATGGTAATGCCGTTGAATGTCAAGGGGAGGTGGTTAGACTCTCGCTTGTTGGAGATAGTCATTGCCTGGCACTTCTGTGGCGCGAATGTTAACTGCCACTTATCAGCCCAAGCCTGAACATCAGCCAGGTCTTGTTGCATGCGGGCATGGACTGCTTCATTATCTGCGGAGTTGTGAATGACACTGAACACTGCAGTCATCAGCGAACATCCCCATTTCTGACCTTATGTTGGAGGGAAGGTCATTGGTGAAGCAGCTGAAGATGGTTGGGCCTAGGGCACTGCCCTGAGGAACTCCTGCAGCGATGTCCTGGGGCTGTGATGATTGTCCTTCAACCACCACAACCATCTTTCTTTGTGCTAGGTATGGCTCCAGCCAGTGAAGCGTTTCATCCCCCCCCGCCCCCCCGCCCCCCCGCCCCCACCTCCGATTTCCAGTGACTTCAGTTTTACTAGGGCTCCTTGATGTCAAGGGCAGTTACTCTCTCCTCACCTCTGGAATTCAGCTCCTTTGACCAAGGCTGTAATGAGGTCGGGAGCCAAGTGGTCTTGGCGGAACCCAAACTGGGCATCAGTGAGCAGGTTATTGGTGAGTAAGTGCCGCTTGATAGCGCTGTCGATGACACCTTCCATCACTTTGCTGATGATTGAGAGTGTGATTGGCGCGGTAATTGGTCGGGTTGGATGTGTCCTGCTTTTTGTGGACCGGACATACCTGGGCAGTTTTCCACATTGTAGGATAGATGCCAGTGTTGTAGCTGTACTGGAACAGCTTGGCTAGAGGCGTGGCTAGTTCTGGAGCACAAGTCTTCAGCACGATAGCCGGGATGTTGTCGGGGCCCATAGCCTTTGCTGTATCCAGTGCGCTCAGCCGTTTCTTGATATCACGTGGAGTGAATCGAATTGGCTGAAGACTGGCTTCTGTGATGGTGGGGACCTCAGGAGGAGGCCGATATGGATCATCCACTCGGCACTTCTGGCTGAAGATGGTTGCAAACGCTTCAGCCATGTCTTTTAACATAGATACATAGAAACATAGAATCTAGGAGCAGGAGTAGGCCATTCGGCCCGTCGAGCCTGCTCCGCCATTCAATACGATCATGGCTGATCATCCAAATCCAGTACCCTGTCCCTGCTTTAATCCCCACAGTACACATATCCCACCCTACCCCCGTATCCCCACGTATTTAATTCCCCCTAACATATCCCATCCTATCCCCATAACCCCACATATTTAATCCCCCCTAACACTAAGGGTCAATTTATCTCACATTTTGCACTCACATGCTGGGCTCTACCATCATTGAGGATGGGGATATTCTTGGAGCCTCCTCCTCCCGTTAGTTGTTTAATGGTCGTCCACCATTCACGACTGGATGTGGCAGGACTGCAGAGCTTTGATCTGATCCATTGATTGTGGGATCGCTTAGCCCTGTCTATAGCATGCTGCTTCCGCTTTTTAGCATGCATGTAGTCCTGTGTTGCAGCTTCCCCAGGTTGGCACCTCATTTTTAGGTATGCCTGGTGCTGCTCCTGGCATGCTCTTCTACACTCCTTATTGAACCAGGGTTGGTCCCCTGTAATTCTCTGCAGCAGATGCTGCCTCTTTCTATTATCTGGTTTATGGGTTTGATTGTCAGTCTGAGTGAGGACTTCAGCTTTCCACTCACTTTTTTTTGTTGTTCTCCTTTTTTATTTTCTATTTGCAGACAGCATCAGTACTGAGTAAAAGTCTCGAACAATTAAGTACTAATTGTAGCATCTAGTACATAAATGATCTGGTAAACGTATTTGAAAATCTGATGGTAGAGATGTGATTTTTTTTTTAAAAACATACTGTTTTAAAAACTAGCGAGTGTTTGTTAATGGTGTAGACTTTGTTTATTCCACAGAGTACGGGTTAACAGCTTCTATATACAAAGCTGCCATTTATTTTTGGATTCCTGTTTCACCTTTCTCTGTCAACATTTACATCACATTTGCATGAGTTCATACAGTCTATTGCTTTGTTTGTTAGTAATTTGTGATATTTTAGTTCTTGATTTTAAACACTAGTTTTTAGAGAGTGCAGAAGCAGCTGAGTTTCTCAGTACACTTTGCATGATGTCTTTCATTTTTCATATTCTTATTTCTACAGTAGCAGCAGCTTTTATATCATGGTTCAGTAGTTGGACAGAATGATCTGAGCCGCTCAACCAGTCAGTGCACTGTAGCCCCTCCCAGTCACTTCAGGGTTTGTAGTTTCAAGAGATGCTTCACGTCGAGGCATCGGCCAGGCACCTCCCTGATCAATTGATTTTTGGACAGCAGGGACCATCTGAAACTAGCACAGATTCAAAGAACTATCCACTATCATTTATTGGCGGAGATCTGTCTGTACGTCAAGTCCTGCAGAAGTCACGTAAGTGCAGTTTCATTTGATCCTCTGCCAGCTTTTAAAGGCAGTTCTTCAGAATATACCCTTGCCACTGGTGAGTTTGTAGCTGGGAGCTGGTTGGCATTTGGCTTTAATCCGGTTCCTGAGGGGGAAAATATTCATACTTGTTGATGTCGATTTTCACCAGAAGTTCGAGCCAAGGATTTTGCGCTCAGCTTTCTCATGTTGCTGCTTTTTTTTTGGAACAAGGGCTCTCTTACAGTGAGTACTGTTGCAGGAGAGGACACAAATTCTCGCACGTAGTTTGGTGCAGAAATTTCAGCTTCCTTCAAACCTTGTACAATCAGTGAGCTCTGTATTTCTAGCCTGAAACATTGTAGTGGTTTTGTTGATGTGTGTTGTTTTCTATACAATGCAGCTATTGTTTGGCTTTCTCGGGTCAGGTATTTCAGGCTTCTTGCAGTAACAGTATTGTGTTACCAATATGAAGAGTTAATAAAATAATGTTCACCAAAGCCTGGCAGACAAGTTTGAAATCTGATTACTAATGGATAAAGCCTATAGGTTCCACCCCAGAACCACATTACTGCCTTCCCTTTTACTTGCGCCTTTCAAAATGATACTTTCTTTAAACCACAGTTCTTTTTGATGGAGCTTTTTCCCAATTGATGTGATAATGCCACCTATTTCTTGTAAAATCTTGTCTGTCTTTATCTGATTTTGAGCGACGATTTTGTGCACATGTACATTATATTGAATCTTGTTGTCACTCAGGATTGGCTACATGGACACACAGCTCGGTGGGTTTCACATGTTAAATAGAGACCATGTTTACCAATTGTCAGACACAATTGGGTACTTTCATTGATGCATACATTGATCAGACAAGAGGTTGTCTGAAGAGTTTACAGAAATACAAACACTTAGAGCTAACTTAACCCCACAAAAATAGCCACAAAGGTGAATGCACATGTTGACTCTTAAAAACCATAGTGCCCTTTTCCTACACTCACTGGAGTATAGAAGAATGAGAGGGGATCTCATCGAAACATATAAAATTCTGACAGGTCTGGACAAACTAGATGCAGGAAGAATGTTCCCGATGGTCGGAGAGTCCAGAACCAGGGGTCATAATCTACGGATAACGGGTAAACCATTTAGGACAGAAATGAGGAGGAATTTCTTCACCCAGAGAGTGGTGAACCTGTGGAATTCTCTACCACAGAAGGTAGTTGAGACAAAGTCATTAAATATATTCAAGGATGAGTTAGATATATTTCTTAAAGCTAAAGGTATCAAGGGATATGGGGAGAAGGCAGGTACAGGGTATTGAGTTTAGATGATCAGCCATGATCTCATCGAATGGCGGAGCAGGCTCGAGGGGCCGAATGGCCTACTCCTGCTCCTATCTTCTATGTTTCTATAGCCACAGAAGGAATGGGCACATTTGGCCCTGTTGGGTAAATTGACGTTCTTCCCATTTTCGCACAAGAGTAGCTAATGTGTGCAGTTAAGAGCTATTTCAGTTAGACCAAATGTAGGCAGAGACCCAGGAAATGGTCTTTCAACTTTGGCTTTTCCCTAGCTTAATTCTTTTCGTTTTGTGGCTCTTGTAAGTCCAAATACTGGGTTATTGCACAATTGCAGGAGGAAAGGAGGACTTCCAAAAATGGGGACACACCATTTTTAGAAAATCGGGCCTGTAATGTTTTATTTAGTGGAAAATGTTTTGATCCTGTTATGGCTGGGGTTAGCTTGAGCAACCGAGAATGAGCTGAGACAAAATGGTGCCAAGTTGATTATTCCCAGAAATCCCAATACACTCTACATATGAATGTATTTTACTTGTGGATTTAGTAATATGTCGTGGTGTGAGATAATGGAAATTATAAATAAAAAACCAGAAAATGCTGGAAACTCTCTGCAGATCAGGTAACATCTGTGGAGAGAAAACAAAGTTACTGGGGCGGGGTGGGGGGGGGGGTAATTTTAGGCGGCACCCCCCCACCGGTCCTAAAAAAAAAATAAAAAAATTCTAGTGTGGTCCTGCCATTAAATTTGCCAAGTCCTCTGTGTTCCCGGTGTTTGAGTTTCCCGGCCAATGACCGGTGCCCCTGCTCCCACCCCATAAATATCGGGGCCAACGTTTCAGATCGATGACCTTTCATCAGAACTGAAATTTTAACTTTGGAAAGTGCAACACGACAAATGCCACCATTATTAACTTGTAGAAAAGTCTTGCATCTAGTCTGTGTTTCACACTCTGTGTCAAAGGTAAAGAAAAATAGAAAGTAAGGCAGTCAATTAATGCTCTTTTGTTTCTGGCCTGGAGCAGGGGAAATTTTAAAAACACCTCCCAATCTGCAGATTTCCTTCACCAAGAGCAATTAGCCTCTAATTGATGTCAGGATAGAAACCGGACTTTGTGATCCGAAAGGAATCACAGGCGATATTAAACTCTGCTCCACGTCAGCAGCAGAGCAAAAGATGTCCTCTCCTTATTAAACAACGTATTGTCTGACTCATCGCGAGCCGCACCATATGAGATCGGCTGGTATTAATAAAAAATGCTGCTACAGCTATAGCTCAAGTCACTTTTTGGCAATGTATTGGTGACGTTTAGTCACTGCTGCATTTTGTGTAATTGGACAAGTGTGAAAATTCCCCAATTAGGAAAAGTGCTCCGAAAGGTGTCTGAGCTTTTCTCCAGGAAACAGAATGCTGACCTCAGCATGTCGGGTAGAGAGAGATTGAGTAGATTAGGCCTATATTCTCTAGAGTTTAGAAGAATGAGAGGTGATCTCATTGAAACATACAAAATTCTTACAGGGCTTGACAGGGTAGATGCAGGGAGGATGCTTCCCCTGGCTGGGGAGTCTAGAACCAGGGGTCACAGTCTCAGAATAAGGGGTCAGCCATTTAGAACTAAAATGAGGAAAAATTTCTTCACTCAGAGGGTGGGGAATCTTTGGAATTCTCTACCCCAGAGGGCTGTGGAGGCTCAGTCATTGAGTATATTCAAGACTCAGATCGATAGATTTTTGAATATTAAGGGAATCAAGGGATATGGGGATAGTGCAGGAAAGTGGAGATGAGGTAGAAGATCAGCCATGATCTTACTGAATGGCGGAGTAGGCTCGAAGGGCCAAATGGCCGACTCCTGCTCCTATTTTTTATGTTCTTATTAGGTTCTTATCAGCCTTACTTATCTCTGTTTCAGGCATTCCTCTCTGCTGTAATATGTCAGAATGATCTGAGATGGTACGTGGAAGGCATTGGAAATTGATTGAAATGGATCTTTCCATACCTAAATGTTGCTATAGCTTACCACATGATGCTGTCTGATGGATTACCCGCTGTGTACAGTGGTGTACATGATTATTAAGTTAGTCACTAATGCTGACACCTACAGTGAACACAGCATTTCTTTCCCTTGTAGAATGTCATTTGAAATCATAAGCAAAATTCAAGCCTTGGAGGCTGTTTTAATCAATTAAAAACAACCAACAGAAACTGCTTAAAAAAAAATAAAAAAAATTGTTTGTTAAACATGGAGGAATCAAGTTTCTAAATTTATGCCAATAACTTCATTAAACACTCTTAATTTAGGGATGTTTTATGAAATTATTATTCAGATAATCCATACCATTTTAATGCTGATAGGAGAGCAACTTTTACGATTTCTTGGTTTCCTGGTTCCTTACTCATGTTGGGTTTTTTCCCCTGTAGCAATTTTGAGATTGATGGAATTTTGTTAACCAAAGGTATTAAGGGATATGGGGCAAAGGCGGGTATATGGCGGTAGGTCACAGATCAGCCATGATCTCATTGAATGGCAGAACAGGCTCGAGAGGCTAAATGGCCTCCTCTTGTTCCTATAACCAAATGCACAAACGTTCACAGATCCCTGAGATGGGTATCATTTTATCAGAACCGCACCCTTGCAAAACAGCATTAACAGTCTCTTCAAAAAGTCATAATTAATTGCAAATGTCATAACTATTGAGTTTTTTTTAAATCTCTAAATAAAAGTGTACATTGAGCAATTAATCTCTGTGCATGTGGTTGTCACTTCCTCTTTAGTGACATCTGCTTCATTGTCCCTTGCCAATTTTCTCCCCTGAAGGTGTTGATTCCTCGTTGGCATATGGTTCCTCGAGAGCTGATCTCTCCAGTACCTCTTCTAAGTAGCTGCTATTGATGCCTGACTCATGGGCGGTGAGTGTCGACGAGCTATTTAGTGAGGGACGGGTACAATCACAGCTGAGACGTATCCTGTTCTCACCTGGCATATATAGTGAACTTCCAGCAGGGGTCACTGGACAGCGAGCAGGAGCCTGGGTAATCAGCTACGCAGCACAGATTGACGTCCCAGATGCTCACTGGAGAATGTGAGCCACCAGAGAAAATTGACAGACGTTTTATGTGAGGAATTGCCTGTGACACGCAAAAGGTTTCACAGTGTAAATACTTCTGTAGATCCATGGGCTCTGTATGCATAGAATTGCTACATTTTAAGGGGACGAGGTAGTCTTGGTGACTAACCCATTGTACCAGTAGTGGAAACTCTGCGATCGGGGAATGGGTGAAGCCCGGCGCTGGGGTGACCCAAAGTATCCTTGTGGGCCCAGGCCCTCTTGGCTCACAAAGAACCTTTAAAAATTATTTAAAAAAACACTTACCTGGGCCTCCTGTGGCCAGGATCCCATCTGATGCCAACAACGGCTGTGAAGCCCGAGACTGTGCCAGTCTTTGTCGTCCCATGGTTCAAATGGCTAGCAAGTCCTGATAATGTCACCCCTCCCGGGTGGGTGGCCTTTCCAAGCCTGGAATCGGGCAACTGAAAATGTTGGTTGGGAAAGTGGCGGGAACACGGTATAAACTCCCCCACCAGCAGATTAATCCCTCCACCCGCTATACGCAGGCCGAGCAGGGGGATGGAGGGGTGGGGGGCAGTTAAAATAGGCCCTATAATTTCAGCATCCTCCCAATTTCCCTTCATTTCCCTGAGTGACATGAACTCGGCTCTTACTGCAATTCATTGTCTGCAGAGACCGCCTTTGCGGCCTAATGCAGTCATTCTTGCATCGATATCGAAGAAGACAGGCAGACTATCATCTCATTTTTTGATGACTAAGACCAATCTTTGTTCAGAATGAGCGACCACCGAGTGAACAGTGGATCCCAGATAAACCAGATTGGGAATCTTGATTGTTCAGGCGAGACTTCCACACCTGGTGTTTGTATTCCGCATCAGCAAGGTAATGGTCCTCATAGTAGTAGCTACCTTCATGGATAGCTTCTCGCCATGCTTTCTTATCTTGAACAAGTTGTCCCCACTTACGGACATCTATTTGGCATTGTTTCAGAGTCACGTTTAAGCAGTCTTTTATATCTCTCTTGCTGACCAGCACGAGAAAAAGAGACGAACATATATACTGAGAGCTGCAGCATACTGTCCTGTAACTCCCAAGGATTCAAACTTCAGAAGGAGCTATATCAGTAAATCAGCATCTATAGGAAGAATTATTTTTTTCACTTTTGCCAGATGGCCTATGTTAACTAGTAAAATGCTTCTTCAATCGAAACTTTTCAGCTAAATTCAGTAACTAAAGAGCAGAATTTGTTATCTGAATACAGCCATTGCATCTCCAGCAATAGTATCTCTTCCTGACACTCCAGAGTTCCACAAGGTGCTGAAAAATTGATCCATACTTTAGCCACCTCCAGACTTGATTATTCCAATGCCCTCCTTTTCTGGCCTCCCATCTGCCACCCTCAACAAGCTCTAACTTGTCCAAAATGCAGCCATATTCTGTCCTGCTCTCCCATCACACCCCTCTTCACTGTCCGCCAACAAACTGCTCATCTTCACGCCCATCCACGGCCTTGCTCCATCCTATCTCTGCAACCTCCTCATGCCTTCTATTCCCCACGTTTGATCCACTCATTCTGGCTATTTTTGTGACCTTCCCTCTTTGCCGCACCATTGAGGAAGAACCTTCAGTGAGCTTGACCTCCCTAGAACTCTTTTGCTAAACTCCACTGCCTCTCCACCTCTTTCCCTTCCTTTAAAAGCATTTTCAAAACCCACATTTTTGACGAAGCTTTTGTTCACCCTTCCTGTTCTCCATTTTCCCCTCTTTCCTTTTGTGAAGCACTATGCGACTCTCTTTTTTAACTTTAAAGGTGCTATAAGTTTTTAATCAAATAAAGCCAGAATTGACACAGAAGAATATCTAGCATATTAAACTTTTAATTAGTTATTTTAATACCAGTATTCGCTACCATGAGACCATATAATATACAATGTATGTTTCCAAACTATGATCCTTGGACCCTTAAGAACATTTTCGGGGTGGGGGAAAAGAGATCTGAAACCGTATCCCAGAGGTCGTAAGTTCACAGATTCCTGATATTCTAATATTTTGTGTGTATTTGTTGACTCACTAGAGCATTATTACTGCGACTGTATATTAGGAAAAGTCATTTTCTGCAATAATGGCAACTTTTGGATAGTTGATACTGTTTTTCAGACATGGGTTCTTAGGTGTACGTTAATATTTGCAGTGGTCCCTCGATGTGTGAACATTTCCAGGGCGTCCTTAACACAAATTAAGTTTGAAAACGGCTGCTGAACAAGGAATGCATGACCAGGTTTCTGGTTGTGCTGTATCAGATAATATTCGCCATTGATTCAATTTGAGATGATGTGGCAGATTTAGTTCCACGTCTAGCAATGACTTGTGGGCAAGATGTCATCAGATAAAATTGTTCTGGAAAAAGAACTTAAAGGCTGTAGTTATTTCCATTGGTTAATGAAAAATAATAGCGGGGCATAAATCATTACACTCTTTTTATAACCAAAATCGAACAGAGGAAAATATGCCTCAGCATTTCTAACAGCTAGTTTACAAGTGGGAAAACAAGTAGGTTTACTTGGAAAAAGATTTGCGTTTACAGAGCATCCCTCAAGCACATTGTAGAATGCTTCTCAAATGGAAGGGGAATCGAGCAAGCGATGAGATTTAGGAGGGGGCAATGGGGGACGGTCGCACAGGAGCCCACCTGTCTTTAATTTTTTTTTGTTTCTCTGATGCTTTTTCCCCTTGTGCCAGTCCCTCTGGTTACAATTTAAAGGTCATTGTAGCTATCTTGGACCAGTAAGAACAGTTCAAGACTTAACTCAAAAATGTGATGTTTTTGCACAGGCATTTAGCCTTGCTGTGGTTAGGTAGTTGCGTCATGTCTCATGGAGGCACCCTCATTTGTACGCTCCGGTAATTTATATGCATCACTCAGAAGACACAACGAGAAACTGATGGTACAAATACTTTGAAAGCAGCAAAAGCTAAAATCTGTCTACAAGGTTAAAATATCTTATTCAGAACATTTTTTTGGGAGTATTCGATAATGAGCAAGATTTTTGGAGGAAACGTCCATTTACCGACTTCCTGGGGCCAGTAATCCCAAGTTATGGCTTCTCTTCCCGCTCCTGCACCGTTACCTCTGGAGCCGCCCAAGCATCTATCCACTGTCACTCTTACTTCTCATCTACATGCTGCCCCTTGGTGACCTCACCTGAAAACACAACGTCGGGTTCCACATATATGTTGATGACACCCAGATCTACCATGTATCATGGAGGCACTCACCTTTGTATGCTCAGGCAATTTATACGCATCACTCAGAAGACACCACCACCACCTCTCTTGACCCCTCCATTGCTTCTGTTAGGCTGCTGATCCGACATCCCATACTGGATGAGCAGAAATGTCCTCCAATTAAACATCGGGAAGACCGAAGCCATTGTCTTAGGCCCCTGCCAAAAACTCCATCCTCTAGCCACCGATTCTATCCACACCCGCAGACGGCCACTGTCTCAGGCTGAACCAGACTGTTTGTAACCACTGTGTCCTATTGGAATTTCAGCTGAGCTTCTGATCTCGTATACTCTCCATCACCAAGACCGCCTCCGTCTCTGCCACTGCCTGAGCCCATCTGCTGCAGAAACCCTCTTTCTGGTTTTTGTTGCCTCCAGACTAGACTTGCACCAAGTCTCATTCACCCATCACTCCTATGTTCGCTGAGCTACATTGGTTCTCGATCCACCAACACCTCTTTTTTAAATTCTCATCCTTGTGTTGAAACCCCTCCATGGCTTCGCCCCTCCCTAGTTCTGTAACCACCTGCAACTTTCTCAGAACTCTGCGTCCTCCAAATCTGGCCTTTTCATTCCCGGCTTCTTTTGCCCCACCCTTGGTGGTTTTGCCTTCAGCTGTCTAGGCCCTAAGCTCTGGAATTACCTCCCTAAACCTCTCTGCCTCTCCTCCATTTAATACACTCCTTAAAACCAACTCTTCCACCTGTCCTAATGTCATCTTGATTGCCTTGGTGTCAATTTTTGTCTGATTACGCTCCTGTGAAGCACCTTGTGATATTTTCCTATATTAAATGTGCTATATAAATTGTTCATCAGAGGTTTGTTAATAGTACTATAGTACAGGAAACTCTTTTAACCGGCACCCAAATAACCGGAAATCTCTCTTAACCGGCAAAATTCTTGAGTAGGTAACTGGGGTTTTCCTTCATCTCTCCTTTAAAAATAACTTACAAGGCAAACGCCTCGGGGTTTTTTTTTTTTATCGGAGCGTGTAGATTGGGAGGGGAATGTGCAGCCCGGGTAGGCAGCGGACACGACAGATGGTCAGCTGGCGGTCCCCGGGGAGACGGAGCTCCGAATGCAGGCGCATGTCAGTGTGTAAGGGGCTCTCGTACGTTGGGAGATATAACTCTCCGTTATCCGGACTTTTTGATTAACCGGCACCACGCCGGTCCCGTCGGTGCCGGTTAATAAAGAGTTTCCTGTACTGTTAACAAAAGTTGTGATGCAACTGATGTACTGCAGGACTTCAGACTAAGGAGCTCTATTATTCAGTGCTGAGGCCTACTATGTGCCTACTCCACATTGTCTGACAACTCCCATTCTGAGAACACAATCAAATGATTCCACGAACCAAAGTGGCCATTTTGTAACACACAATCTTGGCAGTTGGTGCTGCTGCCCTGTTCATTTCAAGCTTGGAATATCTTCTGTCGGCGCAACTCTGGTTAGACTCGAAAGTGCGCCCATCCTGCTGATGTCAAGTTCTGCTCATATTTCCTGCCAATCTTATTAGAATAAGCCTGAACATAACATGAGCATAAATCAGCTTACATAATAGGGGCCCAAGGAAAGCGCTGAACTCACGCCATATATTTCTCTTAGTATGAAAATTAAAGCTTCAACTCATTCAACATTTATTCATGCACAGCATGTTTTAGAACCAGCAATAGGGGAAGCTTTTCAATTTTTGATGTGACCTACTTATGCCATAAAAATGCTTTAATAGAAACAAAGTACAGTACGGCTCTCACTGACGATACATTAAAATAAAAGATGAGAAAATTGCAGTAAAACACCAGAAAAATTACTGTTTTCTGCTGCACCTGGAAATCTGGCTGTAATTTGGAGATGCCACCAATGCTTCATGAAATGGCAGGGACAACAGAACTGAGCAGGGATCAGGGGAACAGCTAGGAGAGATAACTGAAGGATTGACTGAAGAAGTAGGGGACAAAACTGTTAAAAATGCTGTGAGCTCTCACAGCAGGAGAGGGGTCAGAAAGAGAATTCCCGAATGTAGATTTGTGATGGCTGTAGGTTGTGCCATCAAACGTAGTGTAGGGAAAGGGGGAAACACAATGGGTCAGAGTCAGTAGAGCAAGGTGGGTGAACTGTACTTTGGGTCTTAAAGGATGTTACAGTGTTGAGATGAATGAAAAGTGAAGTGAAGATTCTTGTAATGTATTATGATTTCATACATTATCATTTATGCCGTTACTATGCGCATTAATTTGTAAGAGCATGTGCTGTGCACACAGCAACAGCAGCGTTGATTCGCACATGTACACGGATAGCGTGCTGAGTCACTGTTCGATGGGATCGGGACAGTTAAGGCCACGCCTACGGGATTCATCGGAAGCCTCGGCCTGTATGACCGAGCTCGCGAACCATTCAGTTCTTGCATTGAGCGGGGGGAGATGAAATCAGCGCATTGGGGAAATGGGAAGCTAGTAAAGGATAGGGTGATAGATGGGTAGGACTTGGTACGGGACAAGAAGCAGTCCTTAAATTTCATGTTATTTATTGGGAGGGGTGAATTGGTCACTTTCTGTTGTTTCTCCCAAACAACTCCTTCACTCGCCTCCAATAAACTATCGGCCTCTATTTTGTTTTATTTTTTTGGCTTGAGATAATCAAAGTCAGTACAGATATTTCTGTCGATTCAAGATGCTTTACAGACTGCATTTTTGATAGATTAGTTAAGTAACCAGTCCCATTTTTGTTCTCCCTTAAGTTACAAAATACCTTTTGTTTTTACCTTTTTTTGTTCTTTTTCATTTGACTCCAATGCAGGATTGGCTACCTGCTTCGTGGCCTTTATCAAAGCCACGAGGCAGTGTGCGACAGTAGTTTGGCAACAACTTTTCCTCCAACTTTCCTTCCCTGCCCAGAATACGGTGTCGAGGAGCGGCTAGGTGTGTTCTCACATTGATGTGACAGAGTTTGGAAACTCACTGTAGTGAAGGACTGAACCTGAGCATTCCTCACATGTTGATGCCTCAATTTGCTGCACTGCTCTATAGTGCCATACTTGTTCGTTTTGTTATTTTACGAAAGGATTGCACTGTACATTGGAGCTGGGAGTCATGGTGGCTCCAGGGCACAACTAAGGTTGCCAACCTTCCAAGATTAGCCAGGAGTCTCCAGGAATTGAGATTAATCTCCAGGACACTGCTGTGAGTAAGATCATAGGGGCATTAAAAAATGTTAAAAAAATATTTTTTCTTTGAATACTTTTATTAGTTATAAAAATATTAGAGATGGAGAAGCAAGGCTGTTTGACTGGATGGGGCAAGAGGTCATGTGATGCAACCTCTGCGGGATACAACCTGAGTTGGTATCCCTCGGTGTAACTCAGGTGGACTTGGGTTGGAATTGCAGTGGGATTCAATCTTCCGCTTGCCCCACCATTTCTGGAAGCGATAGTCACAGAGCATCCGTCCACGTGTGGGCAGGCATATTGTAATAAAATGCAAATGGCAGAAATATGTAATGTGCTGCATTTCTTATCATTTGTGGCACAGTAACACTGGCTGCAAGGAATGTCTCTTCATCTCTGATGCCCAGCACTGCTATGGGTGGCATAGAGCTCATTTAAAATTTTAGATTCCCCAAGAGCCAATGCAATTAATTGACTTGGGTAACAAATTTAAAAAAGGGCTCGGGAGGATTGCCACCAGCAGCATTGAGGCCACTGCCAACACGGCATTGCGGTAAGTCTCAGAGCCTGGGGAGTCTGCCAAAATTCTGTATATGGTCCTGAAGCTGGAAAATTGTACGATCAGGGACTCATCTTTGGAGCAGGTGGAAGCTGTTCCACAAATATCTAGGCCTTGGTTTTAGCTGTTTCTGTTAAACTACCAAAAATGCACAGCCTAGTTCTCAATAACCTTAAAATGTTGATATTTTCCCACATCTATTCCAAACCTGAGAGTTCACATTCTTTAACAAGCGGAAGATTGGCAATTTGCCAGAGAAAAATATGTTTACCGCAGAGAAGTACAGTGTTTAACTGTTCATTTATATTTGGATGATGGATTTGGAAGACAGTTTAAACAAGTCTGTGTCAACCAACACAATTCAGATCACCTCTTCATTTGCCTCTTTTACATACTGCCTGATTAATGAAAGATAGAAATTAGTCTGCATGTTGTTGCTTGGAGTCTGGCACATAAGATAAATTCATCGTAAATGCATACATCACCCTGAAAATACACTATGACCGGACTATGGGAAACCAGGATTTTCAAGTAATAATTGGCAGTACTAATTACAAACTGCCAATTTAACTACTAAGGAACAAAGCTGTAACATAGAGATCCTTCCCACCCCTCAGTAACTGTACTGCATTTCCGACATACTGCATTTCTGACCAGTGCACCTGAAGGCAGGCTCTGAGTTGATTCACGGCACATAAATCAGGCTGATTTCAGGACAGAATTCTATGCTTTGAGCAAGCACTTGTGTGGAGATGCTGACCAGGGATGGAACGACAGTTTTGTTCGTCTATTACTGAAATGCAATCTTCAAGTTGGGCTCTCTGGCCTAACATCATGTCATTTTGGAAGATTTTAGAATGACACTGGATTGGAAAGGCAAACAAAAGCCATCAGTTATCAGAAGAAGTTTGAAAAACTTGGGACTCGAGCCTTAAAAGGAGGCAAGTGATGGGGGTCCTTGTAAGTGGTGTAGACCAACAATTTGCATTTATATCGCACCTTTAACTAAACATCCCAAAGCACTTAATTGAGATGTAGTCAAAAGAGGAATGCTGAGCCAAAGGAGATATTCTGAAGGGTCGTTAAGCTTGGTCAAAGAGGTGGGTTTTAAACAGGGTCTTGAAGGAGGATAGGGAGGTGGAGAGGTTTAGAGAGGAAATTTCAGAGCATTGGGCCTCAGCAGCGAAAGGTATGGCATGGTGAAGGGAGAATTAATCCAGAGCATTATTATATTAAACCATGATTTAAAAGACATAGGTAGAAAGTGGTTTTAAAAAAAAAAGAGCAATTTCAGGACTGATCTCAGGAAGCACTTCCTCACGCAAACAAATGATTAATATCTTGATGGTCTCCAGGTAGGGAAATGAAGGCAAAAAATTAGGAATCATTGAAGAGGCAGCGAGAAGCTGCGATTAGGAGATCTTGGCCTAGACAATCATTGGAGCCGCGCCTAAACGTCCAATATGGTGGGAGGCTGTTGCACGCACATTCAGCACCACCAGCCATATTGGTAAAGGCTCCATATAGGCATGTGCAAATAGGGGGCCTAACGCATGTTTGACACCCCTATGCAAAATTCATAAGCGACTGACTGCAGCATGTGCCGTGCAGAAAGAGTCTTGCCTTCATTTAAAACAATAAAGAAATAGGCATGCTGTTTGCTGCCATGGTTGTCACTGTTGCTATTAGTAACTGCTATCAATTTCTAAAGTACATGAAGCCACTCACTTCCCCACTGAGTTTATAGCGACTGCACCCTTTATTGCAAGCTTATCATCTATCCTCTCATAATTGTAGCTTGTCAACTCGATATGACTATTATGGTGCCATATTTTAGCTTTTGCCAATAAATAAGACATACTTGAAACATATTGGTAACTTTTTTCTTGCGTGTTTATAACAAAGTGCCACCAAATCATCTCATTCATTCCACTGACAGTATTACAATGTTTGGGTTCGACCATTATCAGTTTAGTTAATGTTGTTTGAAGCTTGCAATTCAGATTCCTAGAAACTACGCAGTTGAATTTTGCCGGAGTCCACTTGCTGTGAAAAGCTAAATGCAGCTAACTGCAGTACACATCAATCACTGTGTGGGCGTGCACTTGGGAACAGTACTGAAGGCAGAATAATCAAACATCTTGCCCTAATTTCTTTTAAAGGTGTATAATTTGCACACTCTTCAAATCAGAGGTTGATATGTAGCAGTATTAACTGGTACAAGAAGACTGTGATGTAGGAGAATGCATTGCTGTTTCTTTAATACCACTTTACAGTTACAAGTCCCTGCATTGAGTTGTGCATTGAATTTGAGTGCCAATTGGAGACTTTCCCTAATTTATGCTGGCTTGTTTTCTCCTCACTGTGGGACTGGATTGATTGGCAGCTCTGCTGATATCTCCACAACTCCAGTAGATGAGGCCAAAATCCTTCAGTAACATATTTAGACTTCATACCTTGCGATGTTTTTCTGTGTGTTAAATGCACTATAGAAATGCAAGTTGTTGTTGGACTTAGTACTATGATATTAATTATACCCTATTTCTTTTGGTCTGTCTTTGAATGGTTTAAGAACTTCCTCTTGGATGCTTTTTTAGTTTATCAAGTAGTGGCAGGATTGTGCATGAGGCTACTCTGTTTTGGTCAATGCAATATTGAAAATAGCTCTTCCACTTTAGACTTGGTTTCCTCTCTTTGCTCAGCTTTAAGAACCTGCAAACATGGAAGCTAATGTGACATACTTATGCCATAAAAATGCATTAAAAGAAACAAAATACAGTGCGTGTCTCCGAAAAAAAGACTTGCATTTATATAGTGCCTTTCACGACCACCGGACGTCCCAAAGCGCTTTACAGCCAATGAAGTACTTTTGAAGTGTAGTCACTGTTGTAAGGCAGCCAATTTGTGCACAGCAAGCTCTCACAAACAGCAACGTGATAATGACCAGATAATCTGTTTTTGTTCTGTTGATTTGAGGGATATATATTGGCCGGGACACTGGGGATATACCCCCAGCTCCTCTTCGAAATAGTGCCGTGGGATCATTTACATCCAACTGACGGAGCAGACGGGGCCTCGGTTTAACATCTCATCCGAAAGACGGCACCTCCGACAGTGCAGCACTCCCTCAGTACTGCACTGGAGTGTTAGCGTAGATTTTTGTGCTCAAGTCTCTGGAATGGGACTTGAACCCACAACCTTCTGACTCGGAGGCGAGGGTGCTACCCACTGAGCCACAACTGAGGATACATTTTTTAAAAAGCTCAAAATTGCAGTAAAACACCAAAATAAAGATTTTGTTTTCTGCTGCGCCTGAAAGTCTGGCCGTATTTTGAAGCGAACCTCTGAGTAAGCACAATTGCAGGAAGCTCACGCAAGTGTCAGCTGTGGCTCAGTTGGTAGCACACTGAGTGCTGCACTGTCGGAGGGGCCGTCTTTCGGATGAGATGTTAAACCAAGGCCCCATCTTCCCTCTCGGGTGCACATAAAAGATCCCATGGCAACTATTTCGAAGAAGACCAGGGGAGTTCTCCCCGGTGTCCTGGCCAATATTTATCTCACAATCAACATCGCTAAAGCAATATCTGGTCATTATCACATTGTTGTTTGTGGGAGCTTGCTGTGCGCAAATTGGCTGCCGCGTTTCCCACATTGCAACAGTGACTACACTCCAAAAGTACTTCCATTGGCTGTAAAGTGCTTTGAGACGTCCGGTGGTCGTGAAAGGCGCCATATAAATGAAGTCTGTCTTTTTTAAGGTTCTGTAACTTGGGGGCGGAGCCATTGTTATGGGTGGAGATGCCTCAGGCAGAAGGATTGATGGACGATGGCAAAAGATTAAAGAGCTTTGAGCATATTGTGGTTACGCGCATAACTCACTTGCGCCCAAAATTCATGATAGTTTCGGCCCCATAGTTGCTTTGCATCCTGATCGCACATGTCTCTGGGCGCAAATACGCAAAAAAGTTCCAGGCCTGTGAGGTGGCCCTGTGTCCTCCACAATCACTGCCTTTATGCTCTGGATCCTCGATTCTTTTCATATATACATTCAGGGGATGACTTGCAGAGTGCCTGATTCATCATTTGTGAAAATTCATCTTAATTTCATGCTCATTTGTTCCAGTGCTTTAAAATATTTTTAAAAATAAAATGTAATCCAAGGTTTTTATTTTAAGATAAATCAAACATTGCTTTAAAATCCCCAAATTTCTCAGCTATCTCTGCTCCAAGAAGATATTCAAAGAGGAGATTTGATCGAGGTGTTTAAAATCATGAACGGTTTAGATAGAGTAAATAAAGGGAAATTGTTACCAATGGCTGCAGGATCGATAACCAGAGGGCACAGAGTTAAGGTGATTGGCAAAAGAACCAGAGGCGACACGAGGAAAAACTTTTTACATCGAGTGGTTGTAATTTGGAATGCACTGCCTGATAGGGTGGTGGAAACAGATTCAATAGGAGTTTTTAAAAGGGAATTGGTTAAATACTTGAGTGGGGGGCTAACTGGTTTGCTTTTCGAAGAGCCGGGGCAGACTCGATGGGCCCAATAGCCTCCTGTGCTGTACTATTCTATGATTCTATCATTATATCATAGTGATTGACAGTGACCATGAATCCCTATATTTAATAAATCGCAGGCAGTCTTGCATGTCATAGAGTTGTGACTAAGCATTTGTCTAATAGAACACTGGGTACTTAACACAAAATGTGTCTCATTGTGCACATTCAGTTTACCAAAAATTTAGGTTGGCTGAGCATAGTAAGGTCTGTCCCAAAAAGATTGGTTGAATTGATTTAGCCACTGGTAATTCATTAATGCTATGGAAAATCTAAAGGGAGTGGCATATCAGCTACGGTGGTGTAGGAGGCTGCCCTATAAATTCTATCTTGCGAGTTGTCAGTTTTCTTACAAAATGTCCACCTGGCATTATCCAGAGTTGAGTGGAGGCAGGTGGCTGGTTATAGACTCGTGAGTTAGTGGGGTGCGGTGGAGCCAAACTAGTTGGTTCAGTTGGCCTAACCTGCACATTCGGCTGTAACTGGTGTTAGCCAGGCAACATAAAACCAAAAACATTTCCAGTATCTTTTCCCCTCCAACACATCCTGCTGTCTCGATGTGGGGTAAAAACACAACTGGCTCCTGTGGCTCATATGGCCATTGGTGAGAGCAATGAAGGACAATCTCAGTGCTTCGTGAGTTGGCCTTGTGGAGAATCCTACAACTGTATTGTCCTTTTTGTTTTCTCTTTTTTTTTTGCACCACTTTTCCCTGCCACTGCTGTCAGATGTTTGGTGTCAGGAACTTCTGTTCCCTTTTCTTCCTCCAATTATCACACAGATAAAATGTCTCCAGGAATGAAAGATTAATCTCCTGGGAACCGCTACGAGCAACCCAGGAGAAAGATCATAGGGGCATCAAAGAAAATGAAAAATAATTTTTTTTAAAACACTTTCATTTATTAGTTCTGAAAATATTGTACATGGTGTGGGGGGGGCGGGCGGTGGAGGTGGGAAAGGCTGTTTGACTGTGCAGGGCAGTTGGAGGCTGGAGGTTATGTGATGAAACCTCTAGGAATACATCCAACCAGAGTTGGCAACCCTCACATACCTCCTTTTGGAGGAATCTGCTGTGGATATAGATATGGATGAATCTTCTATGTAGAATGATTTATGAGCATATGGCTTTGGACTTGGCTTCAACTTCAGACTTTTGGTTTAAGCTGCTGCTTAAGACATTGATTAATGGAGTGCAGATAAAAGTGGACAGTGAACAAATGTGTTTGATACTGTATGTAGTGTGTGAGGGGCATCGACATTGCATTAGCATAATTATGTGTGAAAAAGCATTTTTATGCAGTGATTGACAAAATTGCTTACCAGAATCTTATGACCGTGCAGACATACCCTCCTCACAAAGGTGAAAGGCAAGGTCATTGAAGTTTAACACACTGTTCTTGTACTGTAAAAACACTCAATTCTTTTTCTTTTCTTGTCTTAGAAAAATGGAGACGTTGCCATTCGAACCCCTTTAAAATGTTTAAATCATTTTTGTTTCTTTCTTAAATACATCGGACAAACTGTGTGGGAGGAGTTGTGACAGTGTGAGCGCTAAATCAGTATGCACAGTTTTAACTGGTGGTGGGAGTCATTTCTTAATGGGCGGAACTTTCAACTTCAGTGGAGGCATAAAACGGGCGGAAGAGGATCGGTCCCCCATTGTACACCCGCCAGATTTTCCTTTCGGTTGACTTCAATGGAAAATAAAACCAGGCAGGGTGTATAACGGGCGGCCAATTCACTACTGCATGTTTTGCACCCCTGCCTAAGTTGAATTATACTTCCATTGAAAAGAACATAAGAAATAGGAACACCAGATGTTCTAAAACAAAAGGGCCAATTTTAACTGAAGGTGGGAATCTTCCTCGGAGGCCTTGACGGATTTTAACCACCGGGCCTTATTTGAATGCCGCCAGTCAGGTGCTCACGATCGTCACCATGCCCCCGCAGCAGTCGGGAGGTCCTGCTGGAAGAGATGCCGCACATGCGCGATCGTGCAGCAAATTTAAAGGGACTGCACGGGGGGTGGGGGGGGGGAAATTAGAGGGAACATTGGTGCTCACCCATTTCAGACGGAAAGCAGTGATCAGTGCGGGGGTAGGGGGCGGAAACTGAAGATTGGACGGCCTAGAGGTTGCCCACTGACAACAAGAAGACGGCCGGCAGCAAGGCAAGTCTGACAAGGGGGGTTGGGGGGGATGTTTTGATGATCCTGGGGCCAGGGCAGCAGAGGCCCAGACTTTCCTTGTGGGGCCCGGAGCCCCTCCTGGATGAACCAAGGAAAGTTTTTTAACTTGCTTAGTTGGCTTCCCAACAGCTTTACCTGGCGGGGCAGCTATGGCAGACGCCCCTCTCGGGAACAGGTTAAAATGCTGTCGGGGTCCCACGTATATCACGGGACACTGACTTGCATTTAGTAACGAGTATTGAGGCCGGGAAATTCTTGGGACCCTGCTCTGCCGGCGTAAATGAGTCTAGTCAAGGTTTGGGGTGCTTAGAAGGCCTATGGCCTCCCTGACCAGAATTATGTCCAATCTAAAAGCGGGGCAACTCCCAGTGGTGCTGGTATCTGGTCTATGTTCCAGCCCCTCCCCACTCTCAGGTGTAAGTGGAAATTAATTCTTTCCAACCGTAGGAATTTTGGGGCCATCCTTTCTGGCATTCATCTGACAAACCGGGTTGTCCAACCTGCATTTTGCTAGAAGTGGTTGTGCGAGGGTTTGTTCCCAGGCTCCTGTCCATTTATCTCTATTTGGTGACCTGGATCTTTTAAACTCACTTTTAGATTCTCTTGTGGATTTTGTTTCTGGCGAGTTTTTGCATTCCATTTTAACTGCTACCTATCGGCTACATTCCTGCACTGTTTGGCATGGGGGAAAGTGCAGAAAGGGGCAACAATTTTTGTTCCTCTCATGCACAACAAAATGACTGCTCGTTTCACCCTTCCCTTGCCTCTGAGCCAGAAGGTCATGGGCTCAAGCCTTGCTCCAGAGACTTGAGCACAAAATCTAGGGTGACGCGCTAATGGCACTGTCTGAGGTGCCGTCTTTTAGATGAGATGTTAAACCAAGTTGAATTATACCTCCATTGTGTCTAAAACAAAAGGGCCAATTTTAACTGAAGGTGGGAATCTTCGTCGGAGGCTTTGACAGATTTTAACCACCAGGCCTCATTTGAATGCAGCCAGTCAGGTGCTCATGATGGTTGCCACGCCCCTGCAGCAATCGGGAGGTCCTGCTGGAAGAGGTTTCCTCGCAGATGGACATAAAGTTCCCATGGCACAATTTGAAGAAGAGCAGGGTACTTCCCCCGCACCCCCCCCCCCCCCCCCACCCCCCAGTGTCCTGGCCAAAACATATAGCTTAAACAGAGTATCTGGTCACTTCTCTCGTTTTGGAATGTGTGACCTTGCAAATTAGGTGTTGTGTTTCCCTACATTAAAACAGTGAGCACACTTCAAAAGTACTTCAGTGGCTGTGAAGTACTGAGGACGTGAAAGATGCTACAGTAAACTCTTTCTTATCCGGCACCTATGGGACCAGGATGGTGCCGGTTGATGAAAAATTCTGGATAACCGAGAGGTACGACACAAAGCTGGGTGGGCATGTGTGCTGTGAGGAGGATGCAGAGAAACTCCAGTATGATTTGGACAGGTTGGGTGATTGGGCAGATGCATGGCAAATGCAGTATAATGTGGATAAATGCAAGGTTATCCACTTCAGTGGCAAAAACAGGAAGATAGATTATTATCTGAACGGCAATAGATTGGGGAAAAGGGAAAGTGCAACGAGACCTGGGTGTCCTTGTGCACCAGTCGCTGAAGGTAAGCATGTAAGTGCAGCAGGCGGTTAAGAAGGCAAATGGTATGTTGGCCTTCATAGCGAGAGGATTAGAGTACAGGAGCAAGGATGTCTTGCTGCAGTTGTGCAGGGCCTTGGTGAGACCACACCTTGGGTATTGTGTGCAGTTTTGGTCGCCTTATCTGAGGAAGGATGTTCTTGCCATGGAGGGAGTGCAGCGAAGATTCACCAGACTGATACCTGGGATGGCAGGAATGACGTATGGAGAGAGATTGGGTCGATTGGGCTTGTATTCGCTAGAGTTTAGAAGAATGAGAGGGGATCTCATTGAAACTTATAAAATTCTAACAGGACTAGACAGACTAGGTGCAGGAAGGATGTTCCCGATGGCAGGGGAGTCCAGAACCAGGGGTCACAGTCTAAGGATAAGGGGTAAGCCCTTTAGGACTGAGATGAGGAGGAATTTCTTCACCCAGAGAGTGGTGAACCTGTGGAATTCTCTACCACAGAAGGCAGTTGAGGCCAATTCATTAAATATATTCAAGAAGGAGTTAGATATATTTTTAAGGCTAAAGGGATCAAGGGATATGGGGAGAAAGCAGGGACAGGGTACTGAATTTGGATGATCAGCCATGATCTCATTAAACGGCGGAACAGGCTCGAGGGGCCAAATGGCCTACTCCTGCTCCTATCTTCTATGTTTCTCGGTATACCTACCGAGGCAATTTTTAACACAAACAAAAATAAAAACCACTGACTAACTCGGCCACCGCAGGAGACTCGGACTCGGCAGAACGAGTGCTGGATGGATTCGGCAAGATTACCGGTTATCTATTTTGCCGGTTATTAAAGTAGTCCGGATGATTAAGTGCCGTTTAAACAAGAGTTTACTGTATATAAATTCAAGTTTCTTCTTTCTAGTGCACATTATACTTGATTAAATATGACTTTCATATGCTCTGTTGATAAAGGCTTTGTTTTCACATGCAAATAACATTTGTGTGCAAGCTCACCGGCTAAATTGGTTCCTTTTGCAGTGGTTTGAGTACTTGAAAAGCCACTGTTCAACACAACCAGTGTCATTAGTCCAGAAAAAGCTCAGCCTGTTCATAACTTCCTGTGTAGCATGACTGCAGATGTTGTGGAGTGTTCGGAGGAAAAATGACTGCAGCATCGGCAGTGTTGAATCGGAAAACGTACTGTGAACTGTACAAAGGTTATTTTGTGTTGATTTACTGGAAACTTGTAATGGGGGCTTGCTTTAGCTGTAGACAGGCTTTTAAGAGGTTTTTTTTTTAAAGCCAATGGAAGCAACTTTCACAATTATATAGTAGGAACTTAGGAAAGTATAAAGACCAAGAAAGATTCTACAGTCCGTCTGGCATGTCTTAAAAATGAATACCTCACTCACTCAAATATGTATCCAGTTCTTCCTTTAAATTGTTCCGCATTTCTGCCTCCATGGACAGTTTTTTTTCCCCACATGTTCACCACCCTGTGCGCACAGTGAATCTAAACTAGCCATGTACTGCCCATCTGCTGAGCTTGGCCCTGGGACCCTTGGTGCTGGAGTTTGTGGCAATCCTCAACATATTCCGAAGTTCAGTTTATCAATTCCCTTAAACGTAATTGGAACAAAAGTACCAGAGGAAGTGTTAAAACTGGCACTTTGTTCTTTAAAGGCTTTTAAAAAAAAAATTACAGAAATCGTGAAAAGCAAAATGAAATATTACCTCAAGCAGCTTGCTGAGCAGGTCCATTGTATTTTTGACCTCGTCACTATTCTAATTGTCATCAAGCTATGGATGGAGTGTAATTAGGTAAGCAAGGCTACATGATAGGTTGAACGTTCCTTGTCTGCAATGTAATGGCAATTATCAGCATAAAGTGGTGGTTAAATTTGCTATTTTCAAGAAACTGGATTGTGCTGTACATGTGATGTATGTATTTTAATGATTTATTGGTGTTTCCTGCTGGGACCAGATTTATTGTTCCCAAGAGAGTTTCTGGTTGCTGTAGCACAGGTGCAGTTTAAGTGCTTTTCAGACTACCACAATACCTTCATCTGCCCCTTTCTTTTCACACCAGTCCCATTATCTTCCTTTTCTTCTTCCCTCTTTTCATGCTGCTCTGTCTCAAATTCCTGCGCAAATTTGAGATTTTTTTTGCTCCCTGCATCTCTCACCGGATTTTTCTTCCATCTTCAGCTCGCTTGTTCTTCTTCTCCAAGTCTGCTTTTCTATTTTATTCTGACCACAGCAAACGAGCTAAAACTGGAGAGTAATGTTGTGCTGAAATGGTATACACAAACTGTTTGGCGTACACAGCAGGCCGCAGAGTGCATGTTAAATCAACAACAACTTGTATTTATATAGCGCCTTAATGAAGTAAAACGTCCCACGGCGCTTCACAGGAGTATTAAAGGACACAAAATTTGACACCAAGCCACATAAGGATAAATTAGGGCAGGTGACCAAAAGCTTGGTCAAAGAGGTAGGTTTTAAGGAGCGTCTTAAAGGAGGAAGAGAGGTTTAGGCAGAGCTTAGGGCCTAGGCAACAGAAGGCACGGCCACCAATGGTTGAGCGATTTTATAATCGGGGATTTTCAGGAGGGCAGAATTAGAGGAGTGCAGATATCTCTGGGGCGGTGGGGGGGGCGTTGATTACAGCAGTGGGCCTGGAATTTATTTTTGCATTTGAGGACTCCTGGTATACAGTGTGCATTCACTCCTGTCACTTCTGCTGCAGCTAATTGAAGTAGAACAGGGTCCTTTCAAAATTGGAATGTGAAGACTCGAAGGCAGCCTGAGAATGCATTTCGCAGTTCAAGATTGTAAAATTGAAGGTGTTTGAAGTGAAATATAAAGTAAATTTGCCAGGAGCTCTGAGGGAGAGGAAGGAGTTACTCTGCTGATGTGAAGATGGTGGAGGCTGTCAAGGAGATGGGGAACATAGAAACAGCGTGTGGGTTAAACATCAATAGGTGTAACATTGGGGATGAGCAAAGAGAACAAAAGCATTTTTAGGAACAGGAAAAAGCCTTTGGGCCTAACAAACAAAAGCGAAATACTGCAGATGCTGGAAATCTGAAATAAAAACAGAAAATGCTGGAAATAAAAACAAATGACCTGCTGAGTATTTACAGCATTTTCTGTTTTTGTTTGGGGCTAAGAAACCTGTCACCTTTTCAAAGATCAACCCCACATACTTGCTATCTTGCCATATCCCTCAATCCATTCTTTATCAAAACACATCTCTTGTCTTTAATCTATTCTATGGATTTCCCAGGTAACTTATTTCAAAAATCTATTGCTCTTGTTCCAGCTGACGTTTCCCTCTTAAACTTGACTTAATTTTTTTTTAGTGTCACATGGAATTTGAACCCTTTGCAATTTACCAAGTCGATTTTTGTCAGTTCTCTTCATAATCTCCCAAGACGTCAAACCTCAACATTTCTTTAGGAGAGCTGGAAGGAAGAAAGTAGGTAAATCCTCAGTAGATCTTCCACAAGCTAGGCTCAATAAGATCTAACTGAGTCGTTCTGCAGTAAAGAGAACTTTAGCCCTGTCCCCGACTTGTACTTTCTTCAAGAGCAGCTTCCCAAGTGAGAGTCGGGAATTGCAACATGTCTTAAATGTCAAGTTGCCTGAATTAGAAAAGGACCTGCTGACATGGTGCTGATGACAAAAGCAGTGGGAAGAGCAGTCGGCGCATTCAAAATTTGACTATAAGCCGTATGGCATTCCAACGAGGTGGACCTCTGGCTTCGAGAGCAGCCCCACTTGAATGCTTGCATTTATGAAGAAGAATTGCCCACACCAGTTGGCTTTACCACTTGAGCATTACCACCTGAGCATGACGAAGGAGGTGTTTACCAACTTTCTGGCCTTCACCAACGGAACATAGGAAGTGCAAGTGTTTTGAAATATGTGGTGGAAGTTCCAAAGAGCTGTGATAGCCACAAAATAGAAATGCAAACCAGTGAGTTTTTTTAATTCATTCACAGGATGTGGGTGTCACTGGCAAGGCCAGCATTTATTGCCCATCCCTAATTGCCCTTGAGAGGATGGTGGCGAGCTGCCATGTCAGAGGTCAGTTAAGAGTCAACCACATTGCTGTGGGTCTGGAGTCACATATAGGCCAGACCGGGTAAGGATGGCAGATTTCCTTCCCTAAAGGATATTCGTGAACCAGATGGGTTTTTACGACAATCTGGTAGTTTCATGGTCACCATTACTGATGCTAGCTTTTTATTCCAGATTTATTTAATTCAGTGGATTTAAATTCCCCAGCTAGCCATGGTGGGATTTGAACTCATGTCACTGGGTCATTAGTCCAGACCTCTGAAACATCTGTGGCTGTGCTAACAGCAAGCCACAAAGACCATTTTTACTTTGTTGCTAGAGTGTATGGCCAACAGCGATAAGTTGAAACTAGTAATTATTTTTAAATGGAAGACCATGGAAAAAAAATGAAAGCCAATGTAAAATGCAGCTTGAAAGGTTGACTGGAGACCTGATGCTGCTGTAGGTCTGAGTAGTTCTGGCGTGAGCACAAAGGATTTCACATTTTATTGATTTAAAATTTTATTCAGTATTGTCTTGACACTGGCCTCGTTATAAACCCATAAGCTGGGAAGAGTTAAGTTTCCTCTGGCAGACAAACCCTGTGATTGCAACTTCTTTAACTACTATATATAGTAGTGAGAAGTCGCACAACACCAGGTTATAGTCCAACAGTTTTTTGAAATCACCAAGCTTTCGGAGCTGCTGCTCCTTCGTCAGGTGAAGTGAAGGAATACGAATCGGCACAGCATATATAGACAGAGAACAATGCCTGTGTAGCGTACAATGTCAGACGACTACAGTTAATCTTTCTGACTGCCTTTTATCACACCTCGGCAGAGAAACCAACAATCAGGTCAGGAAGGCATTATATCAAAGACATAGCAAGATACAGCTAAGACAATGAGGTGGGGTCACAGGGGGTCTAATGTATCAAATGCAGTCTGTAGTATATAGTAGTGACAGCAGAGATTAAGAGTGGTTGTCAGAAAGCTGTGGGAAACTTGGATGTCTGACCTATTTTCACTGTAGGCGATAGAATGGGGAAGGCCACTATTACAGAAGTGTGAGCATGTGTGGCCAATCCTCGAGTTTATGCTCCCAACGACTTCTGGGATTCACAAAGGCTGGAATCTAATACAGCCCACTATGTCATTTAAGTGTGACCTAGAACAGAAACCGAAAATGCTGGAAATACTCAGCAGGTCAGGCAGCATCTGTGGAGAGGGAAACCGAGTTAACGGTTCAGATCGCTGACCTTTCATCAGAACTGGCTAGAACATCGGAGTAACTGTTGAACTTGCATCAAATCACCACTGGGAGACACTTGTGAAGCATGCAGCTGCAATTGGCGTTAAACCAAATCTGGAAACTTTTTTGTTGAATGATTCAGATCGTTAAATTTCTAATGACAGTTCTGACTCTTCACAAAGCTCTGCTTTCTATGATTCGAGTGCTGCAAACAGGCAGTATAACTCCACGATAGCAAAATACTGCGGATGCTGGAAATCTGAAATAACAACAGAAAACGCTGGAAAAACTCAGCAGGCCAGGCAGCATCCGTGGAGAGAGAAAGAGAGTTAACGTTTCAGGTCGATCACAGTTCTGACGAAAGGTCAAGAGCCGGAAATCAAATAACTCCACAGTCTGCTAATACAACTCCAAACATGGGTACAAGTGTGACATAGGCAGCAACAGAGTCAGAATCTGATGGAGATGAGGAAGAAACCATCAGCGATTTCTAAAAGGGATTTTCAGTTGAGGACAGGATTGAGCTGTTCCCGTCAGACCGAGGTGATGGAGAGTTCTTTGGCTGTGGCCCTGAATTGCGACTGTGCCTTAGCAGCTGCTGGCTACATATTCTGCAGTTTAGCCTTTTTGTTGCATAATTTCTTACTATGTTTCACTGCCCTGGTATTTTACTGTTGCCAGTTTGATCATAGCAACAATTAAGGTACACCTGCAAATGATGCAGTGAAAGTTGTATTGGAGAAATGTAAGTTAACTGACGATTTACAATATTGTGCAATTTGTTTGTAGTTTAGTTATACAGCTTTGCATTTAAAGTCACACAGATGACTGCTACTGTTTAGTTGCACCTCAGTTTCCTCTGTCATGCGCCAATATACATTAATACAGTATTGAGGTGTTTTCCAAAATAATCAGCTCAGTGATATTTTTGTGTTGTATTACAAAGGGGTTACATTACTTCCTGAGACTACGGCTGGGATTTTCCTCACTTCGGCATGTCTGTGGCGGGTAGCAGTCCTGCTGCTGGCTCCATCCCGCTCTGGAAAATGAATTTACATTGATGGGGCTTGTTAAGCCCGCCCAGCGTGTTTCCCGGCCCAATTCGAGGAAACTGGTTTGGTGACGTCATTCATGACGCGTCATCAGCCAGTTTCCTTAAAGGGACCATGGCCAACTTTCTTTTGACATTTATGCTGTGTTCTATAGCATTGAGGTGCTGCAAACACTGACTAGCACTGCAGAGGTGCAGGGCTGCACCCAGGTTCTCCCTTACTCCCTCCATATGCTTATGGAAGGAGTCAGAGCACACAAGGAGGTCCTCTTCCCTTCTGATGGGCGGAAGAGACCTCCCCAGGAGAACAAAGCAGCCTGGTTGCACATTGCACAGGAGGGCACAAGCAGGGATGTTGTCAGGAGGACCAGGCTGCTGTGGCGCAAACCTTTCAATGATCTCAGCAGATCACGAAACGTTATTGCAAAGCCACACTCAACCTCATCCTGCTGTGCCTCTCATCACAAACCCCATCACTCTGCCTTCCCTACCCTACTCCTGCATATCCTTACTCACACACCAACTTACCTTGCACCTCCACCCATCCCTCTCTATCTATATTATCACTTCCCCATCTCAATAGCCACCCCTCACACTCCCCCTCATCCTGGTGCAATAATACCAGCTAACAACACACAAAGGTAGACCCTTGGGTGTTTTATGCAATGGTCATGTAAAGTTTCTGTTAATGTGCCGTCAAACATTGAAACCTTTTATTTTCAACACTTTTTTTTTTTTGCATGAGTTGCAGTGAATGGTGAGACATAACGGTACCCCCCCCCCCCCCCCCACCCCAAACCCCTGCAATGGTGGTGAGTGTGAAAGGAATGGCTTGGGCAATGTAGGGATGCTTTATGGTGTTGGTGTGGGGTGGTGCCAATCTGGCGCATCATGTGGGAGCCGGGGTGTACAACATCCAGTGAAGTAAATCTGACCATGGTGAGGCCATCCCTGGCCTCCTCGGCAGCAATGTGTTCAGGTGCTGATGCCCTCTGTCCTATGCAGCATCAGGTGATTGCGGAGAAGGTTGGTGTTGTTGCTGGTGTGCCTGGTGCTGCTGGTGTTGGGGCTGATCATGGTCGAATTCTGAGGACCGAGGTGAGACAGTATAAAGGGCACCCATGTTGATGGAATAGATGGCAGGTGAAGTAGAGATGACCAAGACATTCTGTCAATGGTGAGAGAGTTCTTCCAATGAGGTGAGAGTGGAAAGCCTGCAGAATCTGTGCTGGAAATGGACTGAGAAACAGCTTGTGGCTGAGGAAAGTGATAATCTGTCAGGTGGGAGCTTTTAGTGTACACTTGAAGCTGTCAAGTAATCAGCTGGAGCAATGGCTATTCAACTCGCACCTCAGGTTCGCAGACATAGTCCCTGAGCAGCGTGGACCTTGTTGGCGAGCAGTTAAAGCTAAAAGGTAAGGTTAAAAGCATTATTAAGGGTCTGTCAACAACCCAATAATTGGTTTAATTGGGTTGCCAGCCTCTGCGGGTCGGATCGGAGATCACACACGTACCTGTGGGAAAGGCGCGTTGCAACGGGTTGTCAAAAAAAAATCAAATTTCCCCCATCCTGTCTGCTGACTCTCTCCTCCTCCTCCTCCTCCTCCTCCTCCTCCTCCTCCTCCTCCTCCTCCTCCTCCTCCCTCCCTCCCTGGAAAATTCCAGCCTACGTTAGGTGTGTCTAATGTAATAATTGTTATAGTGGGAGATGTGGGTGTCATATACAATTAGATGTTATCAGGAATTTTGATAGAGATGTGAAATGTAATTTTTAACAGGAGAAGATAGCATTTTGCGAGAGACAGCATTATGTAGTTTACATGGTATATGTGAAACATGTTACATTGTTGCAAAATTGCTTCACTCAACAACTGGCCTGTATGTGTTGAAAATTATTCCCCAAAAATGTTCCCCATGCAAAAGGATCATCACAGATTCTGCAACTCTTGAACTGGTTCTTGAGTGTGGTAAGTGTTATGTTTTGATGAGGCATTTCCTCAGAAGGAGGAGATGAAATATCATTAATCACTTTTCCAGATATCCAAATTCAAATAGGGAAGAATCATAGAATCTTATAGTCCAGAAGGAGGCCATTCAACCCACCGTACCTCTTTTTAAAGAGCTATCAAATCAGTTCCACTCTCCCGCTCTTTCCCATAGCCCTGAAATGTTTTCCTTTTTCAGGTAGATATCCAGTTCCATTTTGAAAGTTCCTATTGAATCTGCTTCCACCACACTTTCAGGCAGTGAATTCCAGATCATAAAAACTTGCTGCGTATTTTTTTTTTTCTCATCTCCTCTCTGGTTCTTTTGCCAATTATCTTAGATCTGTCCGTGGAAACCGTCCCATCCTACACTGCATGAACTTCACATTTTCAAATTTTGAACCTCAAAAGTGTAGTAATAAACGTTTTCTGTATTATCACTTCTAAACGTCTGTGCTTCACATAATTAATTACTTTTGAAGTGCAGTATCAGTTATTATGTAAGCAAACCTAACAACCATTCTTCACCACCATCAACGTCCCACATACAATTCGATGAATGACAAGCTAACATTTCTTTTGTTTGTTTGAGGGGGGAATGTTAGCTAGGACATGCCTGTTCCTCTTTGAAAAGTAGCATGAGATCTTAAACCACTGAAATATGCAGCCAGACCTCCGGTTAACATCTCATCTAAAGGACAACATCTCTTTCATTCCTAATCTTGTACTGGAAGTTAGATGTCCACAATTGCTGACCCAGAGTGCTACCAACTGACAATATAGAGATGCTTTGTTAACAATAAAAGAATCTCTTGATGACAGGCTACATCGCCATTCAACTTTCAAATTCATGGTTTATGATTTCCAGTATTACTTGGTAGTTTATTTTTGAGTGACTAAGAGGTTATTTTATGTATTACTGCCTATGGTATTTTAGAATCAATGATGGAGTATTTAGAAGGAGACTACAATGATTCAGTTGATGCAACATTGGTTAAAAAGTACACTGGCCCCTACCTTCTACTTGTAGAAGTTAAGTGATCACAAGAAGCTGCCTTTACAGCTCACCAAGTTTATCTATGTAAATCAGGAATGACCCAGGCTTGATGCTGCATCTTTGACAGCTAAATTTAGCCAGGACAGTGTTGGCACTAGGTTTGGTCTTGGTGCTTCTTGATTAGGAAAGTTGGCATTGGCTAGGGTTCTCATTCCTGATCACTATTCAGCTAGGAATGGACATCAGCAGAGACTCGGCTGCGATGCCTCATTTGGTGGAACAGCCAGCCAATACTCACTGTCAAGGCTCAAGTGGCTACTTGGATGAGGTAGTGGCTGATGCCTGCCAACCATGGAGTCATACACAAGCAAGGAATCAGTGCCTTCAGGAATGGAGAGCAAGGGATAAAAATTATCAAAGGGGAAAAAGATAACTATTTAACTTGGTCAAGCTGTCATTGATGTGATTGGAAAAGTTTGTCTACAGAGGATTATTGCTTTGAAAAGACTTGTTTTCTGATCCTTGTAAACCATGGTTTTTGACAGTTGCAGCTTTCTTTGAAGAATCAAGTGATGCTGGTTTTCCATTTCTCTGGAGGCTATAAACCACCTCCTTAATCTGTGACCACAATTATATAACCTTTTACATTTATGAATTTTTATAATTCAACATAAACTCAATAAATGTTGCAAAAGAGTCCATTTTTCCAGTGGTTAATCGGCATGAAGTCACAAGCTTCTACTGCTCAGAAATTCTTCACAATTTATCTCTGCTTTCTCTACTGCCTGGCAATTGCGTAACATGGATTACTAAGATGTCCTAGTTGTCACTTAGCTATAATGTAAAGAGCAAAAAATGTCTCGGCTGAGTGTTTTGGTATTATTGCTGAAAGTGTCTTTTTGCTGAAGTCATGTGAGGAAATTCCTCGGGCTGCAGTAAATTTAATGAGGACCTCTAGATTTTGCAGAATTGAGGCCCAGTTTCATTCTTTTTATTGCTTTGGCTTTTGATAAACAGTCCTGTCCCAACAAATTAGAAATAACAAATGCAATCTAATGTAACATTAGATATATTTATTTTTATATTAAATGTTTTGAGCGTCTGTCACTTCAGAAGTTGCACTTTAACCTCTATCCTCCGAATGTGCCTGCTTAGACCACCAGCCCAGACCACTGTCTGGAAATGGAAAAAACAGGTTACCACTTAAAAGTTGCAACAATGCTCCAGATCCTAGACTAACCATAAGTAAAGCCATGGGAGATGAGCTATAAATTTAGCTATGTTTTGATGGAAAATTAGAGATCTTGAAGGAGAATACTAATCATGTTTAAAACATGCTTCTAATTTGAAAAGCCTGTTTCATTTGGAAACGATTGCTTCTTTATCAGAAGAATCTAGCCCAACACTTTAGCGTAGTGCTGATAGAATGCCAAATGGTCCCTTCGATGAGTTGTTAAACTGCGGTCCTGTGCGCTTGTTCAGGCAGAGCCCAGTGGCCCCACCTTGAAGGTGTTTTCCTGAGTTCTCGGACACTGTTACTCCCTCAGCAAATACCACTACAAAACAGATGATTCATCTGATTGCATTTTGTGGGATGGTGCAGGCGTTGCCTATGAGTCAATCCACTGTGTGTGAAGGACTTTTAGATAATTCAATGGAAAGATAGCACACCATGTAACTGAATATTTTTAAGTATTCCAGAGGTCACATCTACCATTTGTTCATGTAGCTAATAGCCATTATTCACGCACATTGCCAAATCTGTTGAACCTTCAATTTTAATTCGATCAGATTTTTCTGATGGGAGTTGTGTATTTAAATTTAATATAAAAGGCACCTTAATTGAATGAAGATGCCACTCTGCGACTGCCTGTTTGAATAATCCTTCATATATGTACATTGAAAGCCATTAGTCAGCTTCTTTTGCATTGACAGTGGACTTTGGGAAATATGATCAGTCAGACTTTAGCGTCTTGTAGAATCTTTGATCCATTCGTGCAGACTTTTATTTACTTCTTGTGAATTTAATGTTCTTCAAGGTGAGGGACGCTGGGGAATGGAGTACCTTCCATTTTGAGCACTAAGCATTAACATCAGCTGCTCCCATAGTGGTTAAATGCTGAGTCAGACTCTCTCTACTTTGCCCCACCAATTTATATGAGCCTCAACTTGAGTAGAGCACTGATTGCAGCACTGTGTCATCCGCACGGGCTGGATTTGAATCCAGGTCCCAGCCGTGAAAGGTCAGTGTCTTCCCAAGTACACTGCTGCCCCCCTTAAATTGCGGGTTTTTAATAAAGTGTTTACGGTTTTGCTGATCATTGTGTAAAAAAAAAATCAACTTTGGAATCCTTTCACCAATGCAGCCAATAGACTGGATTTTGTGGTGTATGGTGGATATGTGGGAAGGTATTGCTATGAAGATACAACTGCTGTCGCGGTCCAAAATGATCTATGTTGTAAAATCACAGCAGGCTCCGTCAGCATTATCTGCCTTTACAGTTTCTGGTGGTCCATTGTGATCCAGATAGAACATTTCAGGTCTACATAAGTCTGCTTTTTCTATTTTGTAATGATTGTATGTGCCCACAGAGGAACAAAATGTCCCTCTTTTTATGCACAATCCAGTTTTCTTAATTGCACCATTAGGACAGACAGCCATTTGAGTAGTTACCATCTGGAGCAACAGCCAGAGTGACAGAGGTAATTTTTTTAAATTATTCATTATTTAAGTTTGTAATAAAAAAAATGCTTTTTCCCAGCTGCCTGTCTAGTGGGGGTGCATCCAATTTCAGATATTCCAGACAGATTACGCATGCAGAACTTTTTAATATTGATTTCTTTTCGGCGGGACTTCTGTCAGATTCCCATGCGATCTAATCGTGGCTGTATGACTGATCCAGTGAGAGTCTGAGTCTGATTCCCCAGTGATCCAGGAACAGTCGATGATTCCTTGCTGATTTCGTAACTGTCTGTCTGAATCTCTGGTGGTTTCACCGTGGGTCTGCATCCATATTCTGAGAGTACAGGTGGGCAATTGGCCCACACGGAGGTGTTTGTCTCTGATTGCTCACGGTATGGTGGTGGTTGCGTCTGATCTGTGCCATTGTACTAGAAAATATGCATCCAAAAGATTACAAAATAGATTTGGATGAAGAAGTCCCTTGTCTCATTTGAAATCATCAGACAGGCTCTATAAAGGGTGAATGACCTGCTCTGCCTGATTACCCCTCAGGTGGTGAAGACAAAAATATACCCCCTTGTGTCTTCATAAAGGGAATTTTACATTATGCTAAAACTCATTTATTGCTAACTTAAAATTAAATATGGCTGAAACAGAAAATACTAATCAGCAAGATAGTGGGACACAAACTCCTTGTCCACATTTGATTCTTTTTCTTATTTTCCTCCTATCGTTATTCTATATTTGAAGAAAAAGAGGAAAGAACTCGCATTTATATAGTGCTATATCACGTCACTCGATGTTCCAATGCGCTTCACACCCATTGAAGTGAATTACTGTTCTGTACTTTGCAGCTCGTCTGATATGGCGACCTCAGTGCTCTGCCTCAGCAAGTGTGCAAATGATTCGTCCCTCCCTTTCAAGAGTCTTTGGGATTTCCTCATGGCAACACGAGCTGACAGTGTAGGCAATCAAGAATATGCAAACTAGAGCTCTGACTCACCACATTATTGCGCCACACAAAAAAATGAATCTGTCAAAACGCTCACCAAATCCACCCTGCATCAGTGTTGCATCCAACTGTGCCTACATTACAAATGTAATATTTAACCCATTCTCGGTTACAGTAGGTCAAATTTTGTACTTTTATTCATTTAATGATCTGGAATGCACTGTCTGAAAGGGTAGAGGAAGCAGATTCAATAGTAACTTTCAAAAGTGAATTGGATAAATGCTTGACTGGGCGAAATGTGCAGGACTATGGGGAAAATGCAGGGGATTGGGATGAATTGGATTGCTCTTTCACAGAGCCGGCACAGGCATGATGGGCCGAATGGTTTCTTTCTCTACTTTATCATTCTATGATTCTAGTAAAGTAAAACTTGCAAATCGAAGTGATTGACTGAGAAATGTTACGTTAATGGACACCTTTGCTCATACCACAGATCTATTTATAGCTGTGGTTCCCGTCTACCTCCCAGTCTTTGTTAATCATAAACTTGTGTCTGCCATTTATTGTCTTACGCACAATTTTTTTTGTTGTCATTTTCTGTGATCTGGCCCTACATTTTACAGGAAATGATTATCACCTATTTAGAATGTGGAGCAACAAAAACAGGGAAAGCACTGAATCCCAGCTCTGGCAGTATATTGGAAAACCTTTGATAATTTTTAGGAAAAAACTTATTCAGCACCATCTATTCACATCAAACCAAAATTTACAATACCAAGAGTTTGATTTCACTAACTGTTTGCCAAGTGGCACAACCTTAAACAGTGTCTTGCTCGAGAATAATGCTTTGGAGTGCACCAACAGGCTGCACCATGAAGTGATGGCAACGTGGCTTTCTGCCCATAATTCCCTACATTGCTCGGCTCCTAATTTCAAACCTAGCACCCTGGGGTGGTGTTGGGTGGGGGCCAAGCATTCCCTCACATAAACGGGGGCGGGGTGGAATTTACAGGAGTGATAACTCTGTTCAATCGAATAACTTGCTTTTTGGCTGACTGCATTTATGAATTTCTGGTTGCTTTTTCTCACCTGGAGCAACAAGAAAAGAAGGTAAAGCACTGAATCCCAGCTCTGGCAGTATGCCACAGCTAGCCCGGCTGTGAATGGGCATCAGAAAACTCCTGAAGCAGCCGTTCTCCTGACAGCAACAGATGTAGGTCGGTTGGGCTGCAACAGCCTCTGGTATTATGAGTACAACTGGTGCATACTACAGGTTGCAGTCACAAAAATTTGAAATGATGATCCTAGTAAAGTAGTAAACACACTGTGAGTCAGTGCTCAGCTCATGACTAAGGGATGCTAATTGTAAATGTGCACCTACGTTTGAAACCAGAATAGATCGAGTAGGATTTTTGAGTAAGATGCTCTTTTGGATAGTTCAGTAGACAGCGATGGGAGTATTCATTGCAGTGCTTAAACAAGTTTGCAAGTCCAAGCCTAGCTGGTTTAAATGTGATATAGCTGTCAACCGTGGCTCAGTGGTAGCACTCTGCCCTCTTGAGTCAAAGGGTTGTGGGTTCAAGCCCCACTCCAGAGACCCGAGTACAAAATCCAGGCTGACACTCCAGTGCAGTACTGAGGTGTTGCTACACTGTTGGAGGTGCCGTCTTTCGGATGAGATGTTAAACCGAGGCCCCATCTTCCCCCTCGGGTGCACATAAAAGATCCCATGGCAACTATTCGAAGAAGGCCAGGGAGTTCTCCCTGGTGTCCTGGACAATATTTATCCCTCAACCAACATCACAAAAACAGATTTTCAGGTCATTATTACATTGCTGTTCGTGGCAAATTGGCTGCCGTGTTTCCGACATATAACCGTGGCAACACTTCATTGGCTGTAAAGAGCTTTGGGATGTCCTGAAGTCGTGAAAGGTGCTATATAAATGCAAGTTTTTTCTTTAATCTTCTAAAGCTTAAATGTACAAAGCTGAGATATATTTGGGAATTTGTTTGGAGTGAAAATGAAACCACGTTGACCCACAATCATCACGTTTACTCAGAACGTAACACGTACAGGAACTCGACCTAACATCAGTACTGTACAAGGAGTTTAATCATAAAGTACTAGTTGATATCCCATGGTGTTACTCATGGGTAATCTGAAATCTGAAGCATAGTTACAATGTTTAACTGTTAACTTGGCCTGTTCCTTTTAAGGGCAATGCTCTCATTGGCAAATCCAGGTAACTGTAGCTGGATGTCACCTGCTGAGATCATTCACAGATAATGATAAATACTTGTAAATGTCAGGGTGCAGCTCGATAATTGGTTTTCCTTCTTATAAAATTGTTTTGCATCATTAACAAAAGTGTGCTGTCTGGATTGTGATGAATGTATGTTAGATAGCTCTTTTAATATATAAAATTAAAGATACTATCTATCGTTATATCTTGTTAAAAATCTTGGGGTAGAATATCTCCCACCGTAACTTTGGCAGAAACCTCAAGGAAATGGCAAAAAGGGCCATTTATGCCATTTCACATGGGTTCCTGCTGACCTGCCGATGAAGTTACATCAAAAGAACCCCTGAGGAAATTACTGCCACTCAGGCCTGCAGACATTTCCTGTAATCCTATTTTTGTCAACTTTGGCCATTATAAATTCTAATGTCCACATTCATTCTGAGGTTTGCCTGTGTAAACTCAGCTCAAGTTACACAATCCAGGTCACCAGGTTCCCACAAATTGCTTAAAGTGCTGCCTGAATTTTTTTTCCACCTGCCTTTTTTGCCTTTGTAACTGAAATCTCAAATGTCCAAATAAGGCTTTAAGCAAAATAAAAAAATAAAACCTACATATTTGACAATAACATGATTACATTTATCTACTGAATTGTCTTTTAATAACTTAAAGTTTCAGCCTTTCCCAAAACCCTGGAGTTGGAATGCTCTGCCAGGACCCACAAAAATCTTAGAAAACTGGTCAAGAGACTTTTTTTTTAAAGGAGCCGGCAGCGGTCTCTTATGAAGACCATTGGCTAGGCTGCTCTATGCCTTGTACCAACGGATGGAGCATGCGTGATTTACACTCTGCCTGTTGGTAGCTCAAAACTGCATTGGTATCTTATGTACATCATGATATGACCCCAATTTGCATACCTTTAATGAAACAGGTGAGAGCCTGGGCTGCTCTTCTGAAGGCCCCAAGTAAAATGGCAGCCAGTGGATCAAGAGCGGGGACAAGATGGTAAGTTCAGCCTGTGATGTTTGGAGCACGACCACCCTGACTGGAAGCTGCAAAAAAAATCAGCTCCTGTGTCCCTTTTTTGTGCTAATGTTGTGCCAGTTGAACCTTGAAGCCAACTAATGGTTTCACCTGTATTTTGTTGACAATAAGAAAAGGTCAGTGCTAATTCCCTACGCCTTTTGAAGCAGAGATTCTAATTTCTAACACCTGAGACAGGGAGAGAAAGACGCATGGGTGAGTTGAGTGAGTGAGATAAAGACACAAGGACATAAGTAGAAAGATAATTTCTTTCCTCATTCTAATTTCTTTTAAAAAGCAAGTTAAGTTTTGAAAGGAGAAACAGCCTTTTTTGAGGGAAGCCAATAGGAAAAGAGGTTAGGGGTGGCAAGGCTGTAGTGAAAGGGCATTGGGGCCTCTGGACTCTTGCCAGCTGTCTTGGTGGGGGGGAGGGGGGTGTAAGCATGTAGGAGTGGGAGGGGGAGTGGATGGATGGTTTAGGGTGAGGTGAGTGATAGTGAAGCAAGGGTCAGGGGTAGAAGGCTAGATACATGGATAGAGCATATAGTTGAGTTTCTGTCTACCCCATACAAGGCCAGTTATGTGGAGGGGGTGGTGCCAATTAGGGATAAGGTAGCATAGTGGTTATGTTACTGGACTAGTAATCCAGGGGACTGGACTAATAATCCGGAGACACAAGTCCAAATCCCACCACGGCAGCTGGGGAATTTAAATTCAGTTAATTAAATAAATCTGGAATAAAAAGCTAGTATCTGTAACGGTGACTGGATTGTCGTAAAAACTCCTCTGGTTCACTAATGCCCTTTAGGGAAGGAAATCTGCCATCCTCACCCGGTCTGGTCTCTGTGACTTCAGACGCACAGCAATGTGGTTGATTCTTAACTGCTCTCTGAAATGGCCTAGCAAGCCGGTTGTTTCTCAAGAAGGCGGCTCACCACCACCATCTCGAGGACAATTAGGGATGGGCAATAATTGCTAGCCTTGCCAGCAATGCCCACATCCCGTGACTAGGGGGAAAAAAAACCATGACCTTTCAAAGTCGGAGGCCAGTCCACCCAGTGAGTGGAGTCACATCCGCCTTTTCCTTGCAGATATGAGTGACCTGGATGCTTGCAGATGTAAATTTTTGAGCTGGCTGTAATAATGGGCCCCTTACAAAGGAGGCTGCTGGGAGCTGACTTGGAATTTTTCTGGGAAGGACCCCAGCGCCCCCCAGCCTGGCTAGCAAGGCCGCATTGTGCAACATCCCAAGGCATACATTGACGTAAATTGATTCAGAATGCACACATTACATAACACAGCTGGTTAATGCATGAAAGTAGACCAGATTCCCCAGCCCCTTTCTTTGGCTTATTTAGTCCAGAAATGGCAACCGTCAACTCTTTTTTTTTAAACTGATTTTTTTTTTTATTGAGCATCCTTTAAATAGACTTATGCATATGTAATCTGGTCATGTTTACCACAGACATGTCTTGCCAGCCTACTAGCTTTAATGGAGAATCCATGATAATGATGCTTTTAGCAAAATTAGTTACCACAAAAGCTCAGAACTTTGAAATGTTTTTGATGTATAAAATGTAAATTGCAGCAGTATTTAAAGTCAACCCACTAATGAGGCCGTGTGTGTGGCAGCCACCTCCTCATACCAACTGACTTTCCCCCTATTTTTTTCCAGCTGTACATTTATTGTAGCTTTACCAATAGAACACTTTTTTTTTGTTTTAAATTGCAGCTGAAACCTCCTTCAACACCTGCTATTTGTCATACCATTTTTTTTTAAACAGGCACACTGGTTAGTAGGTTATTAAGCTTGTATTCAGGTTCTGCCATCTCCGGGAAATTGGATAAGAATTTTACCTCCTTCTTTGCGAATTGAAAATGTGAGTGCACTGTCATTATTTAGCTCCCGGTCTGTTAAACCAGGTTGCTTAATTCTAAAAAGACCCTTAACTTTTCATTTCTGGGGATTAGGCTGGTGTGCAACACTTGGGATGTGCACTTTAATCAAGGGTTACTGACGGTCTCTGAATCAATATAAATTCACCAATTCAAAGACCAGATCCCTTCAGACCTGTGAGGTAATGCAACCTTTTACTAGCACACAGACACTTGCTGTGGTAGTCCCATTTTAAATTGTTGGGTCATTATTTGACACGTCTGTCTCTGATGGCATGCTGTGTGTATCAAGAGGTGATACAAAAATGTAGTTTTGTTCTGAGATAGATTTGTTAATTTCATTGCTAAAGTATTTTTTTCCTGTGGTTAAAATATTGGTCTGGGGAATGATTGGTATTAGTATATTTTATCAGGTAGTTAGACCCAATCCTGTTGTCCTCTGATTACAATTCTTTATATGCACAATGGAAATTGTATGGTTCCAGACATAGACTTGTAATCAGAATTCAACCTCCAAAGGCGTTATCGCAGATTTTACAACAGCGCGTTTTTGCGACGTAGATTCTGAGGTAAGTCGCCTTTGGTCTTGCCTGCAATGTGGGAGCTTGTTTTCCTCTGTTGAGCATGGAATGGTTGGTGCGATATGACAATTGAGTGGTAGCACTGAGGAGTGTAAAATATATATATTTGCATCCAGTGCCAAAGCAGAATCCATGCCAACAGTAATATAAAGCAAAGCTCAGTGCTAAGTCCAGCTACTAACTCCAGTGTACAGGTGTTACTGTTACGTACTTTAGGTGATTTGCAAGTCACTAAAATAAAAATGACAGCACTGGTTCTTGCAGACTGCATGGTTTACATGTTGCAGTCTTTAGAACATATTTTATTGCCCTTATTTGGTATGCCAAAGTAAACCGTCCACTGCAGAATGAGTGAATCTTTTGCTTGTCCCTAAAGTGAACTCTTACAGTACTGAGTAAAAGGGGTTGGGGGGGTGCGTATTCTGAGGCTGTTCCCTTTCTACCACACACACACAGCCCTCTGTGAAAGCTGAATATTTGTCTAACTATAACGAGTCTAAGTGTTCTTCACTGTCTTCTTTGAAGTTGGGAGAAAAATTGCTGTTCATCTATGATTTGTGCTAAATAAAAAGAGAAATGCGATTTATTTTTTTAAAAAAATCTCCTTTTTGCACTACAACTACTGACAGCAGACCTTTCCCTGAAGCTGAGTGCATGCCATTTGAATGAATATTCATACTCTCCTAGGATCTGGAATAGATTTTTTTTTTATTGCTTGCGTTGCTTAGGAACAGTAATGGATGGTGATGCTGTGAAAGATTTAAATGCTGGCACCAGGTCTGGCCTTCGATTCAATCTTTCTTAATACTTGTTTTGGTTTATGCAATGCTCTTCATGTACAATGGACATTAATTTACTTCAATCTTCTTGGTAATAAATCTTGGGGTTAACACTACAATGGTTTTACGTCACTCTGATCACCATAGTAACGGAACATAAGCTTGAAATGCAGGAAGAAAGGTCAGTGTACTCTCCAACCGGTAGGGGATAGTTATAAAATCAGTAGTTAAAGAGAGTACTGTATACGCTGTTTAAATGTTTATGCCAACCTCGAGAATTTTTAAATGCTTCCTACTTGGTGGCCTTTTAGTGCTAATTATGGAGCTTTAGTCTTGCATGCAGAGAGCCTGGGTTTGACTCTGTCTCAAATACAGGACTCTCCTATCCTCCATGGGCAGGTTTCATTGGTTTTTTTAGCAGCCCACTAATTGGAGCACCTCATGATGCTCTAGTTTACCATTGTTGGAGACGATATATTGCCAGGATCATCTGTAGGCCCTGATGGAATCCAAATCCTGTTCTGTATTCTTCCAGTCTGGACAAGGATAACCTGAAACTGGAATGGTTGACTAGTAAAATGGAATATAAAACATTGGTGCACAGATATGTATATGTGATTTGACTTCCAGAGGAAGAAAGAATGCACATTCAAACAACCCTTTGTCATGCTTTCGAGATGTCTAAAAGCACGAGACAGCCAATAGATTACTTTTGAAGTCCAGTCTCTGTTCTTATGCAGGTAAACGCAGCAGCCAATTTATGCACAAATAGGTCCCACAAATAGTAACCAAATGACCAGCTAATCTCTTTAGGTGGTGTTGGGGGAAGATTTTTTGCCAGGATATCAGCAGAACTCTCTGCTTTTCTTTGAATAGTGATATGGCATATCAGTCAAACACAAGACCTTAATTTATTGTCTCATGCCTCTGATGATGTTGCACTCCCTCAGTACTGCACCAAAGTGTTAGCCTAGATTATGCATTGAAGTCCTGGAGTGAGGCTTGAAACCACAACAACAACTTGCATTTATATAGCGCTTTTAACGTAGTAAAACGTCTCCAGGCGCTTCACAGGAGTGTTATTAAACAAAATTTGACAAAAAAAAACACAACCTTCTGAATTAGTAGCAAGAGTATGACCAACTGAACCAAGTTAACACACTAGTGGAGAGCACGAGGAGCATGTTCCTGTCGAGCAAGACACACTGTTTTTGTGTTCTGGAATTGAAGTAGGTCAGAGGGAACTAGGCCAGCATTTGTGGTTTTTTGATGAGATTTCCAATAGATCTTGAGATTAGGAAAAAAATGTATGCACCTGCTTCATTCCTGGTTTGCATAGCTTTAGGGCCACATGCTCCCAGACCAGTGATTTTTTTCCATTACTGGTGCAGGCAAGTTTAACTTTTTCACCTTCTGTCAGGTTTGTGCCTCTCCCATCTACCTTACAGACAAATCTTCTCGCCTTAGAGGCCATATGGTTCTTTTGCTGCCCCACTGGCCTTGCTCCTTTATTTTTTATTCATTCACAGGAGGTGGACGTTGCTGGTAAGGCAAGCATTTATTGCCCATCCCTAATTGCCCTTGAGAAGGTGGTGGTGAGCCTCCGCCTTGAACCGTTGCAGTCCGTGTGGTGAAGGTACTCCCACAGTGCTGTTAGGGAGGGAGTTCCAGGATTTTGATGCAGCGACGATGAAGAAATGGCAATATATTTCCAAGTCAGGATATTGGGTGACTTGGAGGGGAACTTGGAGGTGGTGGTGTTCCCATGCACCTGCTGCCCTTGTCCTTCTAAGTGGTAGAGGTCGCAGGTCTGGGAGGTGCTGTCGAAGAATCCTTGGCGAGTTGCTGCAGTGCATCTTGTAGATGGTACACACTACAGACACGGTGCACTGGTGGTGGAGGGTGTGAATGTTTTAAGGTGGTGGATGGGGTGCCAATCAAACGGGCTGCTTTGTCTTCGATGGTGTCGAGCTTCTTGAGTGTTGTTGGAGCTGAACTCATCCAGGCAAGTGGAGAGTATTCCATCACATTCCTGACTTGTGCCTTGTAGATGGTGGAAAGGCTTTGGGGAGTTGGGAGGCGAGCCACTTGCCACAGAATACCCAGCCTCTGACCACCTCTTGCAACCACTGTATTTATGTGGCTAGTCCAGTTAAGTTTCTGGTCAATGGTGAGCCCCCAGGATGTTGATTCGGCAATGGTGAATGTCATGGGGAGGTGGTTAGACTCTCTCTTGTTGGAGATGGTCATTGATTGGCGCGAATGTTATTTGCCACTTATCAGCCCAGTCTTGCTGCATGTGGGCATGGACTGCTTTATTATCTGAGGAGTTATGAATAGAACTGTGCAATCAGCAGTGAACATCCCCACTTCTGACCTTATGATGGTGGGAAGACCATTGTTGAAGCAGCTGAAGATGGTTGGGCCTAGGACACTGCCCTGAGGAACTCCTGCAGCGATGTCCTGGGGTTGAGATGATTGGCCTCCACCAACCACAACCATCTTCCTTTGTGCTAGATATAACTCTAGCCAGTGGGAAGTTTTCCCCCTGATTCCCATTGACTTCAATTTTACTAGGGCTCCTTGATGCCACACTCGGTCAAATGCTGCCTTGATGTCAAGGGCATTCACTCTCGCCTCACCTCTGGAATTCAGCTCTTTTCTCCATGTTTCGACCAAGGCTGTAATGAGGTCTGGAGCCTGCCAATGCTACTAATTAAATCTGCCCTTGGGATAACATTTTCCCAGGTTAGAGTTGAGGTTAACTGATTTTTATGACTGGGGTTAGGATTAATGTTGATTTTAGGGTTATGGAAAATTTATTTCAGGAGATGTTTTGTTGAAGGAGGTAGGTTGTGTACCGACCGGATAGACATGCTGGAATGAGGGAGGTATGCGTTAAGAGGGCTGAGCATTTTGCAAGACTGGCTTTGATGCCATCTCTGCTGGCCACGTTGTTGCTGCTGGTCTACCTCACTGCTGTTCTTGCAATCACTACTCCCCAAGCTCTCATGTGGCTGGATGAAGTCATACAGGTTGGGATCAAAGGTACAGAAGGAGCAGGGGGGGGGCACGTATCGTTTATTAACTAAGTCCATAAGATAATTACCGATGAGGAAGATTTAATTCACCTGTCCCGAAAGTTTCTAATATATCCCCATTGTATCAACCAATTTGTTCCTTAAATGAATCCAGGGTTTTTGTCTACGCAGTTGTGTGTGGAAGTTTATTCCTCATGTTGATCACTTTGTGCGAAAAGTTTCCTGATATTAGTCCTAAAATGACCTTTTACTAGTTTGAACCTCTGTCCCCTTGTTGTTCTTCTTAGGCAGTTTACTCCTGCAGTTTAACTTATATTCATATGATCATATGAATATATGAAAATGATGGGCAGGAAAAGATCTACTGGTCCATCCAGCCTGTCCCGTACAGTTGTGATGCCTTGTGCAGTAAAGTACACACAGTCCCCAATGACCCGGGGCCATGTAATCTCCTAGAAGAGGCGGAAAACCAGATTAAAAACCCAGGCCAATCAGAGGAGAAACAAAACTGCAAAATTCCTCTCTGACCTCTCTTTTCTTCTTCCCCCCCCCCCCACCCCCACCCCCCCATGGCGATCAAAACGAGTCCAGGAGATCACATTGGCCCTGATTTACATGACTATCCTACCTCTTGCACAAGGTGATCTCCGCCCTAGTTGGAAACCGGTCCAGCTCTCGCTTGAAGGAATACAGTGAATCAGCCGTCACCCCATGAGGTGGCAACCTGTTCCGCAGGTCCATTATTCTCTGGGAAAAGAAGAACCGCCTGACATCCAACCCAGTTCTGGCTTTAATTCTTTTCCCTGTAGGGTGTATGTATGCTTGGCATTTAACCTCCCCATGTGCATAACACTACACTAAGTTAATGGGCCTAATTCCCCAGCACATCTATATCTGCTTGTAATAGTTGAGCATCCTCTACAATCCTAACTCTTGCACATATTTTGTTACCAGTCCCCCAACACCTACATCTGGATCATAAATGAAAAAGCAAAGGTCCTAACACCGATCCCTGTGTGACACCACAGGTGACCGGTCTCCAAGTAGATTCAAATCTATTTACAACCACTTTCTGCCTATGGGCATTCAGACAGTTCTCAACCTGCAGGGTTAACTTCTTCTATACCCTTATACATCTCTAAGATCACCTCTCGGGTGCTTCCATTGCAGGCTCAAGATCCCAAATCGAACCAGTCTTTCAGCATAACTTAGACACTAACACTGGAGATCAGTGTTTCTGCAGTGTCTCCAGTGCTTGACTGTCTTCTCTTGTTCCTTGGTGAGCAGAACTGGATGCAGTATTCAAAATGCAGTGTGACTAGAGCACTATACTGTCTGATCATTACCTTCTCTCCTCGCACTTATGTTATACTGCTTTGGCTAAATAGTTCAACATCTGTTCGCTTTGTTGATTGCTATTCTGCATTGGTAGGACAGTTTTAGTGTCAAGTTTAGGTCTCGTCAGCTTCATTTTTATCTACTTCAACATCATTCACTGAGTATGTGTGCCATCTATTTTTGTGCCGTCTATTTCTCTTTCCTATGTGTTGCACCTTACAGTTGTCTGCATTAAATTTCATGTGCCGTTGTTCTGCCCACTCATGCAGTTTGTCAAACTCATTCTGTAATTTCTGACCTGCCTCCTCCGATTCCACAGCCCCTCCTATCATCTGCAAATTTGACCACTTTGCATTGAGATTCTGAATCCAGGTCATTTATGCAAATTAGAAACCGGAGTTGCTCCACCAATGAGGTATCCCTAATGAGTACGCCTTGTTTCCCCTTCAGCCAGTTTCTCATCCATTCCCAGGATTTACTCCTCTGATTCTCTCCAGCTTTGAGTTTAATTTGAGTTTTGTCTTGTGTGGAAATCAAGTTACACCATGTCATACGGCTTGGGTTGTCATTTCCTCAAAGTGTCAGGCAGAATCTTCCCCTTCTGAATCCATTCTGACTGCTGTTAACTAGATTATTGTTGTACAGATGTTCACTTGAACCATTGCCTGCTATTATTGATAGGTCCCCACAATAGTATCAAGTTCTGAATGGATTTTATCACTGAATTGTTTGGCTTTCTCTCATCCTCCCCTGGGGTCCTTTTGAAAGAAAATCATACTGGAAACTATATGAACGTCCATAAATACGGACTGAACAGATACCCACTAGAACTAGAACTTGTGCAATTTGAAAGTACTATCAGTTTCACAGCAGTTTAGATAATGAGCTCTCAGAAACTGTTTTAACAGACTTTAGTCAGAGTCGATGTACAGGAGAAAAACCGCAATTGGCATGCTTCACTTTCTCAGCACCACATGAACAGTGTGGAAAATTCTTGGAGACAGCAGTGAGTTATAAAACAATCTACTAGTGCATAAAGTGTCTGGGTCATGTGGTCCGTGCTAATGTGACACATGAATGAGACTGGAGCAGACCGAGTTGGGATAATGATGATAAACTGTTATTTAAATCTACCAGTCGATGAAGAGAACAATGTAATGGTTATAAAAGACTTGCATTTATATAGCACCTTTTCAGGAGATCCCAAAGCACTTTACAACCAATGAAGTACTTTTGAAGTGTAGTCACTGTTGTAATGTAGGCAACGTGGCAGCTAATTTGCACACAGCAAGCTCTTACAAACAGCAATGTGATAATGGCCATATAATCTGTTTTAGTGATGTTGATTGAAGGATTGGTCATTGGTCAGGACACTGGGGAGAACTCCCCTGCTTTTCTTTGAAATAGTGCCATGAGATCTTTAACATCCACCTGAGAGCAACTGGGGCCTTGGTTTAACGTCTCATCCGAAAGACATTAGCTTATCAACTGTGTTTTGTTTGATGTCACTTCACCAAAGTGGCATCCCTGTTCTGGCATTAAAACATTGCTTACTGAATGAAAAATGTGCAATAAATCTATATTAATATAAATTGATCACTAGGTAGACATGAGGAAGTATGAGGATTAATAACATGAAGATAAGGGAAAGTGTGCAAAATATGTTGATGTAAAGTCTTTAATGGTAGAAATAGTTTAAGGGTGACATTATCCTTGAAACAGGTGAAAGAAAACCATCATCTGCCATGATGCCGCAAGGATCAGTGCTGGGACCTCCGCTATTTACAATCAATATTAATGACTTGGATGAAGGGACCGAGTGTAATGTATCCAAGTTTGCTGATGATACAAAGTTAGGTGGGACAGTAAGCTGTGAGAACAGAGTCTGCAAAGGGATATAGATAGCCTAAGTGAGTCGGCAGTAAGGTGGCAGATGGAGTATAATGTAGGGAAATGTGAGGTTATTCACTTTGGTAGGAAGAGTAGAAAAACAGAATATTTTTTAAATGGTGAAAAACTTTCAAATGTTGGTGTTCAGAGATTTGGGTGTCCTCGTGCAAGAAACACAGAAAGCTAGCATGCAGGTACAGCAAGCAATAATGAAGGCAAATGGCAGGTTGGCCTTTATTGCAAGGGGGTTGGAGTATAAGAGTAAGGAAGTCTTGCTACAATTGTACAGGGCCTTAGTGAGACCACACCTGGGGTACTGCGCACAGTTTTGGTCTCCTTATCTAAGGAAGGATATACTTGCCTTGGCGGTGCAACGAAGGTTCACTCGATTGATTGCTGGGATGAGAGGGCTGTCTTATGATGAGAGATTGTGTAGAATGGGCCTATACTCTCTGGAGTTTAGAAGAATGAGAGGTGATCTCATTGAAACATACAAGATTCTGAAGGGGATTCACAGGGTAGATGCTGAGAGGTTGTTTCCCTTGGCTGGAGTGTCTAGGGGGCATAGTCTCAGGATAAGGGGTAGGCCATTTAAGACTGAGATGAGGAGGAATTTCTTCTCTCGGAGGATTGTGAATCTTTGGAATTCTCTGCCCCAGAGGGCTGTGAATGCTGAGTCTTTGAGTATATTCAAGGCTGAGATAGATCGATTTTTGGGAATTAGGGGATGTGGAGATCGGGTGGGAAATTGGAGTTGAGGTGGATGATCAGCTATGATCTTATTGAATGGCAGAGCAGGCTCAGGGGGCTGTATGGCCTACTCCTGCCCCTATTTCTTATGTTCATATGCCTCACCCAGTCCAATGCCACCTTTTGTATCTGTTACTATACAACACTTTCATACTAGTCTCATGGGTCGTCACAGTAATGCCATTTCCTCCAACAATGCTTTCAGTCAGATAAGGTGGGCCTGATATTGACGTCTCAATCAGAGTGGTAACAATTAATCAGAACACTTTTTTTGAAATATTGAGCGAAAAATTTAACTTGCGTTGGTTCTGGTGTGGAATGGGTGGCGCCTTGCGAATGCGCACCCAAAGGCATTGGCCTGGGGCGCAAGCCAAAGAAGAGTGGGTGCAGGTGATTGCGACCCAAAATTTATCTCCCTAATGGTGATTTTTTTTCCACCTAAATATCGATGTTCGACTTCTCCCCCTCTGTTACGTTTTTGGATATATGGACAGTTATTTTACTTCTGGACAAGCAGAATCTTTACATCTGACAGAAGGAAAGCTTGATGTCGGTGAGCAGTCAATTTTTGATTCTAATAAATCCCCATGTTTTGAGCTGGTGAAGGTAGAGGTGTTCAGTAGGTGGTGTAATTTACATTCAGTATCACTTTAAGGAAAAACATTGTGTTTTGGTGGAGTAGAACAAAGGGGATTGTGTTTTCGAACCCCTTGGTGGCGGAACTGGATGATTTACTGAAGCAGCTGATGCATATCCTAGGTTCTGAAGGTGACGAGAGAGGCCATTTTTGAGCACTGGCTACAGTAATAAAAAAATTAATTGTGTACTGGAGAGATTCCACAAGATTGGAGCCAAGCAAACATAGTGCCTGTATTTAAAAAGAGTGACAAACCAAATCTAAGTAACGATAAGCCCACTAGCCTTTTGTCAGTATTGGGGTAAAATAATGGTCCAGATTGATGGCGAATGATGGCGAATGATGGCAAAACTATCAGCAACAGAAATTTCTGGCGTCTGCAGATGCACAGTTAAACGCGGAAATCCAGAAGTTGCTGCCAGTGATTCCCTCCACAGGCGTGCTGTTGAAGACCCCGCAGATGGCAATCTTTGAGAAATCACTGAACCGATGATAATTACCCCTCTTGCACTGTAATTTCGCTGTTTAAAAAAAAATCCAGAAAAAATTAAGTCTTGTTCAATGGAGTGTAACTGGGCTTTTAACGGTGTACTAAGTCATAACTACTGCTGAACAACCTCTAGGCCCTGAAAAACTAATTTTATATTTGTGGAATGTCAAATGTTTCCACGATGATAATTCAATTTTTTAATAAAATTAATTATTTTCCAAGTTTATTTGATATTTCAGCTTCTACCTTAATCCCATGAGCATGTGCCAATCTTTATCCTTTTTATAAATTTTACAGAGAAGGAAATAATCAGTGCATTTTACTTCCTGGTTTGCCGTCTGTGAATTCTTCAGTGTGATTGGCTGCTTAGCCTGCGATGACATCGCTGTTGTTGGACGGTGGAGATCCCCTAGACTTGGTGTCAGAATCAAACATCAGGAAAGGTGAAACCGATGCCACAGAGATTGCTAGTTCTTTCTGGACAGCTTTCTTCAAGGTCAGCGGCGAACGCCGTCACCTCGCCGCTGATCGCAAAATCCAGGCCAATGAAAACTAAAGCAAGGACCAGATTGGGGAATACCTGTATAGTAATGAGGAACACTAACAGTCAGCATAGTTTTCAGAGGGGAATGTGCTGCTTGAGAAACCCCTTTGAGTTATATGGGGATGTTACAATAGGGACACCCACAATCTATTTTATTTGTATTTATTTGGACTTCCAGAAAGCCCTTGACAAGGACCACATGAAAGCCTGCTAATTAAAATCAAAAGGAATCCAAGGAAGGACGTGCAACTGGATGTGAGGCTGGCTACAAAATTTGGAACAGAGAGTACTCGTGAGAGGCATAATGTCAAATTGCAAAGTAGATTATTGCAGAGATCAGTGCTTTGATCCTAGCTGTCCACATAAATGATCTGGATACAGGAACCAATTGTAAGATTATGACATTTTCAGACAACATTAAAAAAGGGAGCAAGGTAAGGGTTAAGTAATCGGGCAAACAAACCGCAAAAGAAATTTTATTATTGAAGCATGTTATTGTTGCATCATGGAAGAAAGAATGAACTATGTAGGTATACAATGAATAAAGCAAAATCGGCACTGGGAGACTTTGAAAAGCACCTGGAAGTGATGGTATATTTCAGGGGAATGTGGAGAAGCAATTAAAGCAAATAGAATGTTGGAATACATAACTAGAGTTGAGCGCTTAGATTTTATAATGCACTGGTCAGACCTTAGTTACAATACTGTGCAATTCTGGTTGTCACATTACAAAAGGGACACGTGCATTGTAAAGGATGCAAAGAAGAACAAGAATTATGTGAAATGGATGAGTTGTGAGGAAATATTAGAGACGCTTAAGCTCTGTAGTCTGGAAAGAAGGAAAAAAAGGGAAGACCTTGCTGAGGTATATAATGTACTAATTGGCATAGATTCTTGATTTTTGACTCCATAGTGTAACATTATATTTATACGTATATCTGCAATTACACTAATGAGCACAGTTTCTGGCTACAAAAAGATCACCAAAAGTAAGTACAGATTACTACTAGCTGTCCTATATAAACCTATGGATCCCCATTACAGCATCTAAATGCCTCTTGAATGAGTCATCGCTTCCATTATCCACCAGAAAACTGTTGCAGGTATTAATCATTGATATTAAGTAAGTAATGTTTGTGGGCCTGTAAATGAGCCAACCGCACACCCACCTGTTTCGGGTGCTCAAATATGCAAAGCACGGTCTTGCGCTACTGTCTGACCCCGATTGCAATTCTGGAGACAAATGGGCGGATCTTGTGCTGCGATGACTGGTCTAAAGGAACCAAAGGTGGCCACTCCACAAAACGGCTCCAAACTCTCTCTCTCTTCCTTTTTTGAGGCCAGGAGGAGCAGGAGTGTATACTGGAGTATTCGCATACTGACGGCTGATTAATATTGTTACATCTGTGCTGTGTGAAGTTAATGAATAGTCGTTTTGAAACTTTTTTTTAATTAAAAAAAATTGCAAAGCAGTAGAAAGTTTTGCCCCAAAATTACTATTTAAGGGAGCTGCCATGAATCTGGGTTAGCTGTCAAAAAAAAAGTGTTGTAATTCTGCTGTGGACAGGAACAAAAGGCGAACCTAAAATAAATTCCTTTACAAAGTGCTATTAAAAGGAAGTGTTTGCTCCCCTTCCCTTGACCTGCCATGTTTTTTAGTGCACTAGGTGAGGGTGCTATGACTGTCTGCCGAGAAACTAGTAAAAGGTGACCAACAAAGAAAGCTGACACAGCCCCCCCCCCCCACCCCCCCCCCAGCAAAGCTGACATCTCAAGAATTGCCTTGATTCTAAGCTTATCGTGTGTGAAAATAAGTAGTTTGTGTGGAAAATAAAGTAGTTACACGGGTTTTTGTAAGGTTGTAGGTCCACACAGTATGCATTCCTTGACTTGTCGTGGAAGAAACGAGCATAAGTGCCTGAAAGCCTGAAGAGGAAATCAAACATTGAAGGCATAAAGTCGGGGGGTCCAGGAGCATGATCCCCTGGAAAATTTTGAATTTTTAGATTAAAAATGGTGCATTTTTAACTTTAAACTCTCTCATTTCACAATTAATAGATTTTCCCTCTCCTCTTCATTGAAATTAATTTCCCCCATCATTCGCACCCTATCCATTAATTGCCATCCATTGCCTCCCCACTTATTGCCATTCATTTCCCCCCCCCCCCCCCACCTGAAAAATGACACCTAACTGGTGCATCAAACATCAATTTGCAAACACATGGCCAATTAAGGTATGGCTATGCAGCGGTTTCTTGTTTCAGTGAAACTGATGCTGACCTGAATTAATCCCAGATGTGCTCTTGTGTTTTTCAGCAACACAAGTTCTAATAAGGTTCAGCAAATATCACAGAAAAGTATCATGCAGCCACCAGAGACATCTCTTTCATGTACATTACATTCATAAACGAAAGCAGATTACTGTTTGAAAACCCAATCCTGCTGAGAGACTGAGCTGAATGCTGTGTGTGTCCATTTGTTGCTGGCAACTTTCTGGATTTAACATTCATGATGGGGCACAACCTAGTAATTTCCTTTTCTGGAGAAAGTGATCCTTTTATTTACTACGCCATTGCTTTTTATCTTGCTGGCGTAGTAGGTGACAAGTAATTTATTATGGCAGATTTTAATAAATGCTGGAAACTGCTGACAGTTCTCAAAGTCAAACTGTCAATTGCCCTGTTTTGTGCTTGAAATATTAGTGTGTCTTCTCTCCTCCCCTGAAGCTTTTGAAATTGGCTTTCATCTTATACTTAGCATCTAATTCTTTTTTTTCAGAATAATTTGTAACTATGACAACAGAATCCGGCGCGGATTCAGAGTTAACGAATGTTCAGCAGGAACCCCTTCAGCAGGAGCAGCAGCCTATCGTACCACAAGAGATGGCAGCCAATAAAGAACATCAGCCTGCAGACACCAACACCAACCAGCAGGACCAGGTAACAGCATGCAACATTTGTAATTTATTTATTTTTCTCCCTTGTGTTTCTCCTATGACACTTTTTTAAAATTTTTTAGAGGTATACAAATGGGCTGGGTGACGAGCTGCGGTGGTGCCTGGAATGTGATTGTGTAGCTTTCTTTCGGTGCGATTAGAGAACATTTCAAATTGGGGCGTAAGGCTTTCATTGGTTATTTTCTACTTTCGCCACTTAGAATGGAGATAAACAGCTGGCTAAGAGTAACGTGAGCTCCTTAATGACAGACGCAGGTGATATTGTAATTGGAAATCAGGAAATGGCAGACTTTGTAAATAGCTACTTTTGTATCTGTCTTCACAGTAGAGGATGAGGATAAAGCACCAGAGATACAAGGAAAACTCAAAATAAATCAAGAGGATGAACTAACTAGATTCAATATTTAAAAAAAAAAACTGGCAATGGAGAAATGAATGAGATTAAAGATAGACGCATTTCTGGGACCTAATGGTTTCCACCCCAGGGTATTAAAAGAAGTACGTGAAGAACTGTTGATAGGTTAGCCATGATCTTCCAAAATTCTCTAGATTCCTGAATTGTTCCCTTGGATTGGAAAACTACCAATGTTACTCCATTATTTAAGAAGTTTGAGATAAACCTGGAACTTATAGGCCTATTAGTCTAACATCAGTTGTGGGGAAGTTACGAGAATCTGTTATTCGGGACAGTGTGACTGAGCATTTGGACAAATATGAGCTGACCACAGAGCCAGCGCGGACTTGTAAAGGGCAAGTCATGTCCAATGAAGCTAGTTGAATTTTTTGAGGAGGTAACAAACATGATAGACAAGGGAGTGTCTATGGATGTTAATTATACGGACTTCCACAAGGCATTCGACAAGGTTCCACATAAGAGACTGACAAAAATGAATGCATGGAATTGGAGGCAACCTATTTGCTTGGATAGGGAATTGGGTACGAAGTAGGAGATATGAAAAAGACTTACATTTCTATAGCTACTTTCACGATCACCGGACGTCTCAAAGCATTTTACAGCCAATGAAGTAATTTTTGAAGTGGAGTCACTGTTGTAATGTGAGAAACGCGGCAGCCAATTTGCGCACAGCAAGCTCCACAAACAGCAATGTGATAATGACCAGATAATCTGTTTTTTGTTATGTTGATTGAGGGATAAATATTGGCCAGGACACTGGGGATAACTCCCCTGCTCCTCTTCGAAATAGTGCCTTGGGATCTTTTACGTCCATCTGAGAGAGCAGACGGGGCCTCGGTTTAACGTCTCATCCGAAAGACTGCACCTCTGACAGTGCAGCACTCCCTCAGCACTGCGCTGGAGTGTCAACCTAGCTTTATGTGCACAAGTCCCTGGAGTGGGACTTGAACCCACAACCTTCTGACTCAGAGGCGAGTGTGTGAGCCACTGAGCTGAATGAGGGCTAATGGGCATGTACTCAAATTGGCAGGATGTGACTAGTGTTGATCCCCAGGGATCTGTGCTGGGAGCTCAGCTTTTCACTATTTATAAAATACTCGGATGAAAGATCTGTGCAATCTAAGTTCGCTGACAATACTAAGTTAGGTGACACAGTAAATAGTGTAGATGGGAGCAGAAAATTGCAAAGCGACATTGATGGAATAAGTGAGTGGCAAAACTATGGCAGGTGGATTTCAATGTAGGAAAGTGTATGTGATCATCCAATTTGGACCGAAGAAAGATAGATCAGAGTATTTTCTAAATAGTGAGAAGCTAGGAACTGTGGATGAGCAGCGAGATTTAGGGGCCCAAGTAGAGAAATCACTAAAAACTAGTGGACAGGTACAAAAAATAATTTTAAAAGGCTGATGGCCTTTATCTTGGGCTGGAATACAGCTGTACAGAGCTCTGGTTAGACCCCATCTGGAGTGCTGCATTCAGTTCTGGGCACCGCACCTTAGGAAGGATATATTGGCCTTGGAGTGGGTGCAGTGCAGATCACGCAGGGACATGATGGTCACAACATAAAACAGCAGACATACTGCACACAGTAGACACAAGGAATTTTATGAAGACGACATTTGTAATTTATTTCACAACATATTTCATTAGGAAAGGAAAGCACTTCATGCAGCCCAAATGAAATGTTACTGTGTCCCAGTTAACACAGCAACCATTACTTGTTTGGAATGTATTTTATTTTATGCACTCATTGATGACTCCTGCAAGTACCTGTAGTGAAGGCAGTGCTGAGCCAACCACTAGAGAGGATCCACTGCCCTATCTGGGAATCATAAGTTACTGAGTCTCTGGAAATCAGTGGCCCCACATCGTTAAGAAAATTATTATCCTGTTTGGTACTACAGAGCTAGATTAAAAAAAAAAATATATATATATATATATATATATACCCCATTTTGGAATGCTGAAAAATTCTCATTACAGACCAGTGGCATTTGCCAACTCCTGGTTTAAACATGAGCTTTTTCCACAGCTCGTTGCCATCTAACTTTATTAATTAAACACATCTTAAAATATTTAACACACATTCTTCCACTAAAAGCTCAGACTGAATTATAAATAAATAGAGGTGAGAAAGAGTTCAGAAATGTAAGAAATCGCAGCTGAAACAGAGCGAAAGAGGGATCCTATTCAACTGCCAGTGAGGGTTTGACTCCTGGCTGAGACACTAGCCAACAAAACTGAGTGATGAATATGGAGAATTTTTACTGTTTTTCTGGAATGCCTGTCTTGCCACGAGTAAAATGATTGCCTTGTCGAAGATTTTCATGTGCCAGTTTTTTTTAAATATCATAACTTTGCAGTGATACACTTCTGGTGAATTATGTCAGTATTTTCACCCATAATCTTAGACCAACAACAGAATTCTAAAAATGTTGCTCAGTGAATTTAGATTATGTCTTGAGCCAAATACAAGTGAGGAAAAGCATACAGCAAATCCATTTAGGTTTTTAAAAATTATTTTGGACACTTGCCGAGTTGTAAAGCAGATCTGTGCATCCATGCACAATAGGAAAACTGAACTCTTTAATGTATTTGATTTGTAGTCTTCCTCTAATTTTTTTTTTTGTCTGCAGAATGCTGAGAAAGATAAAAAAACAGAAACCATTCCAAAAGTAGTTGAAGAGCTAGACATTGGAGAAACTGATGATGACAAAACTTCAGAGAGGACAACACCTGGCAGAACCCCCAAATCTCCATTAAAGGGATCCAAAAAACCAAAGACCATGCCTTGCAAGGTGGCCCTTCTGGATGGCACAGAATTTGAGTGTGAAGTGGAGGTAAGGGGCACTGCATGATTTATCAAATCTTCATTTTAAATGGTCTAACAACCTCCACTAAAATAGTGACTAAAGGAATTTGCTAAGTATTTGCACAATGGAATCACACAGCATAATTTCAAAGCTCAATTGATTGATCAAAAATATGATTGGTCACAACAAGGACATAGTGAGTTACCAATTGTTGTCTTTCTGGTCCCTTTTAGCTTTTGTGTCTTTCGTTTCTTTGGCTTTGTGTTTAATTTAAAAAAAAGTTGGCCTAGAAATTGGTTCATGCTGGCCTGCCGGCACGAACTGGATGCAGGGAATGATCCCAGCATTGGTATGGGTAGGCTCCAGGCCCATTTGATATTGGAACTTGGGCCTCATTTACACGAGGCACATGCTGGGCAGCTCCCTGGTGAAGAGGATTTCAATTTTGGGGTGCTGGCAGTGTAGGTTCTGGGAGAGTTGGGGGGGGGGTGGTGGGGGGGACAACCAGCAGAGAGGGGTGGGGTAAAGAGATTGTGAGGGAGGGAGAAAAGCAATCAGTAGCGAGAGGTGGCTGAGCGAAGACTGGCAACGGTCTTCAGCACTGCAATGGAGCTGGGAGGAGCACTCTGCACTCCTTTGTTGCTGTCAATACCCTGAAGTTGTATTTACGTGCAGAACTTTTTCAATGTAATGGGGACGTGCTGTGCAGTGTGGGGAATTCTAAATGGGTCAATTTCAGTACAGGAAACTCTTGTTTATCCGGCACCCAAATATCCGGAATTCTCGCTTAACCGGCAAAAATCATCCTCCGAAAACTCCTCTCAAATAACCGGCAATGTTGCCGATCCCGAGTCCGCGAACGCCGATTTAGTCAGTAGGGGTAGTTTTCAAAAGTGCCACTACTCGGCCTCCTGGCGCTGTCGGAAGTCCGAAACACTGCAGCAGCAGGAGTTGATTCTCCCGCGCTGCCGGGAGTCTCACTTACTGTTAAGTAATTAAAGAGTTATGGATTACTCTCAACTGGCAGTACTGTACTTAATCAAGCATCTTCCACCATCCATTTAACACCACATTCTGTAGGTGAGTACCCAAATACTGTATACTGCACATTCCTTGATTTTTTTATTTTTCTTGGTTAAAAATAGCCTCGGTAGATATAACTCTCTGTTATCCGGAACTTTCGATCAACCGGCACCACGCCGGTCCCGTCGGTGCCGGATACCAAAGAGTTTCCTGTATTTGCTTTGACCAGCATTTGGAATGAGCTGCAATCACTGCAGTCCTGAATAAGAATGATGGCTACTATACGTCTCTTAATGTGTATTTGAAATATCTAGGCTTCTTGCAAAACTGAATCACTTACAGTAACTCAACCTGTTGTGCCTGTACATACTACCACTTTCTCTCTGTATGATGATGGTAAATTCTGTTCATTTTTGGGAACCAATTGTAAAGAGGAAGCAATTACGTGTTGAGGCATTAAACTCCTGAAAAGATATGATTGGAAAAGCATTTTTAATTTACAAACACAATTGAATAATACAAATGCATCATTGTGCCAGTTAGGCTGAGGTAACGCTAACAAGAGTGAACAATGGCTTCTTTGGCCTCTATCTCAAAGGATTGTGAAGCACTTTTCCATAAAAAACAATGTCCCTTTAGCATGAACTCGAACTAAAATAGATCTGTGGCTTTGTATGGTGTACAGCGTATAGCATCAGATTTGACTTGGGTATTGTTTTCCTGTACTTGCAACAGATCTTGTCAGCTGAGACTGCACTACAACAAAGAAAGTTAACTCACTGAGGATTTATTTTTCTATACCAGTGTGATCAGAGTATAAAGAAGGGAAGTAACTTGTGTGTGCATTAATGATGCTACTCGCTTGAAGCCATGCTCAGCATTGTGCCTCTTTACGTATTTGTTGATGTAGCAGGTGCGATCCTCCTGAAGTTTAATTATGGTTTTCATCGGAAATTCAGCCCATTTTATGAATTGTTCAACCAGATAGTCATATAACAAGGCAGTGCTCTACAACAACAAACAAAAAACAACTTGTATTTATATAGTGCCTTTATCGTAGTAAAACGTCCCAAGGCGCTTCACAGGAATATTAAAAGACACAAAATTTGACACCGAGCCACAAGCTTTTGGTCACCTGCCCTAATTTCTCCTTGGTTAAAGAGGTAGGTTTTAAGGAGCGTCTTAAAGGAGGAAAGAGTGGTAGAGAGGCGGAGAGGTTTAGGCAGGAAATTCCAGAGCTTGGGGCCTAGGCAACAGAAGGCATGGCCACCAATGGTTGAGTGACTAAAATCAGAGATGCTCAAGAAGGCAGAATTAGAGGAGCACAGATATCTCTTTGGGGGGGGTGGAGGAGATTAGAGATGGAGAGGGATTTGAATTTTGAAATCGAGGCATTGCTTAACTGGGAGCCAGTGTTGGTCAGCACGCACAGGGGTGATGGGTAAACGTGTCTTGGTGTGAATTAGGACGCGGGCAGCCGAGTTTTGGATCACCTCAAGTTTACGTAGGGTAGAAGTTAAAGAAGGGTGTTCCATCTCTCAGCTAGTTGTCTGGAAGACTAAAAATGTGTCAACAATTTAGTAATATTTATCATTCTTCAACTGAGGAGAACGTTGGACCTCATAAACCTTTATGTGCAAACATGCAAGTAGAAGTGAGTGGGTGGAGAGTGCATCAGAATACCAGTGTTAAAAGCCTAGTACTATCTAGTAAAAATATATGCATTGTTGCTAGAAAATAGCATTGATACAGCTTTACAATTACCTTTTTTTAACAAGCCACTGTGTCCCCCCCCAAAAAGACACATGTTAGCCTCCAGAAGATCCAGGGAGCCAACATTTAATTGTATCCAAAGTTTCTCTCCAGTTCATCTCTCTGTTGTGACCACTTCATTTTTGTCCTTCTCTCTCATTTCAATGTCCCTAAATGTGTTTATCAATCATTCCTTTTTTTCCCCCCTGACATCTCTTTCAATCTTCTGGGTTTTTTCTCTCCGCTTCACCCACCATTTTTTCTCTTGAATCTGCATTCTCTGATTGTGGCAGTCTGGATAGGAACACGGGAAAAGGAGTATGCCGTTCATCCCCTCAAGCCTGTTCCGCCATTCTGTTAGATCTGTACTGTAACTCCATTTATGTAATTTTTGAATAATTTCTAGAAATTACATGTTTGTCCCCTTTAAGTATCCATGTGCTGTTCAGACATCTCTTGCCTTACTTACCAACTCTCAAGTATGATAAACATCTACTTCAAATTTTATCTATCAGATTTGAAACTGTATCTTTTTCACTTGGTACAGAAGGGTCTGGGTTCTGACAGAGTGGTTGTAGAATACATTAATGCTCCATTGGAATGGTATTTGGGATTGCACCCTTGATCTAGGATTCCTGTCTCGGCTAGGTAGAGGCCAGATGGTGGAAGAAAAATCTTGGGTGAGCTAGCCAGGTCATTCTCAAAAACTTCCTCGAGGCAAGTTGCGGTTCTCATTGGGAGAGACCAGGGAGCAATCGTGGTGCTTGCTTGTTTCTGATGGTGAGGAATGGTGTATGGCACTGGAAAGGGAATATGGATCGGAGGATAAATACCTTTTTTACAATGGAGCCAAGAGAAATGACCATCTTGGAGGAGCACATTGCTTAACGCTGCATTTTGAGCTTCAGTCAGGATCACATCACTTTCTCTTGTCAAACTATTTTTATCAATTTCAAATATATTTTGTGAGGTCAAGAACAACTGCTTGGCATTTTCTACAGACCCTGGCTGATTTACAAGCTGGAATTGACAGCATGTCAACGAATATATTTTGGATTGCATCTGAAAACTGTAGATCATGCAAATTGTTTTAATTCATATCCTAAAGTACTTGAGAATAGCTAATTTGCTATAGCTGTGGCACAATATGAAACATTAGCTTTGAATTGATTTGAGTTCCGTAAAGTTGCTAAAGTGGAACCAAATTGACTGCCTTATATTTCTTCATTAACCTTTTAAAGCATATTATTATCTGCATGGATATTTTCAAACCCATTTCCTAGCACTAGCTCATATGTAATGCAATGATGTCTGAGGAATCATTTTCCTTCTTCTAGTGTCGTTGTGTGCAATAAAATATTGATTTCCATTTAGAAAGTGTAATATAGAAAGACCCAGGGCAGAAAATGATTTAAAAAGAGTATTGCCCTTGCCAACTGAAGCTGCTTGTATGTGAACTGGGTGATTCAGTGGGTTAGACACTAACCTTTCCTCTTTGGAACCTGGATTCAAACCCAGGCCCAGACTGATGGGATGAAAGTTTATTCTGTCTACTGACGGTGAGAATCCTATGCAAAATGTGTTTTGGGCAGTTTCAATGGGTCTACAGCATAAAACCATCTCCAATTTGGCACTAATTGACCATCATCGTCATTGGGTCAAAATCCTGGAACTCCCTACCTAACAGCACTGCGGGAGTACCTTCACCACACGGGCTGCAGCAGTTTAAGAAGGCGACTCACCACCACCTTCTCAAGGGCAACTAGGGATGGGCAATAAATGCTGGCCTTGCCAGCGACACCCACATCCCATAAGCGAATTAAAAAAAAATGTTGGTTGGTGTGGAAAACAAAAAGAATGCTATACTGTGGGGAAAAATGCCATGAGGGTAAAGTAGGAAGTGTTCTTTTTGAGCTTCAGGCTGAGGCACATTGTTGCAGTAGAATAGACAGAGCTGTGGTGTATGTGAATGATTGAAGCTAAAAGTGGGTGTTTGGAATTGAAAGTGTTTCAATCCTCGCATGAATGTCCCTCATCTTATAAGCATGAGAAAAAGCATTAAAAATACTGTACATATTAATGTAACTGGAACTTCCAGAAGTGTTTCTGATGAGGAACAAAGAAAAAATCTGAATGACCTCTAATTGGGTCCTGATTTTTTTTAAAACCTGCTCGTAGCAGCTTTTGCAGAAATAATGCTGTTTTTCCATTGGGAATGAAGCAAAATGGGATATTAATGCTCTTCCTGCAGAAGACAGTCAGTTGTGGGTTAAAACGTTCTAATTAATCTGCTAAGTGGTTTTGACACCAGAGCGATGGAGGAATTGCATTTTCCCTTCCTGACTGAGTTTTGTTGCGTTGGCGAGCCCAGGAGGAGGACAGACTTTAGATGGAAGATTGATGCAAAATAAGCAAGGATAAAACGACGTGGAAAAAAAATTGAACACTAACTGAATGAATTACCTCCTGATAGTGAATTTTTGTGCCACTTGCAATATTGTAACATGAAAGTGTTCACATCAAATCAAGTGGCTAACTCTCACTTCACCCTGGAGCAAAAAAAGAATCAATTCTGCCAGAATTGATTAGATTTTGAGTTGGCCACAAATAAATACAGACCCAAAGTGACTCTCAAGTATGCCTCTACTACCGTACGATTTTCTTATTTGCCGGTGCAAGTCCAATAATGACACAACATTGCCGTGTTTGCTGTGTACCGAGCTGCCTGACCTTGTGGTTAATAATCAGGAGGCACTTCTATCCTCTGCAACTCGTTCCCTCAGCATCTCCACCTTGCCACTTCCCTTTCTGCCTGAAACAAAAATCTTCAAGACCGTCCTCTTCAATCATTTGGTTTTTTTTCCCCCTCCTTTGCCCCGTATCACTGCTTGGTGACCACTGCCTTGTAAAGCACTCTTTGAACATGGAATGAGCACTGTCGAAATGTAAGTTATTTTTAATTGGATATGTATTGCTGCGTAGGATCACTGAAACTTGCTTTCAGAGATGTGAGGCAAAATGTTATTAAGTGTCAAGGAGCAGTTTAGTAGTATGCATAAGCAGTATTAAAGACTAATCTGCTGTCACACATTAACTGCAGCATAGGAGTTCCACATTGCCTGTTTTAGTGGGAGTTGGGACCAGCAGATTGGCATTAATTTTGGGTATTAAATACTGTCTTGCTTTTCCCAGCAGGTCATGGGCCTCCGCATGCTCTGTTACTACAGTGCTGTAGCTCTACTAAATCCTTGTTTAGATGGGCAAAAATAAACTGCATCCCAACAGAAAAACACCTGTACTTTACAACGTCAGTTGTCGCAAAAGGATTCTTCTAGATGGGCGGAGGAAAGGGGCAGGGCAACAAGGGGGGAAACTGAGGCCGCAAAATTCGGCACCTTAACGCCGTTAGCTATGGCCTTTTTTAAAAAAAAGGCATCCACCTTGCTGCGGGCCACCCTGTTTGCCAGCTTGGTGAGGGCGATAGTGGTACGTGCGTGCGCTGGCAGTATGCAGAGTAGGCCGATCGTGGCGTTGGTCAACATGTAACACTAATTTGCACATTGCGATCCCCGTGCCTGTTTTCAGGCCTTATCGAATTTCTAGCCCTGAGTACTTGAAGTACTGGTCCAGTATGTTACCATGCCTCTCAGCATTCCAACAGAATGGGTGATATTTAAATTATGGTTTAACTATTCATCTGGTGGAGCATAGTTCTGTATCTTTTTTAAACAAATAATATGTATCATTTGCACTGGGAGTCTCCATTAGCTCTGGTGTTTCTGTTGACACATATTTGAATAAAATCTTGCCTGTGCAGTTTCCTCTTGAGTCTTTTTACAGCAGAGCTAAAACCACCATGGATTTGTTCCCGAGCAAAAAAGAAATGCCAACGGAATGATTTCATGTTGAACATGTTTGGGTAGATTTTCCACTTGCCACCCAAGCATAAAACCAGCATTGCAGATCGACCACCCTTATAGAAACCACCTGATTTTCATTCCCCTTGATTTCAACGGAAATTAAAATCAGGAGTTCCTATAATTGACGGCCAATTCACAATGCTAATTTTACTTCTGGGCGGTAAGTTCAAAATCTAGCCCATTGCCTTTCTGTTTTGAATATATTCTGCTTGGGAAAACTCCATGCTGCACTGGTGCCATGCTTTCTTCCTCAACCAGGAGGAAGAGATTGTATGGGGAATGACTTCTCCATGGCTGCCAGTAATTTTCTCCCCTAACTACTCAACTGAAAGGGTGGATGAGACTTGCTGCCAGTTTCCCCCAGCCTATTCTCAGTCAGGCGGTGTGCTTTTCTGCTTATCCAGTGTGAACAGGTCATTTCAAATGTCAAGGAAGGCTTGGAGTCCCCATGCTTTGTACTCCAGAGGGCCGATTCAGTGATCGTAGCAAAAATGGAGCTGGGGTTGTGGTGCTCCTACAATCCTCTGTGGAAATGGAGAGGGAGCTGACCTTTCTTGATGTAGCATGAGCAACTCTTTGTCCTAATTTGAAACTCCTCTGGGGAAGCATCTGCTCCTAAAGGACTGTGGCTCTATTTTAACATAGCTAACTGACAGTCGATGTATGCGTTTGGCCTTTTCCTCCCCGTGTTCGCAGATGGGGGCAGGGCTGTCTCCTTGACTTCTTCCCCATTAAGGGATTCACCAGTAGACCTGCCCCAAAAAATCAGCCCCCACCTTCCTAAGTGTTTGTTCTGAACAGACAATTCCCTGCTTGCTACCCAAGAATACCGTCTCAAGTGGATGGCCTACTGGTAATGTGAAGCGAGTTAACAACTTATTTACTTTCCCCTGGCTAGCTGTGTCAGTAACACATCAATCCCCACTTTGTCTGAGTGTAAGGAGGATTTAGAACCTGTGTGGATTCGCTCAATTAAAAACAATTCTGATACATGACAGCTTCCCATGTCGCACTTCCTTGCTGCATGGAAACTGGTGAAAGAGTTCCCGCTGTAACCAAGGCTTCTGTCACTTTTTTTATGCATCAGCGGACTGAAGGCTAACAGCAACAAGTGTCACGTAAACATTTAAATCATGTGGTAACCTTCACAGCTATGAGCAGGACTATCCCTGTAGTAGATTTTACTTGCAGGTTGGGCTTGAGAAGATGATGATGCAACTGTGACAGTCTCCCTCCTGAATTGTGGATGATGACAACATGTCACTTACCGCCGCAGTTAGGTGTGCAGAGGCCCTGGGGTGAGGTCGAGTGGGTGTCGGGCTCCTGAGGTGTGCTCACAACTGCCTTTGCTCCCTCTGCACGAACTTCACTTGTTCCTCCAAATTTAGCAGTGCCATTGCCATGCCCAGTGGGTTTCCCACACTGAGCACACTGGTAGCTGCTAAGTGAGGCAGCTGTAGATACAGCTGTGTGGGGGAAAAAAGAAAAAAAAATACGGAACAAAACTGTCAATCATGCATTTAAGAATCAAATTTTTAAACGCCAGAGCAGTAAATCCCAGCAGCACCTATTTTAAATAGGCAAGCAGTGCTGAAGGAGTGGATAATTGGTTTCAGCTTGGGATCAATTTATATACAATTGACTAAAATTAGCAGGTGTAATGAGGCTCAGGCAATTTCTGGATACAGTCTCCAAAAATTGGAAAATTAATATTATATTGTAGAAAGGATGCTAGAGTCATAGAAAAGTGGCAGTGTAGATTCACTTGGGCAATGGCAGGGATGAAGGGATATAGTTGTAATAATAGACTTGAAAGACAAGGGCTGTATTCACTAGAGCAGAGAAGATAAAGGTTTGATTTAATGGTAGAGTTCAGAATTCTAAAAGGTTTGAGAGAGTAAATAATGGAAAAAAAATCTCTGCTACTCTGTCAGAGCAGGCCCAAGATTTCTTTGGGGTTCTGCCAATCTTCTGCTGGAATTCCACCGTAAAACTGGCTGAACCACTCATAAAATGGTGGAGAGCTGGTTGTGCCAAGTCTTTGAAATTTCCCAATTGCCTTGAACCTCATTACATCCTTACAACAACAACATCTTTCACTTATATAGCGCCTTTAACATAGCAAAACGTCCCAGGGCGCTTCACAGGAGTGTTACCAAACAAAAATTGACACCAAGCCACATAAGGAGATATTAGGACAGAAGAGCTTAAAGGATGAGGGAGAGACAGAGAGGTTTAGGGAGAGAATTCCAGAGCTTGGGGCCCAGGCAGCTGAAGGCACGGCCACCAATGGAGGAGTGATTAAAATCGGGGAAGCGCAAGAGGCCAGAATTAGAGAAGCGCGGAATCTTGGAGGGTTGCAGGGCTGAATGAGATTACAGGGGCGAGGCCATGGAGGGATTTGAAAACCAGGATGAGAATTTTAAAATTGAGGCATTGCCGGACCGGGAGCCAGTGTAGGTCAGCGAGCACAGGAGTGATGGGTGAACGGGGTATGATGCAAGTTAGGTTATGGGCAGCAGTGTTTTGGATAAGCTCAAATTTTTGGAGGGCAGGAAAGCATTGGAATAGTCAAAAATAACAGAGAACGCTGGAAAAACTCAGCAGGCCAGGCAGCATCTGTGGAGAGAGAAACAGCAGGCCAGGCAGCATCTGTGGAGAGAGAAACAGAGTTAACGTTTCAGGTCGAAGACCTTTCGTCAGAACTGGAAAAAAGCAGGAAATGGAATAGATTTTAAAGCAGGTTTGGGGGAGGGGATGAAAGAACAAAAGGGAAGGTCAGTGATGGGATAGAAAGCAGGAGAGATTAAGAGACATTGAGAGATATTCAAGGCAAGAGGAGGTGGTAATGGGACAGGTTAAGGAACAAAGGATGGCTCTAGATGAAGTGTGAATTGCGCTGGCAGAATGAAGGACAGCTGCCATGTGGGAGGGAAGAAAAAAGACCAAACAAAAAGTGTGGATAAAAAAAATATATAATATGATAGGGGGTTGAGGTTATGATCTGAAATTGTTGAACTCTATGTTGACTCCAGAGGGCTGTAAAGTGCCTAATCGAAAGATGAGGTGCTGTTCCTCGAGCTTATGCTGAGCTTCCGTGGAACAATGCAAGAGGCCGAGGACGGTGAGGTCTGAGTGGGAGTGAAGCGGTGAATTAAAGTGACAGGCCACCGGGAGCTCGGGGTCCCTCTTACGGACTGAACGGAGGTGTTCCGCAAAGCGGTCACCCAATCTGTGTTTCGTCTCCCCAATGTAGAGGAGACCACATCGTGAGCAGCGAATACAGTATACTAAATTGCAAGAAGTACAAGTGAATTGCTGTTTCACCTGGAAGGGGTGTTTGGGGCCCTGGACAGTGGGAAGGGGGGAGGTATAAGGGCATGTGTTGCATCTCCTGCGCTTGCATGGGAAGGTGCCGGGCGAAGGGGAAGGGGTGCTGGGGGTGGTAGTATTTTGCTATTGTATTGGAATAGTCAAGTCGAGAGGTAGCAAAGACATGGATGAGGGTTTCTGCAGCAGATATGAGCTGAGGCAGGGATGGAGAGGGGCAATGTTGCAGAGGTGGAAGTAGTGGTGATGGAGTGGATATGTGGTCAGAAGCTCATCTTGGTCAAATATGACACCAAGATTGCGAGCGGTCAAAGCAAATCATGGCCATTTGAACCGCCTATTCTGGGAGTTCCCATTCTTCAGGCTCCAGTGTACCCTGGAGTAACAATGGAGGCCAGTGGACCGAGAGAGTTGAGGTGTACATGCCTCCACAAGGGCCCAAAGACCAATAAGTTTTAAAACTCTTGTAGATCAGCACCCTTGCTCAGGGGACCATGGCCAAGATTTGAGGGATGGGGTCTGGGCAAACATTGCACCTCCGTAGACAGACGCAGGAGTTTCTGGCAAGCATGAGCAGGCGGGCATCTGAGTTGTGCCCAAAGTGGTGGCCTACCTGTCCTCTGCAAATGAGGTACCCTCCTACTGACCTCTCAAAGCCCACCACCATTGGGTGAGATGCCAGTGTAAACGCTGGGATCACAACCCGAGGAAGTTTGGGACTAACATTATTGCCAAACGTGTAAAGGAGGAGGTTAAAAGAATTTTAAGGATATTGGAATATGGAATGCATCGACACAAATGGCTTTTGAAACTGAATCAATCATCTTTTAACTGGAAGTTAGACTAACACTTGAAGAAAAATATTAACTGGTTCAGGAAAAGAACAAGATAATGGAACTCGAGCCAGATAGCTCCATTGTGGAGCTAGCAACGACCGTTATGATGGGCTAAAATAGTTGCCTTCTGAGCTTAGATTTTTATGATGATGCTTTGCTAAGTGTCTGGTAATATAGACAATTTTGAAACTTCTGCCATTTGCACAAATTGCATTTTGTAAATCAGAATACTGCTTGGTTAAGTGTTAAGCTGCGGCACTTCACAATGTCCAGGTGTCGGTGTGTTTGTGTATAAAATTGGGATTATGAACTAAAGTAGGTTTCAAAGAAAAACTGATCAGCTGGTGGATAACGGGTAGCCTATTCCTTGATCGGTGATTATTTACAGTTTCTATTTAATGCAAAATAGAAAACACTGAACAGTGGCAATGACTGTTTTATCAGCTAGTGTGTGGGTAGATGGAACAATTGACTTACAAAGGCTCGCTCATGTTTTAAAATGGAAAATCTCCCAACGGTACACAAATAGAATGAAATAAATCGCATGAACAAAGCACTCGTTGTTCGAGGGTTGTGAGAGTGATTTTATAATCTGTTTTAAATGATTTTGCTTGCACGTCTTCCTCATTAATGTGAGTATATAAACAAATAAATCTACACTAAGAATATTATTTTTCATTTAATTGCTAAAATGTTGGATACACAGGTAGCAATTTCTTTGCATGACCTCAAATTTTGGATCATAATGTGCATCAGTCACCAAACCATTGATCATTTTCACAAGAAGAGAATTGAACATCGCAGTGGGTCAGAACATTCCGGCACCGACACGATGGGCCGAATGGCCTCCTTCTGTGCCTTAAATTTCTTTGATTCTATGATTGTACTTTTACTCCTAGGACTTGAGGATGAATCTAAGCAAGGCTGATAGGATAAAGTCTTTGTTTGCCTATTGACTTTGCAGTGACCTGTCCCCTCTCTTTTGACATAAGAACATAAGAAATAGGAGCAGGAGTAGGCCATACGGCCCCTCGAGCCTGCTCCGCCATTCAATAAGATCATGGCTGATCATCGACCTCAACACCACTTTCCCGCCCGATCTCCGTATCCCTTGATTCCCCTAGAGTCCCAAAATCTATCTATCTCAGCCTTGAATATACTCAAAGACTCAGCATTCACAGCCCTCTGGGGCAGAGAATTCCAAAGACACTCAACCCTTTGAGTGAAGAAATTCTTCCTCATCTCAGTCTTAAATGGCCTACCCCTTATCCTAAGACTATGCCCCCAAGTTCTAGACACTCCAGCCAGGGGAAACAACCTCTCAGCATCTACCCTGTCAATCCCCTACAGAATCTTGTATGTTTCAATGAGATTGTTGAAACCCTCATCCATGCATTTGTTACCTCCAAACTCGACTATTCCAATGCTCTGATGCCCGGCCTCCCATCTTCTGCCCTCCATAAACTTGAGCTAATTCAAAACTCTGCTGCCCATATCCTAACTCTCATCGTTCCATTCATCCGTCACCCTTGTGCTTGCTGACCTACAATTCCCAGCAATACCTCAAGTGTCAAGTAGCACACTCGCCTCTGTCTGAAGGTTGTGGGTTCAAGTCCCACTCCAGGAACTTGCAGCACATAAATCTAGGCTGACACTCCAGTGTAGCGCCAAGGGAGTGCTGCACTGTCGGAGGTGCCGTCTTTCGGATGAGATGCTAAACCGAGGCCCCGTCTGCTCTCTCAAGTGGACATAAAAGATCCCATGGCACTATTTCAAAGAAGAGCAGGGGAGTTATCCCTGGTGTCCTGGCCAATATTTATCCCTTAATCAACATAACAAAAACAGATTATCTGGTCATTATCACATTGCTGTTTTTGGGAGCTTGCTGTGCGCAAATTGGCTGCCGCGTTTCCCACATTACAACAGTGACTACACTCCAAAAGTACTTCATTGGCTGTAAAGCACTTTGAGACGTCCGGTTGTCGTGAAAGACGCTTTATAAATGCATGTCTGTCTTTCTTTTATTTAAAATTCTCATCCTTGTGTTCAAATCCCTCCATGGCCTCACCCCTCCCTATCTCTGTAATCTCTTCCAGCACTACAAGTCTCCAAGAACTCTGCATACCCCAACTTTTGCCACTTGTGCACCCCCTACATCCTTCGCCCCACCATTGGCGGCCTTGCCTTTAGCCATCTAGGCCATAAGCTCTGGAATTTCCTCCCTAAACCTTTCCAACTGTCCACTACTCCCTTTTCCTTGAAGATGCTCCTTAAATCCTATCTCTTTGACCAACCTTTTGGTCACCTGTCCTAATGTCTCCTTCTTTGGCTCAGTGTCAATTTTTGTCTGATTACGCTCCTGTGAAGCACTTTGGGACAGTTTACTACGTTAAAGGCGCTATATAAATGCAAGTTGTTTCTGGCATATAGCCCTTCATCAGAACTGAAAAATAAAAGATGAACAAGCATTTCAATAGAATCAAAACAATGGGATTATGAAACAAGTACACAAGGAAGTATGGATGAAATGTCTTGGCACCTGCTTAAAAGAAAACCAAGTAATAGTCACCCTTTGCTTCTCTAATGTCCATCATTTCTTTAATGTTTCTTTTCATAGTCTGAATTAAAGGTCAGCACGGCCATCTTAACAAATCTCTTGCTTTTCTTACTGCCTCCTGAGATTTTTTTCCCCCTCCCCCCTTCCCAGTTCTATGAAAATGCTTGTTTACTTACTCAGTTCTAATGAAGGGTGATATGCCTGAAACATTTAATTATCGGTTCTCTCCACAGATGCTGACCAACCTGTTTCTCAAATTTCTATTTTTGTTTCAAATTCCAGTATTTGCAGATTTTTGCTTTTGATTTTCATCGTAAATGAATTTGTCTTTAATTTCACAGAGGAAATTGTGCTACAGTAAGAGCATCAAATGGTGAATGAATCGTGTTACACTTTCATTGTTTTCTTCTTTTTCTTTTGTGTGTTTGTTTGGTCCATATATATTTTTACTTTAAGTAGTGAATTCTGATGACATTTGGCAAATTGGCTTGAAAAAGTTCCTGACACACACACAGTTCAAACTAAGACAACTCGGGCTGTATCCCAACCTCTAATTTCCGTCGCATTGTTGGGATCGGTAACTGCTCCAAACCAGTTCTCCCAATGTCACCAGCACTGCTATTTAAACAAAAATATTTTAAAAATCAACACAACTAGCCAGAACAAACACCAGGATGTCGATGATAAGGAATACTATTTGATTTGTAAACCGCATATTGGTGATGTTACTGGCTCTTTAAGCAGAGATTAGATGAATACAATGGGATGTTACAGCCCAGAATCTCATTTACTTTAGCGGTTGGTTACAATTTTAGTTAAATGTTTGTGATCTGTGTCTGCTGAAACTTGGAGCTGAAAATTTCAACCAGCTTAATGAGCAACTATTTGTGCTTGGGCTGTGACAGCTTTCCTCCCTGTCTTCTCTTGAAATTTAGTGCATCACTTTGGATTTGGCCCTACCTGTACATAAAGCCAAAGTATTAAATAAGCCGGATGGGAATATTCTTGGAGCTATGCACAGATAGTCGTGTTTTCACAGAGATTCGCGACTGATCGTTTATTCGTTTTAAATAGTTGCTTTGCTGGATTGTAATGTGGTTTCCCGCAGATGAGTCCCAGTGCACTGCGGTGAAGAGAGACTTAGATTTGGGACAATTTGGATTACATTAAGTTAAATCCTTTCCGCTCCTGTACAATTTTATCAGTAACTTTGAAGATAGTACAACAAAGTTTAAGCAGCAAAAGTGGAATTTTAAATATAATTTTGGCACATAATTATTTCCCGGTCACCTACATTACTTATAGTACACAGGGGCCCTGAAATTACACTGTGGGGTACTGGTGTACGAATGCTCAATATATTCCTATAAAATTCTCCTTTCCGCTACTTTATTGGAGGCAGTAACCCATTTATTTTAATGCCTCATCCATGAAAAAGCAGAGAGCCATTTCAGATGATCACATTAAGCATTTGTACACTAGTAACCTACGGTGTGATTTCAGGTACAGGAATTTTGAATGGCACCATTTGAGAAAATGGCCTAGAAATTCGCGTGGCCGGCTTGCCGCGGGGGTAAGGATCGCGCGCGCTCTTACCCACCACGCCTGCCATTGAGTTTTGGGCCCACAGGAACTTCGGGTCCTGGGCCTCTCCTAGTGCCGGCGCGCAGTGCTTGCGTGTTCCAGGGGCGCAGTTAGTGCGATGCGACCCCTGGGATCACGTGGGCCATGGAGAGCCAATGGCAGTAGACCATCTTTCATTCATAGATTTGACAGGAGACCTGTCAAATCTGTGAATTGAAATCTGCCCCAAAAGAACAGCTAAACTTCAAATAAATTAAAAAACAAAAAAACATCACATTTATAAAATAACTATAGTTAAATAAATTAACCACTTTAAACAAAAATGTAAATTTTTGAAAAAATTAAAATACTTTTTAAAAGTTATAAAAATAAACTTACCTTTCTTTAAAGTATCTAAAAAAGATAAACCTGTTGAAAAAAATTTAAAATTATACTTAATTAACTACTTACCTTGTTCAAAAGGGGTCTTACGCCTCCTTTTTAATAGCGTAGAATCTTCAATACTTACCCTCGCGTTGAAACCTGAAAAAAAAATCTAAGTGTGCTGCGTGCGCGCAGCCTCTAGCGCGCACGCGGTTCACCTAGGAACCGCCCCCTTCACCATACCGGAAGTTCCGGTTTCCCGCGCATGCAGGAAACCGGCACTTCGGGAATGAATACGGGTGAGTACACACTGAGTACTCACCCGAGAACGGCCGAATTTTTGGGCCTATATCTGATAACGCTGAAGGTAATTTGGTAATGCACGCTTCCACACACTGATATTGGAAACATCAGTGTGATTAGATGAACAGGCTAGTGATGTTGGGCATTGATGAGCTAACTTACTGCTCTGTGGCGTGCTGGGGCACAAACTTGCTCCTGCCTCCTGATCTGATCTTAGCCAAACCATTAGGTGAGGGAATGGCTAGACGTTTACTCACAGCGAAGGAGGGAAGTGGAGGGTTGGGTCAACTCCAGTTGAGGGGACAGCGAAGATGCACGGAATAAAATTTGCACAGCATTTGTTGAAATGTAGCAAAGCATTCCATGAAAAAAATACCAGTCAAGAATTAGAAATAAGAACAGAAGAATTCGGAGCAGGAGTAGGCCATACAGCCTCCCGAGTATGCTCCGCCCTTCAATAAGACCATGGCTGATCTTCGACCTCAACACCACTTTCCTGCCCAATCCCTTGATTCCCCTCGAGTCCAAGAATCTATCTATCTCAATCTTGAATATACTCAACAACTCAGCATTCAAAGCCCTTTGGGGTAGAGAATTCCAAAGATTTACAACCCTCTGAGTGAAGAAACTCCTCCTTATCTCAGTCTTAAATGGCCGACGCCTTATCCTGAGGCTATGCCCCCTAGTTCGAGACTCTCCAGCCAGGGGAAAAAACCTCTCTGCATCTACCCTGTCAATCCCCCTCAGAACCTTGCATGTTTCAATGAGATCACCTCTCATTCTTCAACACCATTCCTTTCATTTGGAGTTTAGAAGACTTGCCAGCAGCATTTTGCTCATTGCTCCATTTTCCATTAAGACTGAAGTTGCCCTTTCGGCCTCACATTAGATATTATAATTGCTGAAAACACAAAACAGACGTTTGTTTTGTTTCCTCTGAACAGACATTCGCATTGTTTTCCTCGATGTGCCTCTTCTGGTTGTTTGATGTGCAGGTAGATAACGAGAGCCACGGTTCACTGGCCAGATCACTGGCATTGATGAGCGTTCTATCCAAAACCCATCAAAAAAATGAAAAGCGTTAATAGCCTCCTTCAAAAACTACAGGGGAAAATCCTTTTTGCTTCTGCTGAATTTAATCACAAAACAATACCTTCTTGGATTTTGGGCTGCGAGTTCCTTTGACAGAATTATTGGGATAGCGAGCTGAATCAGCAGCTGGGACTGGTGCTTAATTTGTTCTTGCGTTTTCCACCAGAAAGACGTTTTTTTCAAATTGTGGCGACAAAGGCAGAACGAGAGGGTTTACTGCATTTGCAGCTATGTGCCAGTATGTTCTTTATAAAACGGACAGGTTCGATAGGCAGAATGCTTTGTGCTCCTTCTCGAATCACACCGCAGTAAAGTGAAAAGTTTCACTTCAGGTGAAATCTCGCATTTATGTGTTAACTTTTCTTTGCTAGTCTTTGCTGGTTCATTTTGCATTTACTGAAAATAGTTTGAAGATTTGAAGCAGTCTTGGATAGGGATGAGAGAATAATTCTGTAATGTTCACGAAATAACCCTGTGAATTTTATTCTGCCCGAAGCTGTTTTTTATTTTTCAATTTTACAGAAGCTGTTCAGTTCCAGTCTTTCTGTGCACATTTACTGTTCACTTCAGAATTTTCTCTCTCTCCCATTTATAAAGGTTCACAGCTTCAAAAATGGTTTATTTCATGAGTGGGGCAGTTTTCTTTCAAATATGTGATCATGTGAGATTCAAATAACAATCCATGCAATTCATCATCTTAATTGCTTGAGGAGGAATGATTGGGTTAGATTTTAACTTGTGAAGGGGGAAGTAGCAGTCTGAAAATTCCTTGCCCCTGTTCTCTGGCCGCCACTCCCTTCAAAGGGGCATACGGCTGGGCAGCGGAAGTGCCTGCCTGCTTCAGGCAGTAGGCTCTTCTTTAATATGCAAAATGGTGTCATATAATACATTGGACCCCGATTGCCATTTTAGGATAGAATTGGTTTCAGTTGCCAGTCCAACTGAGGAGCCCAAAAGTAAGTTCTTATTTAATTTTGTGGGACCAAGAAAAGCAGGAGTGCTCCTCTGAGCTGCACAGAAATAATCGAGGTTGCTGCCGCACAGGTTCCTCCCCACTCCAGCCCAACCTTTTTCCAGGCCAGGTTGGCCTCCGACTGCTTGATAACTGCGCTGGTCCTGAGCCAGCGGGCTGCCGTGGTGCCTGTTATCGGTCCACAGCCTGCCAGGGGTCTGGTAATGAAGCCTGGCCCTCAGAATGGACTGGGCCTGCCGTTGGCACTATTGGGCACTTTGCTGGTTAGCTGCCCGCTAGTTAAAATCTAGCCCATTGAGGAATCTTTGGCTTTTGGTAAATAGTTATTTCTAGTGGGCTCTTTCCAAAATGGAATATTTCAATTCTAGTCAATGGTGACTTGTTACTTACTTTACTTCTCACATTAGCCTATGAACTACTCTTGGCAATATTAGCATATGAATGCTTAACACATCCATGTGATTTCTCTCTGCTATTTTAATGGAGGCTTTAGGCTATTTAGGTTAAATGGTCTATTACCACTGTGAAGAAAGGATATCATACGATTGTGGTAAAGATTCATCCACTAATACCTACCTCTGACAGTAATTGCTAGACTATTGTATTTTAATGTCCCTTTACCTTTTGAAGATCTATTGATATTTTCTTCTTCCCCTCCCAACACCCAAAACTCAATTGACAGCCAGATATTAATAACATTGTGGGATACAATCTGAGTAATTTGAGATATGACGTGTGGTAATTGTAGCATGCTTGGGAGGAACAGGTCCCAAAGCTCTCCACCACTGGGGTTTTCCTTGCGTCATGTCTGTGTCTGATGTAGACTAATTGATAGAGATTGATTGCTATGATTAGTCGACGACTCCATTATCCTTGTATCATCCAACTGCCAGGATGATAGAAGGGGAACCAGATGGGCCTTGATCTTTTTTCGCCTAGCGATTCCTATTTTCCTACATTAACGTTTCATTTAGCTTAAGGCTACTGTGGTATTTTTGCCCTTTGTCATTAAATCTGATAAGGTTTGAATAATCCAAGATGAAATACTGACTAAACAAATTGCTCAGTGGATAAAATGTACTGTATGGTGTGGCGCTCAGCCATGCAGCTCATGAAGCTCCCAGGTGTAGATCCTGCCCTGTGCTGAGTTAGTGGATTTCAAATTTGGTATTAGAATCGACACAGTGCTGCTAATAATTATATGGTGAAACTTTTCAAAGGAAACCTTTCCAGTCTCTTGTGATTCCCTTTTGGATTGATTTCAAATATACCAGGATGAGGTCTGCGATTTCTTAAATCTGGCTAGGCTCATCTGAGGTATTGTTTTACTTTCACTCAAATAATGTACATCAATAACTGGGTAAGCAACTGTAATCAGGTGAAATGAGCATTGTTGTAAATCAAGGTGCATCATGTTTAACTGTAATGTTTTTGTTCATTCAACTAAAGTAAGATTTTAATGAAATTTTCCCATCTCATTTTCCAAAAATCTCAGTTCCAGTTAAGATATATGAACTTAAAAATTGCTATATGCACTCATCTGATATTTCTGTCGATTGGGCAAGCCTACTCGGTGGGGATATCACCAATGCAGAAGAAAAAATAAATACCTGTTCAAACCATTCTAATGCAAAATGAAGCCGTGTATTTCCATGGAATCAAATGAATGGGAACATGATAAACCGAGGAGGGCCGCACCCAGCTGAAGAGCCTCAGTTACTATGGGAGGTTTTCCATGTGCTTAGACTATTTGAGTTAGATAGACCATTGGAAGCTTTTGTGCAGTGAGTGCGAATTCACTGCAAACGTTCAAAAGGGAGCTGGAATAACTCCGAGCTGTGGCTGATATCAGTGCACAGAAGGGAGATGGGCTATTGAATGATCACTGTGGTCTCCTGGAACTCGTTTTGATTGCCTTTTGCGGGCTGAGAGGAATCTCCCATGATTTTTTTTTCCTTGAACTGGCCTGGGGTTTTTTCTCTCGCTTGTTTCGCCTCATCCAGAAGATTAAATGGCATCTGGCCGGTAGGGGTCATGATAACTCGGTTATGCCATGATGGTAAGGCACAGGCTCGATGGGTCAGGTCTTTTCTTGTCTGCCATTTTAGTATGTTCGTGTGACCAGGAAGCATAAATGTTAGTTGGTCAACCGTCTATTACAGCTGGTCATCCACCATTTTGATATCTGTTTGTTTGTTAAAACTGATGAAAACAGGATGATTAAAAACTATCCGAAAAAAGGGAAAATATTCAATTTAATATTTTGTGTTCTAAGCTGGGTGAAATCTGTTACTAACTCAAATATTGCATTTCTGCATATTTTTCCAGCAGTTGCATTTAAAAATCTCTCAAATTATAAATGAGTTGCTTCAATAATCACACAGGAAGGACTCCAATACTAGGTAATACGGCAGTCAGATAAAGTTGTTATTGTAGCTACAAAAAGATACTGCAGGAGCTTTATAGATTTAAATTAATGTATGTCTTATTAAGAACGGTAAAAATTAAGTCTGTAAAATAGGCCGTCAGAACTATAACGGTGCATGTTCTTTTAATTATTCACAAATGGTTGGACAGATAAGAGCCTTACTGTAGAAATAATAGTTCGCAAAAGATTTAAGTGGCTGGTTTCCTGGAGCCTGAAACATAGCTTTTGCAAATTCTGCTAATTTTGTATTAAGAGGCAAGCAGATTGGTCTGAATTCTGCTCCATTCTGGATGCCTCTGGTTCCTACTAGAACAACCAGAAATTTCAGCATTGGCTGAGGTCATTTCATGATATTTTGATCCTTCGAACATCCAACATCTTGGCTTAATGATTCAGTACTTGGCACTCGCATGTTCTTGACATAGACTTAATCATCCTGTCCAATGCACTTCCAAGCATCAAAATATCAAACATAGAACTCCGACTATGCTGAGATCCAGTGCAGTATCGGGTACTGGGACAGAAAGCAGGAGAATTTTTTTTTTACACGAGGGCTGTGGAATGTATTGCCGGAGTTAATGATTGAAGTAGAGACCACGTCAACTTTATAAGAATAGGTTAGATAGATGGTTGAATCAAGAGGGATAAATCGATATGGGAGCAGGGCAGGCACATGGAGTTAGGAGTACAGCTGGTGTTGAGGATATACACCAACCTGGAGGGTTGGGCTGAACGGCCTGTTTCTGAGTTGTCATTTCAATGTAATTCTATTTAATCTATGTAATACTAGATGTTACAGTTCAGGTCTAAATTAAATTCACTTGTAAACTCCTTTTGAAGTGTCTCTTCTGGACACTGCAGCTATAGGCTAATAACTTGTTGGGACTACTTCTATGGCATGAGACGGATATAATGAGAGACAATTAAGTGCTTCCTCTCAGTGAGGCTCCAAAAGTATGACTGTGGGCTGAAGTCTATGGCCGAAGCCATGTGATCACACCCCAGGTATGTGGCTTCACCACGCAAGCACACACACAACAGCCAGTGAACGAAATACACCAACAACAAAAAGTAAAACATTAAATTAACTTGGGAAAATATTTTTTAAATCATGCCCTTTAAAAGCAAACAGAACTTTTTTTTTAAGCTCCTTCCTTAACATCTCTTCAGCCTAACCTTCGGTTTGCAGTATCAAGCTGTGGATGGACTTGACATTGAACTCAGCCATATCTTTGAGAATCATTGTTCTACTACAAGGTCTGAAAATCTATCCTATAAAGAAGTAGCCGAGTAATATCCTTTCCATCCAAGATATAAATAGGAAACACGATGCAATCCACTTGAATTTGATCATAATTCAGTTAATTGACCTGACATCTCAAACTCTTGTGACTTTCTAGTTATATTACAGTTTGGACTTATTCCAACATTTTTTCTTGTGTAAATGGATTGTTTCCATAAACAAACTATGGTCTCCTTAAAAACTGAAACGTGCATCTTTATTCTCGTGTATTTGGGTCAGTATAGCCTAAATCTAACGTTAAATTGCTTACTGGAGAATGCCTACTGCATCTTCTGCCAATCTGGATGGTGAAAAATACCACGGTTAGATACTTTAAAGCTGGCTAAACTACTGTGTCAGATTTATTTACAAAGAAAATGATACACTGAGCAAAAAAGAAAAGCAAAATATTAAGGAGCACAATATTGCTCTGAGAGAACTGGTATCGGAGAGGGTTTTTATACCTTTTTCAGGAAAAGCGCCTTTTTACAGCTTCTTGGAATGTTTTTTGGATGAATCAGCTCAGTTTTGAAGTGTTTCTTTCAGGTCAAGGAGTTATTCTTCGAATACTTGAGCTTCTAATATCCATGGAATCCACTGGTTCTTCCCCAGAACTAAAGACTAGCAGCCAGAATGGGTGTATTTATCCTGTGGAGCAATTTTGATGGAAGGCCATTTTTTTTTTTAAAGCAGTAAAGCAAACAACATGTTAACATTTTCACACCTTGGTAAACATGAGGTCATCATATTAACCGACTTATTTAAACATCTGACAATAACTGGAAATTACATTTTCATCTGGAAAAAGTGCTGTATCTATTGGCATTTGAAATATGTTCTCCCCATCAAAGGGAATCCTTTATTAGCTGCCTGCTTCACGCAGAGTCTCTGCTCTACCATTGTACTTGGCAAAAGAGTAGTCTCCATTTTTAACTGTAAGGCACTTGACACAATATACAAATAAAGTCTGAAATTTATATTTTTATCACAGCATATCGTCTCCAGGATGTAGCCTCTATTTATGTTGTTTGCATTGATACTGGGAGAAAGGGTGCCATTGCCAGGAATAAAATCTGCTCCGATATAGGAACATTGGCATTACAAGACTAAATAAGGCCTTGCAAAAATGCTTCACCCACCTGGTGCTGTCTGGGCTTAGACTAGCCTGCCTCCAGAAAATGAATCTCTGTCTTTGATGTGCAATGTAGTCTTTATACATCAAGTTACATTGAGTCTACAGCACCGAAACAGGGCAAAATCTTAAAATTAGAGCTCGGCCAGTTAGGAGTGAAATTTTTTTTTAACACAGGGTACTGGGAATCTGGAACTCTCTTCCCCCAAAAAGCTTCGGATGCTGAGTCAATTGAAATTTTTAAGACTGAAATCAATACATTTTTGTTAAGGGTATCGATGGATATGGAGAAAAGGCGAGTAAATGAAGTTGAGGTACAGATTAGCCACGATCTAATAGAATGGCTCGAGCGGCTGAATGGCCTACTCCTGTTCATATATTTCAGAACTGTGTACCTAGGTTCTGTTTCAGTAGCTTCGTGCATGTTGTGCTGTTTTGATTGGCTATATTTCTGTGGGTATGTGTCAATTTTTGTCTTCTAACACTCCTGTGAAGTGCCTTGGGGCGTTTTACTATGTTAAAGGCACTAGATAAATACAAGTTGTTGAATATTTTTGCTGAGATTTAAAAAAAATTTGTTCTTGGCGTCAGTGGCAATGCAGACAGTTATTGCCCATTTCTACTTGCCTTTGAGAAGGTGATGGTGGACTTGAACTGCTGCAGTCCATGTGGTGAAGGAGCTCCCACAATGCTGTTCCAGGATTTTAACAACGACAATGCAGGAACAGTGATGTATGTTCAAGTCATGATGGTGAGTGACTTGGAGGTGGTGGTGTTCCATGCATCTGCTGCCTTTGTCCTTCTAGGGGTAGATAGTGCATGCTGCAGCCACGGTACACCAATGGTGGAGGGAGTGCCGATCATGCGGACTGCTTTCCTCTGGATAGTGTCAAGCTTCTTGAGTGTTGGAGCTGAACCCATCCAGGCAAGTGGAGAGTATTCCATCCTGACTTGTGCTTTGCAGGTGGTAAAGGCTTTGGGGAGTCAGGAGATGAGCCATTGCCTTTGTTAAGGTGATGGTGTGTTGCAGAATACCCAGCCTCTGACCTGCACTAATAGTCACGGCATTTATGTGGCTGGTCCAGTTCAGTTTCTGGTCAGTGGTGACCCCGATTAATGATCTAGAGTTGCATGACTGACAACACCAGTTCACTTCCAGCATGCACAACATTTTTGCTTTCTGCTGGACAATCGCTTATATGGGAGTACTTTCCACTGCAGTAATAACACACAACAATTGGTTTGACTGTGATTTCACCTTGGCATGATGCAGTTTGTGCTTGACATTTCTTGATTAATGGCAATTTGTCTGTTAGCTTTGATGTCTGCTGCATTTCATTCAGCTAAATTAAGTGCTATGGCCAGTGAAAAGTTCATTTAAGGTTCATTTTCTTCAGGGCTCGGTGGCACAACATTTTTGATATATCTTCTGCTTGTTGACATAAGTGTGTGGAAAAGGTATCTATAAATTAATTCTTGTTTTTAACAACTCATGGAAATATGATTGTTTTATGTGTTGAATTGTGCCTGGGAGTGAAATGATCAGTTGGAGCTTTCTCATCATAGTCGGTATTGTTTTCTGTATCAGACAGGATGTTAAATATATTGTGTAAATATTCTCCCATAAAGCTTTCTTTCTCACAGTTTTGGTGAAATCAATACCTATCCTCAAACCATTTGATCTATCTGGAAAGGACTGAAGAAGGATTGTTCTCTAGATTTAATTGGGAGTTTGTGGCAATTATGCGGGCATATTAGAATTAAATTGTTACTCAGATATGTAGAAGACACTGCATCTTTGGTTATTGATTCGTTCCAAAAATACATGCGCCTAGAACAAAGTCTGCGTAACCCACAGAAGTTAACTAATCATATTTGTACCTCCTGAACTCAATTTTAATTCCTTCTAAATTATCCACAAACCTTTTCATAATGCACTGTGGTTAAAGGGGGGCACTAACATGGAATCTTACACTGGCTACGCATCTCCTTTAACTATTACTTGCATGCACAACTTGAAAACTTCTGCCACTTTAACAGGCTGATACAATCACATTTTATTTCAGCTCATGTGCCACTTGACACACACTCCTCAACCGCTCATCTTCCCCTAATTTATTCAGTCATGTCACGCAACAAATTGGTGTACAATGCCCAGGAGAGGTAAGCCCCCAGAGGTAGTATGTCTAACCTTAAGCACCTCATGCCCTACGAGGGAAAAGCATGGAGCTTATGGTAGGCATGGTGCTCTTGCCATGTGAGATGGCTGGTTGTGGGACACCAAGTTAGTGACTGACTGACTGCTTACACTGTCACCCTGTGAAGCACCACACCAGTACAAGGTTCTACTCCATATTCTATCCTGTTTATCCCAAGGGATAATGCTCGCCCATTCTTCGCTTCTGTTGTCCTTTCCTGCAGAACCACCATAGCAACAGGGGAGTCGGGGGCACAGGAGGAGGAAGCCTACCCAGGAGTTCCTGCAGTGACCCTCCTGCCCTGTGTTCCTCTGCCCCATGCCATACCTGCTCCCGAGAAGCCCTCGCTGTGAGTGGGAGGGGAAGATGAAAATCTTCCAGTGGTCTTACCCTGTCGTAAGAAGTGAGGAGCACGTCCAGGTCTGCATAAGATAGAAAGAACCTGCATTTCTATAGCGCCTTTTATGACCTTAGAACATCCCAAAGTGCTTTACAACCAATGAAGTACTTTTGAAGTGTAGTCACTGTTGTAATGAATGGAAACATGGCAGCCAATTTGCGCTCAGCAAGGCTCTACGATCAGCAGTGAAATAATGACCAGATAATCTGTTTAATGATTGTTGAATGATAAATATTGGCCAGGACACCGAGAACACTCCCTGCTCCTCTTCGAATAGTGCCCTGGGATCTTTTACGTTCACCTGAGGGAGCAGACAGGGCCTCGGTTTAACGTCTCATCTGAAAGACGGCGCCTTCGACAGTGCTGCACTGAAGTGTCAGCCTGGATTATGTGCTCAAGTCTCTGGAGTGGGACTTAAACTCACAACCTTCTGACTCAAAGTCGAGCGTGCGACCCACTTAGCCAAGGCTGACACCTGAAGAGAGAGGCAGAATGGCAAAATAAGCATTGCAAAAAGTGAGGTTCCCATCTGCAGAAAGTACAAGTGGAACTCTCCACACTTTCTTCAGGTTCCTCACTACCGCCTGTCTCGGCTAGTGCTGGTAACAGCTGCACCATACAATTCTCAGTCTGAGTTACCCCAAGTGTTTTGAGAGTGCAAAAGCTGGAGACTTAGCTGTAGTGCCACTGACCCTCATTATGATGCGTTCAAATGAGGTGACGTGAAACTCATTGGGTGGATCACGGGAAGGGCCAAAAATCACGAGAGCGATCAATTTTGAGGTAGAAAACTCGTGTAAAGGGCTTCTGCCCCATTTTTCTACCATAAAGTGTCTTGCCCCGAATGTATGCTGAAATCACCCCCAAAATGGCATGTAACTTCTCCGCCATTCTCTTCAGGCCGTGTAAGATATAAATACTGATGATCTGCAAGGCTTTGGAAGAAAAACAGCTTTCATAGACTTCTTAATGCAATGGTTGTACATGGGTGGTGCAGAATTCTTGCCCACCAGACAAACCCCAGCTATTAATTAGACTGAACTGAAATTGAACAGCGGAGTGGGGGGGGTGCGGTCTTTATGCCAAGAAGAAGTCTTTCATGTCAGTGTCAATGTACCAACATATACTCTGGTGGGTCAGCTATTAGAAATAATGAGTTTCGTCTGCATTTCCCAGTCTGCGGGCTCACAAACACGAACATTTCAAAGAAACCTTGTGCAGCCAAATAAACTCTGGCCTCTTTCATTTCTGATACAGGCAGTAAAATGAGTGTCTCATTAAAAATGTGGACATATCTGGACAATTTTATGTTTTTAAAAGTTTGTTCGTTGGATATGAGTGACTGGCAAGGGGACATCTTTACTGCCTATCCCTAGTTGCCCGGAGAAGGTGGTGGTAGGCCTTCATCTTTACTAATCCCTTTTACAATGTGGCTTGCTCGGGCACTTCAGAGGACTATTAAGAGTCAACCACATGCTGGTCAGTCCCCTAACATAGACTAAAGGACTCCATTTTGGCTAAAGTTAGCTGAAGCTGGTTTTTAATTGACACTTACCAAGTTCATTTAAAGCTATATAAAAAGTATGACAAACTTTTCTTTTGTTACACTTGTTATTACTTGGAACTTGCTATGCATTGGTAGAAATAGGAATTGTGCAACATGTCTCGCCAGGGATGTTGCTGGTCAGTTTGCTCCCTCTTGCACAATGCCCTGGGCTTTGCTCAGATAGATAATGACCAGCAGCACTCATCATGTATAGTGGTAAGCATGTTCGAATGACAGCCCTCACAGGCCCATGATCACAAAGATGAAAGATGCTTGCATATTCCAGCGCGGCCCAGTTAAATCAGTTGATTTAAGTTGCATTGATCCTTTCTATATTAGTGTGTTTGGGCGTTGTAGATGCTTTAAAGCATATTAATTCCATGACTGCTAAAGACCGAGTTCTTGAAATGATGCTGTGCACTGTATGAACAAAAAATGGGCTTCTCGACGGGAGCTTTATTCACAGGCCGTGACTCTCGGGAAATCCGAGCACACACTCCATGATCTTCCATCCATGGTTATCAGTGGACAGAAAAATCATGAGCTGCGTGTCGGTGATTTCCCATGATGCACTCCCCACTGGAAGTGCTAGATCATGAAATCACATCTTGTGTGTCAATGCCTCTCTTAAAGTAACAGAGAAAGGGATTCTATGCAAAAACACTAGGAATTTGTATGATATTTGTACAGTGTACTTTCAAAGGCAGACTGCTTTTTGTGTTGGAAAAGGAGCTGGAATTAAAGCTGTGCTGTTTTTGGGGGAGATAAACAGCATGAGACCGAGATGCACGGTTTGTGTTGCTGCATTATGTGAGGTAATGCACTTTCTGTGCCAGTCCAAGTAATGTGGTGTCACTTAATACTGCAGAGATGCAGTGACAGTTCGGTTGTGAATGCTATTGCCAACACTCTTCCTGTATTATTCTTTTGATGTTGTCACAACCCTCCTGAGTTGTCAGCTGCTTTTTGAAGTTGTAAAAGGAAAAACTTGTATGCAGAACAAATCCTAAACCTTTCGAGATGTCAGCTGCAGTCCAGTATCTAAAATTGGATTGAGTGCTGCATTTTGCCTCGATGTTTTTCTGTTTGCATCAATGTGAGATAAAGTTTGTACTAGCATTCTTGCATTTCATCCTTGGAATTCTGGCGTGGTTGAATAGAAGCGTACTCTTGTTAGATGGTTTTCTTGGAGCTGCTTTTTTAATTCTAGAATCATAAAAGCAATATTGCAGGCATAGAGATAATCGGTGAACATTTCATAATTTCATGTTTTCAGAATAATGGGGCCAGTTTCAGGAAGCTGAAAAGCCTGCAGCAAATAAAGCTTAAAAATGAAGACAACAATGAAAAATTGTCCCTAAAAGATATTACTACCGATTGCAGCCCCCAGAACACCACAGGTTTTGTTTTGATGGAGATGATGATAACATAAGAACATAAGAAATAGGAGCAGGAGTAGGCCAATCGGCCCCTCGAGCCTGCTCCGCCATTCAATAAGATCATGGCTGATCTGATCCTAACCGCCAATCTACTATCTATCACAGAACCATCTCCTGCATCTAACAGAATTGCACACACGAAATAGGAGCAGAATCAGGCTACACGGTCCCTGGGCCCGCTCCACTACCCACAGGGCCATGACCGATCCGAACCTAGACTCATGTCCAAATTCCTGCCCGCTCCCCGTAACCCTTAATGCCCTTTACTTCTAGGAAACTGTCTATTTCTGTTTTAAATTTATTTAATGATGTAGCTTCTACAGCTTTTTGTGGCAGCATATTCCATGGACCTACCACCCTCCTGAGTGAAGTAGTTCCTCCTCATCTCAGTTTTGAAAGAGCAGCCCCTTATTCTAAGACTATGTCCCCTAGTTCTAGTCTCACCCGTCATCGGGAACATCCTCCCCGCATCCACCCGATCCAACCCCTTCACAATCTTATATGTTTCAATAAGATCGCCTCTCATTCTTCTGAACTCCAATGAGTAGAGTCCCAATCTACCCAACCTCTCCTCATATGACCACCCCCTCATCCCCGGGATTAACCGAGTGAACCTTTTTTGCACTGCCTCGAGAGCAAGGATGTCTTTCCTTAAGTAAGGACACCAAAACTGTATGCAGTATTCCAGGTGCGGTCTCACCAATACCTTGTACAACTGAAGCAATACCTCCCTATTTTTATATTCTATCCCCCTAGCAATGAAAGCCAACATTCCATTTGCCTTCTTAATCACTTGCTGCACCTGCATACTAACCTTTTGAGTTTCGTGCACCAGGACCCCCAGATCCCTTTGCACTTCAGTACTCTCCAGTTTCTTGCCATTAAGATAATAAATTGCTCTAGGATTTTTCCTGCCAAAGTGCATCACCTCACACTTTCCAGTGTTGTATTCCATCTGCCAAATCTCTGCCCACTTACTTAGCCTGTCTATGTCCCCTTGCAGGTTTTTTATGTCCTCCTCACTCACTACTTTCCCTCCCATCTTAGTATCATCTGCAAATTTTGATATGTTACACTTGGTCCCTTCCTCCAAATCGTTAATATAGATTGTAAAGAGTTGGGGACCCAGCACTGACCCCTGTGGAACACCACTAGTTACTGATTGCCAGTCTGAGAAGGAACCATTTATCCCAACTCTTTGCTTTCTGTTAGATAGCCAATCCTCTATCCATGCCAGAATATTACCCCCAATCCCGTGATTTTTTACCTTAAGCAATAATCTTTTGTGTGGCACCTTGTCAAATGCCTTTTGGAAGTCTAAATACACTACGTCCACTGGTTCCCCTTTATCCACTCTATATGTTACTTCCTCAAAGAACTCCAGCAAATTTGTCAAACATGACTTCCCCTTCGTAAAACCATGCTGACTTTGTCCTATTAAATTATGATTATCCAAATGTCCTGTTACTGTTTCCTTAATAATGGACTCCAAAATTTTACCTACCACAGATGCACACATAGTTACCAGCCTTCTATCTACTGCCCTTTTTAAATAAGGGTGTTACATTAGCAGTTTTCCAGTCTGCCAGGACCTTAGCGGAATCCAGGGAGTTTTGAAAAATTATTACCAATGCATCTACAATCCCTACCGCCACTTCCTTCAAGACTCTAGGATGTAAGCCATCAGGTCCAGGTGATTTATCCGCCTTGAGTCCCATTATTTTACCGAGTACCACTTCCTTAGTGATTTTGATCGTGTTTAGCTCCTCTCCCCCTATAGCCCCCTGTTTGTCCAGTGTTGGGATATTCTTAGTGTCCTCTACTGTAAAGACTGATACAAAATATTCATTCAGTGTTTTTGCCATCTCCATATTTCCCACCATTAATTTCCCGGTCTCATCCTCTAAGGGACCAACATTTACTTTAGCCACCCTTTTTCTTTTTATATAACTATAAAAACTCTTACTATCTGTTTTTATATTTTTTGCTAATTTACTTTCATAATCTATCTTCCCTTTCTTAATCTTTTTGTTATTTTTTGCTGCCTTTTAAAGTTTTCCCAATCCTCTGTCCTCCCACTAGATTTCGCTACCTTCTATGCCCTTGTTTTTAGTCGAATACTATCCTTAATTTCTTTACTTAGCCACGGATGACTGTCCTTTCTTTTACACCCTTTTCTTTTCAGAGGAATATATTTTTTTTGGAAGTTGTAAAATAACTCCTTGAATGTACACCACTGATCATGTGTCGTCTTACCCTTTAATCTATTTTCCCAATCCACTCTACTCAATTCCGCTTGCATACCTTCATAGTCTCCTTTATTCAAGCTTAGCACGCTTGTTTGAGATCCAACCTTCTCACCCTCTAATTGAATATGGAATTCAACCATGTTATGGTCACTCATTCCAAGGGGATCCTTTACTAGGACATTTTTAATTAATCCTGTCTCGTTACACAGGACCAGATCTAAGGTTGCTTGCCCCCTGGTCGGTTCAGTTACATACTGCTCAAGAAACCCATCCCTAATACACTCAATGAACTCATCCTCAAGGCAGCCCTGCCCCATTTGATTTGTCCAATTAATATGATAGTTAAAATCCCCCATAATTATAGATGTTCCCTTATTACATGCCTCAACTATTTCCTGATTGATACTCCGTCCAACAGAGTTGCAACTGTTCGGAGGCCTATAGACTACGCCCACTAGTGTTTTTTTCCCCTTATTATTCCTTATCTCCACCCAAACTGTTTCATTATCATGATTTTTTGACCCAATATCATTACTCTGTATTACAGTGATTCCTTCCTTTATTAACATAGCCACCCCACCTCCCCTTCCTTCCTGCCTGTCCTTCCTGATCGTTAAATAACCTGGTATGTTTAATTCCCAGGCATTGTCACCCTGCAGCCATGTTTCTGTAATGGCCACAATATCATAACCATATGTAGTTATTTGTGCCATTAACTTGTCTATTTTGTTACGAATGCTACGTGCATTCAGATAGAGAACTTTCAAATATGCTTTGTGGCACTTAGTTCCTGCTTTTTCACTTTTTACCACTTTACCTTTTACTCCACACACTCTGTCCCTTCCTGCCACGCTCTAATAAACAGATTAATCAATGTGGTAAAATAACAACAACTTTTACTTCTATAGCGCATTTAAACATAGTAAAATGTCCCAAGGCGCTTCACCGGAGCATTATAAAACAAAATTTGACACCGAGCCACATGAGATACTGGAGCAGATGACCAAAATCTTGGTAGGTAGGTTTTAAGGAGTGTCTTAAAGGAGGAAAGAGAGGCGGAGAGGTTTAGAAAGGGGGGGGGAGGAAAAAAAGAAAGACTTGTATTTGTATAGCGCCTTTCATGACCCCCGGACATCCCAAAGCGCTTAGGGAGGGAATCCAGAGCTTGGAGCCGAGGCAGCTGAAGGCACTGCCACCAATGGTTGAGTGATTTAAAATCAGGGATGCTCAAGAGGCCAGAATTAGAGGAGCGCAGATATTTGAGGGTTGTGGGGCTGGAGGAGATTGCAGAGATAGGGAGGGGCGAGGCCATGGAGGGATTTGAAAACCAGGACGCAGAGGCAATTTTGCCCCAACAAATCAACCTATGTGCTACCAAAGAAAACTAGAACCTAAGAAATAATTTAGTTTAGGTGTGAAGAAATAAGAGGGAGAAGGCTGGTTCACTGCTGCATTTGTTCATTTAACTACTTTGTTGCCTTTGGGAAAATTTAGCTGTCCAGTTAGTAAGAATCTTTTTGTCTATAATTGGGTTCCAAAGGCGCTTGCGTTTTTTTTCCAATGTTCTGTAGTTTTTACAGTTCAACAATTCAAAGAAATCTAAAAGTGAAATCTGAAACAGCAATCATCAAAACCTATAATGGAGTTTGAGAAATGTAACATTTAATGAGTGCAGGAATTCAAGCCAAAATATAAAATGAGTGCAGAAAATCTTTTAAATCGTCCCCCTTTTGAGACCAATCAAACATCTTCACTTCGAACAGAGGGGAAAAAATGGATAGTGCAGTTATAATGAAACCGCCACCCACTCATAGTGAAAGTCTAAGCTGTTTAGCCCATGAGGAGTAGTGGCATGTTCCTTGCAAATCAATAGTTGCATCTCTGGTCACAAATCACTGATTTTTCAAACAATTTTCAGGTATTGTAACTTTTGCACATCTCTTATAATGCAGAAACTCTTACTGTTAGTTTCAAACAAGCTTCTTTCCCAAATGCCACATCCCTGTGGAATTATGTGATGTAACTATCACAAAAATGATATGAAGGCTGCTGTGAGAGCAACCTATCCCTAGCATGTACCATTGGAAATGTCCGTTGGAGCCAGTCTGTGATTTGTGGAGATCATAAAACTCTTGACTCCATAGCAACTGAAAATTTAGATTCATTATGTGGTGCCCTACAGTAGCCATTAACCCATGATAGATTGTCAAAATGCTCTAAGGAATTTTTGTTTTGCAATTTCTTTTTGCATAGAAAAGCTCTTGGATAAGTGCTCAGTTGCTGTAGGAGATTTGTTACACATCTTAAGCAGGGCCACAAGGGGTTTGCAAATCAGATTCTCTCTCTTTATCTCAACTCTTGGACTCTTCAGATACCTTTTAATTCCCACAACTTCGACTGTTGAAATATAGATCCACGATTGAAAATATTTGGATTTGCATACAGTAGATGGCTTTATTGAGTCACAGTGGGGCTGAAAAGCAGCTCCGTAAACTCCTGTAATCTCTCTCTCTCGAGCTCAGAGAATGGATTTTACATGCTTAACTTGACAAGTACACATGCTTTCAACAGCCATTCCATATTTTGTAACACTGTTCTTTTTCTCAAACTCACAGAAACGTGCCAAGGGCCAAGTGCTGTTTGACCTGGTCTGCGAGCACCTCAACCTGCTGGAGAAGGACTACTATGGGCTTACATTCTGTGACTCTGAAAGCCAGAAGGTGAATTATGTAATTCTACTTATTACTAAATGTGATTGTTTTCCTCGGATCTTTTGAGCAATACGGTCAATCTGCCATACGGTAATGCGGCATACACACCCATTCAATGGCATTACCATAGTCTAATCCCCCTACCATAAACATCCTTGGGGTCACCATTGACCAGAAACTTAACTGGATCAGCCACATAAGTACTGTGGCTACGAGAGCAGGTCAGAAGCTGGGTATTCTGTGGTGAGTGACTTACCACCTGACTCCTCATCCACCATCTACAAGGCACAAGTCAGGAGTGTGATGGAATACTCCACTTGCCTGGATGAGTGCAGCTCCAACAACACAGCTTGATTGGCACCCCCACCCTGCTTAAACATTCACTCCCTCCACCACACTGCAGTGTGTACCATCTACAAGATACACTGCAGCAACTCATCAAGGCTTCTTCGACAGCACCTCCCAAACCTCTGCCACCTAGAACGACAAGGGGAGCAGGTGCACGGGAACACCACCACCTTCAAGTCACACACCATCCTGACTTGGAAATATATCGAAGTTCCTCCATCATCGCTGGATCAAAATCCTGGAACTCCCTCCCTAACAGCACTGTGGGAGTACCCTCACCACACGGACTGCAGCGGTTCAAGGCAGCAGCTCACCACCACCTTCTCGAGGGCAATTAAGGATGGGCAATAAATGCTAGCCTTGCCAGCGACGCCCACATCCCACGAATGAATGAAAAAATACTCAGATTTCATTCATAGTCCTACGATCACATTGGGGAACTGTTATGAGTGAGATCAGTTCACAAAGCACAGAGGTCAATTGTTCTTCTGAGGGAAGTTTGTAAGTTGACAGGTGCATTCACATTCCTGGCCTATCCCTTTAAGGACATGCAGTCTAATTGCTGTAAATAAGAACATCCTTGGGTCAATTAAAGTTAAATGTTCTTGTAGAAGGAAGTTTGCAGAGCTGGTCCCTTTCGCCTTGTATATGTACATCATTGTTTTAGGCCTCTCCTTTTGCTTCTATATCCATGATCTGCTGTCTCTCAGCTTAACATCATCCTGTAACATCATCTGCCTTGCTTCCCTCAGACCCCTTAGCCAACTCCAGCCCACCATCTTGCATTAAACATGTTGGCTCCATTGTCATCACACCCCTTAAGCCAACTCCTTGCTCTCTTTAAAACTCACTATGCATATTTTATTATTTCTACTAATAGTTGGTATTTAATTACTGTGATCTCAAACTATAATTTACTTTGGGGGAAAATCACAAAGTACTAAGGGAGTACAAGCCATTTGGAATAATCCTTGATTCACAAGTGGTGGGCCTGCCTGAGTTCGAGGTAGATCAACATCTGAAATTTTAAAATACCATTTTCAAGATTCAATGCCAGAGCAGTCACCCCACTCACTGGCTTAAGCAGCATTATGCAAGACAGGCCCTATAAGTGCAGATTATGTTTGTGTATGTCTCATGGAGGTGTGGGATGCAAGTCAGTCACAGCTGGCTTCAATCTGGGACAAAATTCAGAGTTTGAGATGCTGGATAATTGGACATCACATCGCATGGTAGGATACATGTAGGAACTGTTGGTGTTTTGTCATGAAACACAATTCCGATGATTTATTACCCAAAGTGCCAATTCAGCCCTGGTAAAACCTTGTGGAAAATACCTCATTTGGATTTTGGAAACTCGCTCTCACCTCCTCCCACCCCAACCTTCCCAGTCTGAATTCAAAATCATCAAAAAAATAAAGCCAGCCTCCCCAGACCACAAGATAACACATGCCCCAACCCAGTGGATTAGCAGGGAATCCAGACACTGATCAGCCACCAGGGGAGTCTGACTTGATTTAACAGACAAATATATATGCCGGAATTTTAAGATTTTGACCCGCCAGGCGCAGGGAGGCCTGGTAGAGTGCGGGAAACCCGGAAGTCTGGGTTTCCCCGCACGCTGTGGCGTATTAACTCCAAAGCGTGCGTGTGACGTCATGGACAGATTCCTTGCCCGGAAGTCAGCCTGATTGACCGGCTCGCTTCCAGTCAGGCGGGGAATGCTGGAGAAGAGGCCGCAGCCCCAGATAGGTGCAAGCCCCCACCCCGGGGTTGGGGGAGGTCCGATCCCCGGGGCTGGGTCCGATACCGCGAGGTGGGTGGGGGGGTCTGATGGTGGGGAGCTTGGGGGGCCGGGAGGAAGCAGCCCTGCTCCTCCAGGCCCACAAGGAGTGCTCTCCGAGGCTGTCCTCGCCTCGGTGCAGCTGCTGGGAACCCGGCCGGCCACAGTTAAACCGGCACAGCAGGTTAAATACGCAGCTTCCAGCCTCCTTATAATACTTAAAGTGCCAACCCGCCTTCCGGGTGATGTTCCCTTCAGTTTTGATCCCCCTTCCCATGAGGAAGTACTTGGGCTCTGCCAGGTTTTTCTCTCAATGACACGCCTGACATTATTTGGAAAATTGCTAGCACAAACTCTCATAGAATGTGTGACACAGCACATGGGCACAGTAATATTCTGTGCAGTGCACCACTTATAACGGAACAGAAAACAATACAAAGCTTCAAGACAACTGCAGCATGTGCATAGAAAGATTTATTTGTAATTGCCTGTGGGAATGATGGGTGCAAATCCATATAGGGCAAACAATCGAGACTCAGAAGAGATCTGCTTAAAAGAAGTGATAAAATATGGGGATTTGCCTATTGGTGAATGTACATTTCTCACCACCCATGAAGGCTTTCGAATATCATTTCACTTTGTCATGCATACTTTTGATTTCTCAGCAGCAAAAGTTTGCATTGCTATTTTCATGCAGTGAAATGATTAGAGCTATTGTGGACATTTTTAATTTCGAAAACTGCACATTCAAATACTTCTTTGGTTTTAAATTTGAAAAATGCATGCTTCTAATTGCTGTTATAATGGCCGGAATTTTCCCATCAAAAAGCGGGTGGGTTTGGAGCGTGGGGGCAGTTAAATTGTTAAAAATGTGAATCCTGACCTGACCCCGCCTCCAACCCGCCCACTTCCGGTTTTGTCGGAGGCAGGATGGGGGGGGGGGCGCAGGCAGCCAACCCGCTGCCAGGGGGCTTTACCTCAATTTAAATATTGTAATGAGGCTGGAAGCCTCTATTTCCCCCCCTCCATTTTGTTTTTAACTGCCTGTTGGACGGGTTTCTCACAATTCGTGAAACCCGGCAGTTAAACCGAGGCGGGGACTGCTGCATCCAGGAGGTAAGTGGCTTTACACCTAACTCTTGGATCCAGGGTCCCTGCCTAATCCACCCCCAGCGATCGGAGACACCCCCCCCCTCCCGCCATGAGGTCTCCAATCACCCTCCCCCTCCCCTACCCCCCGATGAGGAGGACCAGGACCATCCTCTGATACCCCCCACCCCCCCCCCGATTGCCGATCCCCTGCCAATCCTGCAACACAGCACCCCCCCCTCCCCCCAGCTGATCCCGACCCCCATCCTGTTGATCTCTCCCCTGGCCCGACCCCTCGCAACGGTTAAATCAGCTGGGCCTGCGGGAAACCCGGCCTCCTGGGTTTCCTGTCCGCCTTGGACCTCTTTCTCCCGCCCGCCCTGCCCCCAACCCGCCTCCCTGAACAAAATTCCAGCCGAAGTGTTTCGCAGTGCCACAGTTTTTTCATTTTTAAAGCATGTGTCTCAGACTATGACTCCTTGAAGTTATCACAGTACCTGTGACTTTCATTACAGCAGCAGGCATATCTGTGTCGTCCTCATCACATTTTGGCAGTTCAGATTTTTTTCCGTTTATTGATAGCATAAAATGATCACGCTTGCTTAAAGACTGATTACTGACTCCATTTTACATTCTACATTCTAAGTCGAACCATTTTGATGGTGGGTAATATTTATACATTAATGAGACTACTTGGCAATGGCAATTAAACTTAAGGGCCTATAATTATGTATTTAATTATGAACTTTATAAATGGCACTATTGCAACTTTGGGTGCATGAAAATATATGTGCTGTCGTTTTGATATTTTTGTATTTTCAGAACTGGCTGGACCCTTCAAAAGATATAAAGAAACAAATTCGAAGTGAGTCTTTTATGTCTCTTTCTTGGAAACAAACATTAAAACCATCCATTTACTTCAGAAGCTGTACTGAGCAATAAATTAAATTTTTAGTGTATTTCATCGGCTTTTAACTTTTGGCCACGTGCACAGAACTGAATTTGATGTGATCATTCTCATATACAGCAAAGCCCACTTATTGTCCCCTCTCTTACTGCCATGTCTCTAACTGTCGCTTTCATTTAAAGTTATTATTTTCTTCAATAGATTTGCTGTCCTTCCAGATTTGAAGCTGTCACCTTTCTTACGATGAGTTCACCTCTGTTGTCACTCTATTCCATTTTTAATGCACGTGTCATTGTCATTTTCTTGTCACTTTTGTACATCAAGCCTCCTGTTGCTTTCAGTTGTGCATTTTCACAGTCGGCATAATTGGTTTATTTATCCGTGCATGTAAAGCAGATAAACTCTATATTCTTCTTTCTTCAGGCAAGACTCAAACTGATTGGAGTCAGTTTGGTTTGAAAATACTGAAGCCTACCTTTCTGAACTGGGTTTGTTTTTATGAAGTACATGAGAGTAGATCTTGACACATCCTTCCCATTTGAAAAACGGATAGAAATTTTAAACTAGATTGGCTGCTAGGTTAGTTTTTTTTATTTAAAAAAAGAGGCAGACCTGATGCACGTACTGAAATCGTTTGCTTTATCTGTGTCCTTATTTTCTGTACAGACTGTTGTACTCTGTGCAGAGCGTGTATAATCGTGCAAAGGCGGAGAGCTGAGGTAGATTTGATCAAGAGATCATGCTGCAGGCTGCATCATATCTGAACCAAATTTATCTCCAGTTATTAAAAAGCATCATTTTCAAGGTGAAATTACATTTCTGAGATCATCTTTCTCTTATTATAACTCTGTCCCATCATATATTGTATGGAATTCTGATGCTCGATGGACAGTCATACAAATTCAATCTGAAGCCCAAACTGAGATTTACCTCTCAGGAAATCTAAAACAGAATGTTCAACATTTCCCTTTTTTTCAATAATTGTAAAAACAAATGATGTGGCATAGTACCTGAGAACTGGTGTGAATTTAAAGTTATGCAGACAAGGCTGGGTTTGTTGGTAATTTAATTTGCTTTTTCAACAAAGTTCTGTTTTAAAACCCTTTATCTTGTGCTTTTTAAACTTTAATTTGTCTTGATGATTTTAACAGTCACTGAATATATTCTGTCTCCCATTGCCATGTGCCCGACTATAATTGACTATAAATTAGTTGAATTTGGCCATTAATTAATTACATTTCTTTTCTGCCGGGTATCTTGAAGAAAAGCCCCAAATAAAATTAGGTTACTTTATCGTCTTATTTTATTGGATAATATCTTATTTATTTAAATGTAGGAGGAGGAATAGCAAAATAAAAGATACAGCCAATGAAACAGGAATATTTTACAGTAAAACATTGAGAGTGAAAATCATTAGCTGCTTGCAGATTCTAATAATTCCATAATAGAACTGGTCTCGAAGAACCGCACAATCCGTCATAGATCATAGTCTCGATTAGAACATGAACTGACCTGGCTGTCTAGTATTCATAACAGAAGCAATACACTTTCAAAAGGTGCAGAGATCCACAGTTTTGGAACAAATCTTTTCCACAGCTGCTGATCCCGCACATCAAAGTGAAAGGTATTGTAAGTCTGTAAACCGTGCTCCCTCCCCTACCTGTGATGCGTCTGGGGCCAAGAATCCAGAAATTAATTTTAACCACCTTTTTAATATTATCTCCGAGAAAATGTTCCTTTTTTTCATTCCTGTCTTTAAGGTGTTGATAGCATTGGGATAGAGTGCAATGAAACATCCTCAGGGTTGTTTATTAATGGTGTTGTTTGGAAACAATAGCACAATTTTTTTCTGCCAAGTGAAAGTACTTCATTTTCAGGGTTTAAAAATGCACCAGCTTTTTCACTGGCTCTGTATCTGGCGGTCCATTCCAAGGATGGAAAGGCTGCTTCTGCCTTTCTTTTCAGCGTTTTACAATGTAGTCGTAGTCAAGGCTATGAACACAATCTCTTTTTTTGGATTATCCTTTATACGTTCTTTCTGTTGTTGGCCTTCCTTTCTCTGCAGGTGGCCCTTGGCATCTTGCATACACAGTCAAGTTCTATCCCCCAGATCCAACCCAGCTGTCTGAAGATATCACAAGGTAAGCTGAAACAATTTTTGATTCACGAGTACACGTGATGCCATTCACTCATTCCTTTATTGATGCATGTATAAATGTTATCTTTCGTTCCCCATGTTCCTTGCATTTTTAAGGGTGCAGATTTTTCTCCAAGTTACATCTGCTGCCATTTTTTTTTAAAATAAATGAGAGGATATCTCCTGGAGCAAGTAGTACAATTAGGAAGTGTTTACATTTACTAAGTCAGTTGTACAGAGCTGAAGGTTCTCGGTGATGTGGGGAAAAAGGGGGGGAAAAAAGGACCTACAGTACTTTGAAGTCATAAGTCAAGTTTACCCACATAGAGCATGTCTGCTTCATGGTATTGACATTGGTGTGATTAATGTGTATTCAGCTTTGCCATGACCTGCCCTTTTCTAATTCCGTCTCTGTTGTGATTTTGCCATGAAAACGTAGAAAAAATAGGCTGATATAATTTTTTTTAAAAGCAGTGCGTTTGGAACACAAGCAGATGCACAGACACCCAATGCCAGACAACTGACACACTGTAGTGGTATAGCCTTGACTGATGCCTTTCAAGGGTGCCAGCTTTCCTTTTCGCACGCCATGTGGCACACTGGTTTTATCTATGTTCATTTGTTAGAAAAACCTGAATCAATGGTTGGAATGCAAAGGCAAGAACTTGCCACTCAGAATATGTTATTGTCTCAGTTTAGGCACAATTAGAGAAATACAAAGACCAAAAAAAACATTTTTCATTCGTGTTTTCTTAACAAACGCACTCTCCCCTATAGCCAAGAGGGCAAGGCATTGTGTGCTAATGACTTTTCAACGCTTGCTGTGTGGTAAGGCTGCTGGAGGTGCAACTGAAACACCATAGCTGAACAGTGATCATTCACCTCACCCCTCCTTGTCCCCAGAGGCAGGGCTTTGCACTTTTGTCTGATTCTGCATCTAGCCATGCAACTGAGAAGTTCAAAAATCCACCAAGCTGAGCCAAGTGAGAGTGTAAAGCAACACTGAAACATGAACCCTTGACCTTTTTGCTTTGCAGTCAAATGTATTTAACCACTTGAGTGACTGGGATTTCCCCCATCCTCTCATGAACATGCTAAAGCTGGTTTGTTTTGACAGAGAATTGCAAAAAAATGCTGCAAAAGGTTAAACGGTATTATTAGGTACAAATATAAAAATGTGTTTTGAACGTAATTTTTCCCCTGAAAGGATAAATTCAATCATTGGGCCAGAAATTCGGCTTTCCGGCTTCCTGCGGGTGCAAGCATTGCACGCGTACTTGCCTACTGCACCTGCAGTTGTGCTTTGGGCCCACGAGGACTTCGGGTCCTGGGCCTCCTCCAGCTGCCGGCGCGCAGTGCTTGCGTATCCCAGGGGCGCAGTTAGTTCGAAGCGTCCCCTGGGATCACGTGGGCCATGGAGAGCCAATCCTAGCAGGGCATTTTCATTCATAGATTTGACAGGAAGACCTGTCAAATCTATGAATAGAGATCGGCCCCAAAACCACACTTAAACTTCAAATAATTTTTTTTTTTTAATCACATTTTTAAAATAACTAAGTTACATAAATTAACTACTTCAAACTAAAATTTAAATTTTTGAAAAAATGAATTATACTTTTTAATGGTGCTAAACATAAACTTACCTTTCTTTAAAGTATCTAAAAAAGATAAACCTGTTGAAAAAATGTTTGCATTGTAATTAATTAACCACTTACCTTGTTTAAAAACAGGCCTTGCGCCTCCTTTTTAAAAGTGCAGCTTCTCCATACTTACCCTTCCCGGAGAAACCTGAAAAAAAAACGAAGTTCGCTGCGCGCATGCAGTCTCTCCCGCGCACGTGTTCGACTTCTGAACCCCTCCCTTCAGGGGAACGGAAGTTCCGGTTTCCCGCGCACGTGCAGTGCATGCAGGAAACCGGCACTTCAGGTGGCCTTACGGGTGAGTACACAGCGCGTACTCACCCGACGAGCCGCGTTTCTGGCCCAAAGGGGAGACTGGATAGGCACTTGAGGAAATAAACTTGCAGGGCTACGGGGATAGAGCGGGGGAATGGGACTGACTGGATTGCTCCGCAGAGAGCCGGCACAGACCCGATGGGCCGAATGGCCGCCTTCTGTGCTATTATGACTCTTTATGAAGAAGTACTTCACAAAGAGCAAGAGCAGTTGTGTGTCATTTTTATCAGCTGCCTCATGGCCAGATGACATGACAATACATTTCTGTGATTGATATTTTATAAACTGGCTCTATCAAGACCGTGAACCTTTTTTTGTGCTCGGCAAAGTAAGAGATGTTAGTGCTGGGAAAAGAACATTTTCCATTCAGGAACCCAGCGCTCCTGGGTCAGGTATGGTACAGCCGGATACAGAGTAAAGCTCTCTTCACCCTGCTCCGACAATGTGCTTCAGCCCCAACCTCAGAAGAGCATTTTCTCTCTCTCTTCCCCCCCCCCCCCACCTCATTTTTCTCACCCCAATTAACCATTAGTACCAAATTAATGACACATACCCATGCTCATTCAGCCCTTACAGCCAGGAGATGGGAAGGACTTTAATGCCCTCAGCCTGGGCTGGATTTGAAACCAGGTCCCAGAAGTGATGGGCTAATGTCTGACTCTTTGTGCCACCCAGTTCTCTCAGTGGCACTTTAATGAAGGCTATTATTTTAGCGAAAGAGGAACAATGCTGTGTTGTGTTTCCAGACTGGTGAATGTCAGTGTACTGGAACAGACTTGCTGTAACCCAGTATTTGATGTACGTTGTCTCACAAGTGATTACTTTATTGGCTCTGTTCTACTTCAGGTATTACCTATGTCTGCAGCTGAGAGATGATATTATCTCTGGGCGATTGCCTTGCTCTTTTGTTACACATGCTCTATTGGGTTCATACACTGTTCAGGCAGAACTGGGAGATTATGATCCCGAGGAACATGGACCTGACTATGTCAGTGAGATTCGCTTTGCACCAAATCAGACAAAAGAACTCGAAGAACGGGTGGTGGAACTACATAAGACCTACAGGTAAGACACTTTCTACATTGTTCAAATGTGGTCTAAGCTGTTTTAGAATTTCTGATTTATCTATTATTCTAAGCATCGCCCACATTAAATAGTCTCCCTCCTCCACTGAGCTGCTGCCTGTGTAGCCTCCTTCCAGGCTTCAACCTGTATTATTCTCAATTGGTTGGTAGACAGTCTGCAAAATCAATATTAGTAGATTTGCTCTCTGATTAAGTTCTCTTTTTGTTCTCTTAATCAGCTAAGTCCCACACTAGGGTGAGGTTGTGAACTCTGTGTGGGGATTCTTACAAGAAGAATCAGTGTCCTAACCCTACTGATAAAGTGAGCGAGCTCTTTGCCACTTAGGCCACTGAGCTCATCATACACCAGATTCTTGAAATTATTTTGTGGAACGCTAGCATACCCAGTGCTTAGTGAATTTGTCTGAAATTACTCTTATTCATGTGGAAAAAATTACAGAGATAAGGAGGGATGAGACTGTGAAGGGATTTAAACACGAGGATGTGAATTTTAAATGGGAGATGTTTGAGGAATTGAGAACTAATGTAGGTCCGCAAGCACATGTGTGTTTGGTAAGCAGAACTTGATGTGGAATAGAATACAGGCAGCAGAGTTCTGGATGAGTTGAAGTTTACAAAGGTTGGAAGATGGGAGTCCAGCCAAGAAAGCATTGGATTAGTCAAGTCTGCAGCTGGAAAAGGCATGGATGAGGGTTTCAGCAGCAGATGAACTGAGCTCAGGGCAGAGGAGGGCAATGTTACAGAGGTTGAAGTAGTGATGAGACCTGAGTGGGAGTGGCAGCAGTGGGCATGAGCGGGAGTGGCGGCAGCAACATAAAAAGCCGGAGCAGAGAAGGCCCAGGTCACAGCGGACCTTAAAAAACCAAAAAAAAAGGCATGACATCACAGGACAGTAGGTAAGTGATTGGTTGGTGAGTATTCATTTTTTTCTTTAAATTAAGAGCTGTGGAACTATAACTATTATGTTATTAAATATTAACTTAACTAGATAATTAATTAATATAATTATAAATAATCATTTGATTAAAAACTTTATCTAATTAAATAAGCAAATGAATAAAAAAGACTAGAGCTGGCAGGGCAGGCTATGTGTCGGGCTGTAGTATGTGGGAGTTTGTGGACAGTGAGACTGTCCCGGATTCCCACATCTGCGGGAAATGTCTCTGCCTGCAGTCACTCCGGCTCAGAGTCATTGAGCTGGAGTGCGAGTTAGACACACTCCGAAACATAAGGGACGGGGAGGAATTTCTGGATAGTTTTATCCAGAATACAGTCACACCCCAGAAGAAAGCACAGGTTCAGGAAAAGTGTGACTCTTAGGGTGCCGAATAGCAGGGACTTGGGAGAGGTTGAGAAGGAGGTCCCGCGGACACGGGTCCAGTCCAACAGGTATGATGTACTCGCTACCTGTGAGGACAAGGAGAAAGACTGCGGAGAGGACAGCCACGATGCAGACCAAGGCACTGTGGCTCAAAAGGCTGTCTGGTGGGGTGGGGGAAAAGCAGAATAGAAATGTGGTAGTGATGGGGAATTCTATAATTAGGGGGATAGATAGCGTCCTCTGCAGCCAAGAATGAGAATCCTGAAGGATGTGTTGCCAGGGTAAGGGATATCTCGTGGCGGCTGGAGAGGAATTTGGAAAGGGAGGTGATAAATCCAGTTGTCGTGTCAGAACTAATGACTTAGGGAGGAGGTCCTGCTGAGGAGTATCAGGAGTTGGGAGCTAAATTAAAAAGCAGGACTTCGAGGGTAATAATCTCCTGGATTATTGCTCGAGCCACGTGCAAATTGGCAGAGAAACAGTCAGATCAGGAGAATTAATACATGGCGAAAGGGATGGTGTGGGAAAGAGGGGTTCCTTTTCATGGGACACTGGCACCAGTACTGGGACAGAAAGGAGCTGTACCGATGGGACAATCTCCATCTGAACCAGAATGGGACCCGTGTCCAAGCGGAAAGGGTAAATAGGGAGGTGGCAAAGGCTTTAAACTAGTAAGATGGGGGGATGGATGTACAAGAAATGAAACCAGCCTAAATATAAAGAAAACGGGAAGGAAGAGCATAAAGAGTAAAGCAAGGACATTGATGGCTAGGGAATAAATAGTTATAGAACAGGAGTTTAAAAAGATGGATAAAAATAAAGTGAGAGGAACTGCTATTAAAAATGAGTTAATCTGTCTGTACAGCAATGCACAGTGTCCGTAATAAAACAGGGAAGCTGGAGGCAATCATGCGTTGCGAGGAACCAAACATAGTAGGGATTACTGAGACATGGCTACAGAAAAATCCGGACTGGGAATTAAACATCGCAGGATATAACATATTTAGAAAAGATAGGGAGAGCAAAAGGGGAGGTGGAGTAGCTGTACTTATTAGGGATAACAAAATGGCAGTAGAACAAAGTGACGCAGCTATCAGCAACACAGAAATAGAATCCATGTGGATAGAGATAAAAGATAATGAAGGATCAATCACACTAATAGGGGTAGTCTAGAGACCACCTAATTGTGGAAGGGAGGTGGAGGAAGAAATACGCAAACAAATTAGAGAAATGAGTAAAAAGCATAGAATAATAATCATGGGGGATTTCAACTACCCAGATATTAATTGGACAGAAGAGGTAGGTAAAGGGGATAAGGGAATGGAGTTCCTACAATGTGTACAGGGCTCCTTTCTAACCCAATATGTAAAAAGCCCAACAAGGGAGGATACGCAATTGGATCTATTAAGGGGGAATGAACCAGAGCAGATAAGAAAAGTAAAAGTAGGGGAACATCTAGGCAATAGTGACATTAATATAATAATTGAGAAAGACATAAGTATGACAAAGACCAGGGTAATAGATTGGAGAAAAGCTGATTTTTGAGGGGCTTTGAGAGTAAAATAAAATGGACAACAATATTGGCAAACAGTGACTTAGAACAGCAACGGGAAACACTTAAAACGGTGTTCAACAGAGTGCAGGAAAAATATATTCCACTGAAAAACAACAGCAAGCTAAACATTAATGAGATGCCGTAGATGAATAAAGGCATAAGGGGAAAAATGAGGGTAAGGAAAGAGGCATACATTAAGTACATGGACAGCAGGGGAGAGCATGATAAGGGCAAATACAAAGAGATTAGGAGAGAAGTCAAAAAAACAATTAGGAAGGCAAAGAGCAGCTGTGAAACTAAATTATCAAGGAGCTTAAAACAAAATAGTAAAATATTTTACAGGCACGTAAATAAAAAAATGAAGGTCAGGATGAGAATAGGGCCGCTAAGGGATAGACAGGATAATACCACAGGCAGCGATAGAGATGGCAGAGATATTAAATAATTACTTTGCTTCAGTATTTACCAGGGAGATAGAACAGGTGGAGATGACATTGGATTATGAGATTATTAATGAGATAACTGCATTTAAAATAAAAAGAAGAGAAATATTAAATAAAATAATCAAACTCCCAGAATAAAACCCTCGGTCCGGACAGATTACATCAGCGCATTTTAAAAGAATCTAGGGAAGAGATAGCAGAGGCATTACTACAAATATTTATTCATTCATTGGAAAAAGGTGTAGTGCCAGAGGACTGGCAGATAGCTAACTTAATACCTATATTTAAGAAGGGAGATAGAACATGTCCAGGGAACTATAGACCAGTCAGCTTAACATCGGTGGTAGGAAAAATAATGGAATTCCTGCTAAAGGAGAAAATGGAAGAACATCTGGAAACCAAAATATAATAAATAGTCAGCATGGATTTCAAAAGGGAAAGTCTTGGCTTGACCAACCTAATTGAATTTTTGAAGAGGTAACCGAGCGAGAGAGTAGACAAGGATAATGCAGTAGATGTAATTTATCTAGATTTTCAAAAGGCCTTCGATAAGGTACCACATAATAGACTAATGAATAAAGTCAGGGAATGTGGAGTCAGGAGACAAATGGCAGAGTGGATAGCTAGCTGGCTTCAAGACACAAAGCAGAGAGAGGGGTAAAAGGTAGCTATTCAGAGTGGCAGAAGGTGGGAAGTGGTGTTCCACACGGATCAGTACTGGGGCCACTGTTCACAATTTATTTTAACGATTTAAACTTTGGAATAAAAAACACTTTCTAAATTTGCAGATGACACCAAATTGGGGGGGGGGGATAGTCAATACTGAGGAGGACTGCAACAAATTACAAGAAGACATTGATAAACTTGCAGAATGGGCATATAATTGGCTAATGAAATTCAATGCAGATAAATGTGAGGTGTTACATTTTGGTAAGAAAAATAGGGGGGTCACATATTACTTGGAAAATAAGAATCTAAATGGGGTAGAGGAGCAAAGGGATCTCAGGGAACAAATGCACAAATCACAAAGTATCGACACAGGTTAACAAGGCCATAAAAAAAGCAAACCAAGCACTAGGGGTTATTTCTAGAGGGATAGAATTGAAAAGTAGTGAAGTTATGCTAAACTTGTATCGAACCTTGGTTAGACCACACTTGGAGTACTGTGTACAATTCTGGTTACCATATTATAAAAAGGGTATAGAGGCACTGGAGATGGTGCAGAGAATATTTACAAGGATGATGCCAGAAATGCGAGGGTATACTTATCAGGAAAGAATGACAGGCTGGGTGGCTTTTCTCTTGAAAAGAGAAGGCTGAGGGCTGACTTAGTAGAGGTGTTTAAAATCATGAATGGTTTTGATAGAGTAGATAACAGAGTGTTTCCACTTGTGGGGAAGAGCAAAACTAGAGGCCATCAATATAAGATAGTTACCAAGAAATCAAATAGGGAATTCAGAAGAAACTTCTTTACCCAGAGAGTGGTGAGAATGTGGCACTCGCTACCACAGGGAGTAGTTGAAGTGAATAGTACAGATGCATTTAAAGGAGAATAAACATGTTGGGGAGAAGGGAATAGAGTGTTATGCTGATAGTTAGATGAGGAAAGACGGGAGGAGGCTCGAGTGGTGCATAAACGCCAGCATTGACTGGTTGGGCCGAATCGCCTGTTTCTGTGCTGTATATCCTATGTAATTCTATGTCTTTGTGATGGAGAAGATTTGGGGCCAGAAGCTCAGCTCTGTTCAGGGTCAATAGGATGTTGAGCTTGCAAACAATCTGGTTCATCCTGAGACAGTGGCCGAGGAGAAAGGTGGAATCGGTGGCAAGGGTGCAGAGTTTCTGGTGGGGGCTAAAGCCAATGGCTTTGGTCTTCCTAATGTTTAACTGGATAAAATTGTGGTGCATCCAAGACAAGCAGTCTGACAGCACAGATGCAGTGGAGTGGTTGAGAGAGGTGGTGGAAAAGTAGAGAGAAGTGTCATCCTCATACATGTGGAAGCTGACCTCATTTATGCGGATAATGTTGCCAAGGGGCAGCATGTAGGTGATCTTTGGGGGACTCTGGATGCCATTTCTGGAAATGCTCTGGTTACGAGCTGATTGGTAAGAGTGAAACCCAGCGAGAGAAGTCCCACTGATCTGAACAATGAAGGAGAGATGTTGAAGGAGGATGATGTGATCGATCATGTCAAAGGCTGCAGTGAGATTGAGAAGGGATGATGCACCATCGTCATAAGCACATAGGATTTGGTTATGGCTGTTTTGGTGCTGTGGCAGTGAAAGAAACCTGATCATCATGGAGAGATTCAAACATGGAGTTGGAAAAAATAGGCATGGATTTGGAAGGCAATAACCCATTCATGGATATTAAGATATAGGCTAGTATCCCATGACAGAATTTAAAAGTGTTGATGTTAGATTTCCTTTCAAAGAGCAGTGACTACCTTGGGTTCTGGTGGTTTACCATTTTAGAATATATGTTGAAATCTATCTTCAACCTTCACTCAACAATTCAGAGTACCAGTTAGATGTTTTGTCTGTCTTTGGTCCAGAGTTCCCTTTTTTCCTTTTTGTTTCTCTTAGTTTTCTTTCTCGCTCTTCCTCTCTATTTATCCATATAGAAATAACCCCCAGTTTCTGAGAGGTTGAATAAAGTTGGGAAAGGTGCAAAATGCAACAAGCTTGAATCGGGGCCTGTTGATTATCACTTTTGACTTGGAAGGATCTTGATTATGCCTTCATCCCACACGAAAATCACCAATGATCTTTTCCTGAAGGAAGCTTAACTTTTGTTTTACAAATGGTGGTGGTAATTAGCTGGTGCTGAAGTAATGCTCAGCAGCATTAAATTCTCTGCTAGCAATCCAGTAAAGAGCAGCAGTGGATGGGATAGCAGCTCTTTTTTTTGATTTGCCTACTTTTTGAAATGTATTAAGACTCCTACAGAAATGTATAAGGACTGCTTCAGAAATAGGTGGGTAATTTTCACTCTGGGCGTGGGTGGAAAACTGGTGGGGTTGGATCAACCATCCATTGTATACCATTCAATGGAAAGGAAAATCAGGTGGGGTGTTTCAAGGGCGGCCGATTGGCAACCCACAGTTTTCTGCCTGTGCCCAAAATGAGAATTATCCCCCTTAACTTCCTGCATGAATAAGGCAAAGTATTTTTTAATTATTAGAATGATAGCTTCTTAGTACATTGTTTGTTCAGGCTGTGCACTGTCTTAACTAATTGAAATACACAGAACTATGCCAGATGGGTTTACCATTTGTATTTTGCTGCATAATCCTTTAATTTGACTGTGGATTTAATTTTGTGTTAAAATCCCAGTATCAAAATAAAAGAGGAAGATTTTCACTGGTTGCGTAAGGCAGAGACAGGGCGGTATCACCCCGTAACTCATTTGGGGGGCGAAATCTACTGCCCCATTCCCATTCTAGATCTAGTTGACGTCATCCTGAAAGGGGCCTGCCACTGGGTGGCCAGAGCACTTGCCTGTTTCTGGCAATAGGCTCTTTTAATATGCAAATCGGGGTCCTGTAACGCACATCGGATCCGGATTCCCATTTTGAAACAGTGAGCATGAGCTGTATACACTCTGCCCAGATTTACACGGGGGTACAGGTGAAGGGGACCAAATGCGTCAAGTTTAAAATTATTTTTGTGGGTCTAGAAGGAGCACGATTACTCCACCGGGCACCACGGGAATAACGTGGGCTGCTACCACCCAGAAATACCTTTCTGCTGGCCGGGCCGGCTTCTGGGTTGCCCGATATTACGCCAGCCCGCAGCTGACAGGCTACCGAAGAGCGTCCTATGGTACCCGCAGCCTGCCAGCGGAATGGTAATGTGGCCTGATCTTCAAAATGGACTTTCTGCTGACACTATCGGGTACCTACCCAGCTCACACTGCCGGTTGGCCATCTGATAGTGAAGATCTACTTCAAAGTGTTTTTGAGCCTGAGCCATCATAATTCTATCTTTGAAAAGAATTTTAAAAGAGCCAAATCCTATTATTAATAAGTAGTGGAAGTTATTGTTACTAAAAGGGACTATAGTAATGAGGCAGATACTGCACCCATACAATGAAAAATCAGGCAAGCAACGGTTATCATTTAAAGACTGAAATTTTGTGAAATGCTATTCTGTTAATAATCTGATGTCTGTTTGAGTCATTGTATTAAACCGAGACAATAAGCTCTTTGTGCATTACTGTAGGGGCATGACACCAGGAGAAGCAGAAATGAACTTTTTGGAAAATGCGAAGAAGCTCTCGATGTATGGAGTGGACTTGCATCATGCAAAGGTAATTATCATTCTGAGTCGTATCTCTGCTGTAGAATTCTTCAAGATAAATACCAGATGGCTTTCTGTGCCATTAAGGCAACATGTACACAGAGATTTAAAAAAAGATTAACTTCTACTCTTCCTAAAGGTTTGCCTCAAAGCCAATGTATAAACCCCTTTTTTATTTGTGTTATTCTGTTTATTTAATGACCTTATTGTTGGAGCAGAGCTTTCCTACATAACAAGTGTAAGGTTTAATTTTCGAAGCAATTATGTAGGATATGCATATCTGGGGTCTTGACATGTGTAATAGAATCATAGATTGATACAGCATAGAAGGAGACCATTCACCCATCGTTCCTGTGCCGGCTCTTTGGTAGAGTTATCCAGTTAGATCCACTCCCCTGCTCTTTCCCCATAGCCCTGCACATTTTATCCCTTCAAGTATTTATCCAATTCCCTTTTGAATTTTTTTTGATAAGGTAACAGAGGGTTGATGAGGACAATGCGGTTGACATGGTGTATATGGACTTCCAAAAGGCATTTGATAAAGTGCCAGCAAAGTTGAAGCCCATGCAATAAAAGGGACAGTGGCAGCATGGATCCGAAATTGGCTAAGTGACAGGAAACAGAGTAGTGGTGAATGGTTGTTTATCGGACTGGAGGAAGGTACACAGTGGTGTTCCCCAGGGGTTGGTACTAGGGCCATTGCTTTTCTTGATGTATGTTAATGACTTGGAAGTACAGGGCACAATTTCAAAATTTGCAGATGACACAAAACTTGGAAATATAGTGAAAAGTGAGGAGGATAGTGATAGACTTCAAGAAGACAGATGGGCTGGTGAAATGGGCGGACACATGGCAGATGAAATTTAATGCAGAAAAGTTCGAAGTGATACATTTTGGTAGGAAGAACGAGAAGAGGCAATATAAACTAAAGGGTACAATCCTAAAGGGGATGCATGAACAGAGACCTGGGGGTATATGTGCACACATCGTTGAAGGTGTTAGGGCAGGTTGAGAAAGTGGTTAAAAAAGCATACGGGATACTGGGCTTCATAAATAGAGACATAGAGCACAAAAACAAGGAAGTTATGATGAACCTTTATAAAACACTGGTTCGGCCTCAACTGGAGTATTGTGTCCACTTCTGGGCACTGCACTTTAGGAAGGATGTAAAGGCCTTAGAGAGGGTGCAGAAAAGATTTATGAGAATGATTCCAGGGATGAGTGACTTCAGTTAAGTGGATAGACTAGAGAGACTGGGGTTGTTCTCCTTGGAGCAGAGAGGTTTGAGAGGAGATTTGATAGAGTTGTCCAAAATCATGAGGGGTCTGGACAGAGTAGATAGAGAGAAACTGTTCCCATTGGCGGAAGGGTTGAGAACCAGAGGTCACAGATTCAAGGTGATTGGCAAAACGACCAAAGGCGACATCAGGAAAAACGTTTTAATGCAGTGAGTGGTTAGGATCTGGAATGCACTGCCTGAAAGGGTGGTGGAGGCAGACTCAATCATGGCTTTCAAAAGGAAATTGGATAAGTACCTGAAGAGAGAATTTTTTGCAGGGCTACGGGGAAAGGGCGGGGGAGTGGAACTAGCTGAAGTGCTATTGCAGAGAGTCAGCACTGGCTCGATGGGCCGAATTGCCGCCTCCTGTGCTGTACCCATTCTATGATTCTATGAAAGTTACTGTTGAAGCTGCTTCCACTGCCCTTTCAGGCAGTGCATTCTAATCTGTTTTCATAGGTATCTCAGGGACACACTGGAGATTTCAATGGTAAAATCAGATTGCACTGATGCCATTCTCTTTCCCCTCATCCCCACGCCTGATGTTCGACACAGTCCCTGGGCCAAGTACATGCAGGGGACTTATTTCTAGACACTTGATGCTGGGGTTTTTAGAACATGCTCTTCTCATTGAGATTGGAAACTTGTCATCTGGCAGTAGTAGGATGAACCCTTAATGTACTACTCCATGGCATGAAACATGGACAAATCAGCTCCTAGTAGTACCTGTATCTCCACACAGATACAATGCTAAATTCTATGTAGTACGTATCAAAGCAAAAAAAATGCGTGTGCTCTGAATCTCAAAACAGATGTGTTTAGCCATGATACAAATCTCAACAAAAGCAAAATACTGCAGATGCTGGAAATCTGAAATAAAAACAGAAAATACTGGAAATACTGCAGGTCAGGCAGCATCTGTGGAGAGAGAACCAGAGTTGACGTTTCAGGTCGATGACCTTGCATCAGAACTGGAAAAAGTTAGAGATGGAACAGATTTTAAGCAAGTGTAGGGGAAGGGAAAGCGGGGGGTGGGGGAGGGGAAGAAAGAACTAAAGGGAAAGGGCTGAGATAGGCTGGAAGGCAGGAGAGATTAAATAACTAAAGGTATGATCGTACAAAGCAAAAGGAGATGGTAATGGGACAAGTAAAGAAACAAAAGATGGGTCTAGAAGAGGTGTAAATGGGTATAGCAGAATCCTCAACAGCTAACATCAGAAAAAATAGGGCAGAGGTTATGGACTGAAATTGCTGAACTCGATGTTATGCCCAGAAGCCTGTAAAGTGCCTAATAGAAAGATGAGGTGCTGTTCCTCGAGGTTACGTTGAGCTTCGTTGGAACAGTGTAAGAAGCTGAGGACAGAGAGGTGGGAGTGGAGCGAAGAATTAAAGAGGTGACCGGAAGCTCAGGGGTCACGCTTGCAGACTGAATGGAGGTGTTCCGCAAAGCGGTAATTCAATCTGCATTTGGTCTCCCCACTGTAGAGGAGACCGCATTGTGAGCAGCGAATACAGTATACTAAATTACAAGAAGTACAATTAAATCGTCGTTTCACCTGGAAGGAGGAGTGTTTGGGGCCTTGGACGATGGGAAGGGAGGAGGTAAAAGGGCAGGTGTGCATCTTACAGGCGTTACTAATCTCAACATCTGTTTGTGACCCAGTCTTTTATGCACTGCAGCAACAGTGAGCAGATGGTAGCTGTTACATTGCACCTAAGCAAGACCGAACATTAACAGGTCTCAGCATTTCCAAGGAATCCAACTGGTGTTGCGATCTGGAATGCTGCAAGACGCTTTTATTTCCTCCTTCTTGATTTCTGTTTTGGCCTGTTGACCTGGCATTGAGCCTCCTAACTCTCTCCTAGCTACTCTGTGTCCCTCTCTTCTGACTGCCCTCATGTCTCTCTCTTGCCCAACGTATCTCATGTCAAACATTGATGAACCCTGCTACTCTTGTTCTTGCAGGATAGTCAGGGAATACTCTTGGAAGGTAGTGTTGCACTAACCTCTTATATATTCTGAAATTGGTTTCCTATTACTGTAGGTAATAGTTCAGTTTGACAGCGTAAAAATGACTCAATTGCTTTACCTCAGTATCAGGCATGAGAAGTCTCCAGCACTGAGCAATCGAAGGGCAAGTGTGGAAGAAAGACTGTTCAGCCTTGTGCCTAAGGCACGAACATCAGTATTTCATTTCTAGGTGACAGCTGACTAAAATAAAACAAGCTTACTATGACCTTGGTGGATCAGATGTTCAAATAATTTCTTACACTTTGCAATTGTTTTTAACAAATTGTTCCCCTCAACTGCAGGAAATGATCCCTAAGGTTGTAATACAAAGTGTAAAACCATTCCCTTCCAAGGCCCTGAAAAATCCTGTACTGACATGAAATCACACCATTAGTACATTTTTCATTTTCCAGTTAATATTTTATGGATGAGACCAGACTACAGCCAAATTAAACAGATAAACAGTGCCTCGAGGGCCTGCTATTGACACATTGTTAGTCAAGTTCCACCCATTATTTTATTAAAATGTGCCACATTTTGATTGAATTGTTATATTTCAGCATGATTTCACTAGCTGGGATCTAGTGAACTGTTGCTGCATTCCAAAAGATGCATTATTTTGTGTCAAAACAATGGTGTTTGTAAAATGTAGCGTTAGTTGTAGTTCTATTAAAAGCAGACATAATGGCCTAGAAATTTGATAGTGCTACACCGGTTTTTCAGGTGCAAACCTGGCACCTACGCATTCAATATGGCGAGCAGGCCATTACTCACTGGAAGTGTGCTGCCTGCCATATTGGTAAAGTCAGAAAAAGAGGCGTCTAGGACCCACGCCTGAAACCGCCATTGGGCCCTTTGCATAAAAACTATTTGTGGTGTTCTGATTATTTAATGATCTTGTCATTATCAAGCTGGCTGCATTCAGGAAAATCAGGTCTACATGTGACCTAACCAGTGTTCATCAAAGGGGCTGCTGGCGGCCGCCACCAAAAAGTAAGTTTGTAAAATAAAAATTACTTCGCCGAACGTGGAGCCAGGAGGTGCCGGTCTCCGCTCGGGGCCCCCCCCCTCTTTCTCCCTATCTCTTGTCGCTGCTCTCCCAGTCACCCCATAATCATTTCTCTCCCTCTCTCCTAGGATCTTCAAGCAATGCAGTGGCCTGAAATTGAAATCCATTTCACCAGCGAGCTGCCTAGGGTTGCCCGGCAGGTGCCTGCAGCTCGCTGGCATTGTTTAAATCTCATGTAAATGAGGCCCAAGGCCCAATTTCGAGCAGGCCTTGGGATCATTCCCCTGTGCCCAGTTCACGCCGGCAGGCCGTCACAGACCAGTTTCTAGGCCGATTTAATGTTCAAACTGTAAATAGAATTGAAATGTTAACTGAAGAGCTTCCACAAGTGACATTATTGAACAGATACTTCAAATATGATTAATACATTCAGATCTCATACCTCCTTTCTCTGTATTTGCTGGTCACAGGACTCTGAAGGAATTGACATCATGCTTGGTGTTTGTGCAAATGGACTTCTAATCTACAGGGACCGGTTAAGAATAAATCGTTTTGCTTGGCCCAAGATTCTCAAGATTTCATATAAAAGGAGCAACTTCTACATTAAAATCAGACCTGGAGAAGTAAGTGATTTGTATTTCGAGTAAATACCCGATCGTACTTTAATGGGTCTTAGGAACCATACACACATAAAGTACCAGGAAGCACTCAGTTTCAATAATAATAAAAACATCATGTGGCAGAAAATAGAGTGGAAAGTTTGGATGCCAGTCACACTCCATGTAAAGAATAGTATGTTTCCACTCGTCTTATATGGGGGAAAACCTCTACCAGCTTCTTAATGGCTTTTGTTGGATCGGCATCCGATGCACAATAAGTTCCCTGAACACATTCCAGTCAACTTTTCTCTGCTTTTTAAAAAAAAAAGTTAACCCTTGTTCTGGTACTTTTTTTGAAAAACCAATCGCTCTGTTTTTCTCCTCCTTAAAAAAAAAAAAAAAAATTTAAAAAAAAATAAATTGCAACTATGGTTCTGTTTTATTCCAACAGCCCCTGTTCTCCTACCAATTCTCATACCCCCAAACGTGTTGCTTTTTTAAAAAACGAGCCCTTGTCCTTTTTTTCTCTTCTTTTTTTAAATACTACTGTTGCACTACTTTTTCAATAAAAAAAATGCCTGTTTGCTCATAGTTTTTAATTGCCCTGGTTGTGTTGCTTTTTCTTAACACTCCAGCTGTGCGGCTTTTCCACTAATAGCCTCCATTCTGCTCCCGTTTCCATAGCTCCAGCTGTGCTGCCTTTTATTTTTTTTTAACAAAAGCCTGATCCTGGTGATTTTTTTAATTGCCCTGGTTGTATTATCTTTCCAGCAAAAATGTAAACCCCTTTAATAACGTCAAAAAAACCATTTGGGGGTAAAATTTCCACAGGCATTCTCCGATCTTCCGCTGTTTGTCCCATTTCTGCAGGGTTTCCAGGAACACACAAAACATAGGAACAGGAGTAGACTATTCAGCCTTGTATAATAAAAATCTGTCCATCTCAATCTTGAAAATTTCAATTGGCCCAGCATCCACAGCCTTTTATGGGAGAGAATGTAAGATTTCCACTATCCTTTGTGTGAAAAAGAGCTTCTTGATTTCACTCCTGGCTAGGAGATCATTTGAATAGTAGTCTCGAGGTAACAAAAGCATGAATGAGGGGTTCCGCAGCAGAGGAGCTGAGGCAGGGGAATAGACAGGCGATATTAGAGGTGGCAATAGGCGGTCTTTATGATTGATTGTATATGGGATCAGAAGCTCAGCTCGTGGTCAACTATAGTGTCGAGGTTTGGAACAGTCTGAGACGAGGGTAGAGGCAGGCAGTGTTAGATGTGGAAGCAGGCAGTCTTGTGATGAAGAGGATATGGGGTTAGAAGCTCCGCTCAGGATCGAATTGGACAGCGGTCAAGAACAGTCTGGTTCAGCCGGAGACCGTGGTCAGGTAGGGGGATGGAATCGGTGGCTAGGGAACAGTGTTTGTGGCAGACTGCGATCAGGAGTGGGAGCCTGGGAGAATATCCCCTTCCCTATCCCAGGGGTACTGCAGTGAACTGTAGCAATCCTCCGGTTACCCTGAAATCAGTTACCTGAACACACCTAAGGATTGAACTTGGGACCTTGCTGGTCTATATGGAAAAATATATTTTGTCATTTCAGCTCATCATTAAATGCTGCATCCAGTAGAGGATATAGTATAGTATGGTATCCTAAACAGTTCCTCTGAAGACTGATAATCATTAACCTTAATTAACCTGACATTCAGTAAGGAAATAATTTTCCCAGAACACATTTTGATTCATGCAGTCAATTAGGCTCTTTACCAGTGTGCACAATTATGAGGAGATGGTTAAAAATAGTTACCTGCAAAGCACAATAATCATGTATGCATAAATTACAGTTAACCCAAACATTTTCCCAAGCAGACAGCCGGTGACCTCTACTGGTGACATGACTGATAACTGCAAAGGGTGTACCCATTCTTCATCACCCACATATATTTCCAGTGATGGGTATAGAAGAGTAGATGTTCTACAAACCTGTTTGACACTGCACTCTGCAGATTGAAGAAATCACTTGGGGCATTTGATTATTGTAAAGCAGAGTTGTATAAATTCTCCGATCTTGTTTTTTTGAGTGTTGTGCAATATTCTTTCAGTTTTGACAGCACATTGCTGCAATCCTTCCAGTTTTGTTTTGACAGATGATGCTTGCCAGTTTTATAATTCCTATAATTAGCCATTTGTGTATTAGGAATAAAGTGCAAATATTTGAGTTTGACATTGTTGCTTTATTGAATGGCATACTGTACTTCTAAAGGCTCCAGTCATGAATACATAGAAGTGGGAAGACATTGTTCATGAGCTTGTGTTTGGGGTGGCGCTGCCTTGTGGTGTTATTCAGCAGAGTTTACCTCATGTGTTGGCACCAGTAGTGAAGCTTTCCACAGCACTGTGCAGCATGGTTTACATTCTGCTCAGCAACACGGAGCACTGTGCACTGCTAAACAACAGATATAAATGCTCTTTGCAACCATTCGGTGCACAGATATAAAATGTAATTCACAAGTGCAGAGCAGCCACGAAAAAGGAACAGAAATTGGCACCAAGGTAGCTGGGCCCGCTGTGGTTAGAGGTCTGTATTCCCCACAGATGTTCTGCTCAATGTATTTTGTTGAAATGAAGCATGGCAGTGTGACATTTGTACATTTATGGGTGGTGTGACTTGGTCTCTGCGTGCCCTCCTTTGAAAACAAATGAAGGCAGTGCCTCAGGTGCTGCACGAGTCGCTATGATGTCTTCCCAGGAGTGTGGTATGTTGTTTGTGTCCCCCCAATACTGGGAGCAAAGAATCCACTGCAACTTTTGCAATTTCCACTGCAGAAACAAAGCACAGCTCGTACTTTATGGTGTTACAAGAGCAGTAACATTCAGCCAAGACGTCTTTCAAAAATTCAGCCCTCCATTTCCTTTCTCCACTTCTGGAACTTTGTGTGCCTAGAATATAATAAAAACTGTTTTTGGGACAAAACAATATTACAGGTTGAAAGTCAGTGATCTGATTCTGTGTTTGAATGATGACTTCTATATTTATAGTACGATACGTTTTAAATCACCACATCGCTGGCCTCTACTATTCACACTGGTTTCCTGCCAATTACTGTGTGATTAAAACCCAACATAAGCAGCAGCACTAGCCTGTTGCATGTTAAAATGGAGATCATTTGAAGTCTTAAATTGTAAAATGGAAATCCTGGATTAAGCTATTTTTAAGTATGTGCCATCCCAGTGTTTCATCTTGTTCAGTACGGATCTGATTTTGTTTTGGTCTTTTTTTATTCTTGCGATTTGGGTGACACTGGCAAGGTAGCATTTATTGTCCATCCCTTGTTGCCCTGAGGGGATTAAGAGTCAGCTACACAGTATGGACTTCATATTTTTTTTAATCATTCACGGGATGTGAGTGTCGCTGTCAAGGCTGGCATTTATTGCCCATCCCTAGTTGACCTGAGAAAGTCGTGACCGGCCACATCAGAGTGAAGTTGTGAGTCAACTAATTTGGTGTGGGACTGGAGTCGCATTTAGGCCAGACCAGGTAAGGATGGTAGGTTTCCATCCCTGAAAGACATTAATGAACTAGTTTGGGTTTTTACAATAATCTGGTAGATTTCATGCTAACTTTTTTTTTTAATGCCGGCCCATAACTTGCCAAACTTATTGAATTTAGTTTTCTAACTCGCCGTGGTGAGTTTTAAGATATGACCTTTGCGTTGTTAGCCCAATATTTTAACCAGAAAACGTACCATACTTTTGGTCTGTGCTTAACTCTTGTGGATGACGCCTACAGCACCGAGCTCGCTGAGATTTTTTTAAAATTTTGTTTAAAGGGCTTTGTTGCCTTGCTTGGGAATTTTCGGGCAGGCTCCGTTCCTGTTCCAAAACCTCTGCGCAGGAGCTGGTGTGTTGAAGGGGAAGAAGGTTTGTGTTTGCAGCAGATGAGATCACTGGTGTAGATCAGACTTCTGTGATGTGATGTGGTCTTTGTGAAGCTGTCTCAGTTTCAGATGGTTTTAATATTTTTCATGTGCCAGTTGTGGATGCAAATTACATGATTGCGCCATTGAGATCGCAAATATACAAATACCACATAAAAAGCTTCATAAACAATGATATCCTTTTCAATTACCACAATTAATAATTCAATTGGCACTAACCGGTAACAAATGTAATGAAAACTAAACAGGAATGCTATTTGTACATTAAAGAATATTTCACTGTGCATTACATGCTGAAAAACCAGCTGTTAAATTATGCCTTTTCTTCTAGTGTGCTCCTTGCATTTCTGTCAGACTGCCAGCTTATGATCATACTGTAAAAAAGTCATCATTCAAACATGGATGTCACTGATGAAAGAAGAGCTTTTGTTCCGTGTCTCTTCCTGCTCCCGCACTGTTAACTCTGGAGTCCCCCCTCCAAGGATCGATCCTTGGCCCGCTGCTATTTCTCATCTACACGCTGCCCCTCGGCGACATCATCCGAAAGCACGACGTTAGGTTCCACATGTACTCTGACGACACCCACCACCTCTCTCTCGACCCCTCCACTCTCTCTGATTTGTCACACTGCTTGTCCATCATCCAGTACTGGATGAGCAGTAATTGCCTCCAACTAAATATTGGGAAGACCGAAGCCATTGTCTTCGGTCTCTGCCACAAATTCTGTTCCCTAGCCACCAACTCAATCCCCCTCCCTGGCTACTGTCTGAGGCTGAACCAGACTGTTCGCAACCGTGGCGTCCTACTTGACCCTGAGATGAGCTTCCAACCGCAAATCCGCTCCATCACCATAACCGCCTACTTCCACCTCTGTAACATCGCCCGTCTCTGACCCTGGCTCAGCTCATCTGCTGCTGAAACCCTCATCTATGCCTTTGTTACCTCTAAACTTGACTATTCCAATGCTGTCCTGGCCATCCTCCAATTTTCCACCTTCCAAAAACTTGAGCTCATCCAAAACTCTGCTGCCCATATCCTAACTCGCACCAAGTCCCATTCACCCATCACCCCTGTGCTCGCTGACCTATATTTGCTCCCGGTCCAGCAACCTCTCAATTTTAAAATTCTCCTCATTGTTTTCAAAACCCTGAATGGCCTCACCCCTACCTATCTCTAACTTCCTCCAGCCCTACAACCAATGTTGCCTCTCTTTTTGGGGGCCGTGTGGCCCCTTTAGTGGGCTGTGCAGCCCATTCAAAATTCCACGCATGTGCGGTTTTTGTATTTAAAAGCCGGTGAGCTGGCTGCGCGGGAGCTCCAGAACGCTGCGCATCTTAAAGGGGGCATTGCCTACAACCCTCCGAGCTCTGCACTCTTCAAATTCCGGCCTCTTGCGTATCCCCAATTTTAATCGCTCCACCATTGGCAGCTGTGCCTTCAGCCGCTGAGGCCTTAAGCTGTGGCATTCCCTCCCTAAACCGCTCAGTCTCTTTACCCCTCTCTCCTCCTTTAAGACGCTCCTTAAAACCTACATCACCTATCCTAATATCATAATGTGACTCGGTGTCAAATTTGTTTGATAACACTCCTGTGGAAGTGCCGTGGGACGTTTCATTACATTAAAAGCACCATATAAATGCAACTTGTGCCAAATTGAGGACATTTCTGTATTATATTTTTTATAGGACTTCAGACAGGGTAAATCTCAATTCAAACCTGGCCTTAAGCCAGCTGTAACGGAAAAAGAGTTCATTTGCATGTGTCAAGTCAAGGAGCAGTATGTAAAAATGTCCAGATACATCAACAGTTTTAATGAGAGGCGGCACACCTTTGACCTAATTAGCTTCTGAGTAGCGACAGTGGCGCTAACAAAGGACTAAGTCTGTTTGGTACTCGGGCAATCTTTCTGTTAATGTATGCAAGTTTGCAAAACGGAGAATGTAGATGATAGTCATCATCTTTATTGGCTGATCCTTGAGGTTTTACACATGAGAGGAAGATAGTTAATGGTCTATAAACTTGGCCAGACAGCGCCCATTTTTCGGGAGCTAACCGACCTAATAAGCCTCAACATGGCTGGCTGGCTGGAAACGCGTTTGCACCGCCTGCCATATTGAGAAAGGAGGTCAAACCGGCAACATTGAAAGTAGAAAATAATTTATGTAAATTAGGGTCCTGTGCTACTTTGTTGTAGATTTTCGAACACTCCAGTGCTTCACTCGCCACGTGCTGAAATCGCACAGCACAGTGTGACGTTTGCCGGTAAGAAGGTCCCATATGTGGAGCCGGGAAGAGCAGGAGTGCTTCTACCGAACCCTCATTAATAGAGCGTAGGCCACTCCCAACCTGCCAACTACCGATCCCTGCCAGCCACCGATTTTATTTATTTTTCCAGCCCCGCCGCCTACCCATCACTCTTTCTCCTGCCCCTCCCCAGACCTGGACATCAATTGATTTTTTACTATTAATGTACAACTGTTGGAAGCCAAGTGACAACATTTGTTTTCTCCTTAATGGCTTGTGTAATAAACTGAAAATGTAAAAGGTTTATGCTTTAACACATTCATGTTTTGCTTCATTTTCCAGTACGAGCAGTTTGAAAGCACCATTGGTTTCAAGCTTCCAAATCACCGGGCTGCCAAGAGACTCTGGAAAGTCTGCATTGAGCACCACACATTCTTCAGGTAAACAGGAAAGCAAGGGTGATCATTTGTTATGCCTGCAGAGAATTATTAGATGTATTGAGCATGGGTTCAAGAGAAAGTTTTGAAATTGTGCCAATATATCAGAGGTTCTTTACAATACTGCCGTTGGGTGTCATGTAAAAACAATGAGGAATATGCTGTAGAAAGAGTGCCTTTATGTACTCTTTCTGTCAGTGAGGGATCCTTAACAATACATACAACTTTGGAAGTTATGTGATATTAGATTGCTTTTATAATTCAGTTTAAGATATACCAGACAGGTATTGCTCATGAAAGTTGCAGCATACAACAGCAGTATATCTTGATGTGTGGAAGATTTCCTGTTGCAATATATTCTTCTGCCTCTCTCTCCATCCATCTCTCTCTCTCTCTCTCTCTCTCTCTCTCTCCTCTGCCTGCCTCATTCTGGAGGTTTGGCAACCAGTGCAGTGCCTGCTTTCTAGTCTCTGCACAGGCGCATTGTGTCAGCCTCTGCAATTTCCCCTGCCCATTCTGCCACATCTAGCAGTGTTCTTCTGCCTCGCCTGCGTCTTGCTCTATTACCATCAATGTTTCCAGACGACAACAACAATCGCAATAACCATCCTTGTGATTGATGTGCCCATAATGTGTCATTTTTCTCATCATAATCAGCCTCATCACTTCTCTCCTTTTCTTGTGCTAGCTCCAGGTACTCTCTCATTAGTCATTCTTTTAATCTGACAAAGGTCTGTCATGCCATAACTCAAACATTTCTGATCGTCTTCAGGATTGAAGATGCACTTTTCACATCCCTGTTCATTTTGATATTTTTGGAGTGGGGATCAGTTCAAGGAACTCTACAAGTTATTTGTAAATTGATTGCAATCATATATCCCCAGTCCAAGATTTTAGAATGGAGGACACAAAACTTGTGATGGTCTCCAACTGCAAACGTTGCCTAAACTTCAAAATAACTAGCACTGGCATGGTTATTCTTCTTTAAACAGAGCTTTAGCTCTTTATTAAATTCTAAAATATTTACTTGCAGGCACCTGTGAGGTCACCTGCCAAACTGAAATTTCTGGTCCTAGTCATGTGTACATGGTTTACTGAAAGTTCATAAGTGCTAAAAATACAGCAATCTTTCCATTTAACCATATCTTGCTTATTCAATGGAATCATAACCACATTTTCTTTCCAAGCTTGCGTAAACACAGCTTTGAGGGCAGCAAAAACTCTTGTATGTTGTGAGCAGTGTTTACTGGTTAGTGGCTACATGTTGATGCTGTCTCAGGACATGTATGTTAGTAGTTTTCTGTTTCACGCCCTGTTTTGTTTATGATGTGCATGCCTTTCCTCCTCCTTCCATCTTGCCAGTGAACTTTAGTATGACAAAAGCAGTGTCTTCATTTGGCATTAAATAGGCAAAATTTCTGTATTTTCTTCCATAGTTTTGAAATAAATAGACTCAAAGTGGATTCTGACTTTTTCTAAAATTCAAAATGGAGACTCCAGCTAAATTGTCTGGAAGATGCAGGCCAGGTTGTTTGATTCGTAATATTTTAAGGATACCAAGCCTTTATCCCAGCTGCTAATCAAATTATATATGGACAAAGCATCAATAAATATTCAAAGTGGGAACATCTGTTCAAGCCATTCTATGCACAATATGCTCAATTGTATCCTTGGAATCACTGGAGGCCTTTCGCGTGGGATAAGAATTGAAGATTTCTCTCCTGTTTAGCTCAGTTCACTTGTGAAGTTGAATTCCATGAGGTCATAATAGGAATTGCCTGTTGTCTATTGAGTGTTTCTTTGAAAAGTTTTACAGATATTGGACCGTGTAACAAATGCATTCTAACCCCTCGTGGACTGATTCTATCTTTATTGTTTTAAGTGGGGTACTTCTAGTTTCTTGCTGTGTGTTACTGCTTCTATGTACTGTTATTTGTAAATACATGTGACTATTAGTTTTAGCCTGAACGTGATAGTGTGGCCTTTCAGAGTAGAAAGGAGAATGTGGTGGGCACTCCCAAGTCATTTCTAATGCATTATACTTTGACTTAGGGAAATTAGCATTGCAGATGTTAGTTTATATGAAACTCAGCCTGCTTATGAAAATTCCCCTCTGATAAAACTTAAAACTCAATTTTAAGAGTTTGGAGAAAGCTCAAACTATAACCTTTAGAACTCTCTCTCCCTAAACTCTTCTGCTTTGCTATTTTATTCACTTGGAAAAAGGTTTCCTCCAAAATGCATCTCTTTGACTGTTAGACCAAGCTTTGTTACCATGCCTAATTCTTCTACCACTGACTGTTTTACTTCCCCATCCTCTACTACCTTTATTATGAAGTGCCTAGGGATGTTTGCTACATTAAAGAGTGCAAGTTATTATTTTTGTTCTATGATAATTATACAGTATCATTTTACTTTAGCAGACTGCTTATAATATTTATCTGCAGATTAAAGAGAGTTATGGGACCAACATGTGTACAAATGGTTTTTTTATTATGCAATATATTTTTGCAAAATGAGTCCTTTTTTAAAAAGTAATCATCTGGTAACATTGTAATGACCTCATAACAGTATTCATGAGGTGATGTCAGGAAATCATCACAAACTAATATTGTTTTTACAAAATGATACTGTGCCTTAGATAAAGAAAATCACCTGGTCAAGTCACAGTAAAAGTGATCACCTTTTTATCTATTTTAGAGATTTAAGGGACAGGCCTTCCAATGATGAAGGCATTTAAGTGAAGATGAGAATTATGCGAGAATTCCAACAAATTTAAGCTTTTTTAAATAAAAATGTATTTTCTTGGAACAGCGTGATGTTGGATCCCACTGATGTACCTTTCCAAGACCAGTGACTCTCACAAATGCTCGCTTACACTTTCATGTTTTATGTAGTGAAAATCCTTACTGTGTTTATTTAACCACAGATTTGAAATGTCGTATAAATAAAGCTGTTTGCTACCCTTTTATAGCCCCTCCACATGGGAATATTCCCCTTTTTTTTTTCTCTGATTTTGTTTCCTTGATGTTCCCCATGCTCTCTGCCCGTCTCCAGTCTACTCACCTCTGAAAGGGCAGGATGGAACAGGCAGTCTTGAATCATTGGCCACCACCAATACTACTGTTTGGCTCTGCAAGAAACTTGCAAGAGTAAAGACTTCAGTTGATTTTTGTTTCTACCTGTGGGGGCAACCCACAATGCTGTACTGCTTGTAAATCTTTTAACACCAATAGAGAGCTTGCAATGAAGAGGAAGACAATATTTTCAACCAATATGAACAATTATAAATTTTTGGTAGCAGGGCTATTAATAAACCACTGATTCACAGTGAAAATAAAGGAACCTTCGCCAATACATCTTTTTGTGTTTATTTGCAGTTTCTAAAGATAAATGAGAATACAATTCTTTGTAGGTGTGTTGGTGTCAGCACAAGACAACTATACAGTTTCTCTGTTGAACAATGGATCTGAATTCTAAATGGATGCAAATCAGAGAAAACATTGGAATATGAAACGAGGAACCCAACACTGGAGCTTTAGTGACTCTAACAATCGTATCTCTTGTAGTCAGTGGTAGCCATAAGACCGTTGTTGGCAAGCTGTAGAGAGATTCTGTAAAGCTACTAAACTGAAGAAACATAAAAGATGTTTCATGAGAAACTAGATCTGGAATAAGGTGGCTATGCCATTGTTTCAGGATTCAATCCTTTCAAAACTGCTGAAACATCTTGCTCCTTAAGAAGGTGACCTTTGCCCTCTTTATCCTCTGCAACTACTGCCCTATCTCCAACTTCCCAATTATCTCTAAGGTTCTCAAGTATGTTGCTGTCGCCCAACTCCACACCCATTACTCCCCCTGTTCAAATCCCTTCAGTTTGGTGTCTGTCCCAGCCATGGCACTGAGCGTATCCTTGTCAAAGTTACCCTGTCCACGGTGTATTATCCATCCTCTTCCTCCTTGATACCTTTAACCATGCCTTTTCCATCTCTCGACTCAACTTTTCCAACACTTGCTGGTCTTTCAAGCTCTATTCCACAGAAACTCCAAATCATTCAGAAACTCTGTCATCCAGAATTTCACTGCCTGTATCTTGTCTGCACTAATTCCCACTCACCCTTTGCCACAGTCCTTGCTGACCTCCATTATCCTTCCATCCCTCAGTAGATCAACTTCAAAATCCTCATCGGCAAACCCCTCCATAGACTTGCTCCTCCCTACTCCTCCAATCTTGCCTCCCTGCCTGCGCTCACTGTTCTGGAATTCACCTCCCAAACCTCTTTGCATCTCCACCTCACTCTCTCCTTTAAGATCCTCTTTAACACCCACCTCTTTGACCAAGCTTTTAGGCACCTTTCCTAATATCTCCTTTTGTGGAGCACTTAGATGTTTTTTCGATGTTAAAGGTGCTGTGTAAATGCAAGTTGTTTTTGTCACATCTTTGCTTTATATTTTGTCAGTTACTTTGGTGATTGACAAAATTTGTCTCCGTCTTTTATGTGGAGTAACTGTGTTCATTTAACTTCCTTTTAGACTTGTGTCCCCTGAGCCACCTCCAAAGGGATTCCTTGTAATGGGCTCAAAGTTCCGTTACAGTGGCCGTACACAGGCTCAAACAAGGCAAGCCAGTGCATTAATTGATCGTCCAGCACCCTATTTTGAACGCTCTTCAAGCAAAAGATATACAATGTCAAGGAGTCTAGATGGAGGTATGATTTTTTTTTTTGACATATAATAAATATTTTGGTTGGCACAGTGCACGAGTGCTAACAAAGATGTCTTCCATTAAATCTGCGCTTCAAAAAAAGTGCAGTGCATAAACTGTGGTGAGGAATCTTGGAAATTTTTGTCCAGGAGAAAACCATTAAGTTCACAATACCTGTGGTGCCACCTCCTGCACCACAGCCACACACTCTGATCCTATTTCCCTTCTCTTTCCTCCATACTGTTTCATATTTTTCTTCTTTTTCATGAGAGGGTGTAATACAGTTTTGTCCCTTAAATGGGACTTCCTCCCATGTGTAAAGTGCTGCGATTGTAAATAACTAAAGCAGCTAAAATAAACTTGAGAGACGTTATCATTTGAATCACTGAGCTCTATTGAATTTTTTGGTGTACCAGTACATTCTGTTTTAAATGCTTGGTGATAATTTTCTTTTGAAAGTACTCCGCATTATTTTGTGACTCTGGTCAAATATTTTTGAGGGCAAATGAATGGCTTTCCAGGTAAGTTTCCACGATGGTGCACCAAGATCTCACCAAAGGTGCAAATGGCTTCACGTGGTACATGTAATGTATGTTTTCCAGCCAAGATTGAAGAAGCAAGTTTAGCCATTACAAATAAAGAAACAAAAAGGCATTAAGGACAGGTCAGATGTGAATAAGCATTTTTTTTTAACCCTTTGTACCAAACATACACTGTATTGCTCCCCGACTGCATTGCAGCACGGTAGTTGGACAAGGTGAAGAACCTAAATAAAATTATGGTTGCAATACTTAAGGTGCCACATTTATACAGCCCCAACCTCCACCTTAGCAGTTTTCTACAAGTGAATTTAAAGTAATTGGTAGGAGGTTTAGAGGGGATTTGAGGGGAAATTTCTTCACCCAGGGTGGTTGGGGTCTGGAACTCGTTGCCTGAAAGGGTGGTAGAGGCAGGAACCCTCACCACATTTAAAAAGTGCTTGGATGTGCACTTGAAGTGCCGAAAGCTACAGGGCTACGGACCAAGAGCTGAAAAGTGGGATTAGGCTGGCTTGCTCTTTGTCGGCCGGCGCGGACACGATGGACCGAAATGGCCTCCTTCCGTGCTGTAAATTTCTATGATTCTAAATGCAAATTGAAAGGGGGCTGAATAGGACCTGAAATTTGTATTGAGGCAAAATGCATTTGAAAAATGTGAAGCAACGCATTTTTGTCACAATGGAAAACAAAAATTGTTGTTGTTGCTCATGAAATACACATGCTGCTGTTTACGACAGTGTTGCTTCTAATTCGGAGGTCCCTCATAAAGCTGTAACACATTATTCTCAAGTATAGAAAGTGGCCGGTTCCTCATTTAATTTTTATCAGCTATTTAAACTGTTGATACCAGATATCACACTGAAAGGTGTCCTGCAAACTGATTTTATAGAGGATTGATTTGACATTCAAATAAATTATTTGATGTAATCATTGAGTTAAGTTCCTCACCTTGTTAGTATAAGAAATGTACGAGTTCACCCCGTCTCCTAATGTGGTGCAGTGACATATATTTTACAATGCAGATGTTTTATTGCTCTGGGTTAAATGTAACTTTACAAATGCGTAAATAAGTGGCCTGTAGAAACCGCAAGAGTCACCACATATAAAGTATGGGGCTAATCGCACAGGCTCCTTTTATTACTTGCTAATAGAAACTACACTTTGGCACTGAAAGAAATATTGATGTTACCACATATCCTTCAAGCCACAGCAACTGTATTCAAAGATAGCAGCATTGAACTTGGATGTGTGCTAATTTCCAACTTGTTTTTAAAAACTTGTGCTGAAAACATATGAAGGTCCAGTATTTTGCAGCACTGTGGCAAAGGTGTTATAGTAGTGATTGCGCACATTCACAAATAATGCGTTCATTCACAAATATGAGAGACTCATAGCTGGCAAACACCACAGTGCTCTCTCTCGCTCGCCGTGCCTGTGGTGAAGTGGCCCTGCTGCTGATTCCACGGTTCTTGCTAAACTTTGAATCATTGAATTTTACAGCTCAGAAGGAGGCCATTCAGCCTATCGCACCTGTGCCAGATCTCTTTTTTTTAAAAAAAAAAGCTGTCCACAATTCTATTCCAGAATTTTTCCCCATACCCGTTTACTTATTTTTTCAAATATATATCCACTTCCATTTTAAAACAACTTGTGCATTCTGCTTCCATTACTGTTTCTGATAAGTCGTTGCATGTTTTAACAACCATCTCCATTTAAAAATAAATAAATAAATAAAAATTCTCCTTTGTTCTTTCGGTAGGAATCTTAAATTTATGTCATCTAGTTGCTGACTCACTGACCAATGGAAGATTTACCTTTTGAAAACTTAATAAAATTTTGAACACCACAGATCATTTTGGAATAATTTTTCACTTGAGCGAATTATCCTTTTTAAAGCAGAAAAGAGCAATATCAGGCTGCTGCACTCTACATCATCTTGGCAAGTGAGGGAAGATTGCAGATTAAAATCCGAATGAAGTGAGCTCTACCGAGAATCTGTTCATTAATTCATAGTACTCCAGCCCAGTAATTGTCATTTAAAGTGACCCTATTTTGCACAGGCCACCATGCTTTTCATGTAAAATTATTATAGTACTTGTCAAAAATAAACCGGCTAGTTCTATCAGTGAGATAAAGCTTTCACGAAGAGAACTTAGTACTTTCTCCACCCTTTGAAAACCAGAGAAAGGGAATGCGAAAGTCAAACCACTCGGGGCAAGGTGCATTTGTGCATGCTCGCCTGAACACTCCACAGCAATGTGATATAAAATATTTAACTTTATGTATGAGTGATGGTGCTACTAGGGAAATCCAGATCCAACATCTTCACATTAGTGCACGTATAGTAGTTTAAATTACTTGTTTGATATGTCAAAAGGACTGCACAAATCAAGCAAAAAAACTGAAAAAGGATGCGTGCTGACAGTTATGTAGACAGAGTGGCAAAGTTGTGGCTTTTTCACTTGAGCGGAGAAGACTTGAGAGGAATCTTCAAGATTCTGAAAGTTTGAGGTAAAAAATTTTTTGTTTTCACTGATTAACGAGGCCGTAACAAAAGAACACAAATTTATGATAATCAAAGAAAAGTTTAAGATAAGGTTTATAAAAAAAAAAAAAAAAAATCTTTACATGAGATGGTTAGAATGTGGAATTCTCTGCCACTCTGATGTTGAAGCAGAGTCCCTAAATTCTTTTCACCTAGGAATTGGATAGTTGCTTGAAAAAAAAAAGAAATATTAGAGTTTGGGGAATGAGAAGGAGAGTGGGATTACGTAAACAACGGCGCAGACTTGATGGGTCAAATGGTCTGTTTCTGTTATAATATTCTGTGATTCTATGTATCCATCTTGTTGGCACATTAGAACTAACATCAGTTTCACTCTTGAAAAGATGCAAATGCCAGTTTTTACTTATTCCATAAATGAAATGCAGGCAAGAGTTAAATTGTAATCCTGCATCCGTGTAAATTTGTGCATCATATATGTCTGACTCCAAAATAATCAACAATTCACATCCTTATTTGCTTAGACAATATGGAGCTTTGGCTGTAGTAGTGTATTTGAAAATAAGTTTGATGTTATGCGGTATCAATTAAAGGTAGGATCTGCAAGTGGGGACATAATAGGGGAGAAGTTGGTGTAACGCCAGAAACCGGCGCTGCTGGAGGCCCAAGGCCCACTGCGAATTGAGGTTTGGGCCTCATCGACATAAAACTGGCGAACTACGGATGCTAATCGGGCATCCCAATGCAGCGGACCAGCCCTGGAAAGCTTGTCTGGCTGTGACATGGAGCCAATCCATAGGTAAGTCTGGGGGGTGGGAGGCAAACAGAAGGGGGAAGAGTCCGCGGGGGGGGGAGGGGCAGGGGCAGGGGCGGAGTAAACTGGGCCTACAGAAGCCCGCAGTTTTGTTATGGAGCCGGGAGGAACACTGCTGCTCCTCCTGGCTCCACATAGAGTTAAGTATAAAAAATGTTGACTTGCATTTTCATCGGTGCCTCCAGCAGTCTCTAAGTACGCTGTATACCCAGAAACACTGAACGTAGCATGCGTGGCACTTGCTCCGCCCAGTTTATGCTGCATTTGGCAGCAGGGGTCGTAAAACAGCCATTAGGACTCTGATTAGCCTGTTTTAGGTGGGCATTCTGGACACTTAGACATTGGCACACTTCCAGGGTGCACCCAGGAATTGGTCCCCCCAACTCTAATTGTTTGCCCAATAAACGTGCCGACGGGGAGCAGTTTCTTCCCCCCCCCCCGCCCCCCCAAATGTGTTTTCAGGAGTAAACTAGTGCAGCTTGACTTTCCCTTGTATCAAATTACACTCCGTGCTTAGTATAAAATATGTTAGAGTATAATGACCATATTTTACGTCAGATATTCTGACTTGCAGAGTTTTTCCGTCCAGCTTCAGTTGGGGAAAACCACGATGCACTTTTGAAGGAGTCAACGAAAGACGCAAGCGAGACTTCAAGGACAGAGACTCCAGACACAACACAGTCAGACAGCAAGAAATCCTCCCAAAAATCAGAAAAAACAGATGAAGTAACTACACCAACAAAAATTAAAGAAATGAAGGTAAACCGTGTTGAAGTTTTAAGATCCTGATGCAGACAATCTTTTTGCTATTAGCCAATAGTCTACTGTACTCGGAGATCAGTGGGATTGTGTAGAAATACAAGAGAGATTCATGTCTAGCCTAGCATGTGTCTGTAAATAAATACTCTCTGCTTTTGTCTGTCTGAGTCAAGTCAGACAGCATAATTAAAGACTTGGATTAACACACTATCCAAGTTCACTGCTGGGACTGGATTCAAATCCAGCTGATTCTGGTGGGATGAATCTCCCCACTGTGCTGGTTCTAAGGAGCCTAAATGATATTGGTGTGAGCAGTGCAAACTTAGTTCCTGATGGGAGTAAGTCCAAGCTCAAAATTGCCCATGACTCAACACAAATTGCAGCCTCACTAGAAAAGCTCATGCGGATGGCTGAGAAAAATAGTCAAATTCATATTGGTAGAGAATGAGTGCTTTTCTAAGGTAGGGATTAAGTTGCAATCTTGGAATGGAGCAGAGGGTTCTTTCATCTCTAAATGATAATGCTATATCTGACTTGGAAGTGCTTGAAATTGACACCGATGACCCAAAAGTACAATCAATAACCAGCAGTAAGGAGAAAGTTGGGGAAAAACATCAAGAAGCCAGAGAGTAAGAAGACACAGCAGAGTGGCTAGAGATTGCAGTCCAAGGTAATGAGTGACCCGAGACCCCGAATCAGAGATATTGGAGAGCGACATCATGACAGAGGACAGCATGATAAGAGATACGGAGAAGAGTACATGTTCGTGGTTAGATGCAATAAAGGCTGCAGTCGGGCTTACTGTCACTGTGTCTGCTAACTCACATAGATACATGCCTGCTGCTGTTCTGGAAACTGTGCAGCAGCTGCTGCTAGTACTATTGCTATGCATGTATTATCACATACGTTTATATCGCTATACGATATACCTGATGCAATACGAAGATAAGCATGAAGTTCCATGGGTAGCCTGACCAACATTTCTCCCTCAACCAATACCAGCTCTTAACAGGTGTACTGGGCATGTTTTATAATAGTGGATGGGCCAGTTGCTGAATATAACAAAGGAAAGGACATGCATTTAGATAGCGCATTTTACGACCTTTGGACGTTGCAAAGCGGTTTACAGCCAATTAACTAATTTTTGAAGTGTAGTCACTGTTGTAATGTAGAGAAACAAAGCAGCCGATTTGCAAGCTCCCACGAACAGCATTGAGATATATGACCTGATAATCTGTTATAGTGATGCTGGTTGAGGGACAAATATTGGCCAGGACACTGGGAGAATTCCCCTGTTCTTCATCGAATAGCGACACAGGATCTTTTACGTCCACTTGAGAGGGCAGATGGGGCCTCCTTTTAATGCCTCATTCGAAAGACGGCACCTCCAACAGGGCAGCCCTTCCATAGTAGTGTAATGAAGCATCAGCCGGGATTATGTGCTCAAGTGTCTGAAATGGGGTGAGAGTGCGACCACTGAGCCAAGGCTGGCACTGCAAGTACTTGACAAGAAAGGTGTTCTAGCTGTCTGATCCAGTGAGGTAACTTCCAGCTCAACTGAGCTTGTAAGTACACCTGTGTGTAGAAGGTGGGTTTTCAATGAAGTAATGCTCCTTTTCCAGATGTTTAGAATTGGAGCTCGGGTTTATTGCAGATTTCCCAAGTACATTAGTTGATCTATTTTTTGATGGCTCTCATCTGTTTGAGAAATGGAGCCACAAAGTTTTAGGAATACAACAGACTATCCCAGTTCTGATTCCCAAGGATCACCCAACCCAGAAAGCCAGTGATACATTGGACACAAACAGAAAAGCTTCTGTGGCTGACAGTTATGCCAGTGCTAAACTGTGAATTACTGGATAACTGGTAGGAGTACAGACTCTTGGTTTTTCCTTTCTGTACTAGTTCTTGGTAAGAAAGAAATACTTGCATTTATATAGCGCCTTTCACAACCACTGGACATCTCAAAGCGCTTTACAGCCAATGAAGTACTTTTTAAGTGGAGTCACTGTTGTAATGTGGGAAATGCGGCAGCCAATTTGCGCACAGCAAGGTCCCACAAACAGCAATGTGATAATCTGTTTTTGTTAGTTGAGTGATAAATATTGGCCAGGTCGCCGGGGATAACTCCCCTGATCTTCTTCGAAATAGTGCCATGGGATCTTTTACGTCCACCTGAGAGCAGACAGGGCCTCGGTTTAACGTCTCATCCGAAAGACGGCACCTCCGACAGTGCAGCACTCCCTCAGCACTACACTGGAGTGTCAGCCTAGCTTTATGTGCTCAAGTCCCTGGAGTGGGACTTGAACCCACAACCTTCTGACTCAGAGGCGAGTGTGCTACCCACTGAGCCACAGCTGACACTGTGCAAAGTGGTAAGCACTTAGCCATATGCAAATTGTTCAGGAATGATCTTCCTGCGATCGAATCACTTATTCGCAATGAGTATGATAACTGAAGCAAAAAAAAGACTATTATAGGGGGGGGGAAAGAGCTGCACTTTGGCATGATGTGTTGTTGAGTACTGACATAGGCTGTCTATTATAGTTTTTTGGAAGAGGTTTGCTTTCTGTTTCCAGGACCAAGAGAAGCAAAATTCCACTGTGTATGACACCTTCTGGACGTATATTCAGGACTTATTTTATGTCTTGTACTGAGGTGAAATGTAACAATGACCGCTTTTTCATTTATGATTAGGAGATGGCTTAGCAGGGCAACATCTTCCGTTGTTTAGATTTGCGAACGGGGCCTGGAGCACCCAGATCTCTTCAGAAACCTGAATATTTAATGCGTGCGTTCAGCTCTGAAACTCAAATTGCACCTCTGGCATCTGGTTGCTTCCCTGGACAAAGTTGTCTTCAGTGGGCACTGCAAGTCATGGGCAATCACCAGTACTTGCTGTTATACTGTCAATAGGGAGAAGCCCTTGTCCAAAATTCTTAGCTAGCTGATAATGAAGTTTTATGTCGTGATAGAAATCACTGTTTCAGCATTCTTTGCTGTCTCAAATAAAACCAAGATGGAGCATTTATTCCATTATTCAGACAATTGCTGATTACATTGTTAGCTTGTAAACAAATCTAACATTTTCCGTGAACCCAGTGAATTGTTGCTATGAAAAGGCATTGGATAAATATGTTGGTGAAAATTGATTATAGCAGTTCGTCCAAAGAGCAAGGAAGGAGCCATATTTAAAGTTATTAGAGGAAAAACTCTAGTCAAAATATGGGCTCATGTTAAGTGTGTTTGCTTAGAAGATATTTCCACATAGTTGTAACAGAGTACAAACAGTTTGACTGTGGCCTCAATGGTGGCTTATAGCTAGACGGGTCCTTCTTCCTTTGCTTAGGGAAATTTATGCAGGATATATGGAGGAGAATGAATAACCAGGAAAGATAGCTTGGTCATCAAAGAGTAAAAGTCCTTTGTCCTACTACGTTCGTGGACAAATTCCTAAATCTAAATATAAGAGTACCACTACACCTTCTAAATTATTTATCTTTTTCCAATAAAACCTTTAAAAAATATCGACGTTGACTATGGTCATTCTCAATGATCTTGAGTCACCCATGCAACCCAGTGCTTAACAGTAGATTTAGAGTGCAATTACAGTACAACTGCATTGTTGATGCAAAGTGGCCGTGTGATGTAAATGTAAACTAAATCCAGAAGCAGGGTCCAAGCTGACCTGGAGTGAAGCAGAGTGAGATTCCTTGGAGGAGAGGGTCTTATTTACTCGAGTCAGGTCAGACCTTAACTCCAGATTGACCCTGCACAAGTTTAGTGTCAGTATGAAGCAGAAACTGCTTTGTAACAACCTCTAAATTTGTAGTGTGAATGCATCCTTTCTCTTTTTTTATTGATTTTAATCTATTTTCCGTTGCACAAACTGCTTTGTTTCAAGCATTGTTTTTCAAATTTTCAGGCTTGATTCCGTGTTTCACATGGGGATCAATAAATTATGATTGTTCGTGTTTTGGATTTAATTGACTTGATTTCTTTTAAAATTTTGCTGTCAGATGGAACATGAAGATGAGCCGAAAATTAGGCAAGAGGTAGTGTACAGACCACGGTGGACTGGTTTTTACTGTAGTTTATGTGAAACATTTTCATACCTGTTTTAAAATATTTCTCCAGTTAAAAGATAACTGGTTTCTATTTATTTTTGAATAGAGATTCACTCATCAAACTAAATATAGATATAACATCAGTTAGATCCAACTCATATATCCTTCAAGATTTATCACCTACAAAATCCAAGATTTTTACTGCTCCCATTGAACTGTTGAATTATAATTCAAAACTGGAAATTCATGGGGTTTCAGAGATTAAAAGGCTGAATAATCTGTCTCGTTGCCACACAGGAAAGTGGGTGATAATTTTCTGAATCATAGTTTATTCATTGTTGTCAGTACACTACTTATACGCTAACATACATTTCATGAGTGACTGTGGTGCTGTCAAAATGCTAGAGACTTCATTCTGTGAAAGATAACTGATTCTTAACTATTAGCCACCTTTTGATGAAATTATTTGATCACCAGATCCATTGCAGTATAGCACACCATGCTTTTTACTTGCTTGCTGTGCACAAAATCCCTTGCCATTGATTTCTTTTGTGTGTTAATTTTCCATCTTGTGGACTGTATTTATCAACATTAGAGACATGTCGTTTCCAGTTAGATGCCATGTCACTTCCACTTGATGCAGAAATTCACTCTAGAATGTGTAATCGTGCTTTCTTATCTATTGAGGAGGAGGGGGGAGGAATGAAGTGTGGAAGTGCAAATGTAATTCGACATGAGGGAAGGTTGTTTTACAGTGGGGGTTGGATCACATGTCTTGAGTGGTGTCAGGGTGGCTGGAATTACTGCTGAAATGCATAATATTTGACGTAGGAACTGTTACCATCTCCATCAGAGACAAAACTGGTAACTGCTGAGTTCTGTGTTAAATACAGCTCATTACTCACATTTGCATTGCAACTGCTATAGATTTAACACCGTTCCATAAACACTGAAACTTTAAGCACTGTACCAAGGTACCTTTAGCACTCATTAATATACAAGCACGATAAGAAGGAGATTGAGGATGGCCTACCTAAGTTTGTCATGAAATTGACATGCCTACAAAGTAATTCTGGGAAAAGTACCATTTGACATATTTAGGGAGGATGAGGTTAGAAAGTATATTTTGTAATGAAATCAGATCACACACAATTAAACTGAATTACTTTTGATAATTGACGAAACATTCACTACAGGAAAAAAAACATCATCAGTCCAGTCACCTTCCTAAGGCCCTAAAGTGACGGGACAGTAGTGTTCCAACACCTAACTTTTGTCTGAAATTCCTGTCTCTGCTATTGTAACTGAGTTGTCAATCCATTTATTTTAAACGGTTGACACCTTCACTAAAATCATGTAGGGAAATTTCAGAAAATACGTTAAGAAATGGACATGGGGTACATCTTCTTCCCTCTGGTTTAAACATCCCTGATGAACAAGGTGTTACTTCTAACATAACATTCTCTCTTTTTCCCAATTGTGCCAGTTCCTGGACAAATCAGAAGATGTACTATTGAAGCATCAGGCCAATATCAATGAACTAAAACGGACTTTACAGGAATCTACTAGTATTAAGATAAGTCATGGTGACCGGGAAAAGAAATTAACTACTTCTCCAACTTCATCGAAACCTAAAGACAAAGAGCAGGAGGAGTCTGAGAAGCTCAAAGAGGTGGGTTTTGTTTATAAACACATTGTTGAAGTTGTAGGTGTGCTAGATCTGCCGACTTGGTTTTGGCTTTTGGTTATCCGTTTGTTTTTTAGTGTGTTGGTGGTGGCTATTTTACTAATTGCAGCTATGGTATAACTAGGACGGGTGTTATTTTAAATTGGATTGTACCACAGCTAATTGTATGCATCTTACACCGAGTAAGGTTTCAACCTTCTACTTGGTACAAAATAAAACAAGAGGAAGTTGTAACAGAGACCTTACAGAGTGAGCAACAGTTAGACTATTGAACATTCTCGGGAGACCGAGTTAGTATCATTTTAAAGCATTTTCTGCATACATTTTTTTTGATGCACTGTGATATTCTGTTGCCCTAAATAAAGAATAGTGGACCGAATAAAGTATGTAAGATTTTCAAATCTCTTCTAAAAGATGAACAGTGTAGAACCTCCTTACTTGTCTTTCCTCTACAGTAACAAAGCAATATCTTTCTGACGTGGTATTTTAACAGTATTTCAGCATTTTCTTCAGCAGTGCCGATAATATTTTTCACCACAGCACACCTTTGTGGTACATTGCAGCTAGGCACAATTTTTTTTTAAATAGCTTGTGCCATCTACTGTTAACCCAAGATGATTGCAGCTTTGATAACATACAGGTGTCAATGTTATGGTTTTGATATTTTGAACATACTTAAAATTTAACCAAGAGGACAAGAGTTGTACAAAATCGACATAATACAGTACATTATTCCTTGTTATCTATGTAATGCGGGTAAGTCAAGTAAGCCAGTGGTGGAGGTCACTTCGAAAGATTTCCATTGTGCACCACACAACGCCCCTTTCTGCACTATGTATGAGCCCCATGTGATGCATCTTCAGTTCTCTTTCTCCTGACAGCACTCAACTGTTTCATTCACATTGCTCCAGTGAATGAGAGGGCTATTTTTCTCTCTCTCTCTCTCATAATATTTTGTATAGGCTATAGCCTGTGCCAGCCTTTGGCATAAGGTTATAAACAGGTCAATCATCACTCGGCAATCTAAAGGGGGCCGATTCTAACTTGTCGCCTTGTGTTAATCGGATGGTAACGGCTTCAAAATGGGGTCGGTAGCCTTACCACCCCGTTAACACTAATGATGCAGCCGGCGCCATTTTGAAAGGGGCCAACGGCTGGGCGTCCAAAGCGCCTGCCTGTTTCAGCTGGTAGGTCCATATCAGTATGCAAATCGGGGATCCCCAATTGGCATTTTTGGTCGCAACTGGTCAGAGCATGCACCGTGCACGCTCCAATCATTTCTACGGGTGATGGAGCTGGAGAGACCCGTCAAGGTAAGTTTGATATTTTTGTGGAGCCTGGAGTTACCTCCCCCAACCCCCTCCTCCTGCACTTACCTTGGTGGTGGCTGAGGCCACCTGATATTGGCTGCATCACGCGGCCCATTCGGCACCTCGCAGCTCTCCATAAATTTGGGCGGCATCTCAAAATTGTGGTCACGTCTTTGCTGTGAGTACGCGCTTTACCTGTTAGTTGCCCAAAAGTCAGAATCGACTCCAAGTGATGAAACTTTGGGAGAATTGCCTCTTGATAGTTAGAGAATTACAAACAAAGAAGAAAGGTAGTTTACTAACTTGCTGTATTCCTTGTTCTGTCAATGCAGCTATGTTGTACACACCAGCTTCCCTTACACCTCCTATTTTGATAATTTTTGTGAGAATGGGATCTTGCATTTGGGTTTTCTGTATTATTGTTCTCTATCTAACAAAACAAAATATTAGGTGTCTTTAATGTTAATGCTTTTGACCTGGTTGTGTTATTTTTTAAAGAAAAGCTTAAGGTGCCCAGCATCCTCAGTCAAAAAAAAACTGTCGATAGACCACATTAGGCTTCTGTATACATGACATAAAAAATATGTCGTATGGAAGGAGTCTCCATTAGTGGTCTGACTTATCCATGGTATCTGGAGAGTAAGTGAATTTGAAAAATTAACATGCAACTCCTGCCATGATCTATCTTTGCTTAACTTAATATGATTATGACACATGCATTCATAGATTTTGACACTGTCAGATAAAGAATACTAAATATTGTGCAGTTACGGTAGTTAAAGGTCTGGTGTTGGTAAAGGTGATATGACAGTCACTGGTCCATTGTTTGATTCTAGTGAATCATATAGATCCAAGAAAATATTTTAACTCATGATCTGCGATACAAGTAGAGCATGTTTCAGTGAAAGATGTTTTACAAAACTGACACTTGGTAACACTCGCCAAATGAGTATCATGGGTAAGGTTATCAGGTTTGACCTCCTCTTACTCTACATTATTATTGCACATTGTCCTTATGTTGCACCATTAGGTTATTTTGTATAAACTGCAACTTGCTAATAGATATTCTGTATGTTTGTAACTGGTACAAATTCAGCAATGTTGACGGTTAAACACAAAAAAGCACAAGTAGCATGTGTTTGTTTATAATGTGTCTTTTCTTTCAAGATATCCTTTCCTTTGGAGTCATTCAGTTGAGTTGAACAATGAGGCTTCATTTTCCCTTGCGTTTCTTCCTATAATGGATTTGTTACTTTGTTATTCAAATGCCACAAGCTTGCTAAAGGCCAAAACCAAACACTAACACGAACATAATTATATTGCAATTGTAGCTCTGGCTTCCAGAGCACTGTTAGATCAGAGCAGTATGTATGAGAATCTTACAATTTTATGTTTAGTAGCTTGTTACTAAGGTTAACAACTTTTATAAACTACATGTCAGTCAGTTTTCTAGGTTTTATTTGGGTAACAGGACAGAACTATATTGCTGTACCTAACTACATTTCATTCACCTTTAACCTCATGAGAAACCATGCTGTCCTGGATGTTGCACACTAACGGGGCGCAAAGGGCTTATTCCCCTGGGTGGGGGGAGCGCCTCCTGAGAAATTCGGCGGGGCGTTGCTGAGGCGCTACCTGAAAGCACCGCGCCCCCTTCGGTAGCATCCCGGGCCGCTGTGCCGCCGGCGATCGGGCCCCCCCCCGTTGCATCCCCTTACCACCCCACGGCAGAAATTCGGCTGTTCCCCGCGAGCGATGTCGGCGCCAGCCTCGCGGGTCGCGAACCGTAGCAACCTCCGCTCGCGGGGCGCTATTTAGAGGGGAGGTGCGGCCACGACCCGCGCCGCCATTTTCTTTTTTTGGACGACCTCCAGGTAGGCCCTCCGTGGTGTGCCGTGGCGTGGTTCTGGCCGCCATCACGCAGCCTGGCACCGAGGCACCACACCACCCTGGTGGTCTAGTGTGGGCCATCGGAGGCCCTGCAGAGTGCGCAGCGGCCCTGCCCTTTAACTGAAGGGGAGGGGCGTTGAAACGAGGCAGCCTCTGCCGAGCGCAGCCGATCGCGCCCTGACATCGTCTTGGTTACCGCCCCACCAGGAAGTGGAGCGCCCCACATTGCGCTTCACTTCCTGTGTGGGGCGGACGGCCGGGGTGGTACTTCCACGCCGGGTGCTAAATGTTAAGCTTTAACTTGGTTACCACCCCCAAACGGGACGTAACCGAATTTCGCGCCCATATTCTTGAGTTAAATTGAATGTTAATAGAAAATAGGGCACTTCAGTATTATTAAAATAATGCTATAATCTGTTGACTAGTTAGAAAGATTTCATCACAAGGTTTCCTCACTTAAAAAAAAATACTTAAAATCTGTGTTCATAGGTGAGAAATGAAATGCTAAAGCATTAGCTGCACTGTACTTCAATCAATAAATGCATTCTAATAGTCATAGATGAAGCTGCATTGGAATTTATTGAATATGGAAAATATTTCAGAAGGGAGTTGCATCTCAACCGCCAAGTGGCAAGTTTTGTGTGAGCTCTGCAGGTCAAGTTCCCTCTAATTATTTTCTATATTCAATAGTATTTATTTACTGTTCTCTTTGTGCTGGCTCTGTATTTAAAAACATATAGTTTTTGATTGTGATGAAACTTTTGTGAGAATGTTTGAGGTGTGGCTTACTGTTGTAGACGGCAGATGGCTGCTCTGAAAATGTTGTAATTCGGAAGTGGTAAAGAAGCTAGATGTAAGACTCCTTCCGCGTTGCATTTCCTGCCATGCTGTGTAGAGCTGTTGTGCAGATGGAAGCTTTTCTGGTTTCACGGAGATCTGTGAGGTTTAGTGCAGGGCTGAGTTAGAATGTTCAGGGGAGCTATTTTTAGGAATGTGTTTATCCCAGTCGCTGTGGTACTTGTTACCGGATCAAGGGTCTGCTGGGAGCTTCAAGCAGTTTGAGGAGCAGACAGGTGTTAATTAAACTTGTGTTGGTCACTTGTATTGAGCTTTCAGTAGTTTATCTTTTTAGGTTTGAAATTCAACCTTTCCCTTCCCCCCCATGAAGATATTTAATAGTTTGAGGAAAGTGGACGTAAATCACTGCAATGAGTTAGTGCATAACCATTCAAACGTACAAGAAAAAAAATCTGTTTTCTTACTAAAATAACATTATAAGTTGAATAAAACACAAGTTATAAATGCAACCACTAGATAGAAGAAATTGTGCTAATTAGCTCTGCATCTTATAAATTCCAGCATTGATAAAATGGTTGTATATTGTGCTTTTTAACTGAGTGCAGTGTTTGGCATCATGCAAGCATGAATTATCAGCTTCGATATTCTTTATCTTAAAAACCTGACCAGTCTCTCTTACCACTAAAAATATAAAGTACGAGCAAGAAGCTAACACATTTGTTATTTGTTTGTTATGCAATATGTTCTGGTACGTCAGCTAATTAACCTTTCTAACAGTCTGCGAGAGCTGAAGACAAGGTGAAGGAAGAGCCTGCTTCTCAAGTGGGTGCCATTGCCTTATCTCTGGAAACTTCAGCAAAGAAAAGTCTTGCATCTTCCCCTGAGGTTGACCTTTTCAGTTATATGTTTGATCGCATTGAATTGTAATTTAAATAAGCACAAATAAACTGATGATGAGTAGCTTCAAATGGCAGAACTAACGTCAGTGTGATGAAATTAGTTTTTTCAGCCAGTTTGCTAATATTTTCTAAAATAAATGTTTATCAAGGACAAATGTGAAACAGATAGTTAAACATAAAGATTTAAATATAGACTAGTGTAAGAAATGTTTTCTATTGTAATATTTGTTAGCAATTAACCCATTTATACAGCTAATTTATTTCATCACTAAGCATTATTGTATGTTGAAGGACTTTAAACCATATTACTTTGTGTCCACATTTGAACTATAACTTTTCATATAGTCACTAAAATGTATGTTGAGAGAGTTTTAGCTTCATCTAGTTAGAACAATTAATGCTTTAGTATAAAGGTATCTAGATAAGTGAAATGCATGTCTGCTATGTGCTTGTTCATGGAATACTGTGATGTTGACGAGTTTCTATATTTGAAATATAGGGCTCTGAGGAATGGGTTATAATAGAAAGACGAGCTTCTAGGCTAGAAGAACTAGTTGTAGTTGATATGAAAAGTGACAGAAATGAATCCAAGAAGAAGAAGCAGTTGAGGCTTTATCACTTGTTTGTGACAAAAGGCAAATTGTATTAGAACTATCTTCTCCTGAAATGGAGCTTATAAAAGAAGCATTTCACAAAGATGAGCCGTGTGAAGAAACATCTCCAGTGACTGAAGACATTTGTGTTGCATCAGTTGTTCAAAGAGAAGACAATTCTGAAACTACTGGTTTAGAGGAAAAGACTCAGACAATAACTCCTCCATTGAATAGCACAGAGTTGTTGAAGTCAGATGAACAAAAGATCCCTGAGATAGTAACACACTTAGCTGAACCTGAAGAAATCGTGTCTGAGAAGCTTTTAGATAACGAGCATGTAATCTCCGAAAAGAACCAACTTGCTGACGAATCTGCTAACCTCACCGAATCTTCTTCAGAGCAAGTTTCAATAAACACTGGAAAAGAACTATCTAAATCTGAAGAAGATTTGGACTCTTCAAAACCAGATTCCCTCTCATCTGAAGATGCAGAGTCTATGCTGCCTTTGCAAGTGACCAACGGGGAGGAATCCAAGCCCGTTTCCTCTGGAAATGATGAAACAAAGTCCAAGGAGCATAAAGACTCCAAGCCAGTTTCCCCACAGGACGATAACAAAGAATCCAAACCAGGTTCTCCAATAGCTGAACAAAAGAAAGGTCCAGGCTCTCTGGTCGACCGGCAAGAAGAAGTAAAGACAGATTCCCAAACAAATGACCAAGAGAAGGAAGAAGAAATCAAGACAACTTTCCAAGGGTTTATGCCAGTTCACTTTGTGATTGGCAAAGGCAAATCACTTTCAGATGAAGAGAATGCATCTAAGCTAAATTTCTTCGAGAAAGAGCATGACACAAAAGTGGCTAGCCAAGAGGAGTCAAAGTCCATTTTTGAAGAGGAGGTGAAGTGTGAATGTAAATTCATTTTGCCAGTGGTTGAAAAGGAATCACCGACAATACTTACTGAAAAAGGTGAGTGCAAAGCTGCTTCCCAGTTGGATGTTATTGAAACTAATAAAGCTGAAGAACAGTCAAAGCCTTGTGCCTCTCGAGAGGATGCCAAAGAGTCACAGCAATGTTCTGTAAGTTGGGATAAAAAAGAGTCTGAAGCATGCTCCCTAATAATTGATGGAGAAGACTCAAAGCTATGTTCCACAGGAGAGGATGAAGCATCAAAACCAGAAGAGGACACAAAAGAGCCAAAACCATGCACAACTGAAGAGAATGGAAAAGAATCAAAGCCATGTCCAAAAGAAGATGGAAAAGAATCGAAGCCATGTACACCAGAAGAGGATGGAAAAGAATCGAAGCCATGTACACCAGAAGATGTTGGGAAAGAATCGAAGCCATGCACACCAGAAGATGTTGGGAAAGAGTCAAAGCAATGTACACAAGAAGATGGAAAAGAATCAAAGCCATGTACACCAGAAGATGTTGGCAAAGAGTCAAAGCCATGTACACCAGAAGATGTTGGCAAAGAGTCAAAGCAATGTACACAAGAAGATGGAAAAGAATCAAAGCCATGTACACCAGAAGATGTTGGCAAAGAGTCAAAGCCATGTACACCAGAAGATGGAAAAGAATCGAAGCCATGTACACCAGAAGATGTTGGGAAAGAGTCAAAGCCATGTACACCAGAAGATGTTGGGAAAGAGTCAAAGCCATGTACACCAGAAGATGTTGGGAAAGAGTCAAAGCCATGTACACCAGAAGATGTTGAGAAAGAATCAAAGCCATGTACACCAGAAGATGTTGAGAAAGAGTCAAAGCCATGTCCAAACAAAGATGGAAAAGAATCGAAGCCATGTACACCAGAAGATGTTGGGAAAGAGTCAAAGCCATGTACAGCAGAAGTGGATGGAAAGGAATCGAAACGATGTACAACAGAAGATGTTGAGAAAGTGTCAAAGCCATGTACAGCAGAAGAGGATGGAGCTAAGTTTATATCTTTTTTACCAAAGGATGATAAAATGCTCAAGCTAGTTCCCCAGAGTGATGCCAATGATTCTGCTAAATCTAAATCTCAAGCAAATGAAAGGGAAGAATCTAAAGATTGTTTCCCAGTGACAGTGGGAGATGAATCTAAAATACATTTTTCTGCAGATATGTCGGACTATTCAAACTCCAAGAACTTGCCAGAACATGACAGCTTTTTATCCAATGAATTGTCATCGGATACAAACCAAGATCAATCTGATCATTTATTTCCTATGAATGACCAAATAGATTCCAGGTCAGAATCTCAAATGGAGTATTCTGAGGGAAAATCATCTGAACCTGATTCACCTGATCTTGAGTTGTCCGACCAGAATTTAATTCTTAAAGCAGAATTTTCTCATGTCGAAGCATTGTCTAAAGTACAACCATCAACAATGGTTATGCTTTCATCAAAATCAAGAGATGATGAGCCTAAATCCAATAAACTCGCAGAACTTGAGTACATAAGGATCACAAAAGGACTTCCTGAAGTGGTGCCAAAAATAGATCCTTTAAAACCCTCTCTTAAACCTGGAAAAGAGAGCTCAATAGTTAAGCGTGGCAGAGAACTTCCAAACCCATCAGAGGAGGTGACAGAAATTTACTCTTCAACCAAGCTTAAAGAGAGATATGCAGAAGTATATGATATGGGATCCGCTACCCTGAAGGATAAAATATCATATTTTGAATTGAAATTGGGAGAAAATTCTTACTCAAAAAAGCCAGTTAAAGCGTTGGAATATGCTGCACAGATTTCTGAAGTTGGATCACCGGATTCAGGCTGTGAAGTGGAATTGACAGAAGCAGTGGTAACTCTTCATGTGAATTGTCACAAGGAAACATTGTTCCAGCATGTTTTGTCAAATGGCATTTTACATCATACAAGTTTACATAGCTTGAAACGAGCTTATTTCTAAATTGCTATTTTATGTTTTAGTCGTGTGTATTGCTAAATGCAGAGCATTGTATTCAATCCGTTAATTTGCTACCTTTTTTATTTAGACCATTTGGAATTTTGCAACTGCAAATGTCAATCGATCTAGCCAAATTGACCTTTGGCAGCAATGAGAACAGTCTGTCTAGGCAACTGTTGAAGCGTCTCCACAAAAAAAAAAGTCAATGCTTTTCTCACATTGCTAGAAAGTTGCATTTTGATACTCTGAAAAAGAATAGGCTGTGACTTCCCCTTGCTTAGTTTGTTTTCTTTCTCTTCACTGCTCTGTTCCTTCCCTTTAAGCATACTAATGCCTGTCAAAACAATTATTTGTGGCTGATTTCCTGCTATTGCTGTGGTGCTAGCTCCCAAACTGTTTTGCTGCTGTGCCATTTAACAGTGAAGACTGCTTTCTGAATTCTCCCATTCAGCTTTTGACTAATGCTTTTGTCTGTTTAGACTAAACCTGCTGCTCATGAATGTGCCTTGGAAGACAGGGAAGTAAACTCTTCACAGGAAGCTTCAAAATCTCCAGGGAAATCACCAGTAAAAGGGGAGACGTTAGAAGATACTGTTACTTCAGTAAATATCACGCAGGTGTTTAACTCTTACTGAACTTCACATTTATATATGATTTAAAAGTTTGTTCTCACATCATATGAATGAAGTATTTTTGCATCTTGCTACTGGCATTGCAAGCTTTCTTTGTGTTTTCTGCTAATTGCCTGTTTATTTTATTGAGTTTGGGGCTGCTCTATTGTAATCAAATGTACCTACCTAATCGCAAGTGCTACTCTGGTTTTCACAAACATGCCACCCCATCTATCTCAAAAAGCAAGAACAATATGCTGTTATTTTATGAACATTTTTTCATTTTACAGGAGGCGTTATCTCCACATGAAATACATGAAGAAGAATCTGGCAAATCCCAGGTTGCTGATTTTAATTAATTAACAACCTGTTTAGACCTTAATTCATCTGTTTCTTCATACTACCCACATGTCACTTCAACTGTTTGTCCACGGTCATGTTTTGATTATTTTTGACCATCTTCATAATTCCTCTAGTTGAATACTTTTTTTTTCCATTGGTCTATACCATTCACATTCCAACCTATGTAGCTTTTTGATCCTTATTGTCTTGATCTTCACCATTCTTTCTTGCTCAGAGAACTGAAGCAAAGCAGGAACCGCAAAGGAGGTCTATGATAGTCAAACAAGAATCTGAAGAAGTCATGGAGCAGATGCAAGAGCTTGTGGCCCAGACGTTGGTGACAAAGGAGACCGGTGTGGAGGTTGAACACAAACATTCAAACATCCCTACAAACTCCTCAGGACATACTGAAGCTGAGAGAGAATTTACAGTGCCAGGTAAAGTGGAAGAAATTGATGGAGTATTGGAAGTGAAGAAGTTATCAACACAAACCAAGACGGGTAAACGAGAAAGAATAGACAGTGCCACCTCTGAAACCAATGTCAATACTCTGCCTGCCAAAAGTACTGAAGGACAGCCTGCTCAAGAGGATGGGGAGGACCAACACAAAAGCATTGACCACGAACCTGAAGACTCTCAAGAAAAACCTCAACATGAGGTAACCTAACACCCTTTAGGAAACAGAATGCATGTCCTCACCTTCTACATTTGACCTTTCAGTGTGTGTGTGTGTGTGTGTGTGTGTGTGTGTGTGAAACTGTAACCATCTCACCCAATTGCTTGCTTCCCCAAAGACCACCGCAATAGATTAAATTTGCTGAAGCCTACTAAGTTACAAAGCCATGCAATTCTATAAATTTAAAAACAAGTTGCTGGAATTACAGAGCAAGTTAGTGAGCATCTGTAAAGAAAAAGGGCAGGTTAACATTTTGGGTGTATGCCCTTTGCAGTTTACCTGAAATGTTGTAACCTGTCTTTTCTCAACAAATGCTGACTGACCTGTGTATTTTGAACAGTTTGTATTTTATGTCTCAGATTTTCATTTTTTAAAACTTTTATTTATGTAAATGAATGCTTTAGTCTAACCTGTGATCGTCAGTGAATGCATTATAAAGGCATGTGTATTTCTTCTAACAATGTAACATTCTGTATTACTAGAGCATGTGCTTGTTAACACGAATGGTTTTTAATTAAAGGAACTAAATGACACTTGTTCCTGCGTATTCTGCAGTGTTTGCACATCAGAAATATTGAATAAAAGCAGCAATTTGCTTACAACAGTGGTTTTTCTATTAAAGGAGCTGTACACTTCCATCGGAATCTAAAGAATGTTTACTTTTAGCATTTTCCAGTAGCTTGGATCCATTTTCTCAGCAATTGTGATTTTTTTTAAACTGTATGTTAGTGTTTTGTTTTTATTAATTATATTCTGGGACAGCCTTACTATTTGGAGCTGCAATCCAGAACACCAGTTTTGGTACTGCTAGGGGCCTGGTCAGCAATAAATATTTGTTTAAAGAACCAATACAAGTTTGAAAATGTTAACCCAGGTTAGTCAGCACATACATAACAGTATACAGCAATATGTAACTCCTTTAAGAGACTGCTGTTGTATTATTTGTTGCTATGTATTTACTGTACATGAGCTGGGATTGTTGTCTTGTCTTGTGTCTTTTTTCCCTGTTTGTGTGGTAAGCTTACTCAATATTATTATTCTCCAAATCCTGTCCAGTTTTATCTTTCAAAGACTTTGGCCCTGAAATTATGCCAAGGGATACTCGGATACAAATGCTTGTTGCTTCATTTCAGATTCCTTTCTTTGGGAGTTCAGCATATATAACAAGTGGGTTATTGCCTTCACAAAAGGGCGAGAAAGGAATTGGGCGTTTGGGCACATGTATCACCGGTTAATTTCGGGGCCTTTGTATTTACATCTGCTTAAAATTACATGAAAATGAAGTAATTTCATGGGCAAAATTTAAAGATATAATTATATATTTAATTTAAGGAGTTATAATGGAGATGTTTTTAAATGTAGAAGATAATTTGTGAGGTTGAATACATCTTGACGTTGTTTCAGGCTCGACAGAAGTAAGTAACATGAAAATATTTCTTTGTGTGCCGATGGCAGTGTGGGTAAATCAAGTCTAAAGAATAATAGACAATGACATTAAAAAATGTGGGTATTTTTATTTTATAGGGCATTATGAAAACAAAAACTGGACTGGCAAGTGAGGTATCTACTCTAAAGACAGAAACTCCCTCCAAAGAAACATCTTCGCCATTTGAGATTAAAACAACCACCAAAACCACCCAGGTATTCAGGGTTTAATTTGCTTGTTCTTAATGGAGGCCAGAGAGTAGTCAGTATAGGGGTGGAGGTGAGCCCAGAGGGAAATGCAACACAGTTTTGTAGGTGGAAGAATTAAATCAACAGTTAAACTTGATACCTACGCTGGAACTTTTGTTCAGGGCATAAAACGGGTGGTAGCAGATCGGCTCCGCCTGGTTTTCGTTTCCTTCGTAGTCAACAGAACTGGAGTTATGGCAGGTGTGTTCAAGCCACAGCCCATATGCCAAAGGCAGCTGTGAGCCCTGGCATTCCGTCCCACAGAGCCTCTGGTACTCTGTCCTATTTGCACTTCCATTTCTTAATTGCTAGTTTGTCCTGTTTGATTTTCCTTTGTTTGTTTGGAGGTTTAAAAAGGAATGTTCCTAATGTCACATTAATGGATGGATCTCGATCAGGAAACTTGTATCTGTTAGTATGTGCAGTTTAAGACGCTTGCAAACCGATAATTTAAACTCTCTGGGTGAAATTTGTCTTGTGTGGTAGCACAGAAGGGGTGTTGCAACATCAGTCGCCTGTTATATACCCCGCCCGATATTCAGTTCCATTGACTTCAAAGGAACGAAATATCGGGCAGGGCATATAACAGGTGGCTGATGCGATACCACCCGTTTTGCACTTCCGCCCAATTTCCACCCCTATGTGTGGCCTGCGACGGTCCATGTACACCGTGTCAGCTCAGTGGTAGCCCTCTTGCCTCTGAGTCAGAAGGTCATGGGCTCGTACTCCATACCAGAGACTTGAGCACATAATCTAGGCTGACACTTCAATGCAGTGTTGAGGGAGTGCTGTGCCGTCTTTCAGATGAGACGTTAAACCGAGGCCCCGTCTGTCCTCTCAGGTGATGTAAAAGATCCCATGGCACTATTTGAAGAAGAGCAATGGAGTTCTCCTAGTGTCCTGGCCAGTATTTATCCCTCAAGCAACATCACTAAGAAAAACAAGTAATTACTATCTCATTGCTATTTGTGGGGCCGTGCTGTACACTAATTGGCAGCCACGTTTGCTTACATTGCAACAGTTACTGTACTTCAAAAGTAATTTGTTAGCTGTGAAGTGCTTTGGGACATCCTAAGGTTTTGAAAGGTGGCATTTCAATGCAAGTTCTCTTTTTAAGTGGCCCACTCCTGAGATGTAACATTCAAATCATTAATAGTCAATATAAAATCATATAAATTACTCCGAACTTGAAAATAAATCTGGGAAATACAGCAACATAACACCATGGATTTGTTTACCAGGTTATATGTACTTCTATCAGATCTGGAAAATAAATTGCCGAATTGCTCCACATAATTATTTACTTACTGTAGTTTTTTTTAGGCCCACATTTATTTTTGATCTATTTATGTACATTTCCATGGGCAGACTGGCACACAATAATGTCGTCACGAGTTGAATCCGGTAAATTCAGCGATCTACACTCGAAGGAAGCATAGGTTGAAGAATTGATGCTACAGTTTTGAGCACAGCTCCCCAATGAAAGGACAAAATCTGTGAATTCATTCTAAGATAAGAGAAAGCAATATATTTCAGTGCTGTAAGACCTGTTTAATGTGAGTTGTATGTTTTTTGTTTTTATTGTAGGTTACCAATAGTCCAGGTCCGGGGAATGAAGCTGTAACGAGCTCTCAAAATATGGTCTCAGAAACTGTGTCCACATCAGCTGTAGGTTGCTGAATCTTGCATAAGAACTTTTCAAGATTTCTATTTTTCCTTGGGGCTAGAACAGTCCTTTGTACCCGGAAGTCTCCTGTAAGCTGTGCATGTTTTATGTTTTTCAGGTTGACAGTAGCAGTGGAGCTGCAACTGTAACAAGCTCTCAGTCTGTTACTTCGGAAACCATATCCACATCAACTACTACTCATATCACCAAGGTAACACTGTTGATGATAGGCCATTTACACTGAGAATATGCCCAAGGCTATGCAAATGAAACTATTTGTTGTTAAATTCCAGGCACAGTTGGATAGATGTTAAAGATAGCACATTACTTTTGGCAAGAAATGTTGAACTAAAAAGAAAGGTTGTGATGACCTTGAGTGTTCATTTTTAATCTTGCTTTATCAGCTAAGGAGGTTCACATTCCTTCCTTCAGATTATATTCCAAAAGTCCTGTTTCTGCTTGTGCAAGCAAATATTTGAGTTGTTAAAATACCAGCAGTGGTAACTGTGCAGTGGTGCCAGATCATCTGTTTTTGGTTTTGTTGGTTGAGGGATAAATATTGGCCAGGACACTAGGCGAACTGCCCTGCTGTTTGAAAAAGGGGCTGTGGAATCTTTTACATCTACCCGAGAGCCTCAGTTTTACATCTCATCCGAAAGACAGTACCTCCGACAGTACAACGCTCCCTCAGTACTGCACTGGCATGTCGGAGGCGAGAGTGCGACCACTGAGCCAAGGCTGACCCCAGCTCCCAAAATCCTTTATATCCATGTAAACAGCAATGGCTCCAGTCAGCACTAATCGCTTTGGCACCCGACTAGTGAGCCCTTGACAGGTCAGCAAGCTCCATTCACAACCACCTTTTGCTTCCTCTAGATATCCAATTTTCATGTCCACCTCAGAAGCTTACCTTGTTATTACATGCTTGTGTGGCAAAGTATTAAAAACTTTGGTGAAATCTAAATGTATCACATTCACAGAATTTCCATTGTCAAAAAGGGCCATAATTTCCTCAAAACTCCAGTAACATTTATGAAGTATGTATCTGTTTTGTACTCTGTGTATAGTATTTCTAAATGAGATCCAATTTTCTTCCATGCCTTACCCTTCTAATCATGCGATATAGTCCAGTTTCCTTGGCTCATCCCTTATCTACTCAAAATCTGCCTTTTGAAAGTTGAATGTTTGGTTGTACTCATGCTCCGTTTTAACATAAGCCCAAGAAACTCCACCATATTCTGGTCACTGTTGCCAGGGTGTTCTGACTCTGACCTGCTCTGCTCTATCAGCTGGCCTTGACTTAATATTGGGTCCAATTGCACTCCTGCCCGCATAGGTTTCTTGACAAATTGTGTCTCGGATTATGTTTTTGCTCCTATCGCACTCATTATGAATTTCCCAGAAAAAGTCACCCAGAAAAACTGCATCTGTTCTTATAGGCTTCCCTTTTTTGACTACACATTTCTTCTCCTCCAAAGCAGACATGAATACAGTAGTTAGTGTCCTTCCCCTCATGTCTCTTTCCACAGGCTTTCAACTATTGAACCAGGTGTCTGTGATACCTATCATAATCTCCCTCCGCAGCAAGTACTTCCAGGTCTCCCATTTTATTCTAAGACTCCTGGCATTCATACAGAGCTTTAAAACATCCATTGCACCCACTCCCGAGGCTAATATGGTTTCTTATTTGGTCATTCCTTTCCCTCTGTTTTAAGATTTAAAATTACGAAGGGTTTTGACAGGGTGAATAGGGAATGACACTTTCCTCTGATTGGAGAGTCATTGAGGGGGGTCATCAGTTTAAAATAAAGAGACATGTTCAGGAGAAATTAAATGCTTTGTCACAGGGAAAGTGAGGCGAAGACCATTGCATCTTTTAAAGGAAAAGTGGACAAACATCTGAACCAGAGGAAAATACAGAGCTATGAAGGTAGTGGGATTCGTTTTGGATTGCTCTAGCAAAGAGCTGGCTCAGACACAAAGGATCCATTGACGTTTCTTGTGCTATAAACTTCTATGCTTCTATGTGGTTATATGCTGATACTCTGCACACTTCCCTGCTCTATCAGTGTCTGCACTTGAATGATCATCCACCAGCCCATGCTTTGTACCATAACATCTGGCTTCTACATTGTTCAACCTCCATAGCAGACCTCATGTATCCTATGCAGTTCACCAGTTGGTTATGTGCCGCCATCTGCTACTTCCACAGCTAGGTGAGCATTTCCTAATAGGGCACAATCATAGCCATGACAGAGAAGGGGTAAATGTGACAGCCACACCAACAAATGTGTACCACTGAAGAAATTAGTTCATTGTAAATATAGCTTGCATTGCAATGTCATTTTTTCATTGTGCAGGAAATAAAATGGCTAAATTCAACTCTGCCCACCCAGCGGAAATAGGTGGTTATGTTGGGAAATGTGGTTGCCAATTTGTGCACAGCAAGGTCCCACAAACAGCAAATGAATTGAATGACCAGATAATCTGTTTCGGAGTATTGGTTCAGGGAGGAATGCTGCTCAGGACACCGAGAACTCCCTACTCTTTGAGTAGCGCCATGGATTTTTTACATCCACCTGAACCACTGGAACAGACAGATGGGGTCTCATTTATCATCTCATCCAAAAGATGGCACCTTTGACAATGCAGCACCCCCTCAGTACTACACTGAAATGCCAGCCTAGATTATCTGCTCAAGTCCTGGTATGGGGCTTGAACCCACAAACTTCTGACTCCGAGGCAAGAGGGCTCACTGAGCCAAGCTGATAGAAATTCATGGTCAACAACAAATTAGTCCTTAACGTAGATTACACTGTACTAAGGTCTGACCCCTTTTGTAATTAAACTTTAGCCAAGACCAAGGAGAAAGTTGTCATAACAGTTGGAATGATGTGTGGCTGGAATTAGGCTTATTTTTCATGTTCTTTTTTGATAATGGATTTTTTGATTCCATGTCAAACAATTGTCTGATTTGATTTTTCTGGTCATCGGAACGTAGGAACAGGAATAGGCCATTTAGCCCCTCGAGCCTGCTCTACCATTCAGTGAGATCATGGCTGATCTGTGACCTAACTCCATATACCCGCCTTTGCCCCATATCCCTTAATACCTTTGGTTAACAAAAATCTATCAATCTCTGATTTAAAATTAACAATTGATTGAGCATCAATTGCCATTTGCGGAAGAGAGTTCCAAACTTCTACCACCCTTTGTGTGTAGAAGTGTTTCCTAATTTCACTCCTGTAAGGTCTGGCTCTAATTTTAGACTATGCCCCCTAGTCCTAGACTCCCCAACCAGTGGAAATAGTTTCTCACGATCTACCCTATCTGGTTCCCTTAATATCTTGATTGTTATTTTGATCAGTTGGGTGTCTGACATGCACGGAAACCAATTGCCATGTTTGAGAGTCAGCACACTCAGTTGTTGAGAAACCCACACAGCTAGTTTCTGGTTTCCCAATACAGAGTGCATGCCCTCAGCCCATAGGACACACCCCAATGACAGTCCACAGAGCTGAGGTACAGGCTGGCAGAGCAGATTTTTCTGTTGAACTTACAATAGTTACTAACGAATGGACTTTATTATGTATTTAGTCAGTGAAAGGTGGATTCTCAGAAACCAGGATTGAGAAAAGAATCATCATCACAGGAGATGCCGATGTTGACCAAGACCAGGTACGAAACGCTTTGCATCATCCAACGTGCACGGTCTTTCCGTAATACAATTTTCGCAAAAGTATGTGATGCTGAATGAAAGGAAAGAGGAGTTCATGATTATGCATTTGTGTATTACTTTCTGTAACCAACAATGGGGGAAAAAATGTATTTAGCCACTACGGGTAGTGACATCGACAATCCACTTATGGAGAAACAAAGAAGGTGTATACGATTTTCCCAGAAAGATCAAATAGAGGAAATCATTCCCACAGTAGTAGGGAAAATGCAAGAATCATATTATTAGGGATGTGGTAACAGGGTACATGGAAAATTATAATGGGCCAGATTTTCCGGGGCCTACGACCGTGTACGCGGTGCACATGCAGTCAGTGCCCTGCAAGTTCCAGGATTCCGTGTGCGCTGCACATATGCAAAAATCTGGAACTTGCGATCTGTCAAGTTTCAGCTTGACAGATCATCCGCATCCCTGGACATTCGCTGGCGGAGAGTTGGGCTGTTTGCCCAGCGAATGCCTGGGAAACTCTTACGCCAGGTAAAAGCAGGTGTAGGGCCGCCTTTTACCAGTGTAAGAGTTTACATAAATATTACATTTAAAAAAAAATAAAAAATTATTTAAACATTAAAAAAACCTCAATTAGTTATAGGTTATTTTTAGCCCCTTTAAAATGTTTAAATTTATTTTTCAAAATATTAAATATTTGTTTTAAATGTTTAATTAAATTGTATTTTAATTAATTTTGAACATGTAATTTATTTTTATTTAACTGCTGTGTAATTGTGATTTTAGGGGATTCCTATTCATGCTTATGGGGATTCCGTATGTAAATGTAATCCCCATAAGCATAATGGGGATCCCCCTTTTTGATTGGTTGGCCTGGCTCACGTGATCCCAGAGACTCTTGCGAACCGCGTGTGCCCCGGGATACCTGGGTCTTTATGCATGCATACACAGAGGCCCAGGAGCGCGAGTCTACGAACCTCCGGGACCATCGGGTAGGTTCGTACTTTTCTTGTGGTTCGGAGGCATTCGCCCGTGGGAAGCCGCCGACCGCAAATTCAGGCCCAATAGGATTGGGCAGAGTCAAATCAGATTTATGAAAGGGAAATCGTGTTTGACAAATCTAAGAGTTTTTTGAGTTTGTAACCAATGTTACCTCTAGTTCTCTTTGGGCCGTGCGGCCCATTCAAAATTCCACGCATGCGCGTTTTTTTGAATTTAAAAGCCGGTTCACCGGCTGTGTGGGTCCCCTAGAGCGCTGCGCAGCTTAAAGGGAACATTGGTTGTATCTAGCAGGGCCGATAAAGGGGAACCAGTGAATGTGGTGTATTTGGATTTTCAAAAAGCATTCGAGAAGGTGCCACACAAGAGGTTATTATACAAAATTAGGGCTCATGGGATTGGGGGTACTATATTAGCATGGATTGAGGATTGGTTAACGGACAGAAAACAGAGTGTAGGAATAAACTGGTCATTTTCAGGTTGGCAGGCTGTAACTAATGGGGTACTGCAAGGTTCAGTGCTTGGGCCTCCGCTATTTACAACCTATATCAATGATTTAGATGAGGGGACCGAGTGTAATGTATCCAAGTTTGCTGGCGATACTACAACAACAACAACTTGTATTTATATAGCGCCTTTAACATAGTAAAACGTCCCAAGGCACTGCACAGGAGTATTATAAGACAAAAAATTTGACACCGAGCCACATAAGGAGAAATTAGGGCAGGTGACTAAAAGCTTGGTCAAAGAGGTAGGTTTTAAGGAGCGTCTTAAAGGAGGGCGGAGAGGTTTAGGCAGGGAATTCCAGAGCTTTGGGACTAGGCAACAGAAGGCACAGCCACCAATAGTTGAGCGATTCTAATCAGGGATCCTCAAGAAGGCAGAATTAGAGGATACAAAGCTAGGTGGGAAAGTAAGTTGTGAGCAGGACTTAAAGAGGCTGCAAAGGGATATAGACAGGTTAAGTGAGTGGGCAAGAGCATGGTAGATGGAGTATAATGTGGAGAAATGTGAAGTTATCCACTTTGGTAGTTAAAAATAGAAAAGCAGAATATTTTTTAAATGGTGAGAGACTGGGAATTCTTGGTAATCAGAGGGACCTGGGTGTCCTTGTACATGAATCACAGAAAGTTAACATGCAGGTACAGCGAGCAATTAGGAAAGCAAATGTTATGTTAGCCTTTATTACAAAAGGATTGGAGTACAAGAGTAAAGAAGTCTTACTTCAATTATATATGATGTGGAGATGCCGGTGTTGGACTGGGGTGGACAAATGTGAGAAGTCGCACAACACCAGGTTATAGTCCAACAGTTTTATTTGAAATCACAAGCTTTCGGAGCGCTGCTCCTTCGTCAGGTGACTTCACCTGACGAAGGAGCAGCGCTCCGAAAGCTTGTGATTTCAAATAAAACTGTTGGACTATAACCTGGTGTTGTGCGACTTCTCACATCAATTATATAGGGCTGTGGTGAGACCACATCTGGAGTACTGTGTACAATTTTGGTCTCCTTACCCAAGGAAGGATATACTTACCTTAGAGGGAAGTGCAATGAAGGTTCACTAGACTGATTCCTGAGATGGGAGGGATTGTCTGAGGAGAGATTGAGGTTCTAGGCCTATATTCCCTAGAGTTTAGAAGAATGAGAGGTGATCTCAAAATGTATCAAATTCTTAAGGGACTTGACAGGGTAGATGTTGGGAGGATGTTTCCTCTGGCTGGGGAGTCTAGAACATGGGGTCAGAGTCTCCGAATAAAGGGTCGGTCATTTAGGACTGAGATGAGAAATTTCTTCACTCAAAGGATTGTGAATCTATGGAATTCTCTACCCCAGAGAGCTGTGGATGCTCTGTCATTAAGTATATTCAAGACCAAGATCGATTTCGATACTAAGGGAATCAAGGGATATGGGGATAGTGCAGGAAGGTGGAGTTGAGGTAGAAGATTAGCCATGATCTTATTGAATGGTGGAGCAGGCTCGAAGGGCCGAATGGCCTACTTCTGTTCCTATTTCTTGTGTTCTTATTGTGAATAGGTTTATTATATAACTTCATCAGTAGATTTATTATATTACTACATAGAGCTGTATATTTTATGATTGAGCACTTGTGCGGACTGTGATTTAAGCACGTTGACTCCCCAATATGAGCTTGCGTTGCACTGGGAGAAGTAAATCATAAAATTTACCTCGGTGATCAGTGCAATCCTTACCCTAATGTTTTGTGTCGGCTACTGTGGGTAAATTGTGTAAATGTGAAATATTTATGAGTCACATATGAAAGATATGAAGTTGTTGGGATTCATGATTAACATTAATTTTCCAGCTCTAAAGACAATAGCCCCAATTTTAACTTGGGCTGGCAGTCGTGTGGGTTGGGCCAAAGTGGGTACAAGCCATCCCGAGCTTGGCAGCGAGAGGCCCGTGAGATTGCAACTCACAGGCCTCATCTGTGTAGGCCCTGTACCAATAGGCAGCAGCAGCTGGCCAGAGGGTGGCAGTAGATTATGTGGCAGCAGGAGGCCACTGCCAGGGACCGAAGAAACTGTCTCTCGCACCCAGGTAAGTGCTGGGAAGGGCTTCGGGCAGCCATCATGGTTGGCCTCCCAAGAGACCCTCCTGAAACCCACCTCCCTGTGGCTTACCTTGTTGCCGGCGATCGTTCCTTTGATAACGGCTGGGGGCCTCCTGCCGTTTGTAATTCCATTCTTGCCCGTGTCGGGTAGCTGACCGTTGGCATGCAGATAAGATCGAGGAGTTAAAATTGCCCGAGTCTCAACATTGCTGGGGTGGGGGTGGGGTTTGGTGCTCACCTCCCCTCCTGCTCATCTGATTTCCGCTTCCGGTTAATAACAAGGATAATGTGCATTTTTAAGAAGTATTTTATTAAGTAAGATTATGATTCATCCTCTGTCTGACGATGTGCTTTATGTGCCATATTTTATAGCACAAAGAAATCATTGCAAAATCAATGTGCTACTGTAACTTTTTCTTCATTAAGTAGCAATACACATTTTCAATGGCATCTGTACACCAAATTTATGTGCCTCACGTGATTGTACTGTGCACTCTAGGCTCTGGCTCTTGCAATTAAGGAAGCGAAACAGCAGCACCCAGACATGCTAGTGACAAAGGTAGTGGTTTATAAAGAATCAGAGCAGAACGCAAAGGAATCAAAGGTACAGTACAGTATATGATTGTTATTGTTAGCAATGTGAGCATATTTTTGTTTAATCATTTCTCCCATTTACCTCTTGCAAATCACTTAGTATTGCATCTCTTCTTTCAGTTAACACAGTTGGTATTGCTCTTATCTACCTCTCATTAGTGCTTCCTTGGTTGAGAAGAAGAAGGTAGCCCGAAAGCTTATAGTTTCCTGGCTAAGAGCTGAGCATTAATCGCCTGACCCGTAGGTTCACAGTTAATCTTATTCCTTGTATTGACCATTGGCCTCCAAAAACTGCTTCAACTTAGAATGCCATGGGTTTCACCCACCGTTTTGAGTTCCCACACAAAGAATGTGCCTGTGTGGGTATCTGTTGCCCATGGCTCAGTTAGAATTAAGCATGTTTATCATAAGCCAAGACATGCAGAAAAATTGATTACTTAACATTATGAAAAGTATTTATTTTTCAAAACTGAAACATTGCACTCTATGTAAAGAAGAAGCAGGATATGTTGGAGGAATATTTGAACTGTTTATAAGCCAAATTATGTATTCTAATGCCGTATAACTCACGGATGAGACCGCATTTAAAATACCGTGTACAATTTTATTCACTCTCCTTTCGCAAGGATGCTTTCAAGTGAGTTCAGAGAAGAGCAACAAGAATGGGCCGGATACTAAGGGCTCTACATTAAGAAGGGAGCCTAACATACTTGAACTTGCTTTCACTGGAGAAGACAGTTGAGGGGGGTTGTAATTCAGGTCTTCAAAATGCCAAAGGGCACAAATAACATAGATTTATAAACGGGTTATTTAACTAAAGTAAGATGGCAATCACAGAACTGGAAGTGGTTCTAAAGAGGAAAATCAAGTGAAGTGAGACTAGAAAACAAATGTTTTTATTGCAGTCTATCCCTCATTTGAATTTGCTTAACCTGAAATATTTGTTGAGTGTGCAAAAGAATCTCCTGTGCTTCTGTATTTAAATTGCTTAATTTGAAGCGCTGTATAATTCAAATTTTTGGCAAGCAAAAAATGTCCCTAGAATAACAGGACTATACTGCAGTGGATATGTGGTGTGGACTCTCAGCAAAAGCAATTAATGTTGCACTAACGCTTTCAAAACAAATACAGCTGGACAAATATCTGCTTAAAAAGAGATTGTAAGTTATAAATAGGTGTTCACATTCTGTAGAGAACACGACGGTTAATGTGCCGTTGGGAAAATAGGCAAGTCATTCGTGGGATGTAACTCGACCGAGCTGAACAGAGCGGACTAATATCCTTCAGTTTCTGCTGCATTACATTTTTGAGGATAGGGGCTAAAATGATAGATTTGTCTCCTTGAAGGGTTTACTATTTTTTCCTCAGAGCAGGTTGAATAGAGTTCATGACAGAAAATTTTGCATGGCCACAGAGGGTGCAGGGTTATCGGACAAGGTGGCCTTTTCTTATTCCATACCTCCTTCTGTTATTTTACTCTACTGAAAAGAGTCAAGCTGTTAGTTTATGTAGATGCAGCAGATGTGTTAGAAATTTATTCCTAAAGTGAAATTTGCAAAGATTCATAAAGTAGGCATTTTAATAACTGATACTAGGCTGCGAACCATTTTATTTTCACTTAACATTGCACTTGATTTTAATTTACCGTCTGTGGCACATGTGGCCAGATTTAAATACTGAATTTACTATTAGGACACAGAAGTGCTTTTCAAATCCAGCAGTCAATCATAAGCCACATTTGTCAGCATTGATCTATCAGATGTCCAAGATTTTTAACACACTTATTAAAGGGGTAATCAATGCCCTTCCAACCTCACTCTATCCATGGTACTGAGGTCTTAGAGAATATTTCAAAACTACTCCAATTCTGCTGCAAAAGACTTAAATGGTGTTCGATCCATCAACCCATCACACCATCCACCCGTTATATTTTTTTTAAATGTAGGCAAAAACTGTGACTAAGTACATTACTGTCAACCTTCCATTGTATCCATCTGTTCATTTAACCACTTACTCACCTCCACATAAAAGATGAATATTTGGCACCTTTTTGTTTGGACATGTTACTTTAGAGGATTTGCTTTAAAAGTACTGACTCTCCCAATACCTTTAGTGGATAAATACACTGCAGGGTGTGGTACTGAACTATACAGACCAGGATGGTCCCACGTACAATCCCTCATTTGTGCTGAGTTAACTGATCTTACCTGGAACAGTGATGGTATGCTGCAGTTGGCCTAACTGTCATGTGCTTTTGCTAAGGAGAGGGAAAATCATCCACTTTTAATCATTGTCCAGTGACTCCTGGTGGAAAAATTGGCAGCAGATGAGAACAGAAACAAACTTAGCTATGCTGCTCCGTTCCCTGATGTTCAAATAACCTCCCAACACTTTCTAGATCTAAATATGAAGAATGACTCTTAGAATTGGGGTGGGGGTGAGGAAACTGAGGAGGGTGGTCTGTTGGAATAAGCGTTTTTTTTAAAATAAACTTTTTTTCTCTCCTTCAGGAGTAATAACGTGGAAGTGCAACTCCTCAAAAAGCCGTGAATTAAAGAATGGAATCATACTGTTGCTATCATCAACACAGACTTTCTCTGCCTTGTTATTTCACACAGAAGAACCAGGAAAGAATATCAATATTAATGTAAAAATATACTCCTGCTGTGCAAAAAACATTTCAGTTTCAACCACCACCAAGAAAATAAAACATTTGCAATTACAGAAAACGCATGTTGAGGGGAAACAAAAGTCAAAACTAGAACCTCTAACCATCATTCCACAGTATATGAGCTTTTCCAGCAAGCAGAATCCCACATGGGAATACCTTTTACAAAGATGGAAGAGAAATCTTGCAACTAATGTTTAATAACACATGCTTATGCGATGGATGTCAATTTAATTTCCTCCTTTCTTTTTGATCTGCTAAAGACGGTCAGCACCTATAATACAAATTATCCTATGGAAATGAATGGCACATATTGGTTCCCAATTCGGATGTGCATTAATTTATATTGAAGTATGCTTATCTGGCGAGATAAAGATTGGATGTATTTCTCCTGAGGTTTGTAATATTCAAATGGTAACCTAGTATTGGTTTTTAACTGACACTTGGTTTGACAGCAGTTCGTGTTTTTGTAAAATAAAAAAAAACCTTAATTATTTGAAAGTGAATAATTTTAGGCAAATGAGGTTTCACAGATGTCTTAATCAAAAGATAGTGGATAGAAGTTTGTTAGCACACAACTAGCTGTTCCAGGTGATGTCGATAGGAAGATGATCAAAATAGTGGTTCAGTAAAAATACTTAGCAATGGTTCACAAAGGACAGAATTTTTCCATTCAAAACATAATTTCTTCACCATTCCAATGCACTACGAGCGTCCTGGTATCTTGTAGCTTGTTCTGAATTCTTAAAAAAAAAGCTGTTACAGTAAATTGACTTGTTTGTTCATAATAAAGCCTGCAAAGGAATATTAAACATTACTGATTATACAAGTGAGCTGCTTTACCTACGTAGCATGACATGGGACATTGTTTATACCGAACTCAACGTTAGTGCTGAGCACTGAGTTCTGCCCATCATATTACATGCAGTTGCATATGATGTCAAATGCCATGTGCATGCTTAGATGATGCAATGGACCGCTGAGAAGCAGAAGATTTGCACACTTGGCATTTAATCAGTTGTAGTTTGTTTGTTTACCATTGCTAAATATATTTTTGATAGGATTGTTTTAGTGACTTACCCAAGATTTTAAACTGAACATGAGTGATGAAGTATTTGAGAATCTTTGCAATTGTATCAACAGCTGACATGAATTTATGTGTGCATGAGTGCATTGAAGCACCTTAATATAGATATGAAATGCTCCATCATTGCTTTTTCCCCCCTTACAGCTCTATGGTATGTGTTCATTGTATCCTTTTACCTTCATAGTGAAATAAATGTGCCAGATACATCTCCTGTGCCCATTCCTTTGTTATATCTTCAAGAGGATGCAGACCATCATGAGGGTTTGCTGCAGTGCACACCAAAGCTGTTGATGAACTGTCGGAGGATTGTTGCAGTGTGTTTTAGAATCTGTGGGTTAGTCAGAAAATCCAGGGCATTGAAATTATACTTTGAGATGCTCACGTACAAACACTAAAGGGACGATTTTCACAGTTTGCATAGCCAGTGGAGAACCTTGCCTGCTTGGCCACACATATTTGAGAATTACAGGTGTGCTGCTCATGGTTTTCATTCTGCACCACTGATTTCTCAATATGGTGCAGCTCCCTGCTGGCAGAACAATCTCGGAATTTTACCCCTTAATGGACGCACCTGAAATCCCCCTCTCTGCTATCTTAGTGGAAATGTTAACCTGTTCAAAATGAATAATGCCTCCACTAAAATAATGGAAAGAGGGATTTCAAACACATTACGTATTCATGCACTAGGATCCCACTGTGTAATTTTAAGGCCCAGGTGATTAAAATTCATCATCTCTATGTTCTAGAAACTTTGAGGAGTACATTTTGAAGAAATCGGAGTGAAATCTATTTTGCAGGCTGTAAACTCATTTAAAGGATTAACGTCAGTAGAGAAAATGTACTACATGATTTTAGAGCCACAGAAAATATTGCCAAGTTACAAAGGTAGTTGTGATCAGGAATGAGTCAAGTTTCAAGTAGGAAGTTACAAATTCAATTGCATATCACTGAGCATCCTGTGTGTACCTAAACATAGTCTGTGTTGTGATATTAGGAAAGCTTCATCGCTATATTAAAGCTTTTAGTGTGGTCTCGATGGCAGCTGTGCGGGTGGGGGCCGAGGCGGACGGCAAACCGTTTTGACCTCGGCAGGACGATGCCCAGAAGACTTTAACTGGCGGGAAGCGGTAGCTGGCTGGCAGGTGGGAGTGGAACATCGGGCAGCAGGAGACCTCTGCCAGGGACCGAAGGAACACTCTCTGGCACTCAGTTAAGTGGTTGGGGGAGGGAGCGATGTCGGGAGCAGGAGAGGTCTAAACAGTCCTTCTGGGACCTGGAGGATTTCTTCTGCTCCTCCTGGCCCCACAAGGAACGTCAAAAAAAAATAAAAGCACTTGCCTTTTCTGGCCCCAGCTCCTCTTTCCGCTAGGTTAGATTGGCAAGAAAGCCGCAACGGCTTCCCTCTGATTAAAATAGCAATCTGGACCTGATGACCACATTAGAGTTCGATCTGCATATTTAAAGAAGGACCCCGCCAGTTCCCAGTGGGTGTGCCTCTCACTTGCTCAGAAGAGCAGGTTGAAATGGAGAAACTCTGTGAAGGGAATGCGACCTCGGTAGGTAAGTCTCGCAGACTATTTTAAATGCCTGGATTCTGCCGGGTGGGCAAGGTTGAAATCGCCCCTATTCTCCGCTTGACTAGTTTTCTAAAAAGTTACTTTAAAACCCATATTTAGATTTAGCATGCCAAGATACGGAGATGGAACTGTAGACTAGTTGTTTGTTCATTTTGGGGAAAAATATACATTTTCTATTTATGGAGCACTGAGTTAAGTATTTTGAGAAATGTGGATAATGCAGGAAAGCAACTCCGACTCCATGCTGAGATGAATTATGAAATCAAGAGACCATTGAATAATTATGGAAATGAGACCATTGAAAAACACTTGATCAGTGATCTATAATTCCATAAGTGGTGCCAACATGACATGGATCTGAGTTCAGCGAAATGTAGGTTTTGGACAAAATCATTGCCCACTGAGCCAAAGCTTAATGGTCAACTGTTTTCTTGTTTCATTTGCTGTTTCACATACTTTGTGTCTCTTTGGGATTATTGTATGTTTACTTCATATTTTTCAGTTTTTTTTCCCTCTGTCGAGTGTTTAAATCCTTCCTTTCCGTTAACTGCCATTTGTAAGTTTTTCAGATTCAGAATTTATTTCCATTTGTATTCCTGTCCATTGGTTTTCCTTGGTGAATTATTTTATCTGTGTTTTGAAAAATGGGACTTATTTTTGTAAATGCTGTAAACTTAATCAAAAGGCAGATGGGAGTGCCAATACCTTTTTATGTTACCATTACCTCCTAATAAAATTCAGTAACTGCTGGGTAATTACAAAAAGCAATACAAACTTCATTTTCAGTGCTGTATATTACCTTTTTATGCATAAAGGCTGTTGTCTTTTTCATCAAAACTACAATTATTTTACATCATTGACTTAGCTCAAGTTTTTATTCATATTGGTGAACTTGTTTGTTCCATGCCAGCATTCTGATCTATTAAACTGGTTTATTGTGTTCCATTTAAAAGGATGAAAACATGGAGTTGAGGGTGAGAATGGCAGTTTTTCCATGTATGAATAGTAATTTATGGATAATGTCCACTCAAAACTACAAGTTTTAAACATAATTAAAACATGTTGTACATGCAACTCAATCTCAACAATTCTCATACAGTATGAAAAATCTTTTGAAATTAAGTTTCCACACAAGCCCAAATAAAATCAAAACACTAACCTTTTTTCCACATCACACATGTCCTGTTGCAGAGAGATTGTGCTGCATAGAGTATGAATGGTTTCAAATAGGATACCAATTATTGTGTATTATATGACTAATCAGGTTACCAAACAGATTAATGCCACACATAAGGTGCAATATAAATAAATGGTCCTTCTTTATGTCCTCAGGATGTCTCAAAGCACTCCTCACCAATTCATTACTTTTGAGATACAGTAATGTAGCCAAATGCAACAGCTAATTGCACACAGCAAAGTCTACAAACAAGTAAAGGAATGAACAACCAGTTAGTGTATTTGGTGTTGCTGGTTGACACAGGGAGAACGCCCTGCTTTTCTTCAAACAGTGCCACGGAAATGATTATGTCCACCTGGACAGGCAAATGGGACCTTGGTTTAAATTTCATCTGAAAGGCAGCACTTCCAGTACTGCACTCCCTCAGCACTGTACTGGAGTGTCGGTCTAGATTAAATGCTCAATTCCTTGTATAAGCTCCTCGGGTGAAATTCAACTTTGGCAGGAGCACAAAATGATCCGCCGTGGGTGGATCAACTGCCCGTTATACACCCTGCCTGATTTGTTCCCCGCCACAGTTGAATTTCACCTCATCTCCTACCTAAACATTCTTAAATTTGGATCTAAATTTTCTACAATTTAATAATTCTCAAACATTTAATTACATTTACATTACAAAGTTTGTAAGCAATTGGAGTTATTAAGTTGTCTGGGGAAAATGAACAGATTTACAAATTCTGTCAGCAGGAATACTGCAGATTCATCACCGATACATACATAGTTCTTTCACATCTCGGGCCAGAAACAAGTAACCAAGATTCACACGCTGATCGTCACAGCAGCATTTCTTCAGGAGATCTATGAGACACTGCCAGACATGATACGCTTAACAAAATATGTGTAAAATATGCCACCAGATTAGTTAACTGTAAAATTCTATTTATAGAGTTAGGTGAGAAGATCATTTGCTGACACAGTTTAACACACGTAAGAAGCTTTAATTGGGTTTACTTGATGCTGGTGTCATGTACGACAAGGTACTTTTAGTTTTACTGCTGTTAGATATACAAACTTCTGAGACACTATGCCAGCAGAATAGTGAAGTCTCAACTGACATTTACAAAGCTTCTTGAAATACGCTGGAGTATAATTCCCTTGGGGTGATTTTTTTTGTACACTGGTTGCCATATTTGTGTTACATTCCTGTCTGCACTATTTTGAGAGTTCTTGTTCTGAGAACTTTTAAAAGACTTTAGGGCCAAGAACTGAGTGTTCTGTGTTGTACTTGACTACCAGGCATTAATGGTGTCTTGGTGCATATTTTTTAGTATCAAGCTCTCATCAATTTTTTATAGATCCCAATGGACCAGACTTCCCCCCCCCCCTCTCAATTCTCCTCTCCTGTAGGAGCTGGCTTTTCCTGGGAACCCATGGGCTTTATTTTTGATGCTCAGTGCATCCAATTGTTTCAGGCCAAACTGCCAGTTTTAGTTTTCTTTATGTACAATTTAGAACCACCGATTATTATGAAGTTGTATGGAAACAATATCAGGAGGTAAAGCAAATTACAACTTTACAATGGGAATAATAACTCAAAACTGACACAGGTAAGACAATTCCCATGCTTTCCTGGACTGAAATTCGTGTAGTGCCGGAAACCGGTGTGAAATGGGCGATGCACCTGGAACACACGCCCGAAGACACCAGGAAACTGGGTCTCCGGTCTCCTCTCCATTAAACTGTCAAGCTGCGAGAAGCATGCAGGTCGCGGCCTTTGGAAATTCGTCCAGCTCCAAAGCCAAGCCGGCCCACAGGCAAGTCCTTTTTGTGGGCGGCTTGGGGGCAAAGGGAAAGGTGGTCTGCACCTCACAAATGTTTTTTCAGTTACTCACTGGCTCCTCAAACTACTTGCATTTCCTCATCCTTTCGCTCAATATGGAATATAGGCTGTTTATTGGAATACCCCTCGTGTTATATGCTAATGCTATTTGTTCTGTGTTTCAAGGAGAAGGTAGTCCACAACCATCAGGAGATAATCTGCACTGGTGATGGACCAGCCAACCTGCGATAACTCCCTTACCACAAGGGGCAGACCTTACAAGTTACATGTGTGGAGCCCCTTGAGGGAATATGGGCTTGATGGCTTTGTAACAGCCCAGGAAAGTCTTCTCCTCAACAACCTTCTTGCTATCCCTTTCAAAATTGAGGGGCACATCTGCCTATCAGCAAAACGGCACCCCATTGCCCTTGCTGAAATTCAAAGCTGCAGCTCTAGAGTGGGGTTTAAACACTGCACTTTCTGCCTCTGAAGTAGGAATGCTATCACTAAACCAAAGGCTTTCTTGCTGTAGTAGCACCCATTGTTTCAGAGAAGCAGCAGGTAAATCAAAAAATGCAAGCCTGGAGTGGGAGGACATGTTGGGGGTAAAGCCAGATTTACATGGATAGTTCTATTTTCTAACATGAACTAAGATCCATTGTGCAGGGAGTTTTAAGGTAACCAAAGATGTGTGACAGAGGCTGCAGTTGTACTGCCACGCTGTGGCACAGAAGTGGCAGTACAAATTCAGTGTCAGTGGTGCCTTAAAGTAGGAGGAGTAAAACCTCCAGCAGTTGAAGATTCCTCCAACCAGTTCACAGGTGACGGTATAACTTTATTTTCCTGGAGTTAGGATGTCCACCAGGAATTGGGATGGATGCCCAATTCTGTTACTCAGCAACAAAGTATATTGAGAATATTTTCTTTTTTAACCTATTCCTGCATATTCAACAGAAGTTTCTTACTAAAGTTTTTACTTTCACTTTCAATGCTTTGAATGTTTGTGTGAACATGTGTAGATCACCAGGCAGAACTCCATAGTATTTGCATGTTCTAGAGGCAAGAAACGGCATTGAAACTGATGAAAAATTCAAGAAATCTGAATGGCTTTGTGATCTCTGCACATTTCAATACAAATTGATCTGGGATCTGTACGTGCAGTATAACTGAAGCCAAAGATATGTAAAATGCCATTCCAGATTTGGAGAGTATCTTTTTGACTTCAACTGCTTTATCATTTAAAAAAATTTGCTGTCTTTTGAGGCTGTTTGAAGAGGTGATTGTGGTGTGGGTCAAGATACATTAAGGAAGCAACAGATTGGCTATTCCAGAGGACTGATGGTCATTTTACCGACTACTGATGGCTAGGTGATCATGGCTGTGGTTCTGCCGTTAACGTGCAAAGTGATCTATAGTTATCACAAGCCTTGTACTGACTTAACTGAAGAAACAATGGGTCTACATATTTTGGGTCAACAGTAATTGAACATGGTTGATGCCTGGTTACCACCCAATGTACCTTTATGCCTGCAAATCCTAACTTAGGAGCTATGTGGTTAGAGCCAAAAATGTGTAAATTAACATTTTAAAATTATGGGTTGAAACCAAGAATATTTTCGAAAAGAACTTGCTTTTATATGGTGCCTTATAATGCTGTCAGGCTATTCCCCCATTGCTTCTCAACCAATGAATTACTTTGGAAGTACAGTCACTTATGTAGGCAAACATCTGTTCAGATGCATATTTTTAAGCTGTTTGTTATAGTTCATTATGCAGAGTAAAAGATGAATGTCATTTTCTCCACACAGCGATTCAACAAATGAGATAGTCATTAATTTTTATTGAGGGCCGTAGCCTCACATGGCGAATTATCTGATGGTTGCACTTGCAAGTCAATGTTACAGCATCCCGTAGAGGGAAAAATCTCAAAAGCACCCACATTTCACAAAGACAGATGTCCCAATAAAGATACTATCATCCAACAAAAAGACTAATGACCCAAAGAGACAAAAACCTAGAAATTACCATTTCGTATTAGCATACAAAGTCTTAATATTTCATTAATGTATGACATTTCTCTGACCCCTTTTCATCTGAGACGCTAACCCATTTAAAATAAATAGGTTAATGCCTCTATTGAAACTGTAGGTAGAAAAATGCTGTACAAATATGTTAACTGTTTTTACTCCAATATTGCAAACAGTAATTTATAGAAATACATAGAAACAGGAGTAGGCTATTTAGCCCCACAAGCTGTTCCACTATTCAATTAGATCATAGCTGATCCGTATCTCAACTCCATTTACTCACCTTGATTGCATGGGGGAAAAATTGGGTTGCTTTGCGCCTCCCGTTAGCGCTCTCTGGCGCTAACGGGGTGCAAAGCAACTAGCGCCCAGGCGCGGCGCCGCCCACACCTCCCGTGAAATTCAGCGGGAGGTTAGCGGCGGCGCTAACTGGTAGCGGCCCGCGGCGCTGCAACGCCAGCGATGACGTCCTCGCCATGCGCAGTGCACCGGCCGCGATCTTCGGGAGTGCCCCCTGACTTACCGCTGGACGCTATATCCGACGGAGTCAGGGGGGCCTACCTGCGGCCGGGGAGGCGCTATTTAAAGGCGAGGTGCGGGGCGGCCATTTTTGTTACTGGCCACCTGCCTGCGCTCCCGTCCCCGGCCTCCTGAATGGGCCCGCCCCCCCCCCGGCGGAGTGCCGGCTGCGCTCAAAGAGCCTGGCACTTCTCTTGAGTGCCGGGCTCTCTTGCCGGCACTCCCGATCCCCGGGGGCCCAGCTGGGCCCCGGGTCACGCTGCGCAAAGCCCCTCTCCTTTAGGAAGGGGAGGAAGGCCTGCAATACTGCGGCACGCTGTGCGTGCTGCGGCACGTAGCACCGTGATATTGACTCGCAGCGCCCCAAGAGGGATGCGGGGCGCTTCCAGTAGCACACCACTTCCCTCTTGGGGCGCAACCACTCCATTTCAGGCACGGGGGCGCTAATTTTTCCGGGGCGCCAAACGTAGTGCTCCGGCGAAGTTAGGGCGCTACTCAGTTTTTAGCCCCATATCCCTTAATACCCTTACCTAACACAAATCTATCAATTTCAGTTTTTAAATTTTTGAGTGATCGAGCTTCAATAGCTTTTTGAGGGAAGAGTTCCAGATTTCTACTACCTTTGAACAAGGTGATTTAAAACCAGCAAAGAGACTATTATCCCATAAATTAACCTGCTTCTTGTGAAAGATTAATATTGAAAAGAGACTGGTATCCTTAAACTGGCATACCACAAAATCTACTGCCCCAAAAAGAGAGTTGTTTGTAATAGAAACCGGCATCTCATTAAAAAAAAAACTAATGTGTAACATGACTGGTGTCCTACTTGAAACTAGTGTCAATCAAAGAGTAGTGTTTCATAAAACTACAAGAGAGCTGCATGAAGAACAAAATGACAGCCCCAGAATCAGCTGCAGTAACCAGTGGCCTGGTATCACATTGTTTTGGAGCAGTACTGCAGTATCTTGTGTCCGAGGAAATGTGATCTCTTTCCTCCAAGGTTTGCCCTAATGGTTTCTTGTAATGTACTGTACAGACATAGAATCATGCAGCACAGAAGGAGGCCCTTCAGCCCATCGTGCCTGTGCCGGCTCTTTGGTAGAACTGTCCAATTTGTCCCACTCCCCTGCTCTTTCCCCGTAGCCCTGTAAATTTTTCCCTTCCAGTATTTATCCACATGGGATTGAGTTCACTCTGCAGATTCCTCGCACAGTGAATTTTCAATCTCAACTGAGCCATCTACTGGAGAAACACTGTGGATGAGTATTATATACCATGTTCAAGTGATTACGCTGATGAAAGATCAAGCTGAATTATATTGACTATTTTAATAGACATAATCTTGTGAGCATTATACCAGCAAATTCTATGGCAATGTATTTTACATCCCTAGAGTACTGTAAGGTTAGAAAATGTGTTCAATTCTGAATGTTCACTCAATAGTATCCAGAGGAGTGTTAACTATAATGCACTAATTTCTTTGGTAAACATTGTTGACATTCTTCTAACTACTCCATTTTGAAAAATACACTGACGAAACAAAAACATGAACTGCTCAGAATTAGGGGTGCACAAAAATACAGGATGGACAGATTGTCATGTTGGAAAGGATCATTGTCACTGTTAGTCGTGTTATATTTCATGTCATCTGCTTACCTGATTAAAAATTTTAAATAAATCTGTTGGACTATAACCTGGTGTTGTGCGACTTCTCATTTTTGTCCACCCCAGTCCAACGCCGGCATCTCCGCATCCTGATTAAAAATAACAGTTGATGAGCTCAGAAGTTCAAAAGGGTCCAATTTTCATTCACATTTTCAAAGTGAGCACTTGACGAGCACCGGCAGAAATCCCAGAAGATCAGTAACCTCATCCTGCAAACTGCTACATCAGTGAAGGAAGAATTCTTGGCCTGGAATTTGCGGTCGGGATGACGGTGAACTGGCAGCATTTGCCGTTATTCCACCTTTTGAAACTGACAGCAACTTTGGGATTTGGCGCAGGCGCGTGCGGAAATCCCAAAGTTGTGATCAGTTATTGACCGCTCTGACACAGGCTGCGCTGTGCCCTCCTCCCCCTTCCCCTCCCCGTACCCCCACCCACAGAGCCAGCAATCTGTGTAATCAACTAAATAAGGGAAACTGACACAAACTTTGGCCCTTCCACAGTAAGTACTTTGTTAAATTCTTCACTAAAAGTTAGACACAAAGGGATTAGGTGTAACTGGGATTTTGACAGCATTATTAATGCTACACACATGTTAAGGGCCTGGAAAACTAATTTTAATTTTGTCCATCTTTATTTCAGGTTTGCCTTTTCCCCATGTGAGAGCCCCCAGTCTTTGTTGTGCTCTCTCTAGCAATTTGAAAAAGTTAGAATTTTAAGAGTTTACTCACTTCCTTAGTTTGCTGTCTGTGAGAATTCTGCCTTTTGATTGGCTGCTTAGACAGCCTGTTGGCATCACAGCAGTGGTGGTGGTGGTGAGCCGCCGCCTTGAACCGCTGCAGTCCGTGTGGTGAAGGTACTCCCAAAGTGATGTTAGAGAGGGAGTTCCAGGATTTTGACCCAGCGACTATGAAGGAACAGCGATATGTTTCCAAGTCAGGATGGTGTGTGACTTGGAGGGGAACTTGGAAGTGGTGGTGTTCCCATGCGCCTACTGCCCTTGTCCTTCTAGGTGGTAGAGGTTGTGGGTTTGGGAGGTGCTGTCGAAGAAGCCTTGGCGAGTTGCTGCAGTGCATCTTGTAGATGGTACACACTGCAGCCACAGTACGCCGGTGGTGGAGGGAGTGAATGTTTAAGGTGGTGGATGGGGTGCCGATCAAGCGGGCTGCTTTGTCCTGAATGGGGTCGAGCTTCTTGAGTGTTGTTGGAGCAGCACTCATCCAGGCAAGTGGAGAGTATTCCATCACACTCCTTACTTGTGCCTTGTAGATGGTGGAAAGGCTTTGGGGAGTCAGGAGGTGAGACACTCGCCGCAGAATACCCAGCCTCTGACCTGCTCTTGTAGCCACTGTATTTGTGGCTGGTCCAGTTAAGTTTCTGGTCAATGGTGACCCCCCCCCGCCCCCAGGATGTTGGTGTTGAGAGATTCGGCGATGGTAATGCCGTTGAATGTCAAGGGGCGGTGGTTAGACGCTCTCGTTGGAGATCGTCATTGCCTGGCACTTAAGTTGCAAGTAACATTCATGCCACACATCAGCCCAAGCCTGAATGTCGTCCAGGTCTTGCTGCATGCGGGCATGGACTGCTTCATTATCTGAGGAGTTGCGAATGGAACTGAGCACTGTACAATCATCCACGAACATCCCCACTTCTGACCTTATGATGGAGGGAATGTCATTGATGAAGCAGCTGAAGATGGTTGGGCCTAGGACACTGCCCTGAGGAACTCCTGCAGCGATGTCCTGGGGCTGTGATGATTAGCCTCCAACAACCACAACCATCTTCCTTTGTGCTAAGGTATGACTCCAGCCAGTGGAGAATCCCCTGATTCCCATTGACTTCAATTTTGCTAGGACTCCTTGATGCCACACTCTGTCAAATGCTGCCTTGATGTCAATGGCAGTCACTCTCACCTCGCCTCTGGAATTCGGCTCTTTTGTCCATGTTTGGACCAAGGCTATAATGAGGTCTGGAACCCAAACTGAGCATCGGTGAGCAGGTTATTGGTGAGTAAGTGCCACTTGATAGCACTGTCAACACTTTCCATCACTGCTGATGATTGAGAGTAGACTGATGGGGTGGTAATTGGCTGAGTGGATTTGTCCTGTTTTTAGTGGACAGGACATACCTGGGCAGTTTTCCACATTGTCGGGTAGATGCCAGTGTTGTAGCTGTACCGGAACAGCTTGGCTAGAAGTGCAGCTAGTTCTGGAGCACAAATCTTCAGCATGACAGCCGGGATATTGTCGGGGCCCACAGCCTTTGCTGTATCCAGTGCGCTCAGCCATTTCTTGCTATCATGTGGAGTGAATCGAATTGGCTAAAGACTGGCTTCTGTGATGGTGGGGATCTCAGAAGGAAGCCGAGATGGATCATTCACTCTGGCACTTTTGGCTGAAGATGGTTGCAAACGCTTCAGCCTTGACTTTTGCACTCGCGTGCTGGGCTCCACCTTCATAAGGATGGGGATGTTCATGGAGCCTCCTCCTCCTGTCAGTTGTTTAATGGTCCACCACCATTCACGACTGGATGTGGTGGGACTGCAGAGCTTTGATCTGATCCGTTGGTTGTGGGATCGCTTAGATCTATCCATAGCATGCTGCTTCCATTGTTTAGCATGCATGTAGTCATGTCTTGCAACTTCCCCAGGTTGGCACCTCTTTTAGGTATGCCTGGTGCTGGTCCTGGCATGCTCTACTCCACTCCTCATTGAATCAGGGTTGGCCGCCTGGCTTGATGTTAATGGTAGAGTGAGGGATATGCTGGGCCATGAGGTTACAGATTGTGGTGGAATACAATTCTGCTGCTGCTGATGGCCCACAGTTTTGAGCTGCTAGATCTGTTCTGAATCTATCCCAGTTAGCACAGTGTCCTCAGTATGAAGACTGGACTTTGTCTCCAAAAGGTGGTCACTGCTACCAATACTGTCATAGACAGATGCATCTGTGACAGGTAGATTGGTGAGGACGAGGTCAAGTAGGATTTTCCCTCGTGTTGGTTCTCTCACCACCTGCTGCAGGCCCAGTCTGGCAGCTATGTCCTTCAGGACTCAGCCAGCTCAGTCAGTAGTGGTGCTACCGAGCCACTCTTGGTGATGGACATTGAAGTTCCCCATCCAGTGTACATTCTGTGCCCTTGCTACCCTCTGTGCTTCTTCCAAGTGGTGTTCAACATGGAGGAGTACTGATTCATCAGCTGAGGGAGGGCGGTAGGTGGTAATCAGCAGGAGGTTTCCTTGCCCATACTTGACCTGATGCCATGAGACTTCATGGGGTCCAGAGTCAATGTTGAGGACTCCGAGGGCCACTCCCTCCTGACTGTATACCACTGTGCCACCACCTCTGGTGGGTCTGTCCTGTCGGTGGGACAGGACATACCCAGGGATGGTAATGGAGGAGTCTGGGACATTGGCTGAAAGGTATTATTCTGTTAGTATGACTCTGTCAGGCTGTTGCTTGATGAGTCTGTGGGACAGCTCTCCCAATTTTGGCACAAGACCCCAGATGTTAGTGAGGAGGACTTTCAGGGTCGACTGGGCTGGGTGTGTCGTTGTCGTGTCTGAAGCCGGTGCTGAGGTCGATGCCGGTTTTATTCTTAAAAGTGTTTTTCGTAGCGGTTTGCTGCAACTGAGTGGCTTGCTGGGCCATTTCAGAGGGCAGTTAAGAGTCAATCATGTTGCTGTGGGTCTGGAGTCACATATAGGCCAGACCAGGTAATGATGGCCGATTTCCTTCCCTAAAGGACATTAGTGAACCTGATGAGCTTTTACGACAATCCGGTAGTTTCATGGTCACCATTACTGTTACTAGCTTTTTATTCCAGATTTATTTAATTAACTGAATTTAAATTCCACAGCTGTCATGGTGGGATTTTATAATACTTGTAATTAGTCCAGGTCTCTGAATTACTAGTCCAGTAACATAACCACTATGCTACCGTTCCCCTGGGTGCTATCTTCTGAGAATACAGCAGAATTCATAAAGGAAATTTATTTCAGGAAAGTTCAATTATAAGCAGATGAAGATATTGGGGGAGAAATTCCCTTCCTTAACGCCTCCTGTGGGGGCGCAAAGGCCTTTTCGCCCGGCCACAGCGCTGACCGCGCCTCCCGCAAAATTCCGTGGGAGGTTAACGGCGGCGCTACCGGGTTGCGCCCCAATCTCATGCGCCCGGAGATTATGATGTCATCTCCGGGCGCATTGCCCCAGTAATGCCCTGGCAGAAAAATTCCCCTTCGCCCCCTGCAGTAGGGCCGAGCGATGGCAGCAATTGCTGCAGGGGACACCAGCAAGGTGGCCGGCTGCTAGTGGGGCAGAAGTTAAAGGTGAAGTGGCTGGCCACCCTGAAAAAAATGTCGGCTTTTTTGAAAAATGTTTTTTTTGCTCCGGATGCTTGAGTGCCGAGCTGATCGCGCAGCACCCCCGCTCCCCAGTGCTGCAGGTAAGTTTTAAAAAAACTGCAGAGTTCGCAGTGTGGGGCCCTTCCCTTTAATTCAGGGAAGAGCCCCTGCAACGCATCAGCGCCACGCGGCCCAGTGCGCGGCGCTGCTGAGCCGTGCTCCCCGGGTTGCGAACTTCCCTTCCTCTTGCGCTCCAAGAAGGTAGTGGAGTGCTTGATTTAGCGCTCCACTTCCTTCTTGGAGCAAAAAGTAGGAATTTTAGAAAGGCTGGAAGAGGTTAGTGCCTGGCGCTAACTTTTCCAGCTTTTCTGATTTAGTGCCACAAACGGGGCTCGAGGGGAATTTCTAGCCCAATGTGTCCAATTAAAACTTTTATAATACTTGTCATCTTTTTTTAAATTGGGCACCTGAATGAATATGAGGTAATGCCATGATCTCACGCTCCTAGTGGGGAGCTGCATTTGAAGGAAGTGCTGTTCGAAGATAGGGTAACAACATTTTAGTCTCCTTGCAAGCGTATTTCCCGCTGAGAGTGCAGGATTGCAGAATTATCCATATAGACTATTAGTGCTTTGGGTCGGTTATAGCTCAAGCTGATTTGATGGCTACCCTGATAATCCATCCATTGCAAAAATATTTTGTATAGTGGAATTCAGTTTTAATGATGGTTGCTTGCAGTGATCATAATATGGAACAAGTGGTATTGTCCAAATCGATTTCCCAATTATGCTAGTGTCTTTGCCAGCCCTATCATGATCAGCAGGCTTTCACAGACAAGAAAGGATTTTGTGCAACTTGACTGTGGATAAAGAATTTAGCAGCTCATGGGAATGCCAATTAAAGCCATTTAGAACTGGTTTGACAATAACAGCGACCTTCCTGATTTGTGTGTGTTGTCTCTCTTTTCTCCTGAACAGCACATTTTGCACAGCATTACATACTGATTTAAAATGCCTGGTGGAACTTACTTTGTGCTTTCCTTACAAAGCAAGGCAGAGATTTTGCAAGGCATTGTGATAAAGCCGAACACTAGTCAGAGACCTGGCAAAACACTTTAAAATCCTGTAATCTACACTGTCCAATCTAATAAAGAACAAGCATGAATGACGAGCAGAGCAATCCCAAATTGGAAACAGACATAATCATAGAAATTTACAGCACAGAAGGAGGCCATTCGGCCCATCTTGTCCGTGCCGGCCGACAAAGAGCTATCCACCCTAATGCCACTTTCCAGCTCTTGGTCCGTAGCCTTGTAGGTTACGGCACTTCAAGTGCATATCCAAGTACTTTTTAAATGTGATGAGGGTCTCTGCCTCTTTCACCCTTTCAGGCAGTGAGTCCAGACCCCCACCACCCTCTGGGTGAAAAAATTTCTCCTCCACTCCCCTCTCAACCTCCGACCAATTACTTTAAATCTATGCCCCCTGGTTATTGACCCTTCTGCTAAGGGAAATAGGTCCTTCCTGTCCACTCTATCTAGGCCCCTCATAATTTTATACACCTCAATTAGGTCTCCCCTCAGCCTCCTCTGTTCCAAAGAAAACAACCCCAGCCTATCCAATCTTTGCCTCATAGCTAGAATTCCCCAGCCCAGGCAACATCCTCGCAAATCTCCTCTGCAACCCCTCTAGTGCAGTCACATCCTTCCTGTAATGTGGTGACCAGAACTGCACGTAACTGATGGTAACGATTTAGATCTTGAGCACACACTCCTATGCTGACTAAATCAGACTAAAATTTGTATCTTGTGTCTAATGAGTTTGTGTCCTATCTTGTGTTAAAAGCATGTTCCTGCTGTTTCTGAGTAAGTAGAATTGATAAAATCTTTTCCACTTGACTGTTAATGAAGTACATCACTATATGGAATTGCGTGTAGTGATCAACCAGATACAACAAATAGAAGGCTGCCCAAGTTGATAGTTATAATTGAATTCCGCCGCCTATGTATTTATACGCCAGGAGTCAAATGGTTTTGAGATATGATAACCTGGAGAGAGAGAGATGTATTTTAGGGAATTACAGTCCATCCACAAGGGGTTATCAGTCAGGACAACCTCCTGCAAATTTAACTGGCTGATTATAGAGGAGCATTGAGTCCAATTGTCCACCTTCCCTCCCTGTTGGCGATGGTATGGGGAGCCCATAAACAAGGCAGCAACAAAAATTACAAAATTCCGCACCAAAAATAAATTTGATACATTTTTGTATACAAGAAATCACTTTTCCCCAGTCTACAGGAGCAGACGGCTGGAGCACTGCCACATGGGGGAGCAATTGGCTTTAACAGCCACTGCTTTAAGTCTCTTTCAGTTCCGCTTCCCTAATTTCTGTGCAACCATTGTTACAGAGCATTGTGATACATTTCTATGGTGTTAATCTGATTTGTACCCAAGATGGTTTATTTCACACTTACCTTATATTCGCTCTACTTGGCCAAATGTATTTTTGCTGCCCACGGGCACACTGGCAATACGAGCTACATTCTACTTGTTTCACAAGTTTTTTTTCCCCCCCAAACAACTTACTTTAACATTGTCAGTAGATAACTGAGTTTCACTTGATGTTGAGAATACCTAGAAACGCTTTTTTCTACCCAGGGAATTAGACATTTGGTATTATTGTGCGGTCAGCATTTCTTGCAACACCACTGCAATTCAAAGCACACAAGCCTGGAAATTGTGTTGCAGTATTACTGCGTGAACACTTACCCCGTTCTTATGAAATTAGTTTGCCTTCTTATTTAATGGCGACATTAAGCCATTTATTTTACATGCAAAGTATGTTCATGGAAATGCAATAAGTGTTTGTATGGTAATTTCTAGAATCTTTGGAATTCTCTACCCCAGAGGGTGGTGGAGGCTCAGTTGTTGAGTATATTCAAGGCAGAGATCAATAGAATTCTGGATATTAAGGGAATTCAGGGATATGGGATAGTGCGTGTACGTGGTGTTGAGGTGGAAGATCAGCCATGATCTTATTGAATGGCAGAGCAGGCTCGAAGGGCTGACTGACCTACTCCTGCTTCTATTTCTTATGTTCTTAAGTGTTCGTATGGTAATTTCTAGGCTGTAGTTTCAACTGGAAGCAGGCTTTTCTTTCGTTTCAGGAAGACTATTTCAAAATAGTGATTAATCAGTGCAAGAAATTACCATTTGTGTCCGCAAACTCCCACCAATATTTGAAAGATCTCCCGACACCAGCTTGGCTAACCTAAGCATGCACCAGTGATGATGTCTGATGTTTTCCAAACATAATGCATGAGAGAGTTATTAGGGGTTGTTATGGATTCATGACTTGTGTGAGGACCAGTTTTATTTGGGCTGGATTATCCCTTTCTTGCAGTAACACAAACAGTTTTTATGTTGGAGCACATGTTAAATTGACATCCTAGTTTATGTAAATTAAGATTTGCAATTAATACTTTGGACTACATTAAGCTTTATTTGAACCAAACATTAATTAGGGGCCTTGTTGTTAATTGGTCTGAATAAAGCACTATTGCCTCAGCTCTTCTGTGTTAATGCCAACTCTTTATTAAATCAACTTGTAGCAGGCTGTAATATATAAGGTACATTAAAAAACACAAGATTATTCAGGAAACATTGAAACTTTTATCAGAAAAAGAAGATAAGACAAAAAGACTGAATGCTTTTCAGCATGTTTATTTGTTCCACCTGAAATTTCAAAGATCCTAATCAAAAGCAAGTACAATGTAGTTCTACATTAAATGATTAGTTGATCCATGTGCTTGCACCCTTGCAACGTTGGATTTATATTCAGTATTTCATTAAGTTGAGAATTTGGCTGGATTTATTCCTCAAATTCAGACTATACTTCTCAGGGTCAGAATTTTGGGGTTTAAGCCTAAATGTTAAACCTATAGCATACAAGTCAGCATATGGCTATGTTTTGCACCTCTGGTGCTAGAGAGTCGATTTTAACTTGTAGGCGACCAACTGGCGGAGCGGGCCAGCAGCCCATCGGTTCTGGCAGCGAAGAGGCCAGAGACATTTTGAGGCCCAGGCCCCAGTTAAATGTGGTGCACTGTCCACGCAGCTTCCAGTGCATAATACTGCAGAAAAGAGTAATGGTTCAACCCCTAGGCCATAGGAAATGCAGGTCTGCTTATGGAAAGTTCTCAGGGAATAGTCTCAGCTCTTAAACAATTTTTCTAGGATTCTAAAGGCAGGCTTCAACACCTAAGATCAAAGGTGTCATACAAAGTACTGATAAAGCATACTAATGCACAAGCTGACAGTACATTCAGGTCTCATACCTGCCAAGACCTATAACAATGCATAATGAGATTTGAACTGGAGATGATGGGGCAGATATTCCTGTCCCAGTGCTGATCAGGTGCATTGTCGGCACAGCACACTGAGCAGTGCAACCCAACGAGCCTTCATTAACATGCAGAGGGACGACATCAGGCATTGCTGGAGGGCCTCTATGTTTTTTGCAGCCAATGGGCCATACTTTTTATCTGGATACCTTTAGATGATTTGTGGTAAGATTTTGATTTAATTTATGCCTGCCATAAGCTGGGATTCACATTCATTTAATGGTTCTACTCGCCCTGTGTATGTCTTTGTATTGCTGTGTCATGCTGGGATGGCAGCAGTACCCCAAGCAGCTGTCTGGGCACTGCTGCAGTCTGCTTTGGAAGGATCTGACAAGAGGGGGCCAAGCAGCAGTGGATGAGCAGGGAAAACAAGTGTGGGCATGAAGAATGATGGTATGGGGATAGGAGCAGGGAGAGCTGGTGTGACAGTTAGGCTTCTCTTTTTATTCCAGATGGCAAGGAGCAGTTGTACAGTCAGAGAAAAAATGGCTCAGGGAAGGGCCAGCCAGATGATTTCAGCACCTGTTAAACAGGTTGTTTCCCCTTGTCTGCCTCTGAATAAGTCATTTTACAAAAGGGGGCAGGTTGGCACAGTACAGATGTAAGAAAGGTGGAAATCTTCATTTCTGAGTCTCCCTACTAACTAACTGGACTAAATGAAATAAGTATTATTAGTTATAGTCTTAAGTTTGTATTGTTTGTATTATGTAACTGATATGCAATGCACAATGATGCTTGAATAATCATGCTTTTAAAACTAGTGTAATATGCCCTGGGTAGACCCGGTTAGATTTTAAATGCAGGCTTTGGGCCTCCCTTGACTAAAATGTTAAAAGTGCTTCTCTGCAAACTTATTAATAAAAACAGACAGCTTGTCTGTGGGAACATAACTAGCAAAGTCATATGTGGCTGCCACTGTGTGGAATGTTACGATATCTGGAGGGAATTAAAAACATAGGCAAACAGCAAGGACACCATATCTCTACCTGTGGAGACATGTTCCGTTTGTGTTGCCATAACTACCCCAGATATGAGTCTTGATGGTCAAAAACAGATGATGTCAGGGTGTCGTGAGATGAGGACCTGACAGGGCAGGCGGGATCATTAGGTACGGGGCATCCCTGTAATTGGACAGGGGGTTTCAGGTGTAAGTCAATGATTGGGTTAACTGGTCCCCACAGGCTTTGCTGGGAAGAAGTATAAGAAGGGGTCTCTCAAACACTTAGGTTGTAGAGGCTTTTGGCCTGAAGCTTGGGAACGTCCACCAGACGCGCCGAGGAGGGTTTCGGGTTGGCGGAGGACCCACACACGTCACACCGGGCGGACGAGCAAGCCGAGAGGCCAGGTCCGACAAGGGTTGACCCGTGGGAGATCGAGTCTTCTACCCAGGGCCCAAAGGGTAATATAAACCTTGATTGCGCCTTCTTTAACTACTGCTCAGATGCTGTAATGTATCAAGTCTCGCGTTCGCTGAATAAAATATAATTACTGTCACTAATACGGGTCAAGTCGAACCTTTCAGAACTTAGGAGTGAAAGGGTTAATTGGCACGGACCCAGAAACTCAACACAGAACACGGCCTCCATCACTGAATGTAAAATACGAGCAGCATTCTGCGACACGTCCTAAAACATCCACACTTTTTTAAATTCAAAATGTCAAAAATAAAGATCTACCTTGCCAATACCAGCTTGTCCCTGAAGATTGATGGCACCTAAACAGCTGATAGGAATTGGCACCAAGTTTTTCGGAGGCACTTTGCTGCGGAACAACAGCTAGCGCAATTAGAGAAAATCTGGGTGCAAAGTACTCCTGATATTTATTTACATGAAATTTGCATTGCTGCACCTCTTCAGGCACGGACAACAGAAAAGCCATCAAGGAAGTTCAGGTGCAATGCTTTTCAGGAGCAAAGGAATAGTGTCCACATTTCCTCTGCATTGCACCAATTTTTCAGCTGCTATTTGAGAACTGGGCAAGATCAGCCCTTATGAGTTTTGTCTCAGCTGAAAACGTGCATACATTTCAAAGATATAAGATCATTTAGAATGTATTAACTTGTAACAGCATTACTGTAGGGAATTGGCTAGACCAGATGTTCCTCGTGGAAAGGTGGGTATCCCTAGGCAGTTTTATGTATTGTTTTCCTCCCAACACCAAACCATAGTTTGGCGTGCAGGTGGAGATAGGGCCGGAACACTGCAGGGGCTGAATCTGCAACCTGCACACCTGCTGAGCAAGCCTCCGTGCTGGGAACCTCCCCTTGCAAATAACCCTTTATTTATCAGCCTGTGTGTGAGACTCAGGACCAAACTGTGAGGAGGATTCATGGCAGATTTTACTTTTATCAAAAATACAAGGAATGGTGGAGTTCCTTTTCTCTGTAATGCAAGTTTCTTTGCCTACATTTTGTTGGTAGTTGAACTCCTTTGAGGGGAAGCTGTCCTCTGTGCATCATGTGCAGCAAAACTGTTGTTTATAAACGAGTTTATTATAATTTAAATACAACACACAGAGGAAACCTGTCCCCATTATGTCTAAGTGGAGGGCTCGTGTGCAACATTTCGCCGAAAACCTAGAGACAACCCTGCCAAGTGCCCTATCTTCGAAAGTTTCACTTTAAATATGGTCTCTTTTCTCTTGAAAAGAGAAGGCTCAGCAGTGACCTAATAGAGGTCTTTAAAATTATAAAAGGTTTTGTAGAGTAGAAACAGAGAGTGTTTCCACGTGGGGAAGAGCAAGACTAGAGGCCATCAATATAAGATAATCACCAAGAAATCAAATAAGGAATTCAGAAGAAACTTCTTTACCCAGAGACTGGTGAGAATGTGGAACTCGCTACCACAGGGAGTGGCTGAAGCGAATAGGACAGATGCATTTAAGGGGAGGCTAGATAAGCATATGAGGCAGAAGGGTATAGAGGGTTATGCTGATGAGGAGGGATAGGAGGAGGCTCCAGTGGAGCATAAACGCCGGCATAGACTGGTTGGGCCGAATGGCCTGTTTCTGTGTCGTATATCCTATGTCATCCTTTTCTTTGGATCTTCGGTCTGATTTACTGTCTTCCAGTGCTGTATATCCTACGTAAACAGTGTGGTGTGCTTCCCATTTGAAAATAAAACAAAACAAAAGCTCATATCTATTCACGTCGATAGTTTTATAATCTGTGTCACTGATTCCAACGGTGTAACCAGAACAGCGCTGGTGTAAACTTTAACCCATCAGAGTCAATGGTTATTTAATGTGGCAATGAGCTTTGCAACTGGCCCGAGTGTCAGGGCCGGAACTATAATGTTGGGAACTGTCGGTGGAGCGGGTGGGGGGAAGAGGTGTAGTGTCGGACAGGAAGTGGGCCGCGTGTTTCTCCAGCCGTTGGCGGTTTGTTTATTGGGACTGGGATTTACTTTAACCAAGAGATCACCGCGGGCGGGGTTTCCAGTGTCGCAGGCGGCGGTGGGCTGCAGACGGGCCGCCGGTTCCTCAGCCTTTGCTCGGCCCTGGCGGTGAGTCCGGGGTTGCTTTGTTCGGGACTGAGCCGCTCGCTGAGGCAGGCGGAGCGCAGCCATCCTTCGCAAGCACCTCATCTCACTTTAAAAAGTTACATCCTCTCATTATTTGTGTGAGATCGGTACACAGGCGTGCTTTGGAGTTCAGTCCCATTGCATAATCCACTTGTATTTATCAAGACAAATGAGCCGTTACTCCATAAATAAAATGTCTCTTTAATTTTTATATTATTAGTTTGGTTTGGAGAGCAGATCACCACTCATATATATTTCTAGAATTGGACAGCTCAAGATTCTTAGATTTGTTTTCCCTCCTGTTAATTGAATGATGGAATGCATTTAAAAAAAAACTTCCATCAGATTCAACATTAATTTATGAAGTAGTCTGACTAGTTTTGCTTGCCCAGACTCTCCTGGCCAATTCTGACAGTAGGACTGGTTCGTGGGACATATCCAACCCCAACACTTGGTTCTATTTTTGTTTGCTTCTTAACCCACTGGTTTATTCTGTTTGAATTTCAAGTTTTGAAGTGCTGTTTTTAGCACGGTTGCCGCATTGTGGATAACATCCTAAACCAGCACACCAAGACGTTAGTAAACGCAGCTTGGCAAAATGGGAACTTAGATTTAACTTATGTAATTGCTACAGGGCTCTTTGGTAAGAACCTAAGCAGCCCACAAAGGCAAAACGCTTTGATACTTTTGCTGTCCTTTGGACTTGTGTTTTGGGAATTGGAGCTTATGCATCCTCAATAATTTAAGTTAAATTACATGTTCTGTTTTCATTAGTGTGAATCTGCCTATCCTTCACAGAAAGAGCTGATGCTCAGAGGAATAAGCATGCAAGTGACTATGGTTCTTTCAAGTTACTTGGTCACATAGGTAGCCTCAGCAAGTTGCTAGCCTTCTGTTTGAATGATGTTGCCAAGAGAGAGCACGGGCAATTCTTAATAGATAACCTTTGGCCCAAGTGTAAGGTTTGTTGCACAGGCTGAGTAATTCATCTATCTTAAAAATGTCTGTCTTAATTAATTGATGGATGATGATTTTTGTTCCAGTGTAGAAGAACTGATTGAGACATTGGGCAGTCTGACAAGTTCCATCACCTGTAAGTTATTCAGAATGTTGTCCCTTGAAAGGATTGATTGAGTCACGACTTAGTCACAGCTTGCATTTATAAAATTATTCTCATGCATCTCAGTGCTTTGCTCGGCAGAGAGGTGGACACCAAGCAAGTAGTTAAGGAATTTGAAATGGGGGTGGGTGGTCATGTTTGAAGCAATAAGTTTTTAGAGGGTGTTTTAAAGGCAAAGAGAGTTAGTAATGTACAATGATTTAGCAAAGAATTTCAGAAGAAATGAATGTGTTGAGTTTAAAAAATCAGCCTGTGGAGGGAGTGGGGAACAAGCAATAATCCAGTCAGAGGAACAGATGGTGTGGACAAGGATATTGAACTAGTACACATTTCCTAAGCAGGCTGGAGAAAAGCCATGGAGGGATTTGATGATGGGGACAAGGATCTTGAACTCCATTTGCTGAGGTAGAAGGAGGCAGTGGATCTTGGGGAGGATGAGGGTGCAGGTAAAATAGATATGCGGGACTTTGTGTGGCACAGAAGCCAGTCTTTAGTAGATTAAGTTTGTTTGTGAAAGGAGGCCAGCTAGGAGAAATCAGTTTTTGAGGCAATGATGTGTGAATAAGGGTTTCAGCAGTAGTGGGGGGTAGGGTTGCTTTATAGGGAGGACCCCATAAATATGAAGGTAGGGAGTTTATCCAGAATAAAATTAGGGCCAACACAAAATAGCAGTAACTTAAGTTGCAACTGTAACAATCGGTATTAAGCGCTGCTTGTGATGGTGTTACTGAGTCATGTAAACATGGTCTGTGTAAGGATGGTAATGAAACGTCAAAGTAAATTCTTTTCTCTCACTCTTTGGAACACAGGTCAAAGACATGGCTACTGTGCAAATGGATCAAGAACTGGCCAAAAAGCTGTTCTTTGAAGGAGGCACTCTTATAATACTTGGTGTTCCTGAAGGCACTGAATTTGGCATCGATTATAACTGTTGGCAAGTGGGCCCAAAGTTTAAAGGGGTAAAGATGATCCCACCGGGAATCCACTTCATGCATTACAGTGCTGTGAATAGCAGAGATGTTCGAGTAACAGGACCACGCACTGGTTGTTTCTTCCACCTAAAGCAGAGGGAAGTTCTTGTGAAGCGATGGGACAAGAAAGAAGAAGAAATAGTTCTAGTTGAGGTCTCCGACGAAGAGATAGAGCGGATAAGAGAGAATCTGACTGACCTGGACAAATGTTTGGGGCCGTATCCGTATGAAACAATGAAAAGATGGGTCTCTTTGACCAATCTCATGACCGAGCCCTTGATTCAGAGGCTGCAGCCTGCAAGTGGAAAAATCTGCGCCTTTTCCGAAGTGCAGCCAGAGCTTGCAATGCCTCATACAAAGGATCGAGCAGAGCAGAATCTATTGCCTTATGATACATTATGCAAGAGCTATGAGGAGGGTTTGGCCAGGCTGCCCAAGATGAAGATTAAGGCTGGTACAGAGCTCAGGTTCACAAAGATCCCGGATCAGAAGTATCCAGAGGGGGCATCCCCAGCTGAAATCACAAAGTGTAGTATGGACTTTAGCTATGCTCTGGAAACTATAATAAACCAACGATACTCTTCGGACCCAAAAGACATATTAGGTTAGTACGTTATAAAATGTGTGAACTTCTTGTTGAGATGTTGTAATTTACAGTTTAAAGTAATGTGGAGTCCAGGAAGGTTTTAAAATTGTATTTGGAGTTGACCTGGCACCGGCACAGGAACGATGGGCCGAATGGCCTCATTCTGTGCTGTATGATTCGATGTCAATGATATTCCAGCATAAAACAAACTCAGCACAGCTGAATGGCAGAAAGATAAGCCTTTTGTTCTTGTGTTTGGGACCTGCGTTTAAATCAAGTCCAGACTGATGGAATGAATGAATCAAGACTCTTCTCTCTGTCTGCTGCAGGGGTCTAAAGTGAAATGAATTTGCTCTATCTGAATCCAATTCTTACTTGAATGTGAATCCACAGCACAAAACTGATCAGTCAGTCATGGTTTGCCTGGGAAAATGAAACTGTTCTAGTTTAGAGTTAGAACATACGGTTGGGAGAATACAGTGTAACTTTGCCTGCATTTAACTGGTGCTCTAAGTTACCTGGGAATGCTTGCTGTTGACATCGGAGGGCAGAAGTAGCGCAAACTTTATTTCTGAGTATTGACCATTCCAAACCATGATGAGCAAAATGTAATAAAATTGTTTTAGATTAGCCTGACACTTGTTCTAATGTAGTTTCACTTTGTTGTATGTAAACAAGTGCTGAACAAAGATTGAACCAATAGTTAGATTCATGCAGCCCGATAACTCATTATTATCTGGGAAATGATCTTGAGCTGTCAGAATTTTTTGTTCTGTTGTGTGAGTAGATTTAGAATTGTGCTACCAAATCTGATTCACTGTAAATAAATAGTTTTATGAAACTAAAGGAACATCAAAAATATGTTGACTTGGTAGTTTAAAGAGCGACTTTCAATATTGTGTTTGTAAAAAAAAATGTTACTAAGAATTGTGGGGAAGCTCAGCATCATGTGTGTGGATTTGGGGACTATTTCTTGATTGTTTTTTTCTTTAAAACAGTGGATGGTTACGACTTAAAAGGAATAAAATAATATGGAAGGAAATCTATTCGGACAAATCTGTTGCATAATATGGGGACGGGGTAGTGGCATAGCAAAGCAGCACTGTACAATAATATTCCTTATAAAGCAAACATTTTCAGTTAATTTACATAACACTGCTCGATCCAAGGACAGGGCTAATCGTGCGATTCACCGCTGTGAGATTTATGTTCTATTGACTAATGCCTTTTCTTTTCAAGCACAGTTTGTGTTTTAATACAACTTGCATTCTGTTGTGCACCTACAGGTGAGTTGCAGTTTTCTTTTGTGTGTTTCCTGATTGGAAATGTCTACGATGCATTTGAGCACTGGAAGGATCTACTTCGTCTACTCTGTCACTCTGAGGAGGCTGTGTCAAAACAAAAGGATCTCTATTCTGCTCTCATCTCAATCCTCTATCACCAACTTAATGAAATTCCTGCTGACTTCTTTGTGGATATTGTCTCCAAGGATAACTTCCTAACCACAACTTTACAGGTAGCTTTTCTGAATCATATTATACCGAGGTACAAAATTATTTCAATCAACCATTAAAATTCATGTTGAAAGTGCTTTTTTGCATGTTTTAGGGGGAACTTTTTTGTGTTTTGACTGAAAAGCATAAGCTGTGAAGCACAATTATTCTACATTTAAATTATAAATACATCTGGGTTGTTAAACTTGTACAATAGCTTATTGGGGTAATCATGAAGTGTATGCCTATTAATGTTGGTGCACTGTAAACACAAATGCTGTTGATAATCCATCAATGGTGTTTTAATCCAATTGCAGTAGTAGAATCCGCATTAGTTGCAATGCCTTGCTTACATTGCCAAGAATCAACGGTGCACTTTTACAGCTGTAGCTTGGGTTTCGTTCATTTAAACATCATAATGCTGCTTGTGCCATCTATGTGTTTACAAGCAGAAACCCATCCATTCAGACTTCCTTTCCTTGGAGCAGTTGTGGCAGTGAATTAATCACTAGTTTCTCGTGTCATGACTCTTGACTTGATCCCAGCATGAAACCTACCCCAGAAATTAACTTACTTTATGTTCGGGCTGATTAAAGTTGGCAGACCAATACAGCAGAGATCTGAGTACTAGTGTAAACTAAGTAATAATGAACTGGCCTCTGATTACATTATCAAATGAAATTTTCAGTATTCCTTCTGATTAATTACAATTTCAGTTATTCATTCTATATTTGGTATGGTAGATTGATTACATTAGGGCTCTTAAAACTTATGAGGGCCAAGAGGAGATGTTACTAGCTACTGTGTAGGAGTTTTACTTGCATATTCAAGTTTGTAACCATTTCAAGTTGATACCGCTGTAGTGATGGCGGTTGTCTTTTGTATTAGATGCCTCTCTTGTTGATGGTAAGGATCCGTTTTGATGACTATTACAGTCAGTACAAGAACAGCTTTCCCACACACTTCACAGGTGCAACCAGCCCATCTGGGGCCAATAGGCTGTTGCTTCTCATGTTTCTGCTGTTGCCACTTCTTCAAGAGATCATTGGCCCGGAATTGGCGGTCGGAATGACGGCAAACTGGCAGCGTTTGCCGTCATTCCACCTTTGAAACTGACCGCAACTTTGGGATTTGGCGCAGGCGCATGCGGAAATCCCAAAATTGCGGTCAGTCATTGACCGCTCCGAAACAGCCGGCAATCTGTGTAATCAGCCAAATCATTGAAACTGATCAACTTTGGCTCTTCCGCAGTAAGTACGTTGTTAAATTCCCCACTAAAAGTTAGACCCAAAGTGATTAGGTGTAACTGGGGTTTTGACAGCGTATTGACTGCTAAACAAATGTTAAGGGCCTGGAAAACAAATTTTAATTTTGTGCAGTGTGAAATTTGTCCATTTTAATAAAAAAAACATTTTTCAGAAACTTTTCAAAAAATATATATTTTTAAAAAGTTTTCCCATCTTTATGCAAGGTTTGCCTTTTCCACATGTGAGAGCCCCAATCTTTCTTTTGCGCTCTCTAACTATTTTAAAAAGTTAGAATTTTAAGGGCTTACTCACTTCCTTGTTTGCTGTCTCTGAGAATTCTGCCTTTTGATTGGCTACTTAGACAGCCAGTTGGCGTCACAGCAGCTCGAACAAGGGGATCCCCACTACAGTCCTTTGAATTGAATTAAAGGGTCGGAAAACCCAAAGTTCTCGACACAGGGATCGCGAGATCCTTGTGCGGAGCGTACTTTAGGGCCAGCAGTGAACATCTTTGCTTCGCTGCTGACCTCAAATTTCAGCTGACGTCATTATGTACTTGATTGCCAACTACAAGCATTGGTACTAGTTTGAGGGTGTGCTTGAGTGTGTCCCTGTGTCTCATGCTACCCACCCTGCTTCCACTTGTCCTTTATTCTATCTTGCTGCACAGGATCCATTTTGGCATTCTGGAATCTCCCATATCAATGACCTATCATTATCAGCACAGTTGTGCTCTTATAAGCATGGTCTCAACACTGTGGGCTTGGTGCAGTCGAGGATCTTAGTTGGCCTGCCATTTGATGAATATAGTCAACCTCCAGGGTTGGAGCTGTAACTTGACAAATTGTTGAATGTCACTATAGTAATATGCCCAGGCCTCTCCTCCATATAGAACGATAATAATAACTGTCTTATACATTTTATTCTTTAAGTTTGATCCTATGCTGGTTCCAGACATGCTTTTTCAGAGTTGGCTTTTCTGATTTGAGATAACACTTCATCTTTGAATGCATCATTTAATATCACACTACATAGATAAGTGAATATCACAGTATCACTAGTTTTACATAGTCCTTCTCATGACACTAAATGTTCTAATTTTCACAGGTTTCTAATCTTCGCAGGTTTCTAATCTTTTAGATTTTGTACAATAAATTTGATTTCACGCTATAATTCAGTGTACTGTGGACTGGAAGTATTGTTAGATATGTTATTAATATATTTCAAGTACCAAATATTTAATTTTCAAAGAATTTGTTCTGTCATCTCAGTTTCCGTTTTCACTAACTATTTAATGTTCTATTGAGCTAATTACATGCCTAAAATTGATGTGATCAAATTGTCAAAAGCACTTGCAGTTGCACTTTAAATGCTGCTATTGTGCCTTTCAGAAGGGCTTCTCATTCTGTGCAGTGATGTGTGTTAAGTTGGTTTCACAGGAGAATTTCTGTGTATTGATTTATTGTTGGAACATCAGGGCATTAGCTGCTCACGAAATAGTCTATCGATTATCTAGAACAAATCTGACTTGTCACAGGGCCTGGCCATAATCCTTTTCCAACCTAATTCCAGGATCAAGTGCTTTGACTGTATGGTAGTGGAATTAAGAGACCTGAAAAGACTCCTTGCTTATCTGGTCCTGTTTTTGAATCGTTGTCTGTAGATGTGTTGTAATACTTGAGGGTTGAATAAAGAATTACCATAGTAATTTAATTTGGTGTGTGTATGTGTATATATACATACACAGACACCATGGGGTATTGTGTTCACATATTCCATATCTATTTTTTTTTATATTGTAAAAATGGTAGGTCTGTTACACAATTTCTGCCCGTCACTTTTCTGTCACACTTCAAGTGTCACACTCAAATTTGTGTCACAGTTCCAAAAAAAGTGTGACGATAACAAAGAAACTCCAGGACATTATACAGTTCGAAATTGTGAAGTTGCACATCCTGTTTGTTTCATTTTGTCTGTCTTTTGAATGCCCCTACTTACAGTACTACATTTATTGGCTTACATTTGCACCAAACATATAAAATAGTTTGATTTAAAACTATGCCTTTTCAAAGATTGCAAATCTGGTTCAATGCAGATTTGTAACCAGGCTTCAGTAACATTCTAGTCAATTTCATACCTTCTGACTTTGTGACACAATCTTCTGTGTGGCCCTGTGCTAAAATCTTAACAGGACCTGAGTTCTTCTTATCTACTAGATCTGATATCTCCTTAAAGAATACAGTATATTTGTGAGGCAGTACCTTCCTCCCATAAACCTATGCTGACTTCCTCTTAGTCCATTTCTCTCGATGCTTCATTATTTCTTTCTTTAAAATATTTTACCGACTACAGAGCCAGGCTCAGTGGCTGAGTGTTCCCTGCTTATCTTTGTGTCTTTTTTTATCCGTTGGGTGCTGTGTCTTTTTTTTAGTGCTTTCTGCCTGTTCATTACCTTGTCATTTGCAATTTCTGTACAACTATAAAGGAATAACAGTAGAACCTCAACCAATTTTCATCAAATTTTTCTCTCCCTCATCTATTTTGAGGCACCGTGCCCAGATTACGAGAGTGCATGCTGATAGATTTAAAAAGTTAATACTGCCAAAACATACTGGTTAAGCACTTTTTTTTGTGCCAGGTGCAGGCATATTATAAATAAAATTGTATCCTTTAAAGGGGACTAAATGGCTTGGAATTGCTTCTGTTTAAACAAGTGTATTTTTCAAACTGCACGAGTGTCTCCCGGCTGCTGGATTTTGTAGTGCAGAAATAAGGTTTTAATGTTGTCCATGGGAAAAGTTGCAGTAACTGTTAAGGGCGTCTTTTCTCATCGTATAAAGCTTCAGTTTGTTTTATTTTCTCCGCAGTTTTACAGTAACCACTTCTCCCGCTCCATTTCGTTTTGTTACTGGTAAATTTCTTGTGGCATTGCCCATGGTCAGTGAATGAACTTTTTTATATGCAAGGTGGTGACTGAGTTGGGAGTGACTTTAGAAATGTACTTTTAGCACCACCTGCTAGTTAGAATCTACAACTACATTATTGAAGACCGTTTACATACAGTGTTTCCATTCTAAATATTTCGATAGGTAGGTAGATACCAGTATTGACACAAAAGCATCACCAAACACCGTGACAACACAATGCGCACATACACAAGATATTTTAATAATCTATAGATTATCTTTTCACTCCGAGGGTGAAAGCTCTACCTGAAAGGTGGTGGAAGCTGATTTCCATAAATAATTTTAAAAGGGTGTTGGACATGTACTTAAGGATGAGGAACTTGCAGGCGTGTGGGGCGAAGCATAACTGCTCTTTCAAAGAGCCAGCACAGGCACGATGGGCCGAATGACCTCCTTTTGTGCTGTAAGCTGATTTACTTAAGCAACCCACTGAATCTGACGAGATCTGTTTCTTCATTCTATATCAGCACGACATATTTGGAGAGATTTGAATGAGTTAAATTTTATTCATTTCACTAAGTGAGTCGAGTTATTTGGGGGTGGGGGCAAAACATAGCTTTGCCACTCGAGGAGGAATAGAATCTTTTGTGGTTATGTAAGCTATTTTCTCTGTACCTTTTTAGGCAGAGTTTGTTAATCAGGAAGTATAAAGATTCAGGATAAAAATGTTTGGAGTGTTGCTGCTAATTAGATGTTTGAGTTTTTTTTTTAAAAAGGCCAACTTCGCTTTTTTAGCTTTTGAATGATTCCTTTGTACTGTGCCTTTAAATTTGTTAATTTTTTTTAAAACTAGGAGTTCTTCTCTTACACGTGCAATCCAAATGTGGACAAAGCTCTGCAGAAGCGAGTGGAAAAATTTAAAGCTCATTTAACCAAAAAGTTCAAGTGGGATTTCGATGAAGAACCTGATGATTGTGCCCCTGTGATGGTTGAGTTACCTGAAGGAGTGACACTGGACTGATTTACTCAATGAAGGAGACTGGCTGATACATCAGCTTGTAAATCCTTTTTAGCCCTTTGGTAAATGTCTTGCTTTTGTGTGCAACAACTTCAAAAGTGTGTAAAATGGCAACAAGCTTGCTTATGTTTTAAATAAAGTTGTAAAGTATTTACACTTCTATATTAAGAATGTAAATTTAGTGTATTGCCATTTTTTTCCTGGACAATTTTTGTTGGGATAACAAATTGGGATCAATAGATATGTTTATTCTTTAGTATTCAGTTATTTTAAAATGGATGGTGTACTTACTGATGAAATGCAATATAATGTCCAAAAACTACACCTAATGTTTTTGTTAAGCATCATCTCTCAATTAATTCCTTTTAACAATCTTTAAATAGCAGTTTATTTACAAGAATAGTTTATATTAGGTTGGGTACAGGTCATTAAACCTGCAATTTGATATTTTTTATTGTTGATTCAAACTTATAAGCCAGCAGTAAAATTGCAGTTCAGGTTAATCAATGGAACATGCAACTGGTTTTTTTTCCTCACCAAAAAAGTTTGGACTAGGCCATGCAATAGCTGTACAAAGACCCTGCTACAAATGTTCATTTGTTAAATTGCCATGCCAGTGATTCTTGAAAATCATTGCTTGTGTCAGCAATTGGTGTATATATGTTGAGGCAAATATTACTGAGTAGAATGTTCACAAGCTTCTTCAGACTGAAGGATGTCAATTCCAGCCACTTCATCCAGTTGGATTGCAGTTAGTGTTCCTTGTCTTGCCTTGCACATTCTTCATAAGTGAATATCTATTGGTTCCATTTCTGATACAGTTGGCAGCTTGCATTAGCCATCATCCGTGTGTGCTGCTTTAACCGAGTCTAAAGCTGTTTTTTCACCCTAGACATCTCCAAATGTACTATTGTATGGACACCTGCATAAACTCATTGAAATCACTGGAAACTTCAACTTTCTTCTCATCGTTGTGGAGGTGCAGGAGAGTGAATGTGTCCCTGCTGCCAGTTGAATTCAGAATAAAGCAATTTTATTTTCAAATACTGAATGTGTGGAACAGATTTGCATTATCTCTTCCATTGCAGTGTCACATTGATGCTATTTAAGTGACCAGAGATGTCTGTGAATAGGGCAACATGTGCACCTTGAATTTACTAGATGGCCTATTCATTTAGCTGCTGAAGGTTCATTAGGAATGTAACTATATCTTGACAGAGTCTCCAATGAACTGAATATTTAGCATTGGCTAGTCAAATGAATGTTGTATCAGGAGTCCTCACTTAGCTGTCAGTTCCTGGAAGGATATGTCTTAATGTGCAGGAGAGTAAAACTTGATTTCACAGATTTATCTTTTAGTGACAGATGGAGAGGTCTGCAGAATGTAATAGGCAATAAGCTCAGGAACCATGTCCTTCAGACTGCTTGCAAACCTTTCATTGGGTGCTGCTATGGGTAACGCCAGTCTGTGGAAACAGATACCATGTAATGCATGTCATTGCTTTATGTGTTAAAATTGAGAGATTGGAACAAAATATAATCCCACTCTTGGTCTTCTATGGGTTGTCATTTGGCACAGCATGCCCTTGATGGACTGTCCAGAATAGAAGAAGCTTACAAACAGGCAAAAGTGAGCTTTGTCACAGATCAGAACGTTATTGAATTGCCAGGGCGTAATGTGCAATGGCCCGGATTTTGCGGTCAGTGGCGAAGTGACGGCGCTCGCTGCTGATCTTGAAGAAAGCTGCCCACAAACGTTTAGCGACTCTGTGGCGTCGATTTCGCCTTCACTGATGTGACTTTGCATCTGACACCATCTATAGGGATCTGTGGCGTCTAGCAGCAGGAATGTCATCAAGCAGGCTGAGCAGCAAATCGCGTTGAAGAAGTCTCAGACAGCAAACCAGGAATTAAAGGCAGGTTTTATCATTCACTTTTTAATTTTACAGAAAGCGAAATAAAGATTGGGACATACACATGGAATTAAGGTAGAAACTGAAATATCATAGTTTTTATTTTTTTTTAAGTTAAATTTTTATTATTTTAAAAACCTATGGAATATTTATCATGGAATGGAGAAAATGACACTCTGTCATATAAAATTAGTTTTTCAGGGCCAGAGGTGGTTCAGCAGTAATTATGACTTAATACACCATTTAAAAACTCAGTTACACCTCATTCAACAAGGCTTAACTTCTCCAAGGATTTTTACAGCGCAAATAGTGCATAAAAAGTTGAAGTTCACATCAATTCATGATTTCTAATTGATTCCATCTGCGAGGATTGCAACAGCGCACCCTGTGGAGGAGCAGGGTATCACTGACAGCAATTTGCGGATTTCCGCGTTTCGCTGCGCATGTGCGGAAGCCAGAAATTGTCAGTTTTACAATTTACAAATGGCTCCTAGTTTTATCAGCCACCATTACCTCAGACATACTATCTATTTGCATGTTGTCCATGTCTTTAATCTTAAATACCTCAATTAGATCCCCTCTTAGTCCATTTTTCCAGCAAGTACAGGCCCAAGGCATCAAGTCTATCTGCTATTTGATATAGAGGTGCACAAAATCTTGATGACCTTAATTGCAGTGGTTAGCAATGGTGGTAAATATTCTGAGCCATGAGAAAGCTTCCAAAAGGTGAACTAAAGAGTATATTAAGAACCTACAATTATGTCATGGGTTACTAACATACGAGCACCTGACAGTTGTCTGAATTTATGCGCTCCAATATTTTAGTGGAGGCGCTAACCAAATTGAAATAAATGAGTTAACACCTCTTTAAAATAGAGGAAGGCATTTCAAATAAATATTAACTTTTTGTACCTGACTAGCGGATGGCATAATTTCAAGGTCTAAGTGGTGGTGAGGGATTGTACTCGAGCTTTATTTTGCTAGTTTAATTTGAATTGTTGAATGTGTTACAACCCTGAATCACCCCCCAATCCTAGCTCGAGCATATATTGTTTATTTTTGCATTGGCACACATCTTCCAACCAGCAAACATGCCCATGGCAAAGCAAAGTTCCATGATGGTTAGTTTGAAGAGAAAGGAGGTTAGCCGTGGGTAGATTTTGCAGTTAAAATAGTGTCCGGTTGCTGGAGAAGGTGATAATGCAATGGGAGAAGCCTTAGAAAAACTTTTAGAGCAACATTGGTCTGTTGTGAAGGAAGTGTACCAAAGCCAAGAGGCATGGGAGAACAGAGATGATTGGCAACAGGTTTGGGAAAGGGAGGTCCATGTCTGAAAATGCTTTCCAAAAAGCTAAAGAAGGTGGCATACAGAAAAATAACTCCATAACCACACAGCAAGTGTAACCAATTGATGCAGAAAATGAGTAGCTGATCAATACCCTTCTGGAGTCATGAAGTTCATTCTGAAATGGTGGAGTTCTGCCATTTGCTCAAACCAGCATACTTGGAAAAAAGGAATGTGTGATCTGGAAAAGCACTGCAACCAATCTTCATCTACATAGCGGTCTACCATTTGTGCATCTGTTGGGTTTTAGAGGTGGCTCAATTTGCTTTTTCTCGAAAGCCATGAATGTGTAAAGTTACAGTTTTTCATATTCTCTAATACCCCTGTTACTGAAAGTTTGTGTGTTCTTAATGACTAACATGACTTTTTATTTTACACCAATTCTGGTTCACTAGTTTAAAATTCTGTTTCTATAATGACTGTGTACCTGACAGTTTTATTGCATCCCAAAGGTGGCTGGTCTGAATTCATCATTAAGAAATAATAGAGGTGCCATTACACCACGAGGTGTATTCTATAGGCCACCAACTAGTGGGAAAGATATAGAGGAGCAAATTTGCAGGGAACTTAGAGAGAGGTGCAAGAACTATAGATTAGTAATAATGGGGGACTTCAACTATCCTAATATAGACTGGGATAATAGTAAAAGGCAGAGAGGGGGAAGAATTTCTGAAGTGTGTTCAGGAGAACTTTCTTGATCAGTATGTTTCCAGCTCAATGAGGAAGGAGGCATTGCTGGATCTGGTTCTGGGGAATGAGGTGGGTCAAGTGGAGTAAGTGTCAGTAGGGGAACATTTAGGGAGCAGTGATCATAGTATAATAAGGTTTAGATTAGCTATAGAAAAGGACGGAGAAATCTAGAGTAAAGCAAATTTCAGTAGGTTGAGAATGGATCTGGCCCAGGTAAATTGGAATCCAAGATTGGCAGGCAAAACTGTAATCAAACAACGGGCTGCCTTTAAAGAGGAGATCGTTCAGGTACAGTCGAGGTACATTCCCATGAGGGGGGAAGGTAGGGCAATTAAAACCAGAGCTCCCTGGACGACGAAAGAGATAGAAAGCGAGATGAAGCAGAAAAAGGGCGCATATGACATGTCAGGTTGAGAATACAAGTGAGAATCAGGCTGAATATAGAAAGTTCATAGGGGAAGTGAAAAAGAAAATAAGAGGGGCAAAGAGAGTATGAGAATAGATTGGCAGCTAACATAAAAGGGAATTCAAAAGTCTTCCATAGGCATATAAATAATAAATGGGTAGTAAGAGGAGGGGTGGGGAGGATTAGGGACCAAAAAGGAGACCTATGCATGGAGGCAGAGGACATGGCTGAGGTACTAAATGAGTACTTCGCATCTGTCTTCACCAAGGAAGAAGATGCTGCCAAAGTCACAGTGAAAGATGAGGTAGTGGAGTTACTGGATGAGATAAAAATTGATAAAGAGGAGGTACGAGAAAGACTGTCTGAACTTAAAATTGATAAGTCACCAGGACTGGATGGGACGCATCCTAGGATGCTGAGGGAGGTTAAGGAGGAAATCGTGGAGGTACTGGCCATAATCTTCCAATCCTCCTTAGATACGGGGGTGGTGCTAGAGGACTGGAGAATTGCAAATGTTACACCCTTGTTCAAAAAAGGGTGTAAGGATAAACCCAGCAACTACAGACCAGTCAGTTTAACCTTGGTAGTGGGGAAGCTTTTGGAAATGATAATCAGGGACAAAGTTAACAGTCACTTGGACAAGTGTGGATAATTACAGAAAGCCAGCATGGATTTGTTAAAGGCAAATCGTGTTTAACTAACTTGATCGAGTTTTTTGATGAGTTAACAGAGAGGGTTGATGAGGGCAATGCGGTTGACGTGTATATGGACTTCCAAAAGGCGTTTGATAAAGTGCCACATAATAGGCTTGCCAGCAAAGTTGAAGCCCATGGAATAAAAGGGACAGTGGCAGCATGGATATGAAATTAGCTAAGTGACAGGAAACAGAGAGTAGTGGTGAATGGTTGATTTTTGGACTGGAGGAAGGTATACAGTGGTGTTCCCCAGGGGTCAGTACTAGGACCACTGCTTTTCTTGATATAAATTAATGACTTGGACTTGGGAGTACAGGGCACAATTTCAAAACGTGCTGATGACACAAAACTTGGAGGTATAGTGAACAGTGAGGAGGATAGTGATAGACTTCAAGAAGACATAGACAGGCTGGTGAAATCGGCAGACACGTGGCGGATGAAATTTAACGCAGAAAAGTGCGAAGTGATCATTTTGGTAGGAACAACGAGGAGAGGCAATATAAACTAAAGGGTACAATCCTAAAGGGGGTGCATGAACAGAGAGACCTGGGGGTATATGTGCACAAATCATTGAAGGTGGCAGGACAGGTTGAGAAAGCAGTTAAAAAATCCTGGGCTTCATAAATAGAGGTCATGATGCGGAGATGCCGGTGTTGGACTGGGGTGGACAAAATTGAGAGGTCGCACAACACCAGGTTATAGTCCAACAGTTTTATTTGAAATCACAAGCTTTCGGAGCTATCGATTTGCTCCTTGCTCCAAGGCAACCTTAGAAACACACGACAACGCAAAATCATCGAGCAGAAACTGATAGCCAAGTTCCGCACTCATGAAGACGGTCTCAATCGGGATCTTGGGTTTATGTCACGATACATGACGTGATCCGGACTCGAGTCGTCGTTAGCTTGTTCACAGATGTGATTCCCAGTAAAAAAAGTAAAAATTTTCCCAGTAAAAAAGTAAAAAAATGTTAAAGCTTTTCGTTTTACATACAGACGGCAGCTTTTGACACGTTAGAACCCCTGCGACTACACCTCATTGTCTCAGTTGTATCTTGCTATGTCTTTGATGTGGTACCTTCCTGGCTGACTTAATTAACTTTATCACACCTCGGCAGATAGTCAGGATGATTTAATTTATTGGTCTGCAATTGTAAAGTACACATTCTTTGTTTTCCATCTATATATGCTTTGGAGATTCTGTATCTAATTTACTTCACCTGAGGAAGGAGCAAATCGATAGCTCCGAAAGCTTGTGATTTCAAATAAAACTGTTGGACTATAACCTGGTGTTGTGCGACCTCTCAATTTCATAAATAGAGGCATAGAGTACAAAAGCAAGGAAGTTATGATGAATCTTTATAAAACACTGGTTCGTCCTCAACTGGAGTATGGGGTCCAATTCTGGGCACTGCACTTTAGGAAGGATGTGAAGGCCTTAGAGAGGGTGCAGAAAAGATTTACAAGAATGATTCCAGGGATGAGGGACTTCAGTTACGAGGATAGTCTAGAGAAGCTGGGGTTGTTCTCCTTAGAGCAGAGAAGATTGAGAGGAGATTTGATAGAGGTATTCAAAATCATGAGGGGTCTCGACAGTAAATAGAGAGAAACTGTTCCCATTGGCGGAAGGGTCGAGAACCAGAGGACACAGATTCAAGGTGATTGGCAAAAGAACCAAAGGCGACATGAGAAAAAACTTTTTTACTCAGAAAGTGGTTAGGATCTGGAATGCACTGCCTGAAAGGGTGGTGGAGGCAGACTCAGTCATGGCTTTCAAAAGGGAATCGGATAAATACCTCGGGGAAAAATTTGCAGGGTTATGGGGAAAGGGCGGGGAGTGGGACTAGCTGAAGTGCTGAATGGCCTCCTTCTGTGCTGTAAACCTTCGATGATTCTAAGTGAAAGGTGTTTTATTTTAAACATTGACCTATTGGGCAAGCATTTTAAGTTAGTTAGATTGTAGGGCAATCAACTAAAAGAACTTCAACTACAGAAGTCAAGCAGTTACAATTTTTTGTTCACTTGCTGAAGATGGTAAATTATTCTATGACAGTTGCTTTAATTAGATGAATGTCGGGCCACTTGCTTTCATTCAAAATAGGCATTTTCAAAAGTTTCAGACTGCACTGCTGAAAAGATACAGATAGGCTGTGAAAATATTCTTCTGGAATGTCTTATTATTTAATAAATTACAAAGCTGCTCATATGATTGCTTTGAGCATTATGGTTTAAGTTTGTAGAAATCTGAGTTTTTGAATCGGGCAGAAAATATTGAGAAACAATATGGAGATTGTATGGAGCACAGGATATATAAAGCTCCATTATGCAACATTAATTTGATCCCTTGATTATTACAAGACCACCAGTGATGATCATTTATCATTTTCTAAACTGAAATTAGCTTTGTAGAATTAAATTGAAATATGCAATATCATAGATCATTTTCTCCCACTCCTTTCTTGGAAGGCTGTAACTTGTCTAGGACAGCTCCAGAGGCATCAGTCTTTATTCCAAGTGGCCATTCTTCCTATGGGACAAGAAGTGTGCAGTTTGTTTATTTAGCGCAATCTGCTATACAATCCAACTTGTGCGTGATTTCCAAAATGCGTTTCATTTTGGTGAAAAAGGTCTTGCTGGTTTGTGGAATAATTGGTCTACTCTATTTTAGGAACATCCAATTTAAAAAAATCCTAAAATAATATTTAAAGCTGTAATTAAAGCATTTTGCTTAATTTTGAAAATATTTTTAGAGCTGTGACATTTTTCTCTTCATTTGAACAAAATCAGCAGCGAAATAAAATTATTTTATAAATCTCAAAACACCAATGGAAGCAATTGTCTAAAATAAACATTACTTGGATTAGAGTAAATTCTGTGGTAAATGTACTTTGTTTCTTCTTGTTTTCAATGTTATTTCAAAAATAAAAATCTAGCCCACATGCTGTTCACCATTCCGTGGCTGGAGGGCAGCCACTGACTTACTTCCAGTACACGGCTATTTCTGATCTTGATCATAATGAAAAGGTGAATAGAAGTACACTAGGATGACTTGCTTGCAAATTCATTTTATTGTTGCCTCCAATCTTAGTGAGGAAGTTGTTCTGGCTTTTGTCTGGCAACTTCTGCAATGGAACAGCCGGAGTTGGCAACTTGAAAAGTAGGCTGTTGTCGGCCTGAGCCCACGTTCAATCACTGCGTAGCAGCATGGTGCAGTAGATTGGAGTATCAATGTGCGGTTTTCAGCATTAAACTCCCTTTTAAAATATTATAAAGTGTTTGTTTAAAAAAATAACCAATTCTAGAAAATGAAACAACTGTATTGAAACAATCTTTTTTAACACATTGTGCATTTCTGGAGGAGTCTAGCTTTACTTGGCTTTCTTTCTAGTTCTGTTTGAAAACTTCTTTTTTTCCCTCCTTTCTTTAGCTTGCCCTCCCATCCTTACCAAAACTGGGGAGACTGGCTCAATAGCAAAATACTGCAGATGCTGGAAATCTGAAATAACAACAGAAAATGCTGGAAGCACTCAGCAGGCCAGGCAGCATCCGTGGAGAGAGAAACAGAGTTAATGGGGCAGAAATTAGGCTCGCCACGGGTGAGTACGCACTATGTACTCACCCGTGGACGGAACGAAAGTGCCGGTTTCTTGCATGCACTGCGCATGCGCAGGGAAACCGGCTCTTCCGTTCCCCTGAGGAAAGGGGTTCAGAGGTCGAACGCGCACGCTGGAGGGCCAGCGCATTCGCCTCGCACTTCGGGTTTTTTTTACAGGTTCCTCCGTGAGGGTAAGCACGGAGAAGATACACTTTTAAAAAGGATGCGCAAGGCCTTCTTTTAACAAGGTAAGTGTTGATTTTATTAAAATTTAAACATTTTTTTCACAGATTTATCCTTTTTAATTACTTTAAAGAAAGGTAAGTTTAGTTTTAGCCCTGTTAAAAAGTGTAATTATTTTTTTCAAAAATTTTAATTTTTGTTTAAAATAGTAAATTTATGTTATTTATAGTTAATTTAAAAATGTGATATTTTTAAAAAATTTATTTGTAGTTTTAGGGAGGTTTTGGGGCCGATCTCTATTCATAGATTTGACAGGTTCCTGTCAAATCTGTGAATGAAAGATGGCCTGCTGCCATTGGCTCTCCATGGCCCACGTGATCCCAGGGGACACATCGCACTAACTACGCCCCTGGGATACACAAGCACTGCGCGCCGGCAGTTGGAGGAGGCCCAGGAGCCGAATTCCCTGCGGGCCCAGAGGTCAACGGCAGGCACGGTAGGTAGGTGCGCGCGCGATCCTTGCACCCGCGGGAAGCCAGGGAGCCGAATTTCTGGCCCATTGTTTCAGGTCTGTGACCCTTCATCAGAACTGGAAAAGGTCAGAGATGTAACAGGTTTTAGGCAGGTGCAGAGGCAGGGAAAGGGGGAGGGGAGGGGAGGAAGGAACTGGAGGAACAGTCTGTGCTAGGGTAGGAAGCAGGAGAGATTAAATGTTGCAAATGGGGATGGCAGAATCATCAACAGCCACCTGAAAAATGGGGGCAGGGGTTATAGTCTGAAATTGTTGAACTCAATGTTGAGTCCAGAAGGCTATAAAATGCCTAATCGAAAGATGAGGTGCTGTTCCTCGAGCTTTCGTTGAGCTTCATTGGAACAGTGTAAGAGGCCGAGGACAGAGAGGTCAGAGTGGGAGTGGAGCAGAGAATTAAAGTGACAGATGACCGGAAGCTCGGGGTCCCCCTTACAGACTGAACGGAGGGGTTCCGCAAAGCGGTCACCCAATCTGCGTTTGGTCTCCCCAATATAGAGGAGACCGCATCGTGAGCAGCGAAGACAGTATATTAAATTGCAAGAAGTACAAGTAAATCGCTGTTTCACCTGGAAGGGGTGTTTGGGTCCCTGGACAGTGGGAAGGGAGGAGATAAAAGGGCAGGTGTTGCATCTCCTGCGCTTGCACGGGAAGGTGCCGGGCGAAGGGGAAGGGCTGTTGAGGGTGATTGAGGAGTGGACCAGGGTGTCGTGGAGAGAGCGATCCCTTTGGAATGCTGAATGGGGAGGTGAGGGGAAGATGCGTTTGGTGGTGGGATCACGTTGGAGGTGGCGGAAATGGTGCAGGATGATCCGTTGAATGTGGAGGCTGGTGGGGTGAAAGGTGAGGACAAGGGGAACCCTATCATGGTTCTGGGAGGGAGGGGAAAGGGTGAGAGCAGAAGTGCAGGAAATGGAACGGACACGGTCAGGGCCGTGTCAACCACGGTAGAGGGGAATCCTCGGTTGAGGAAAAAGAAAGATATCAGAAGCACTGGTATGGAAGTTGGCATCGTCAGAACAGATGCGGCGGAGACGGAGAAACTGGGAGAATGGAATAGAGTCCTTACAGGAAGTGGGGAGACTTGCTCTCTGGTCTCTGCCAGTGTCTGTTTAAATTATTTTATATTTTCCATTGTCCTATGGTAAATACTTTGCCTGCATTTGCTGCAGCTGACATAAAGGCATCTGTGGCACAGTGAATTGTAGCACTAGGACTTTCTGCTGTCAGGGCAAAGTATTAATGAAGTTGTACTGTTGAGTCCTTTATTTTCGAAATAATACTCGCAGGAACAGTTCCATAGTTTACTAACTCCAGCAAAACTTAAGATAGCAAGTGATCTAATATGGATAGTATTATAGATCTAACATGGATAGTTTTATGGTAACGCAGTTTAAAAAAAAAATCATGATTTTCCTTGTCAAAGGTCAGATAGATGATTTACACCCAAGCATTTGCCAATGTTACATTCTGACAAGTTAGAGTTTGTGTCAGAATTTCCTGCAGTGACATGTTGGCAGTTTCTCCCAATTTTGGGGAATTTTTGCTCTGTACCTTTTCAGGTAAGTTTGTTGGAAAATCCAAGACCTGAACACAATTCCAACAACTTTATGCCACAGCTTTGCAGCAAAGTGGCTTTATAAATTTATTTTCATGAACCTTGAAAGGGAATAGTCATTCTGCGAAAGTAAAATACTGATGAATATATGCTAATTAGTTCTAATTTGTGTGCTCACTTTATAATTAGTAAATGGGCAGACACACGCACACAGTGAGTTCCTGGATTCAGCCTCACCATGGTGGAAGGAAAATAAAAAAAACAACAGATGCAGGCAGAGTGCTTCCCCACAGCGAAGGAGGGAAAACTGGCAAATCAAGCGAATTCCCAGATCAAAGTGGCTCAAAAGAGAACAAGAAAGAAACCTGAAGCATGTTATCTTTTTTCTGTTTTAGTTGAGTGAGTTGAACCCAAAGAGAGCTGATGGGGGTGGAAGAGAATGTAATTTGTGCAACAGTCGAACATTATTGGGAATTAGGCCTTGGTCAGCGTGCCCATTGCAGCCTTTAAGATTTTCCATTTTAATGGGCAGAAGATTGAGCAGGCCATGGATTGGCAATTCTCACCCTGTTCTCAAATTCCTGATGCACCGTCATGTGTGCTCGGTGTGCTAAATCGTAAAATTTGCCCTATAGAGAGAAGATGCACTTCCTTCTGTAAGATATTTATTATACTGGGAAGGTATATTCATTCTGTTAAGGGAAATGCATAAAAAAGATATTCTAACTGGGCAATTATGGAAATTGGGTTATTGCAGGATAGACTTCTTTCCAACTAAATATCTATCACACTAACTTCCGTTGTATTGCTATGTAAATTTCTGGTTCTGAATACGACAAAATGCAAGGGCCATTTCTTCCCTCTTATCTACTGCTGGCAAGCAACCCAAATTATGACACATGACGCTTCAGCTGTCAGCTTCAGTAATATCTGTACAAAGCAGGGGTTGAAGGATGTCTAGCCTGTCTTCCTTCTGTCCACGCAAAGAAATTCCTCAGTTCCACTCTACAAGTACAGATTCACCTGAAGTAATAGAATGGTTACAGCACAGTAGGAGGCCATTCGGCCTGTCGAGTCTGTGCCGGCTCTCTGCAAGAGCACTTCAGCTAGTCCCATGCCCCCGCCCTTTCTCCGTAGCCCTGCAATTGCTTTTCTTTCAAGTACTTATCCAATTCCTTTTGAAAGCCACGATTGAATCTGCCTTCACCCAACTTTCAGGCAGTGCATTCCAGATCCTAACCACTCGCTGCATAAAAAAGTTTTTCCTCATGTCGCCTTTGGACCTTAAATCTGTGTCCTCTGGTTTTCGACCCTTCCACCAATGGGAACAGTTTCTCTCTATCTACTCTCTCTAGACCCCTCATGATTTTGAACACCTTTATCAAATCTCGTCTCAATCTTCTCTGCTCTAAGGAGAACAACCCCAGTTTCTCCAGTCTATCCACGTAACTGAAGTCCCTCATCCCTGGAACCATTCTTGTAAATCTTTTCTGCACCCTCTCTAAAGCCTTCACATCCTCCCTAAAGTGTGGTGTCCAGAATTGGACACAATGCTCCAGTTGTGGACGAACCAGTATTTTATAAAGTCGTTGGCTGTTAGAGGGGCTTTGGCCTACTGACCTAATAAGGAGGCAAGCAGTTTACTACTTGTCTGACAAGCTGAGTAGATTGTGCTTAATTTGTAGTATTTCTGAATAATAATGTTGTAAAAACTGAATCTTCTGTATATGACTTGGGTGTGGAGGAAGGGGACAGTGGAAACAAACCACATTTAGCTGAAATAAGAAACCAACTTGCAGAACCAGTAAGAGACACGACACTGACTAATATACAGGGAAAGCGAGTAAACTCTCCGACAGATTAAATTTCAAAGTTTTTTCCAGCTGTAAAAAGAAATAGGTTCGTGGTAGAGAGATGCCAGTAAAAATCCCAGAATTCATTTTAATAATGAATGGAATTTGACTTATTCAGTCACAATAGATCGGTGATCCTATATGGCTGATAAAATAGCAAATCCTCTGACTTAATATGAGCAATGTATGGGAGATCTATGTGAATGCATGCCTATATTTACATGTGTGATATATTAAAAACCTGTCACAGCAACATTACTAAGGGAGGTGGTGATGTAAGCATAACGTTATGTGAAATAATGGTATGTAATAGGGCCACCTAAATTAAAAAAATAAGAAACCCACATGTGGAACAACTCTGGGGAGGGCGAGGGGAGGAAGGGAGAAAAAAAGGGTCTGTGGGAAAAATGCAGAGAATTATGAAAAAAAATCTGGAAATTAATTTAAGTGGGAAATTGATGAGAAAGTTGGTATAAGAACACAGCCTTACCAATGATGGCATCACCATTTAGCAGCAGCCACCAGGAAAGCAGTAAATTTGAGCAACTGCACAAAGACAAACCCTGAATAATGCATGGTCTGCATGCAAATCCATTGCTGATTAACAAAAACCCTATTTCATCTGCAAAATGAGGAAAACACGACCAAAAAAGTAATCATCACCTTCAGTCAAAAAGGCAAAAAATGATCACAGAATTTGTACTTCCACTCCCTGCGCCTTACCTGAGGTAAACTCTTTGCCCCTTCCCCCTCCCTTTTCCCTTCTTGATGTCTCCTCTGTACCTCACCTTCCCTCACCTCCTCCATCTCTTCTACCCTCTACTCCTCTTGCCTCCCCAATAAACCCTTTCCCCGCTTCTTTCCTCTCCCTATTCCACCCTCTCCTCTTGCCCTCTCCTGTTCTCCCTCCCTTTCTCTGCCCTTACCCTTCTCTTCCCCAATCCTCTTCAACATTTCTCCCTCCTCCTTTTCCCACTCTCCCCTTTCCCTCCCTCCTCTTCCTCCTCCCCCTCTGCCACTTCTCTCCTATCCATCCCATCCTCTCAATCTCTCCATCCTCTTAATCTTACCTACCTCCTCTGTGCTCCCCCACATTGGTTCCATTATCTCCCTGCCCTCTAACCCTGCTTGACCTGAAAAGTACCCTTGGTCTTAACTTCCCATATGCAACACCACAGGAAATTGATTAGTAATAAATTAAAAATCTGCCCACACTTCTTGTCAGCCTTTCCCATTATAAGTTCCTACGTCCACACATGTAATGGAAACTGTCTATGTAAGCTTGCCATGTTGTAATTACACTCTCCCGCGAATGGAGGTGATGCAGCCACACCACTGGTGCGAAGGTATAATTACAGTGACAAGTTTGCATGAGCAGTTTTCAATTATAAATGTGGACGTAAGAACTTATAATGGAATATAAACATTTTAGCAGGTATGACTTTATAAAATGGATTCTGATGTGGGTGACACTGACAAGCCAGTATTTATAGCCCATCCCGAGTTGTCCTAAGGGCATTAAGGATCAACTACGTAGTGTAAGACTGGAATAACACAGAGGATGTTAGTGAACCATTTGGTTTATGTTTGTATGGCCCGGTCTAATTATTTTCCATCCCTTAACCCCACTTAACCTGAAGACTACTCTTGGTCTTTATCCCTTGCGTGCTATGTCACATGAGATTAACTAGTAATCTATTAAAAATCTTGCGTCTGTGTGCACTTCCTGTCTATAAAATCTTACCTCCTGTTGTCAAATTTTTGCCGCACTTTTGTGTTCATTTTTTCTACATTTCTAACATGTAAATTTGTAATGCTGTAAGTATACTCTTGCCCCAGTGGTGGTGCTGTAGCGCCTCAGTTTTGTGTCTACCAGCTCCTCAAACTGTACTGCAGAGAAATCCCTATGCTCCAATCATCTCTGCTTCCCAAATTGGCATATTTAACTATAAATAATATAAAATCAAAGCATTATGTAAAAATTCGGACAGAATGTGTGACTTTAAAATGGGGACTGAATTATGTCTGCACACCATGGTCCAAATATCTTCTGCCCACGAACCCTGCTTCCCCCGGACACGACAGTTAAGCTTGACATCCTGTGTGCAACTTCACACGAGCTCATTAATAATATATTAAAAGTCTTGTGCATAGTATGTACTTCCCATGAGTGTCACATTTATTTCTTGTAATACTTCGGCCAACACATTTCACTGGATCCTCTGACTCTCTGAGTAACGCCACTGGAGATCTGTTAATGTATATTTTCTTGGGCAAGGTTATGACAAATAGTTTAAGTCTTTTAGGTAAAATTGGCAATTTCATCTACTATCTGACCTTTATTGAGTAGAAATGCAATATTGTTCAATGACATTAAGCGAGATTAGAGACTTGAGCTGCTGTACATAATGTGTGGTATTGTGAGGAACCCTGGTAGATTGATAAATAGTTTTACCAAGATCTTTTCCTCCCTACACATTAGGGTTCACTTTTTTTCCTGGTGATTTCTGTTGATTTAAAAATATATCATTTTGTTTGAGCTGATAAGATCATTGGGAGGTCGGCTAGGAGAAGGTACAAAGCTAAACAGAGTGAGTAAACTGCACTATTATACCTTTATCTCTAGTAATATTCATTCCTTTTCCTTTGGCCCAATAATTGCTCCAAGTCAGTTGCGCCAATTTTATCACAATTCAATATTTAATGAAAAAAATTGGAAAAATGTTGAAGTTAAAGATAATTCATTACAACAGTTTGAATTTTAAATGGAGCTAAGACTCGGTTTAAATATATTAGCAGGCAGCAACTGCTATATTTAGATGCATCAGTTCCGTTCACCAACACTTCTGTCGCAGTGTAACCAGGCAAACTAGATTCATTTTCCTAGGGTGAGGTGCCTCATTCAATAAACTGACTGTTTGGCAGACAAGACACTTAACACTGCAAAGATCATGGACCTGACTTCCAGTACTGGACAAGAAGTTTAACCTCTTCAGTAGGTATGTATTTGTGGGTTCCCACACCGGTGAATTATGTAACCCCTCTGAAGGATGAAGATTGGATAAGGTACCCACATTTATTCTCACATGGACCCCCGCCTGTCCCATGTGAGCAAGTAAGGTTTTCAAGTTCTATGTTAAAAATATTATATAATGGTAATTTGTATGTGCCCGTTCATTTTGTGTTCATGCATGTATCTACGTATGTGTATATATACCAGCATTCACTTTTGTACTGAAAGTAAAGGGATATTGATGCTGAAGCATGTTACATTGGTGGGGTGACACAGATCAGTAGCACCATGATTTCTGAAACCTTGGAGTGCCACTGAATATGCGAAGGCACGTATGTGCTGACTTCAAATAGTCTTCAAGAATAATTGGCTTCCTATTGCAGGATCAAATATAAGTCGTTATTAATTTGTTATTGAGACCAATGTTAGATGGTCAGAATAAGAAGTTAATCTTTAAGACAGATTTCATTGTATTATAAATTAGGATGACAAATTACAAATTTGCTGTAAAAGTAGATGCGAGTAGTGTGGAGCTCTTCTGTGGCATCAGTGATGTTTGAATGTGACAGATTGGGAACTCTATGCTGATTGGATCTTTGTTTATGTAAAAAAATGTAATTGATTCACAGTGGTAGTCAACTATATGTAAGCATTATACAATTACATTTGAATTCTTTTTGTATTCCAAGTATTATACAAATTAAGTATTAATTTATAATTCTAAAACAATGTGTGAATAGAACCAGAACTATTTTTTACTAAGCCCTGCAGCAAAGCTCCCTTCGGGCAGCCTTTAATAAGATCATTATCATTTTAATATTGTTGGTTTCAGTGAACCAACACATTCGTATAGCACAGTGTTGCAAATGCATTAATATCATGTCATAACTTGAGATTAGAAAGCACTTTTCCCCCCATGGGATAGGGGATGTGTGGAAGAAACTCCCAGAGAAGCTTATTGACTCAACATTAGATGGCACCTTTGAAAAATAGCTGGATCGCTAACTGTTGAGAAGCAGGATTCAGGTTTATAGATTTCTTTTCATGGGGAGGTTGGAGAAGAAATCATTTTCCTGAAAGTAAGGAATCTTCAGGTGGTGTGGAAGGAAGTCCCAACAGAATAATCACACATGGAGTCGACACGATGGGCTGAATGGCTTTTTTGTGCTTTTATGTTCTTATCTTTTACCACCTAGAAGGACAAGGGCAGCAGGCACATGGGAACACCACCACTTGCAAGTTCCCCTCCAAGCCACACACCATCCTGACTTGGAAATATATCGCTGATCCTTCATCGTCGCTGGATCAAAATCCTGGAACTCCCTCCCTAACAGCACTGTGGGAGTACCTTCACCACACGGACTGCAGCGGTTCAAGAAGGTGGCTCACCACCACTTTCTCAAGGGCAATTAGGGATGGGCAATAAATGCTGGCCTTGCCAACGACGCCCACATCCTGTGAACGAATAATTAAAAAAAATTAACATTAGAAGGAACTAAGAATAAATAGGTCCAGCTTCGCACTTCATGGTTGCCAATGTTGTGTTGCACAAATGTTGATTTCCTATCTTTGGGTGGTGAATATATACTTGTTATATTTGTAAAAAAAAAAATCACCCTGGAGTGAATTTTTGGACATCTATGTTCCTGCCGAATAGCAGCTGAATAGAAAATGGTAATTTTGGAAACAGCATCAAGTGGTATGCGTTTTACGAGTTCTGCTCATAATGAAATTCAGGCAGCTATTAAAGGGTGTACATTATTTAATTCAGCCAAACTAAACTAATTAAAGAAAACACAAACAGTTAATCTACATGTGTTACAAGTTCAGTTTGAAATAAGTTTTATTACCACTATAAGACTAATAATTGCAGAGGCCCAAACTATTTCAAGAGTGTCCCATGTTTCTACTTCACGGGATGAATGTGAGCTAAGAACAAAGGGGAAGGTATTTAGAGAAGATACGATATACATTATAAAGAGCAAAGGCTGCATAAGCTAAAAATTAACTATTTGACATTAGCTGAGAATTGGAGTGTACAGAGGTGAGATTTATCAAATATTGGTTGCTGCTATTAGGTCCATCACTGATGGTCATTGTTCTCCCTGTGGCTATAAGTTACTGCAGCTATTAATGTTTTTGTCATTGCTATTTAGTCCTGGAAGAGATCACAGTCACATCACAGCCCTCTACATTCAGAAGGTAAAATGTGAACTGTGCAGAGGGCTGTTTGGTTAATCTATTTTTCTGGAAGTGCAGAAAAATAGCAAATTTCTATACTATACCTGGTTTGCCAAGAGCACCGAGTGTCTTCCATTGTACCTATGCAGAAATATAGATGCCATCAATCAATGCAGATTTATTGATTACAGTTTTACAATTTGCCTTGGTAAGATTTGAAGAGATAATCCAGTAGCTTAATAAGAACATAACATAAGAACATAAGAAATAGGAGCAGGAGTAGGCCAATCGGCCCTTCGAGCCTGCTCCGCCATTCAATAAGATCATGGCTGATCTGATCCTCACCTCAAATCTAAAGAACACAAGAAGTAGGAGCAGGACCCGGCCACTCAGCCCCTGGGCCCGCTACGCCACCCACAGGGCCTCGACCGATCCGAACTCAGCCTCATGTCCAATTTCCTGCCCGCTCCCCGTAACCCCTAATTCCCTTTACTTCTAGGAAACTGTCTAATTCTGTTTTAAATTTATTTAATGATGTAGCTTCCACAGCTTCCTGGGGCAGCAAATTCCACAGACCTACTACCGTCTGAGTGAAGAAGTTTCTCCTCATCTCAGTTTTGAAAGAGCAGCCCCTTATTCTAAGATTATGCCCCCTAGTTCTAGTTTCACCCATCCTTGGGAACATCCTTACCGCATCCACCCGATCAAGCCCCTTCACAATCTTATATGTTTCAATAAGATCGCCTCTCATTCTTCTGAACTCCAATGAGTAGAGTCCCAATCTACTCAACCTCTCCTCATATGTCCACCCCCTCATCCCGGGGATTAACCGAGTGAACCTTCTTTGTACTGCCTCGAGAGCAAGTATGTCTTTTCTTAAGTATGGACACCAAAACTGTATGCAGTATTCCAGATGCGGTCTCACCAATACCTTATATAACTGCAGCAATACCTCCCTGTTTTTATAATCTATCCCCCTAGCAATAAAAGCCAACATTCCGTTGGCCTTCTTGATCACCTGCTGCACCTGCATACTAACTTTTTGATTTTCTTGCACTAGGACCCCCAGATCCCTTTGTACTGCAGTACTTTCCAGTTTCTCACCATTAAGATAATAACTTGCTCTCTGATTTTTCCTGCCAAAGTGCATAACCTCACACTTTCCAATATTGTATTGCATCTGCCAAATCTCCGCCCACTCACCCAGCTTGTCTATATCCCCTTGTAGGTTTTTTATGTCCTCCTCACTTTCTACTTTCCCTCCCATCTTTGTATCATCTGCAAAAAAAAAATAAGCACTACACTACTGTACCCAATATGCTCTTGTGCTGTCTTGCAAATATGCAGCAGCCAAAGTGTGTAAACTTGATGAACTCGAGGAGTATCCATGTTGGTATCACTTGGAAAGAGAAGGCATCATCAGGGACACTCCACACAGCTTCTGGAAAAGGAAGTTGTGTTTAAGAAATTTGATTGAATTTTTTGAAGAAGTTACTAATTTAGTGGATGAGGCAGTGTCTACCTTTCAGAAAGCCTTTGATAAGAGGCTATTGCACATGATAGAATCTTGTGGAATTAGAGGTAATCTACTGCAGTGGATTAAGAATTGTTTGAATAACCATAGGCAGAAAGTTGTTATCAATGGAGACCAGTTATCAGTGGTATCCCACAAGGATTGGCATTAGGATCTTAGGATAGTAAAAAGCAATCTTCATTAATGACAGATGTAGGGAGAATGATCTGCAAGTTTGCAGACGATAAAAAGCTATGTGTTAGTGTTAGGACTGTGGAGGATGGTAAACTATTGCAACCAGATCTTGATGTGTTGGGAATGGGCCTGTGTCTGGTAAATGATATTTAACTTAGAAAAGTAATGTTATGCACGTGGGTACATCTAATGCTAAATAAACATACACCCTACAGGGATGAGAATTGAAGCCAGTGGTGGAAGAGATCTGGGTGTTATAGTGTATCACTCTCTAAAGGTTCACAATCAATACTGTGAAGCTATATCTAAAGCATCAGGATACAAGGTTGCATTCACAGGAAAATTCACTACAAAACAACAAACCATTTTGTCCTTGTACAAGACCTTGGTTAGGCCTAATTTAGAATAATGTATCCAGTTTTGGTCCCCTCACATGGTGGGAGATATTGAAACTTTGAAAGGTGCAGAGGAGAGCCAGAAGGTTGATTCCCAGAGGCTTAGCTACCCAGATAGGCTTAAAGAGCTGGTTCTATGTACTTTAGAGAAGTGTAGACCCGGGCAACTTGATCAAGTTAAAAAAAAATGAAGGGACTAGACTGTGTTAATGTGGACAACTTACTTCAACTGGTTAGGTTGGGGAGGACCAGGGTTCATGCTTACAAGTTATGTAAGGACAGAATTAGGTTGGATGTTAGGTGGTTCTTTTCCCAGAGAATAGTTGGCTTGTGGAACAGGTTGCCAGCTCGTGCAGTGAAGGCTGATTCGCTGTATACCTTCAAGAGAGAGCTGAAGCGGTTTCTGACTGGGGAGGAGATCAATTCGTACAAGAGGTAGGTAACCTGTAATATAAGGCAGGGTCAATGTGGTCTCTTGGACTAGTTTCGATCACCTGAAGGGTTTGGAGAGGAATTTTCCAGATAATTGGATTGGGTTTTTAATCTGTTTTTTTGACTCTCTCAGATTACATGGCTGCACGTGGTTAGGAAATATCGTGTACACAAGGCATTCCGACTGTATGGGACAGGCTAATGAACCTATTGGTCTTTTCTTATCCGACACTCTCACATGTTCAAATCACCTAAAGAAGGAAGCGATCCATGTCCCTATGGATGAGGTGGAATTGCAACAGTCTGTTGAAAAGACATTTGTGACTACCTCATTGAAACACATTTGAATTGAATAAATCCCGTCTGTTATTGTGAAATGCTACCAATCACACAAACATAACCATATGATAGATGCCTGTACACATCACATTGCATTAAATGCTACCTAGGACTGTCAATGTGTGTCTGGAAAATAGATGAAACCAGATGAACAAGAATTGTTGTACCTTAATTATTGGTTGAAAAGTGCAGAATAATTGAATGATTCCACCTTGTCAGTCTGCTCCCTTCCATAGACTGACAGTTTGAAAGCAACAGACAGTAAATTAGAAGTACAATTGGAAAGAGAGACTAATAAAGTCATAAAAGTGGATTTATTTTTATTTTAGTGAGAAGACTATAGGGCTAGAAATTCGGTGCATTTGCGCCTCTCGTTAGCGCCCCTTTTTCACCCGGGCGCGGCCCCGCTAATGACTCCCGCTAAATTCAGTGGGAGTTTAGCGGCGGTGGTAACCGGTAGCACCCTGCTCCGTTGCGCAGGCGATGCTGATGTCATCACTGTGCGCAGCGCCCCATTTTTGCCCTGCCTGCAAAATTGGCCACGCGCCCCCTGAATCTGCACCGGGCGATGACAGCGACCGGTTCAGGGGGTAGGAATGGAGCGGCTGGAGGCTGGCGGGTGATAAGTAAAGGGAAGGTGGCGGGCAGGGGAAAAAAAATTGTCCGACTTACTTGTCGCGGCCTGTTGCCTTTTTGAACGTGGGGTCCGTGCCGCGATCTAGCAGCCCGGCACTCCGCTCCTCGGTGGTCCAGATAGAGCCTTGCAGAGTTGTGGGCTTGGGCATTTCCCTTTAATGAGAGGAAGAGCCCTTCCATGCGGCAGCGTTACGCGGCCCAGTGCGTAGCGCTGCAGAACGCACCGCCCCGATATTCGGGGTTAGCGCTCTAAGATGGAAGTGGATTGGCTTGAATTAGCGCTCCACCTCCCTCAAGGGGCACTAAAACTGAATTTAGCGATTGCTGGCGCTATGTTTTGCTGGGTTAGTGCCCAGGCGATGTTAGTGCCCCAAAACAGTCGATACCGAATTTTTCCCCCAAAGGGTATAAATTTGTTGGTGCCTGGTTTTGGCCACAAAGCAGGCGATGCAGCAGCAACACGTGCCTGAACCCGGAGGGACCCTTTCCCTCCAATTATCCTTTTTTATCCAACATATTGGCCCGGATTTTGTTGTTCTAATAACAGTGAGGCCGATATGAATGAGTAAAACTGATAGCAACTTGTGGTAACTGCACGTGCACAGTTAAACATGGAAATCCGAAAGTTGCTATCAGTGAATCCCTGCTCCTCCACAGGCTGTGCTGATGCAGTCTTCGCCGATGGAATCTGCACAGAAATCACTATCATGGTGTGAACTTAGGCTAATTACTCACTATGCTCACACTAAAGACAGATGAAAAGTTAGAGCTTGTTCAATCAGGAATGATTGAGTTTTTAACAGTGTAATAAGTGATAATTACTGCTGAACAACCTCTCTGGCCCTGAAAAATTAATTTTACAAGTGTGAAGTCTCATTCCCTCAGAAGAAAATTAATGTTGCAGATTATTTTTTTTAGTTTTTCTGTTTTTCTCTTTTATGTCTCTCCCTTAATCCCATGTGTATGTCCAGTCCTTATTTCGCTTCCTGTACAATGATTTAAATGCAATTTATATTTCCTGTTTTTTACTTTCTGCTTTATCGTCTGTGTGTCTCAATGAGGATTCTTCAATCTGATTGGTTGAAGAGCCTCCCTGCTGCTTGACCGACTCACAGATGCCACAGATCCCTTGTAGAGGGCGCCGTGCTGGATCAGATGCCCGAAAAATAGAAATCTCCTCTGAAAAGCCCGCAAATAGTCTCTGGGCAACTGTATGCAAGGTGAACAGCAAAAGCCGTTCCTTTGCTGCTCACAGCAAAATCCGGGCCAATGCTTCCATTCACTGGTGTGTACGACAATCCATTCAAGAATTGCACCCAAAAGGATATTTGCAAATGTAATCATCTTTCATCCTCCATTGCCTGTTCCCAGCTAAGGCTGCTCCACTCTAGAGCAGAGACTGAAATGAAGTGGCTTAGTTTGCGGGCTTATTTCTCCCTAATGGATCTCCCTTCTTGTTGTAAATCTGTGCAGTCAGTTTTTTACTTGCCCCTTTCTCCAATAGAGTGTTGTGCATTAAAATGGTCGCAATTGAAGACATAGCCTGTACAGACCTCTTAAGATGTCACAAAACATTTCACATGCAATAAATTATTCTTAAATACAGTCACTCTTGTTATGTAGGTTAACATGACAGCCACTTTGAGCACAAAACAGTCCCACAAACAATAATGAAATGACTGATCAGCTAATCTATTTTTGTTGGTGTTAGTTAAGGAAGGGATCGTGCCTTGGGCATTGGGCGATCACCCTGCTCTTCAGATATTGCCAGGAGATCTTTAAAGTTCACCTGAACATATAGATGGGGTTTTGGTTTTAATGTCGGATCTGAAGGAGACATTGAGATCTATCAAACCACCACAATCACAGTTGATTGATTAAAATCACAGGCAGTTTTGTCATTCAGATCTCTAATTATTGTCAAACAATCATTCTTGTTTTCACAAGAGCTTTCATAGAAAAGTGTGTCAGTAAAGGCTCTTTTAACCATCTGTGAAACAAAATCATATTCCGCAAGTGAGTTACCAGCCTTAGTCTGCCTCACAAGTGGAATAGCAGTCACGTTACACAGATAACAATAACATTTATAGTGCTCTTCACGTAGAATGTATCAAAGTGCTTCACAGAATTAAGAAGTGGTTGCTGATCAGGAAGTAAGAAGCAGAGGCCGAAGGCATGGTCAAAAAGCTAACTTTTTAAGGGGGCTTTTGAAAGCAGGGTGAGAGGTAACGAGGTGGATGCAATGGTTTAGGAATATAATTCCAGAGGACATGGAGTGGCTGAAAGATAGGGATCTGATGTTGAAGTGGAGGGAGCAGGATACAAGCATTAATCCAGAGTCAGAGTAATGGCGGTTGCAGGCTGGGACATACGACCGAAGAAGATTTCACAAATAGGAAAGACTATCAGGAAGATTGATGGAAAGTTGTGGGTTCAAGTCCCACTCCAGAGACTTGAGGCCAATTGTATTGTTCCAACATGCTCTGTGGCCGAGATCACGTAACTTCACACAGATTGGGGGAGTCGATCCCACTGCGACCATCCTGATCTGTGTGGCTCAGCTATTTAGCGGCTAAAATCCAAACCCTTCAACTTCTTCAGGCTCAATCGCTTAGAGAGCCACCTCCTTGTATATATTCTGCATGTGCACCATCTGCTGTTTGCCTGTTAGCTCCGTGAGGTCTGAATCCTGACACAGAGTGAGAGCTCTGCTAATTTATCCCTTTCCCATCCAGGGGCATTGATCAATTGTAGCACCTCTACTGCTTCCCTGAAAATATTTTGTGCGATATTCATTTAGTACTCTCTGATGCACTGTTACTGCGCAGGGATTTTAAAAAATTTATATTTAAATCTCAATAATCTAAAATTCTGTTAAGTTCAAAGAAAAATGGCTTTTGCAAAAGCTAAAAATCAAAGCATGTTGAAACGCTTTTAAGATCTCACTCTACTTTGGGATTCAGACCACATGGGGCTAGATTTCAAACAACGTGTGGTGCCGTGAACAGGAATGGGTAAGGAAGGCTCGCTAAGGCACTGGGCCTGAGGAAATTGGAGGGGTGCAATTTTAGCTACTAAATAGTCATGCCGACCAGGAAGGTCCCAGGTTTGATCCCAGTCTGTGTTAAATTATGATCTCAGCCAACAAGTTAGTAGGGGCAACACAATTGGCCTCATCAACCCTGAGTCACTACCATTGACGTTTATGATAAACCTTTGATAAACTTTAAAATGACTTTCACCTGTTTGTCGTCTGCCTCCTGAAATTAGCATAAAATTCTACTAATCCCTTCTTTAATCTGGTGGAGAAAATGAGTTTCCTTGCATATTCCTGCCATTCTGCAACAAAAGATTTAATGATCCGTCTCCCTCAGTAGGATTTAAATTTTCCATATCTATTTCAGATATTTGCATTTGTTCCCATCACCCTCCATACAGGATGTGACCTTGTGTCTCAAGATTTTTTAAATGTTAGCTGTGGCTCAGTCGTAGCACTGCCGCCTATGAATCAGAAGATCTTGGGTTCAAGTACGACTCCAGAGACTTGAGCACAGAATCTAGGCTAACACTCCAGTGCCATATTGAGGGAGTGCTGCGCTGTCAGAGGGTGCTGTCTTTTGGATGAGACATTAAACCGAGATGCTGCCTACCCTTTCAGGTGGATGTAAAAGATTATCTAGACTTGGGAATCGGAAGTACAAGTTAAAAATTTGCAGATGACAGCAAATTGGGGGGGTGTAGTTAATACAGAGGAGGACTGTGACAAAATACAGGAAGACATTAATAAACTTGCAGAATGGGTGTGTCATTGGCAAATGATCTTCAATATAAATAAGTTTGAGGTGGTACATTTTGGTAGGAAGAATAAGGAGGCCACATACTCCTTGAAAAGTGGGTACAGATACACTAATCACTAAAAGTAGCGACAGAGGTCAATAAGGTGACCAAGGCTGGGAACTGAATATTCAGGAGTATTTGACATTTTGGAAGGATAGACAGAAAGGAAAAGGAGGTGGGGTAGCTCTGTTAATAAAGGATGAGATCAGTGCAGTAGTGAGAAATGATATTGGCTCAGAAGAGCAAGATGTAGAATCAGTTTGGGTGGAGATAAGAAATAATAAGGGAAAGAAGTCACTGGTGGGCGTAGTCTATAGGCCCCCTAACAGTAGCTACACTGTTGGACAGAGTATAAATCAAGAAATAATGGAGGCTTGTAAGAAAGGTACAGCAATATTTCATGGGCGATTTTAATCTTCATATTGATTGGACAAATCAAATTGACCAAGGTAGCCTCGAGGAAGAGTTCATAGAGTGTATCTGGATGGTTTCCTAGAACAATACATTGTGGAACCAACCAGGGAGCAGGCTATCTTAGATCTGGTACTGTGTAATGAGACAGGATTAATAAATGATCTCATAGTAAAGGATCCTCTGGGAAAGAGTGATCATAGCATGGTTGAATTTTGAATTCAATTGGAGGGTGAGAAAGTTGGGTCTCAAACCAATGTCCTGATCTTAAATAAAGGCAATTACAAAGGTATGAAGGCAGAGTTGGCTAAAGTGGCTGGGAAAATAGATTAAAGGGTAAGACGGTTGATAACCAATGGCAGACATTTAAGGAGATATTTCATAACTCTCAATAAAAATATATTCCAGTGAGAAGAAAATACTTTAAGAGAAGGGAGAACCATCCGTGGCTAACTAAGGAAGTAAAGGATGGTATCAAATTGAAAACAAAGGCATACAAATGTTGCCAAGATTAGTGGGAGGCCAGAGGATTGGGAAATTTTTAAAAACCAGCAAAGGACGACTAAAAAAATAATAAAGAGAGAGAAGATGGATTATGAGAGTAAACTAGCAAGAAATATAAAAACAGATAGTAAGAGCTTCTACCGGTATATAAAAAGGAAGAGAGTAGCTAAAGTAAACATTGGTCCCTTAGAGGATGAGACTGGGGAATTAATAAAGGGGAACAGGGAAATGGCAGAGACTTTGAACAAATATTTTGTATCAGTCTTCACGGTAGAAGACACTAAAACCATCCCAATAATACATAATCAAGGGGCTATAGGGAGGGGGGAACTTAAAACAATCACTATCACTAAAGAAAAAGCACTCAATAAAATAATGGGACTAAAGGTGGACAAGTCCCCTGGACCTGATGGCCTGCATCCTAGGGTCTTAAAAGAAGTGACTGCAGAGATAGTGGAAGCATTGGTTGCAATCTACCAAAATTCCCTGGAATCTGGATAGGTCCAGCAGATTGGAAAACCGCAAATATAACACCCCTATTTAAGAAGGGAGGGAGACAGAAAGCAGGAAACTATTGACCAGTTAGCCTAACATCTCTCATTGGGAAAATGCTGGAGTCCATTATTAAGGAAACAGTAACAGGACATTTAGAAAATCATAATACAGTCAAGCAGAGTCAGCATGGTTTTATGAAAGGGAAATCATTTTTTGACATTTGCTGGAGTTCTTTGATGATGAAACGAGTAGGGTGGATAAAGGGAACCAGTGGATGTGCTGTATTTGGATTTCCAGAAGGCATTCGATAAGGTGCCACATAAAAGGTTACTGCACAAGATAAGAGCTCACAGGGTTGGTAGTAATATATTAGCATGGATAGAGGATTGGCTAACTAACAGAAAGCAGAGCGTCGGGATAAATGGGTCATTTTCCGGTTGGCAAACAGTAACTAGTGGGGTGCCACAGGGATCAGTGCTGGGGCCTCAACTACTTACAATCTATATTAATGACTTGGATGAAGGGACTGAGTGTAATGCAGCCAAATTTGCTGATGATACAAAGATAGGTGGGAAAGCAAGTTGTCAAGAGGACACAAAGAATCTGCAAAGGCATATAGACAGACTAAGTGAGTGGGCAAACATTTGGCAGATAGAGTATAATGTGGGAAAGTGTGAGGTTATCCACTTTGGTAAGAAAAATAAAAAGCAAATTATTATTTAAATGGAGAGAGATTACAAAATGCTGCAGTACAGAGGGACCTGGGGGTCCTTGTGCATGAAACACAAAAAGTTAGCATGCAGGTACAGCAAGTAATCAGGAAGGCTTTATTGCAAGGGGGTTGGCGTATAAAAGCAGGGAAGTCTTGCTACAACTGTACAGCGTATTGGTGAGATCACACCTGGAGTACTGCATACAGTTTTGGTCTCCTTATTTAAGGAGGGATATACTTGCATTGGAGGCAGTTCAGAGAAGGTTCACGAGGTTGATTCCTGAGATGAAGGGGTTGACTTATGAAGAAAGGTTGAGCAGGTTGGGCCTATACTCATTGAAGTTTAGAAGAATGAGAGGTGATCTTATTGAAACATATAAGATACTGAGGGGGCTTGACAAGGTAGATGCAGAGAATATGTTTCCCCTCATGGGGGAATCTAGAACTAGGGGGCAAAGTTTCAGAATAAGGGGTCGCCCATTTAAAACTGAGATGAGGAGGAATTTCTTCTCTCAGAGGGTCATAAATCTGTGGAATTCTCTGCCCCAGAGAGCTGTGGAGGCTGGGTCATTGAATATATTTAAGGTGGAGATAGACAGATTTTTGAACAATAAGGGAGTGATGGGTTATGGGGAGTGGGCAGGGAAATGGAGCTGAGCTCAAGATCAGATCAGCCATGATCTCATTAAATGGCGAAGCAGGCTCGAGGGGCCAAATGGCCTACTCCTGCTCCTATTTCTTATGTTCTTAAGGCCATAAAAAAAGCCAACAAAGAACTGGGGTTAATTTCTAGAGGGATAGCATTGAAAAGCAGAGAAGTTATATTAAACTTGTATAGAACCTTTGTCAGACCACACTTGGAGTACTGTGAACAGTTCTGGTCTCCATATTATAAAAAGGATATAGAGGCATAGGAGAAGGTACAAAAAAGATTACGAGAATGATACCAGAACTGAGAAGTTATACCAAAAGGAAAGATTGAACAGGCTGGGGCTCTTTTCTCTAGGAAAGAGAAGACTGAGGGGTGACCTGATAGAGATCTTAAGATATGAAAGGGTTTGATAGGGTAGACAACGAGACCAGAACTAGGGACCATAAATATAAGATAGTCACTAATAAATCCAATAGGGAATTCAGGAAAAACGTCTTTACCCAGAGAGTGATTCGAATGTGGAACTCAGTACCACAAGGAGTAGTTGAGACTTAAAGGGAAGCTAGATAAACACATGAGGGAGAAAGGAATAGAAGGATATGTTGATGGGGTTAGATGAAGAAGGGTGGGAGGAGGCTTGTGTGGAGCATAAACACCGGCATGGACCTGTTGGGCCGAATGCCATGTTTCTGTGTGGTAAATACTATGTAACTATGTAACTATCGCATTGCTCTTTGTGGGACCTTGTTGTGTGCAAATTGGCAGCTATTTCCTACATTACAACAGTGACTACACTACAAAAAGTACTTTTTAAAAATATTCATTCTCGGGATGTGGCCATCGCTGGCAAGACCAACATATATTGCCTATCCCTAGTTTCCCTTGAGAAGGTGGTGGTGAGTCTTCTTCAACCGCTACAGTCCATGTGGTGAAGGTACTCCCACAGTGATGTTAGGTAGGGAGTTCCAGGATTTTGACCTAGTGATGATGAAGGAACTGCGATATATGTCCAAGTCAGGATGATGTGTAACTTGGAGGTGGTGGTGTTCCCATGCATCTATTGCACTAGTCCTTCTAGCTGGTGGAGATCGTGGGTTTGGGAGATGCTGCCGGAGAAGTCTTGGCGAGTTGCTGCAGTGCATCCTGTAAATAGTACACACTGAAGCGATGGTGCTTCAGTGGTGGAGTGAGTGGATGTTTAAGGTGGGGTTGGCGTCTTGAGTGTTGTTGGAGCTGCACCCATCCAAGCAAGTGGAGAATATTCCTTCACACTCCTGAATTGCACCTTGTAGGTGGTGGAGAGGCTTTATGGAGTCAGGGAGTGAGCCACTCTCCACAGAATACAAAACCTCTGACCTGCTCTAGTAGCCATGGCATTTATGTGGCTCGTTAGTTGAGTTTCTGGTCAATGGCAACCCCCACTGATGTTGATGGCGGGGATATTGGTGATGGTAATGCCATTGAAGGTCAAAGGGATGTGGCTAGACTCTCCCTTGTTGGAGCTGGTCATTGTCTGGCACTTGTGTAGCACGAATGTTACTTGCCACTTATCAGCCCGAGCCTGAATGTTGTCCAAGTTTTGCTGCATGTGGGCATGGACTGTTTCATTATCTGAGGAATTGTGAATGGAACGGAACACCATGCAATCATCAGCGAACAGCCCCACTGTTCAAAAAGTACTTATTTGACTGTAAAGCACTCTGGGACACCTGAGGATGTGAAAGGTACTATGTAAATGCAAGTTTGTGGGGTAGATATTATATTTGTCAACCAGGCTAAAGCAGAAAGAGATTGCACCCAACGGTATCACTATAATAGTTATAAATATATATAAAGCTGCATTAGCTTTGATAATGTTTCTTAGTTAACAGAGCTATTGTGGAACACTTACACTCTTTGTTAATACAAATTCTTTTTCCACCTTCCTGATATGAGTCTTTGGATTAACGCAATCCAATTATATCTATAATGAAAGTTCAGTTTCACAGTGGGAATGAAGTTGGGATAGCTCGAACGCACAATTACCTGAATCTGTTTCTTGCGACGAGAACAAAAGCAGAAAGTGGCACTGTTGTATGTGGATGTAGCTGAAAGAAAAAGGTTTGGAAAAATGTCAGGATTCAAGGGTGTATGGAGTGAGTGGGATGGGGGCATCCGAGATAACGGAGGAGAAAAAAATTGGCACACATGGAACAGGCAGGAAGTGAACAATTCCACTTTAAAAAAAAAGAATTAACTCTTGAAGTTATTTCATTCAAATTAGCTGATAATTCATTTTAGCTGTGTGTTAATTACATTGCTTAATTCAAATTATTGGATCATTTATTTTTTAGTGTATACAAATGCCCATATTAACAGGAGCAGACGAGACGACACAATCCCAGAGTTCCAATGCCAGCTGGTGTTGTGGCACCGAATAGGCATGTACATTACACCCATTAAATGGAGCCTCAACTGGAACCTCCTGTTTGAATCCTAGGATTTAATTTATTGTGAAAAATTAAGAATTAAAAGAAGTGGAACATTGATTAATTTTAGTATTAAGTCTGTGCATGTGCTAACTTTGAGCTTTGCTTTGATCCAGCTTTGTAGTGAACACACCTGACACACGACAATCATCAGACTCTGAACCAAAACTTTACTGAAGGCAAGTTGTTCATCGACAAACAAGGAACAACTGTGATTGAGTGGAGCTGGCAGTTAGGAGTGGATGTAGTGGGTGTGTTGTTCAGCTCCTTTATGTGTCGGAGGGGGAAATTTATTTTTACCAATGATTGCTGTTATGCCACAAGCAAATCTTTATTTAGTATCAACTCCTCAATTCCTGTGAAATATTTTAGTTAGAATTGTTACGTGCTGAGTTTTTTGTGAGATAGGTTCCCTTAAATAATGACTGAAAGAATTTAGCAGAGCTAAGGGGAAAAAAAACTCTATTGGGCCTATAATGTTGGCTGTGTGGTTGCTCAGCCCTGTAAAGTAGAAGAGGTGGGATCAAGATGAAAGAGTTTGAACTTGAAGTGAGTACTACTCTGTTTGACATGGCTTGTGAAAAATAAAGATATTTGTTTGAAATTTAAAAAAAATATTGACAAAGGCATCGATTAAGCTTTTTATAATAATAATTTTGGAATAATGTCCTTCAAATGCTGGACTGTAACAGAAAGTAGGGCGACTTGAAAAAGTGATTATGAACAAGAAAGAAAAAATCTACCACCTTGAGAATAGAGGTAGAAGATTGAGTTACATGGGTTGTTGAAACAAACAGAACATAATAAGCCTGGGGACATTATTGTTGCTTTTCTTTGCAATGTTTTGCGGGATGAGGAGGGGTGGGGTGGGGGGAGTTCAGGAACATTGTGTTTCCAATCATTGGCACCTAACCTGAAAGATGACCTTAGGCTGCTGAGTTTTAAATGTTTGAATCACCAAGGTAACCAGATTAATACTTCAGGTTTTGAGAGAGAAGGTTGAAGGTATATCTTTCCTGATTATTCAATGGAAGTGTACGGGTCCTGAAAAGCAGGGCTAATGCTCCCTGATAAAATCAATTTGTTTGGGAATACCACCCATTTTGGGGGGAATTCTAGGGTAGTGGCATAGTGGTTAGCACTGGTGTCTCACAGCGCCAGGGACCCGGGTTCGAATCTGACCTCGGGTGACTGTCTGTGTGGAGTTTGCACATTCTCCCCGTGTCTGCGTGGGTTTCCTCCGGGTGCTCCGGTTTCCTCCCACAGTCCAAAAATGTGCGGGTTAGGTTGATTTGGCTATGATAAATTGATAAATTGACCCTTAGTGTTAGGGGGGGATTAAATATGTGGGGTTGTGGGGATAGGATGGGATATGTTAGGGGGAATTAAATACGTGGGGTTACGGGGGTAGGGTGGGATATGTGTACTGTGGGGATTAAAGCAGGGACAGGGTACTGGATTTGGATGATCAGCCATGATCGTATTGAATGGTGGAGCAGGCTCGACGGGCCGAATGGCCTACTCCTGCTCCTAGATTCTATGTTTCTATGTTTCTAAAGCTTCAGTTGCAGACTGTTAGGCTACGAGATGTCTCCATTATTTATAGGGCAGTGGCAATTGTATTTTGATGGACAAATGTAAGTAATTGAAAGCTTGTGAATTGTTCTTGATCTAGTGTAATTATGAGAGATTCGGCCTTTGGTTTTTGTGTGATTTTTAGGAGGGTTAGATTCTATTCCTGTAGGAAGGCTGTTTAACCCAGGATTTGGTTTCTGCTCCCCGACCAACAGCATAGCCGTTTTTAAGACTGTGCTGCCCAACGGAGCAACACGGTAAGTTCAGGCTCAGGCATGCTTTGCAGCATAATATGTTTGCCTCTGTTTTACAATCTATGTTTAGACAAAAAGTGATTGGCATCTTTATTATCTTGTGTATTGAGGAGGATGGAGATGTGTTGTTGCTCTGTTTCAAACTGTATATGGTTCATTTCCCTGTATTAATTAAATAACTATTTGTTAGTATGGAACCTGGGTCTCAGTCTGATTAGAGACTTTTATTCATTCCATCTTTTGAAGTAAGGGTACTGATGAGGCAGTACATTATACATTTCAGCAGCCAGAATACAGAGTAAGGGCTGTCAGTTGTGATTCATGGGTCTTGTTTTTGTTTATCTAGATATTGGGCAGGAAAATGAATGCTCTGGATTGCAGGGATGTGAAATCTGCTTGCAGGATTGGCCAGTGACTTTGAAGCCAAAAAAATATTAAAACCCCAAAATGTGTCAAAGAAAAGCCCATTTGAAGCACGATGGATTTTTAATGAATAGGGAATATGAAATACAACTAGCACTATCCGAGTCAGAAGGTTGTGGGTTCAAGTCCCACTCCAGAGACTTGAGCACAAAACTCTAGGCTGACACTCCAGTGCAGTGCTGAGGGAGTGCTGCACTGTCGGAGGTACCGTCTTTTGGATGAGATGTTCAACCGAGGCCCCGTCTGCCCTCTCAGGTGGATGTAAAAGATCCCATGGCACTCTTTCGATGTCCTGGCCAATATTTATCCCTCAATCAACATCACTAAAACAGAATATCTGGTCAGTATCACATTGCTGTTTGTGGGAGCTTGCTGTGCACAAATTGGCTGCCGCGTTCCCTACATTACAACAGTGGCTACACTTCAAAAGTACTTCATTGGCTGTAAAGTGCTTTAGAATGTCCGGTGGTTGTGAAAGGCGCTATAAAAATGCAAGTTTTTCTTTCTTTAAAGATCTTAAAAAGACTGAAATTATCTACTGTAACAGTGGGGGAGGAAAAAAGTCTTGTTTTAAAAAAAAATGTTACTGAGGCTAATATTATTTGAACTTTGAATGTAATTTGATATCACTGTCCCAGATATGATATTTTATGTCTCCATGGAGATTTGTTCAGTGCACTCTATGTATGCAGGATTATGCTAAAATTGTGTTGATGCTGACAATGAACAGAAACCTATTTATAGGTTATTGAAATTAGCTCCATCGTGAAATATGTTTTCATAATCATGATTTTATGCAGTTTTAATAATCATGATTTTGTGCAGTTTTAAGAATGGAAATATGTTTTCATGAAGATCTCTCTTTCTGGGGCTTCTTATTAGGCTTGTGAAGGACGTAGTTGGCCTGTTTGTCATCATCTCAGAGCAGTATGTTTACTCATTTAAATCAGCAACTGGAATTTTACTCTCGACAACAGAACCATGTCGTAAAATTAAGTTGCTCGTAATTGTTCCAGTTTATAGTGGCCACGAGTCCACAACAAAAAACTTCATTCACATTTCTGATAAATTGGCACAAAAACGAACAAAATTGCCTCTTTCTCCCAGTGTTGAATGTCTACAGAATGTGAAGCTGTAATGAAATGGGCTTTACGTCAAAGGATGTTGTACTTGTTACAATTTTATAGGAAAGTATCTGTGGATTACACTCACAGCAAGGTGGCAGATGCCTAGAGTGCAAACCATGTGTAATTAGACAGGTCCCATCTGGAGCTCTTCAGTGACTAGATTCTGAAGTACTATTTCTGAAAAAGAATTTCTGATTAATTGGTTTGAACTTTATGTACATTAGCAGGACATGATTCTGTGCTGAAATGTTGACAAGAAAGAGCCAATGGAGGGAAGAAATGTGATGTAGGAACAACTAGTCGGACTGATGTTATTAGTCGGTGTCCATGCACAACAATCAGTGTTTTTTCTTTTCCATTCTGAATTTCAAAATAACTGCTTCTTTTTATCAGCACAAGTGATGCACCATGTAGTGGTATGATACATATTAGAAGGCTAGCTTCCTTTATTAAAACACACCCTGCCTAGATTGTATTCTCCCCAAAACACTGAAAAGGGAGCACGTTAATCTCTATCCCTCAGATCAATATCTTTGGATTCAATTATATTTGCCTCCTCTCTCAGAGGAGCACGCATTCTGTGCTGTGACTCAAGAAGGGTTATTGAGGCAAGGCTGGAATTAATGGAGTTAATAAATAATACATCTTACAGAATTATTACGCTTTCAATGTTATTACCTTATTAAAAATTAGTTTGCTGTTCAATGATGTTAGTGAAATTCTTCTCTTTTTTACTTTGTGCCATTTTTCAACACACACAATTTGATTGAAGAGCTTATATATGTGACTCACTTAAAACCTGCTGGCTCGTTTATATTTACCAATAGGATATGTTGCTGGAAAAGCAAGTATATGAGTTGACAAGTTATGCTGGTGCAGAAGATTGAGTATATGGCAGCATTTCAGAATGTGTTTGTTGGTATTAACGCTGCCACTTGCCAGATGAACAAATTATATTTTTTTCAGAACTTTGTGTTCTTTCCAATTATTTATAGTACTGACACACCTTCTGCAGCAGTTTTGCTGAAACTAATGGAATGTATGTGATTCCACTCAATTTAAACAACCACATTGGGCCAGCATTTGCTTCAGCAGGGCAATGAAGGACGTTCGTCGTTAGTTAGACTTGCCCTTGCCTTGCCCGTTTAATCGTGATGATATTTTCCGTCGCAAGTGGCTGGAAGTGCGAGATGGAAATAACGTGGCGCCCACTGCAGGGCATCTGAACGGCGTTTGAAGTTGACCAAGAGAATGTCTGACCAGATGGCACTCAATAGTGAAGACACACCCACCAGTTCAGTCAGGAGTGTTACAGAGAAATGAGTAAAAAGAAGTGTCTTTTTTTACTTTATTTATTAATTCGTGGGATGTGGACGTCACTGGCAAGGCCAGCATTTATTGCCCATCACTAGTTGTCCTTGAGAAGGTGGTGGTGAGCCGCCTTCTTGAACCGCTGCAGTCCTTGTGGTGAAGGTACTCCCACAGTGCTGTTAGGTCAGGAGTTCCAGAATTTTGACCCAGCGATGATGAAGAAACGCCGATATATTTCCAAGTCAAGATGGTGTGTACCTTAGAGGGGAACTTGGAGGTGGTGGTGTTCCCATACACCTGCTGCCCTTGTCCTTCTAGGTGGTAGAGTTTGTGGGTTTGGGAGGTGCTGTCGAAGAAGCCATGGCGAGTTGCTGCAGTGCATCTTGTAGATGGTACACACTGCAGCCACGGTACGCCAGTGGTGGAGGGAGTGAATGTTTAAGGTGGTGGATGGGGTGCAGGTCAAGTGGACTGCTTAGTCCTGGATGGTGTTGAGCTTCTTGAGTGTTGTTGGAGCTGTACTCATCCAGACAGGTGGAGTGTATTCCATGAACACTCCTGACTTGTGCCTTGCGGGTGTTGGAAAGACTTTGGGGAGTCAGGAAGTGAGTCACTCACCAAACAACACCCAGCCTCTGACCTGCTCTTGTTGCACAGTATTTAGGTGGCTGGTCCAGTTAAGTTTCTGTTCAATGGTGACCCCCAGGATGTTGATGGTGGGGGATTCGGCGATGGTAATGCCATTAAATGTCAAGGGGAGGTGGTTAGAATCTCTCTTTTTGGAAATGATCATTGCCTGGTACTTGTTTGGCATGAATGTTACTTGTCACTTACCAGCCCAAGCCTGGATGTTGTCCAGGTCTTGCTGCATGCGGACATGGACTGCTTCATTATCTGCGGAATTGTGAATGGAACTGAACTTGAAATGACCGTAACTGTAGAAAGTTACTTTAATTGTAAAGAAACTTTTAAAACTTTTATAAAAAAGCAGTGCGAGAACAGTTTTTAAGAAGCAGTGTTCTTGTTCAATTGTTGGTGTGTTATTTATGATATTTATTTTTTTGTTACGATTGTATTATAACTGTTGTTGCTGTTGTTGAAGCTGTCCTTAAATCATTTAGTCAGAAGTCATTTGGAACTGCTTGAAAAATTTTAACAAGATCAACCATGTCCGTGTTACAACTGTTTCCAAAGTAGCAAATTATTAACTAACTCAATTTTTATTTAAAGTTTTGCACTAACTACCTCACTGTTTAAAGTTTTGTACTAAATAGCTGAATTATTGCTTACACTGCTGCAATAAAATTTAACTGTTTGACTTTCAATCTTGCCTGTCCTTTTCTGTGCTTTCCTGGGGAGGGGAGGGGGAGGGAGGAGAGGAGGCATCTTGCCACTTTCATCACTGTCCAAAGGCTGAGCCACCAGCTGCTCTCTAGCCACCCTGCCCGCTGTAGCATTGGCTTCCTCAGGGGGAGGGGAGGGGACATGAACCATGGCCCCAGCGACATCCGGATTGGGATCCTCCAGACCGTCCATTTCCACAGGCATCTGGTCTGCCTGGTTAAGGGTCAGTCCTTCTTGTCGGGCAAAGTTGTGCAATACGCAGCATCCCACCACAATCCTTGCCAATTTGATCGGCGAGTACTGCAAAGTACGCCCCGCCCTGACCTGCCCAGGCCGGAAGTGTGATTTCAGCACCCCTATTGTCCTATCCACTACTTGTCGCGTGCACACCTGCGCACGGTTGCACCTTTCCTGTGCTGCACTATTGGTCCTGTGTTAGGGCGTTATCAGCCTCGACTTTAGCGTGTAGGCCTTGTCACCTAAGATCCATCCAGATCCTTGCATTTGGTGTAGGCGACAAGTAAGTTTGAGTGCCGAAGATTGAAGGCATCATGAGCACTTCCCCGGCGATCTGCATTGACATTCGTAGTTGGGCATTGCAAAGGGTCATCACATTTAAAGAATGGTACCCTTTCCTGTTGATGTATGTGACAGGTGCATCATTGGGTGCCTTCAAAGGCACATGGGTTCTGTCGCTGGCTCCCTGCACTTTGGGGAAGCCAGCGATCCTGTGGAATGCGATAGACCTCTCCCTTTAACATGCTGGAGACATGTCACAGGTGATGAAATCAGAAGTCCTGCAGAACGTGGCATCCCTGACCTGCTAATGCAGGCCCTTGCAGCGCTCTGGGTGATGTTGCACACGTCACCAGTGCTTGACTCAAATGACCCGCATGCATAAAATTTGAGGGCTGTTATTACCTTCATAGCCTCTGACAAGGCCCTGTGGGAGTTAAAACGTTGGCTCAAGGTCCTCTTTTAACGTTTCACACAGGCGGCTGATTGTCTTCTTATTAAAGCGTAGCCTAGTCACACACAGCTCCTCCGACATCATCTCTCTATACACTCTCTGGGGTGGCTAATTGTTCCTCCTGGTGAGCCTCCAGGCGTGGTGCCTGACTCTTCATTGTTGTTCTCTGCATTGGCCTTCCATGCTGTACAGTATATGCATGAACAGTGGGATGCCTAGTGGAAAAGGCATCCTTTTCCTTCTTTTTGTCTCGCAGGCCACTTTAAGCAGTTGCAGGGCTAATGATGTCACATAAATGTGAAAAAATATGACACTCTTGGTCTCACAGATGTTTCTACAAAGAATCTCTGACAACTAAAAAGCTTCCTCTGTCTGAATCCAGGCCTAATTAAATATGCGTGGACCTTAATTGGCGCTAAGACAGGCTCCTTGTGTAACTTTAGACAAGCCTGAATTTTCTATGGCGAGTTTAGTTTGTGTATACCACACAAATACAGCAACTTTACGCCATTCAATGCATTTCATTGAGATGTCATTTTCGCGAGGCTAATGGTGGAGTGGCAGAGCGACGGAGCAGCCCCTCTTGACAGCAACATTTGGATATCTGTGTTTAACTGTCCATCTGCCTCTTGCCTGAAGTTGCTGTGCCATTTGTGGAGAAATAATGGCAAACGCCACTAGCCTTACCATTATATTGACAGAAAATTCTGGCCCAATGTTCCTAAATCTGTCCAGTCTCTCTCTTCTGTTTCTAATTAAATATTTCTGTTGCCTATGTTTATCGCTTGCATTTTGTTTTGCAGACATAACTATTTCCAACATTTGCGCACTGGTAAAACAAGAGCTTGCAGACCACATGGTTGAAATCGTCACCATTAACTTTTATATCCTGTAATAAAGCTAAATGGACTGGGATTGAATTCAATAATTGTATTTTATAATGGGGGTGGGGAAGATTTCCATATACATCCCGTTAATATAGGTGAAGGTTAAATATAATGGGTGAGATTTCCTTGAGTATGTTTTTCTTAACTCTGATTTATTTTCAGTGTTTGGCCCAGTGAAGTGGAAGCCAATTCGGAAAGCAGAGGAAATTTGATAACACATAATATTTTCAAAGAATTTCTGTTGAGGATCATAGAAAATCAAAATAGCTGGTGCTGACATTGAATTAAAACCTTTTCCTGATAGACATTATGATGTAAGGTAATTAACTACTTTGTGTAAATTAAAACATGTGCAGTCGATGACATCACATGACCTAATTTCCTTCAAGTTGAAGGGTAAATGGATGATTTATACATTTCAAAAAGCCAGATATTGCTGTGTTACCAGACAAAATGTGCTGCAGCTGTTGCTGTTGCTGGTGAAAAGCAGATTATTTTGCAGTAATGAACCCGCAGATTATAAACTCTCGGCTAGCCACAAAGATGTTCTGCTGATTTTTTTTTTCCAGTTTGCCTCCAAAATGGACGTTCATCGGAATGAAAAAGTTTTTGATCTGTGAAGTCTCAGTAAATTGACAAAAATGCATTTTAAGTGCATTTATTATAATGTGTTCTGTTTGGATCAGGTTCCAGCAACTCAAATGAGGGCACCTATTAAAATACCACCAAGGGACAATGCAGCACGTGCCATAGTAACAGGAGGTAATGATTAAACAGTGGGACTTAGTTCATTGGGAAAAATAATAGCAGCGTTGATCCATTATTATCCCATATCTATGTTTTTATGTCTCTACCATATCCTGTGACTCTACCAGAATCTGCTATGTGGAATCCTTCAATGGCCCTATACAATCTTTAATGGGCCTATGCCTCCTAACATAGCTGAAAAATGCCTTGCTATTACTATTACATTTATCCACTATCCTCATCTCCAGTGTCCTTTTGGTTGCTTTCAATGCCCTCCGCTGAGTTTGATACCTATCCTTGTTTCCTGAGAGTTATTTTTCTTAAATTTATTGAACTAGTTCTGCTCTCGTCTAATTTGTCTTTGGACATTACCAATGTGCAAATTTGGCCCATCCTCTAACCCTGGAGACCTACACAGCTTCTTGCTGCAAAAGGGTGACTTTAAAAGCATCCCATTTTTCTTCAGTGTTGCTATTACCCATCCCTGTTTAGTTGGACTACCCAATCAATCTTACTCAAGTTTGCTGTAAACTCTGCAAATTGGCCTGCTTATAATCTAGTATGAAGATTAAATTTACAGCAGGATTGGTCTGTTTGACCAAGTTAAATCTAATAATGTTATGGTCACTGTTGCCCAGGTGTTGCCCACATGGAGGTCCAAAATTGCATTGGGGTAACTACTAAACACTAGCTCCATTTCTTCCTAGTGTTCTCTTAGTTTCTTCCCTAACATGTGTATATAATTTCTAATAGCTACACACTTTTCAGCTGTCCTGCCTTCTATACTAGATGGATCAGTATTGCACCATTGAATACCTGTGAAGTTAAAATCGCCCATTACGCAAACCTTTTTCACTTCAGTAGCCATGGTGTTGATATGGTTGCTACAGTCAAGGGTGACTCCCACAATGTTGCTGGTAGTGGACTTGCTGATGGTGGTACCGTTGAAGATTGGGGGAAGTGGTTGGATCTTCTCTTGTTGGAAATGGTCATTGCCGACACTTATGTAAAGTGAGAGTTGCCTACCATTTGTCAGCCTAAGCCTGGATGCTGTGCAACTCCTGCTGTAGGCTGGCATGAGCTTCTTCATCGTCAGAAGAATTGTGAATGGAGTTGAACACGATAGAATTGTCAATAAACAGCCCCACTCCTGACCTTATGACAAAGGGAAGATCATTGATGAAGCAGCTGAAGATCGCTGGGCTGAGGATGCTGCGCTGAGGAACTTTGGGAATATCTTGGAACTGCGATGATTGACCTTCGGCAACCATGACCATTTATGGTGTGTCAGGTATGACTCCAGCCACTGGATGGTTTTCCCTTTGACCCTCTGTTATCCTCAATTTTGCATGGTATGATGCCATACTCGGTTGAAAACTGCCTTGATGTTAAAGGCAGTTACTTTCGCCTCCTCTTCTGCATTTAGTTCTGTCCATGTTTGGATCAAGACTGTGATGAGGTCTGGAGCCAAATTTTTCTGGTAAAACTCAAAATGAGCACCAGTAGGCAGGTTACTGGTGAGTAGGTGTTGCTGATTATGCTATTGAAGATCTCTCAAGATGCCCCAAAGTACTTCACATCCAATAAATTACTTTTTGAAGTGCAGCCACAGTTGCTGGGTCAGCATACCTGGCTGCCATTTTATGCACAGCAAAATAATGAATCAATTTTAAAACAGAGATGCAGCTTTGATTGGATTAACATCAACCTTTAATAGTTATCTCATATTTTGACTGCTGTAAATGTTATAATTGAATGGACTTAAGCTCGTATGAAGTTTCACACGTGTAGTGGCATAACTGTCTGAAGGTGCAACAGTATGTGTACTGTCACTATAAATATAATTAAGTACTTTCAGTGCTGGCAGTCAAAATTGAGTATGTTATTGATTTTGACCCACGTAGACCATTACAATGGGCTGTCAACAAACCCAGCCCCACAGCAATCAAGAAAATGCACTATGTACAATGACCTCATGGTCCCTCAGAAAGTTGACATTTATTTTCACCGATAAATCACTTGATCCACTTCTAATGTAATAATGGAAACCACTGACCGGATTGAACAGAGACATTTTAGAACACCTTCCAGGCTGTTCCAGCTACTTTTAAATGTGTTTTTAATCCTTTCCTTTTAAACCTTTTTTGTTTTTATTAATTATTGAGCAAATATATGGGGAGGAATGAAAGGTTTCATACGCGTAACTAATGAGTATTCAATGCCAGGAACCCGCATGCATCGCCAGTTCAGTCCAGAAATGGCAATCAGGGTCCTAAAAATGGGCCTACCGTCTAACTTGGGGCCACTCTGGCTGTCCAGCGGTAGGCCCGGGAAATTATTACCACAGCGGCGCTGGCAACGGGTCAGCAGGTCATTTGAAAGCAAATCCTATTCATATGGAACCTCTTGCAGCCTACCGAAGGGAGATTGCCAATTAGAGATGAATTATGGGCAGCTTTTGTGCTTGTAACCAATAGAAAACTGGGTTGAAATTGCCAAAATTGGATTCATTCAGACTCCTTTAGTTGCTAGGAAAGGGAGCTTTAATCTTATCGTTCTGGGCTAGATTCAAACCTGGATCCGAGAAGGAAAAGGACAGTATTTTATCCCACCATGCCACTGATACTACAACTTTTTAACATTTCAAGATTTCATGTGTATTCTGGTTGGTATGTGTACTTCTCTAATTAAAACTGATACCAAATTAATGAAGTGTTGGAGCCGTCTCAGCTGGAGGTGAAAGGGTTGCGGTGACTTAATCTTTTTGAATAGGCTGTTTTTAGGCTCATAAGGTTGCTGTGATCTTGATAAGAGGGCTATTTATCCTCAAAGGAATTAGGTCTTTTTTTACATCTCAATGAAGATCACAGTTGTTGGAGTCTAGGATTTGTTTTTTTAAGAAATTGGCAATCTTCACTGCTTTTTGCGAATTTTCCTCCCACAGTTGTCTTTTCTGACCACTCTTTGTGCTTATGATTAGGGGATCTTCAAGGTTGGAAGATGGCTCTAGGTTATGAATCAAAATTACATTTTTCACAATTTTAAGGTGTCACAGATTATTAAAAACCTGTCAGTCTTCTTAATTCCATCAATAATATCCATGGCACATTGAAGTTTATGAATGTGCTGTTCACAGCTGTAACTGCAATTTATGTAATTCTTATTGTGACTCTGATGGATTTTAGAAATTTAGCCTTCTTCCTATTCTTCTAATGCCAAAATAAGATTGATGGTTGCATGAACAATGACTAGTTACAAAAGCAAAATTAATTTTTAAACAGCTTGTGCTGTGTAAGTGTAAGGAATAGCTTTTTCTATATTATCTATTATCCATAGACTGTTGCAATAAATTAAAAGGAAGATATTTAAAAACATAAATTTCAGTAAATTAACTCAAATAAAACATTCCAGAGTGTTTTCGAGTATGCACTGCTGTGCTACAGAGATATCCAGATTGTGAACATTCTCTTTTATCGCCATTATGATACACTGTTGCTTCTCTTCCCTGCAATACAGTCTTTGAAAGGTGACTTAATTGTACTCTGTTCTTCAAATTTTCCTAATTTCATCAAATTGCATATATATGAACTATGCAGTTCTTTGTGTACATTAAAGTGAAGGATATTAGTTTTACATTTTTGGGCTTTCTTTTCTCCTTTCTTATTCTAGATTTATTTTAGCTTCTCAGACTAATATCTTTCTGTGGCCCAGAAGCATTTTTGAGCAGGGCGATCTTGTGGTGTAACAGCACTGGTTGTTGCTGATGTGCCGTGAGAGCATTAGAGAGAGAGCATTACTATCTTTGGGAGTAATGGGAGAGGGATTTTGGGAAATACAGACAGTTGGAGAGATCATAGAAGGGTGCTTCTGAGGAAAGTGCTGTAGCTGCATTCGTGCCGATGAACGGCGTACTGTGGCAAATGAAATTTAATGCAGAAAAGTGTGAAGTGATACATTTTGGTAGGAAGAATGGGGAGAGGCAACATAAACTAAAGGGTACAATTCTAAAGTGGGTGCAAGAACAGACAGACCTGGGGGTATATGTGCACAAATCATTGAAGGCGGCAGGGCAGATTGAGAAAGCGGTTAAAAAAGCATATGGGATCCTGGGCTTCTTAATAGAGGCATAGAGTACAAAAGCAAGGAAGTTATGATGAACCTTTTTAAAACACTGGTTCGGCCTCAACTGGAGTATTGTGTCCAATTCTGGGCACCGCACTTTAGGAAGGATGTGAAGGCCTTAGAGAGGGTGCAGAAAAGATTTACAAGAATGGTTGCAGGGATGAGGGACTTCAGTTACGTGGATAGACGGGAGAAGCTGGGGTTGTTCTCCTTAGAGCAGAGAAGGTTGGGAGGAGATTTGATAGAGGTGTCCAAAATCATGAGGGGTCTAGACAGAGTAGATAGAGAGAAACTGTTCCCATTGGCAGAAGGGTCGAAAACCAGAGGACACAGATTCAAGGTGATTGGCAGAAGAACCAAAGGTGACATGAGGAAAAGAATTTTATGCAGCGAGTGGTTAGGATCTGGAATTCACTGCCTGAAAGGGTGGTGGAGGCAGTTTCAATCGTGGCTTTCAAAAAGGAATTGGATAAGTACCTGAAGGAAAAAAATTGGCAAGGCTCCAGGGAAAGGGCGGGGGAGTGGGACTAGCTGAAGTGCTCTTGCAGAGAGCCGGCACGGGCTCGACGGGCTGAATGGCCTCCTTCTGTGTTGTAACCATTCTATGATTCTATGACCTGGTAACTGCTAGTGTGGGATTTCCTATTTTGAAGTGTTTCCTATATTTTCACTATCTTACAGCTTAAACTGGCTCCTGGGTCTTGGCTGGGAATGCAATGATACGGGTTTTTGTGGGGCCAAGAATGCTGACGTGGCATTTCCACAAGCAGAGGAAAGGAAAAGGTCCTTAGGTTGAGGGATGTGGTGAGAGGTGGCAGGAGGGAGTGCTGAGGGAGAAGACATGGGTGCACAATATGATTAGGGATGTTAATGGGGGGAAATGAATGAAGGAGAACGTAGACTAAGGGGGAAAAATTCGGTTGATTAGCGCCTCCCGTTAGTGCCCTAAGAGGGCGCTAACGGGGCACAAAGCAACTAGTGCCCATGCGCGGCGATGTTTGTGCCGCTTGCGAAATTGATCAGATATTTTTTGGCGCTACTAAACACTACCGCCACAATCTCCTGCGCCCGCAGATCGTGACATCAGTCGAGTGTGCAATGCCCCGGTAGCGCCCCGGACCGGATATTGAGTGGCGCCCCCTGCCTTTCCGCCTGCCACTAGCAACGACAGGTAGAGGGGAACGTTTTGCAGTCGGGAGGGAGCTGGGGGAGCGCTATTTAAAGGTGGCCTCTTCCTGCCATTTTTTGTCGGCGACATTTTTGCACCACGCTTTCTGAGAGAGCGAGAGAGAGAGACTTCTGGAGAGATTCAACGCTGTTAGAAGGAGTTTTGGGTACTGAACAGCACTTTGCAGGTTCTTTTTGATTTGACCTTCCTTGCATCGATTTAGAAGAGATTGTGGGGGCTACACTGATTTGGGGCGTCGTCCTGCACCTGCAGAATCGGAGGCAGCAGAGACGCAGAGAGAGAGTGGCAAACATGGCCAGAGGGAGGAGGGCCAACAGGCCTCTGCACAGGAGACCTTACCCTCCCAGGGTATTCCAGGAGCAATTCTCCTACATTAATTTGTCTGAGGAGCAGTGTTTGCGCAGGCTGCACTTCAGCAAGGAGGTGTTCACTGAGCTCTGCCACCTGCTGCAACCAGGTCTGCAGCCGTTACTGAGGACCAGGACATCTCTGTCGGTGGCAGTGAAGGTCACAGTGGCTCTGAATTTTTATGCCAGCGGCTCCTTTCAAGCATCTACTGGGGACATCGCCAATATCTCCCAGTTCGCTGTCCATTGCTGTATCCGGGAGGTGACAAAGGCCCTCTATAAAAGGAGACGCCAGTACATCTCTTTCCCCATGACCCGGGCCAAACAGCATGAACGCGCATTGGGCTTTGCGAGGATAGCGGGCTTCCCCATGGTGCAGGGCGCCGTTGATTGCACGCATGTGGCATTGCGGGCACCGTATGAAAATGCAGAGGTTTTCCGAAACCGCAAGGGCTACCACTCCTTAAATGTCCAGTTGGTCTGTGACCACAGACAGCTCATACTCGCTGTCAATGCCCGCTATCCTGGCAGCAGCCACGATGCTTTCAGCCTGCGCCAGACTGGTGTGCCAGACATTTTCCAGGCACCGCATCAGCCAAGTGGTTGGCTCCTCGGGGCCAAGGGTTATCCACTCTGCACCTGGCTGATAACACCGCTCCGTAACCCCAACACCCCTGCCGAGCTGCGGTACAATGAGAGCCATCTCGCCACCAGGAACATCATTGAGCAGACGATCGGCGTGTTCAAGCAACGGTTCCGCTGTCTGGACCACTCAGGAGGAGCCCTGCAGTACTCGCCTGAGCGAGTCTCCCTCTTCATAGTTCCATTCTGCATGCTTCACAACCTGGCAATCCTCAGGACCCAGCCAATGCCACCAGGGATTGGTGCACCACCGGAGGAGGAGGAGGAGGAAGCGGAGGAAGATGATCAGCAGCAGCACCAAGGTGGGAGGGAGGCCCACAATGTTGCCACTGCAAGAGCCGTCCGTCAATGGCTGATAACAAGCCGCTTCTAGGCCCCTACTCAGAAGATGGCTTCTGGCATGGAAAGCAACCCGCAACCCCTATAGCCGGCCAAAGCTGCAATGATTCCAAGGCCAAACATGTAAATTTTGAATACAACAACTTTTTTATTGAACAAACTCTGTGTGTGTCATTTATTCAGGACAAACAATTAGAAATAAACACAACAAATCATGAATTTACAGAACTGGTTCTCACAAGCTGGAGAAAAACGCCAAAACAGTAAACAAATGTAATCACATGAACCTCGACCTTTACTACAAACATTCCCACCATTTATTTAGACCTCCTACTGTTTGCCCTTCGAGGGTGATCTCCATCCCCTGCGCACTTCCCCCCTTCCCACCCTACTGCTCCTCCGTAATGGGGCCCCAGTGGCTGCAGCAAGGCTGGTGGAAGGCTGCTGAATGTCAGATGCTGAGACTACAGATGCCCTTGAAGGACGCCCTCGACCAGCTCTGGGCCTGGAGGCCCGGCTGCAGACTGCACCAACTCTGCATGGGCGGCAGCAGTCTGGGCTGGCTGTGTTGCAGGCGGTGGCAAGTGCAATGGGGAAATGACAGTGGTGGGAGCAGGAATGCTGTCATCCTGAGAGAGGACAGCACCTTCCTGCTCGACCGACACACTGGCACTCCCACGGGGCAGTACCTCAGCATCTGGAGCAATCTGCTCGAGCACAGATTGCTGGCCTGCTGCGGCACTGTGAGAGCCCCGGGGCAATGTGGCTGAACCAGCGACGATGGCAGCAGTCAGTGCTTGCGTTACATCAATCTGAGACTGCATGAGAGCAGTCTGAGATTGGATGGCAGCAGCCAGTGACTGAATTGCTGCACTAAGCCGTTGTATTGCGTCGGCCTGTGCTGCAGCGGAGTGCTCCACACTCCTTGCCAGCCCATCAATGCTTTCGGGCACCCTTGCCATTGCACCCATGAGCTGAGTGTGCATGCTCAAGGCCTGGCTATTCATTTCCGCGATGACGTGCTCCTCCTCTGCGTTCAGTGCAGCAGGACTCACTTGCCTACTCGCCCTCTGGGGAGATGGCCCCCGAGCTTCCCTACCCCCCATCGCGTTGCTGCAGCCCGCTGGGTCCCGGAGCTTCGTCCTCATCAGACCCTTCCCCTCTGCTCCCCTCCAAGGAAGGCGTGGTCCCAGTGTGGGCATGGGCTCCCTCAGGAGACGCAGGCGCTGAGGCTCCGGCTTCCTCTTCCTCCTCGCCTGGGGCGTCGCTCCCACTGGTTGGTTGAGGGCCAGGCTGCTCAGCTGGTGGTTCACTATCTGAAAGCAGGGAGGTACAAGTGTGGCTTTAGCGTCAGGACAGGGGGGCAGTAAGAGAGCAAGGACTGGAGAGATTTAGTAAGTTGGATTGAAAGTGTAAAAGGCTAGTGTTGTGAGGGGCAAGTGGAATGAGAGAGGAGAGAAAGCTGATGAACTTACCATTGTTGTCCCCAAGGGGGTCGACCTCTCCAGCGGCCACGGCACCTATCACCTGGCTGGTTACGATCCTGTGGACGCGCGCCTCCAAATCGCTGAGGGTCTGCAGCTCAGCCGGTCCTCCACCCATGCGTTGCTGCTGGCGCCTGGTGTGAGATAGCTTGGCCTGCAAGAAAAAGGATGGCGTCTGAGTAAATGTGCAGTCATGTGCTTGCCTGATGTACCTCCCATAGTTGAATAGCCCTTAATGTATGCAAGGTGTGGAATGTGCGTGTGTGTTTTATGAGATGGCCATAGGTCTTGGATGAGTGTTGGGCATTTGGAGTTTTTAAACCCTCTGGGCACAGAGTGAGGTTGAGATGGAGGGATGTAGAGGTATTGAAAAGCAGCCACTCCCCCTGACCACCCAAGTGAGGTCGTTGAACTTCTTCCGATATTGGGTGTGGGTCCTGGGCACCATGCTCCTGGAGGAGACGTGCTGAGGCACTTCCCTCCACACTCTTCTGTATTCGCATGGCAATGGCCTCCTGCCACTCTGTGGGTAGAGTACTGGCCTTCGTCGCTTCACTGCGCCAACCAGAGCCACCAAGGCCCGGTCGCTGAAGCGCTGAGCTCGTTCCCTGGGCCTCTCCATTCTTCTTTCTAGCAGAATTCAAGTTCAGGTCTGTCCAGGCCGAGATTCAGGGCCGCAATGAGCAGGGTGTGGAGAGCAAGATCGACCCTACCCTTTAAGAACTGGCCGGCGCCAGTCTGTCTGTGTTCCATAGCTAACTGACATCACCTGAGCTTCACCAGCGCTCTGAGGTAGCGCCTCACTCCTCGGCATTAGCACCTTAAGAGAGGTGTGTAGCGCCTGATTTAGCGCTTCAATCACCTCCAGGGGCGATAGAAGCCAAGTTTGCAGTTGGAGGCGATAATTCGCGCCAGGCGCTAAACTTTGCGCCCGGCCGATAATTGCACCCGAAACAGGGTGATACCGAATTTCTCCCCCTAAAAGCCTTAAATAATTCCCCTTCTTCTCCAGATATTCCAGAAAAGGGCTTCCCCAACACTGGAGTTGGAGAAGCCTTTGTTATTTAAAGCACATGCCATGCTTGTATTGTAATTGCCAAGTTCAATAAGTGCTATTTGTGCTTTCAGTAACAGAGCCACTCCTTAGGGAACCCCACAAAAGTCATGTCCCTGGCTGAGATTTGGAACAGGCTTCAAGTTGTTTCAGTGCCTTCTATCATTTTGCAATGATAATGTAGTGTAGAAAGCCTATTCTCGGTGACTAAGAGGAATGCACCTTTTGCACTGCGACGCTGGGAAATAAGGGTTAGGTGGTGTGGTGGGAATATGGAATGAAGAGGGGGAATGGCTCCCTTGGAGAGCAAAGATGGGGAAATTGTAATTCAGGGCAGCATATGAGGTAAGACAGGCAGGAGAGAGGACCACTGGGCAAAAAGCCATATTTTGGTCGTGTTGGAAAACATTCAACATTGGATAACATTGCCACTTGCCTTGGAGACAGAGATGGGAAGGCATACTGGAAGGTAATTTGTGCTTGGCAGGCATGATGCAAATTGTGTGCCAGACAATTATGACAGGAGCTAAGTGTGATGCCTACAGGATGCGTACACTACACACAAGACTTTAATGTATTGGTCTGAATTTTGTGGTCAGCGGCGAAGTGATGGCACTCGCTGCTGACCTCGAAGAAAGCTGGCCACAAAGATCTAGCGATCTCTGTGGTGTTGATTTCATTTTTCCCGATGTAAATTTGATTCTGGCGCCAAGTCTAGGGGATCTGCAGCATCCAGCAACAGTGATGTCATCAAGTCGGCTAAGTATTGAAGAATTCTCACAGACAGCAAACCAGGAAGTAAAAAGCACTGATTAGCATTACTTTTTAATCACTTTACAGAAAATGAAATAAAGATTGGGACATAGACATGGGATTAAGGTAGAAGATGAAATATCATGAACAAACATTTTTTTAAATTATATGACAAAAGTATGGAATTTTAATAATAGTGGAAAAATTTAACATTCCACAAATATAAAATTAGTTTTTCAGAGCCAGGGAAGTTGTTCAGCAGTAATTATGACTTAGTACGCTGTTAAAAACCCAGTTACACCTCATTGAACAAGGCTTAACTTTTTCAGGATTTTTTAACAGCAACATTAGAGCGTAAAAGCTGATGTTCTTGTCAGCTCAGTGATTTCAAAAAGTTGCCGTCTGTGGAGTCTTCAACAGCGCGCCTTGTGGAGGAACAGGGAATCACTGACCGTGCACACTGGGCCGTGCTGCCACGTTCAAAGGCTCCTTCCCGCCCTTAAAGGGAAGGGCCATCGCTGCAAGATCTACAATTAAAAAGTACCTACCTGGACCACCAAGGCAGCCGCGATCCCATGCGATCAGCCTGGCACTCAAGCAGAGTGCCGGGCTGATCGATCGCGGGCAGGAACCCATGAGAAAAACTAGAACAGGAATGGTAATTTTTTTTTTCACTTACCTCGGCCACCTCACCTTTGATTATCGCCCCCGAAGTGGCCGGCCGCCCGATGCACGCCTCCTGCAGCTGTCGGTGTTTTTGACCGGTGCTGCTGCAGGGGGCGGGTGAAGGAGATCGGGGTGCAACACCGTAGTGCCGCTGCAAAACTCCCGCCGAATATGGCGGGAGTCGTTGTTAGCGCTGCGCCTGGTCGCAAAGCTGTTTTTGCCCTGTTAGCACCCCCTTGGGGCGCTAACGGGAGGCGCAAAGGCACCCAATTTCACCCTCCAAATGCCCAAATTGAGGGAAGGGGTGAGCGCACAGGTAGACGGGGACACCAATCAAGGTAGCAACATCAATTTGAAGATGAACTTTAATAATTTCTGTGTAACTTATAAAGAGTAATGGAATGTAAAATGTTTTTTTTAAAAAGCAGTTGTGACACCCTTGATGGAAATGCACTGTGTGGCGCTGGAGTGAACCATAGAGACAAGGATGGTGTCAATCTTGATTTCAGATTTCATCTAACCAGGTCAGAGATAAAATTAAATTCTGCCTCATTGTCTCTACCTTTAGGGAGGGGAAAGATCAGACAAGGGCCCACTTCTGACTGTTATTCAGTGACTCCCGGTGGAATTAGGTATTTGTGCAGAAGGAAGGATTGGACTCAGCTCTTCTGATCCCGTGGGTGTGGGTGGGAGAGAAGCAGTTCAAATCTGTTTAATCCCAATGAATTAATACACGGAAAGTCTTCCTTCATATTCATCCTGGGAATGATGCAAGGAGAGAATTTCCCCTTCTCTTCCCGAGGACCTGTTGGGAATGGCTGAGAATGATCTGATGATTTGTCTTTCAATGTTCATTATTTTGATGTAGGAAAGAATCTGAACTTCACTCACCAGCTTTTCCAAACAACCTGCTAATCAGTGCTTTTTACTGAGGTAAGGGGAAAAAAACCTCTTGGAACATATGACGATCTGGTTCTTGCGGGACATTTTTTACTCTGTGATTTTGCTTATTGATAATATGTTGGAAGGATTCATAAATCCTCTCCATCTCTTGTCATTCATAAATTTGTCTCTAATATCCCAGTTATATCATTTGTTAAATTGTAATTTTTTTATCGTGCTCATCGCAGTGTAATGATTATTTCAGCTTATTGTATTTACAGTATCATTGTGATTTGACCTTCAGAAATGGCTGCAGTACAGTAACTGGGTTTGCATATCAACCATACATGAATTCCCAACAGGAATAAAAAAAAAAAGGCTTCTGGTATTCACTGGCAATATATTCCTGCAAGCAACAAGACTGGCTTTACTTTCTGCACCCGTTAGTAAACCAATCACACATTCAGTATATCTCCATGACTCAGAGGAGTCTATATTGTGTAAGCATTTCTCTTTCAAGAATTACTGATGGTGTACCATCAAATAAACAGTTTCCTGCTGCATTATTACCAACAAATGTCTAGCAAAAGCTGTTCAATATTGAAAGCTATTGAATGTTTGAAGTCATTCAATATAAATAATATTCGAGGACTACGTTACCATAAGCAATTTGTAGGGTAATTGTGCAATCCTTCAGAACAATTCTCAAAGGAATGTGTAAACTTTGTATTTCTAATATGCTTAAATTTTTGGTGAATACAAATCAAGATGCAAGTACATCCCTTATTGCATCTGGTCCAATTCATTCTAATTTAGTATAATACTTGAACACAAATCCTGGTGCTTAGGTGACACCTTTTATTGCACCATTTAAATGCTGGTGTGAAACACTTGGTGTAGTTGATTAATCAGAATGTTCTAGCAACAATAAATTATCCATTTTATTAAATTGGCCTCACTAAGAAAATTCTAATTACCTTGAAAATACTTTGTCTGAAGGTAATTGTCTATTACAGGTTTCATTCTGTTATCTATCACTTAAGCAGCATTATGTGTCAGCCGTGGTTCAGTAGGTAGCACACTCGCCTCTGAGTCAGAAGGTTGTGTATTCAAGTTCCACGCCAGGGACTTAAGCACATAAAATCTAGGCTGACACTCCATTCCAGTGCAGTGCTGAGGGAGTGCTGCACTGTCGGAGGTGCCGTCTTTCGGATGAGACGTTAAACCGAGGCCCCGTCTGCTCTCTCAGGTGGGTGTAAAAGATCCCATGGCACTATTTCGAAGAAGAGCAGGGGAGTTATCCCCAGTGTCCTAGCCAATATTTACCCCTCAATTAACATCACTAAAGACAGATTATCTGGTCATTATCACATTGCTGTTTGAGGGAGCTTGCTGTGTGCAAATTGGCTGCCGCATTTTCCACATTACAACAGTGACTCCACTTCAAAAGTACTTCATTGACTGTAAAGCGCTTTGAGACATCCGGTGGTCGTGAAAGGCGCTATATAAATGCAAGTCTTTCTTTTCTTCTTTCTATTGCATATTGTGCTTGTCATGCCAGGTGAAGCTTAGTTTCTCTTCAGTTTTATAAAAGTAACAATGCTGCAGGCATCTCAACATAACATTTTGTTCTGTGATTTTGATACTATTTGCCTGCAATATTGAGAGGCTTCTTCCACAACCATTGGCGTTGCAGGAAGGTGGAAGACACCTGCAGGTCTGCCTGAAATTATAGCAGATCAATTGACCTGATGAAAGTCAGATTGTGGTACAGTGTGAAATGAAATGCAATTCTCAGCACAGCAAGCCAGTGAACATTGAATGATTGAAATCACTTGTGACGTGAATGCACATGAGGAGATTTCCGGCATATGAAAAGGTGCACCTGAAGCGGTCCAGCAGCATAAGCAATTCAGTGTTAGATTCTTAATCAGATCGTGTGAAATCTGAGTGTGCAGACTTATTCAATCACTTCTCAGATAACCGTATGCAGCTGTGAAGATGCTGATGACCCTGCTATTGTAAATCCCTAGTCTGTCAGCTCATGCTAAAGCAGTTACCAATGGGTAAGAAAAATAAATTACTTTGTTATTGGAGAGTCAAAGGTAAAGAACTGCATCAAGATAAATTCTATCATGGGATAATTTTTGAATTTTTTTCAGGTGATGATCACTCTATAGTGCTTTTTTAATCCTCTGTGCCCCATGAATGAACTATATTCTTCGGGCACAATTTTATTGTGCATGACATAACTATAGTGGCAGTCTATTTGGCATGAGGCAATTGTTCCAATGTTTGACTTAGTGAGTCAATTTCTGAAATAAATGATGGGATCTGGGAGATTCACAAACAAAGGTAAATAAAATGTTTCTTATTTTCTAAAGTTCCCCCCCCCCCCCTCCCCCAATAGAATAGATGAAATAAAGTGTTAGGTAATGTAAATAGGAAACGGAGAGAGAGACTGAGAACATGGGGAAGAAAGGGTAGTGGGAGAGGAATAAAATAGGAAATTGAGCAGAGTAAAATGTTTTAACTTTTTAAATAATTTTATTTCTATAGGACTGATATGGCAGTAATTAAGTTACTTCAAGCACTTAAATAGATTTATTGCTATAATATTTTGTTTGTCTCGCAGTGTTTTTGCTGAAAGCTTAGTCATTGGATATGATTTTATCTGGAGCTGACTGCATTCTAAGGGTAAAATTGATAGTTTTGTACCCTGTGACTGGTCTCTAGACTAGAATCGATATCATTCTGAAATGTAATTCTTCTATTTGTATGAATTAAATTAACATTTATCTTATCCTTGATATAATAGTGTAATATTAAGTAATTTTGTTCATCAAATTGTATATTTTTGAATCCTTGATATTTTATTGTTGATCAAAGAATTAAATGGGTCCCAGTAATTGAGTCAGTCTATATAGGACAACCCAAGAGCTAAATTGGGCAGCACATACAAAATTGCCAGAGACATGCCAAAATCATTTAAGCTGATACCTATACTGTCACATTTCCTGATTGTAGCATGAATATCTGAACAGAAACAGAAGAGCTGGATATTTTTGTGGCTTTTTCAGGCACTGAAGCACTTGTGCCAATTCTCCTGTGGCGAGAGTTGAAAGCCAGTGGTTCTGCTGGTATTTTTTTTGTCACAATGATATATGCCTTTGGTTGCTTAATATGAGACACTTACAGTTTATTCAGCAAATGCATGTTCACTGATGAACATTCTGACTAAAATCAGGGCAGGTTCAAAATATTTGGGGGTCCTCTGAAAGAGCTTCTTTGTGCCTGGACTAGATGGACTGTAGTAGCCGAAGACTGAAGAAATGGTCAGTTGTTGAGAGAGGGGAGGGGAGGGGAGATGGGGAGGAGAGAAATCTGTGCATACATACCTCAGGAAATTTAGAAACTTAAAGATCAGATGCATTTATGGAAAATTGCAATCACATTAAATTAAATTAAATCTTAAAACTGGCAAATTAAGTTGACTGCCATAAATTATTGTCACTCAGTTGCTTGTGATAATGGTGTGTACTGAATTATTAATTTTCATGAGCAAGAAATGTGTTGTATTTGGAATGACTTAACACTGAATCCCAAAATCTGGAGTTCATAAAATTTTGATTGGCAAATTTACAGGACTAAAACATTGTCAAGTTTCTTTTGGTGTCAATAAGATGTACATGGGGCAGCACGGTGGCATAGTGGTTAGCACTGTTGCCTCACAGCGCCAGGGACCCGGGTTCGAATCCGGCCTCGGGTGACTGTCTGTGTGGAGTTTGCACATTCTCCCCGTGTCTGCGTGGGTTTCCTCCGGGTGCTCCGGTTTCCTCCCACAGTCCAAAGATGTGCGGGTTAGGTTGATTTGGCTATGATAAATTGACCCTTAGTGTTAGGGGGATTAAATACGTGGGGTTACGGGGATAGGGTGGGATATGTGTCGGTGCAGGCTCGATGGGCCGAAATGGCCTCTATCTGCACTGTGGGATTCTGTGATTCTGTGATTCTGTGATGTATCTTGGGCCTATCTTGCCCTCAGACCCATGTTCTTCAGGTTCCCAGAGGTGACTGGGAGTAGCCAAATGAACAGGGCAGTTTCTTCTATTTATTGATGTCATTATTTTTTATAGGGCACGAAGAAAAGGCAAAACACCCAATTATATTCAGATCTCATTCATTGATCTAACCAAGGTTGCATGTGGAACACTACCTTGATCCTATTTTTTTTATGGGGTTCATCAGCATATCTCTGTTACACTACCCTTTCTCTGTTTTGCTATTTATTCTCCCTTAGCACTTTGATACATGCTTCCTTTCTATTTCTTTAATTCCTTTACTCTCTCCCTGCATTCTGTTACACTCCTCTTCTCCGTTTCTCTTTGGGTCTGAAATTTCTGATTTTGCTACTTTTAGCAAGATGGTAGCTGTGAGCATAAAGCAGGCAATTTTACCCAACCTTCCATGTTTCTGTTACTCTCCCTTTTTCCTGTTGATCTATCTTCCTTTTCTGCTGCTTGTTCTTTGCGTTCGCCTATTATTTTCACCCCCCACCCCCACCCCACAATGCCCCTGCACTCACTCTCGCTGTGTTCTCTGTTACTTTTAAAATTTCTGTGTTTTTGCTCTGTAACCCCTAACTGCTTCTGGCCTTTCGCTTTCCTCCAGTGGTCTGTAGACTCTTAACTGTGTCCTTTTTCTCCAGCTATCTCTACCCATTGCACTGTCCCTGAGCAGCTGAGTCGTGCACATACTGTATCAGCTGCTGCTACTCCATTCTCTACATCGCTGCGAAATGAACCATTATGCAAATACTGTATCAGCAACAGAAAAGCCCTACTCGTTCAGTAATCACAACAACATTGATCACAATATAAGGAAAGGGATCTGCACTGCAGCAGTGGGTTTCCCAGCAAACAATGTGCTTGCACAGTGCTGGCAGACTTGTCCCAAGGTCAGGGATTTGAGACCAATATCTGAGTCAATGTGTGTGAGCCAAATCAGCAGTAGTTAGAATTATTTTTGACAAGATTGAAAAGATAAGTTGGAGCTGCATGAATAGACTTCAAGTTGGGAGCACTCTGCAGCCACAGGGGTTGCAGGTGCCTTAAACCAACCTTGACTAAAATTTAAGTCTAACTCAAACCTGAAGTATTGGCAGTTGTCTTTGATTGCACTGCTGATTGTTAGCTTTATTTAATCAAAATATAGAGCCACACTTGTACTGTATTTTCAATGCTCAAACGAAAGCTTTGACCTTGATACAAATGAATTTATGAACCATTTTGGGTGTTTCCTCACTCTTGTGGACAGTGGGTATAGTTTGTTAATGTGACAAAACTATTATAAAAAGAAAATGGCTGTTTTTGTGACTGATGAGTCACTGTCTAAAACACTTGGAGGTCTGCCATGAGTCAGTGTCTGGGTTTGCCATTCATGTTTTCTAGGACAGTCATGAATAGAAGCCACTTGACTTGGAATTTTAACGCTGCTAGGCTTTGTTCCAGAAATAATATTGTCACTATAGCTGTTATAGCTCTTTAGTCCTTAACTACTCTACATTGCAGATTTTGGACAAGAAAATGTTGATGTTTCATCTCTCTTCAAACCTGGGTAAATTGCACCATGAGCAGACAGGAAACACCTATCTAATACTAGAGTTAATCTGCATTTAGAAAACAAATCCTGTCATGAAATATGTGAATCAGAAGATGAGGTTAAACTGTAAATTGGTCTTTGAAAGAAATTCAGACTCTGAGAGAGATGCCAACTCTGATAAGCAAACATAGCAACTGAAAGGCACCTTGCCTTTGGTTGGCCCGATTAACAAATAACTCTTTCTTGTGATAAACACGTACAGGGTCAATGTCTGGTCAGGAATCTTCTTGATAACAGATGGTTGCTCTTCCATGGAATTTGGAGACAACTTAATTAAGAGCCAGGTATAATGTGTTTGGTCATTCAAGTCAGCAGAAGTCTAAAAATCAGAGCCAAGGCTTGTTGACAATTAACCTACCCTGAGGAAGTGTTTTGATAAATTGGTCTAAATTAGTCAAAAGGCAAACATTCCAAAATTAATGAATTGTGGCGGGGGTGGAAGGAAGGAAAGGACATCTCTGATTCTGAAATGTTTGAGCAAGGACTCTGCTTTAGTTTGGTAATTCTTGGTTTATTGAGGAATTGAGTGTGTCTGATAGTGTTCAGAAACACGCAGTTCCTAAATGAACCAAGGGAGTTGAATTTTACTTGTGGAATTATGGAAATCATCTAAAGAAAAAGACAGGAGGTAAGAAGATATGTAATTAAATGAAAAGGACCTTTCTTAGTAGTAGAAAAATGTAAAGAATATTTGAATCGCAGCAGTGCAGAAAAAGACTATTCTAACAGTAGCCCAAGTTCTGAAAGAAAAAATGCATAAACGGAGAAGCAATCTGCCGAGGATGAATTGCTGAGAACACAGACCCAATGCAGAACCATTGCTGTACAAAAAGGCTGAATGTTTTAAGGTGGTGATAAGAACTTATTTTAATCAGCTTTAAAAATCTTGGACAGGAGGTGTACAGTTGTTGATTGTTATATGTTTGCATCTAAAGAATTAACTTCAACAATACATTAATTTACGTTTGATTTTGAACCATGTTTTATAAATGGTGAGAAGCTATGAACAGTTGGGGAGGATAGAGATTTAGGGATCCATGTACAGAAATAATTAAAAAAAAATAGTGGACAGGTACTATAAATAATTAAAAAGGCTAATGGAATGTTAGCTTTCATCTTGAGGGTGTTGGAATACAAAGGGTGGAAGTTATGCTACAATTGTATCTCCTTCTTAGGCAGTCCCTCGGAACCGAGGATGACTTACTTCCACATTAAAATGAGTTCGCAGGTGACTGATGAGTCCAATGCGGGACCTACAGTCTCTGTCACAGGTGGGGCAGACGGTGGTTGAAGGGGTGGGTGGGTGGGGTGCTTGGGTTGACGTGCGCTCCTTCCGCTGTTTGCGCTTGGCTTGCGCTTGCTCCCGGCGAAGAGACTCAAGGTGTTCGGTGCCTTCCCGGATGCTTCTCCTCCACTTTATGAGGTCTTGGGCCAGGGATTCCCAGGTGTCGGTGGGGATGTTGCACTTTTTCAAGGAAGCTTTGAGGGTGTCCTTGAAGCGTTTCCTCTGCTCACCTGGGGCTCTCTTGCCGTGCCGGAGCTCCAAGTAGAGCGCTTGTTTTGGGAGTCTCATATCGGGCATGCGGACGATGTGACCCATCCATCGGAGCTGATCGAACGTGGTCAAAGCTTCGATGCTGGGGATGTTGGCCTGAGCAAGAACACTGATGTTGGTGCGCCTAGCCTGCCAATGGATTTGCAGGATCTTGCGGAGGCAGCGTTGGTGGTACCTTTCCAGTGCTTTGAGGTGCCTGCTGTACATGGTCCATGTTTCTGAGGCATACAGGAGGGCGGGTATCACTGCTGCTCTGTAGACCATGAGCTTGGTGCCGGGTTTGAGGTCCTGGTCTTCAAACACTCTCTTCCTCAGGTGACCGAAGGCTGCACTGGCACACTGAAGGCGGTGTTGGACTTCATCATCGACATCTACCCTTGTTGACAGTAGGCTCCCGAGGTATGGAAAGTGGTCCACGTTGTCCAAGGCCTCGTCGTGGATTTTGATAATCTGGGGGGGGCAGTACTGTGTGATGGGGGCAGGTTGGTAGAGGACCTTTGTCTTATGGATGTTTAGTGTAAGGCCCATGCTCTTGTACGTTTCGGTGAAGGTGTTGACGATGGTTTGGAGTTCGACCTCAGAGTGTGCGCAGACGCAAGCGTCGTCTGCATACTGTAATTCGACAACAGAGAAATCGCTTTTTAAAAACTAGTGGACAGGTACTATAAATAATTAAAAAGGCTAATGGAATGTTAGCCTTCATCTTGAGGGTGTTGGAATACAAAGGATGGAAGTTATGCTACAATTGTATAAAGCTCTAGTTTAGACCACATCTGGAGTACTGCGCTCAGTTCTGGGCAGTGCACCACAGGAAGGATATAGTGACCTTGGAGTGGGTACAGCGCAGATTCACCAGACTGGTACTGGGGCTAAAAAGTTAAATTAAGGACAGGTTGCATAGAGCAGGCTTGTATTCCCTTGATTTACAGAAGATTAAGGGGTGATTTCATTGAGGTGTTTAAGATGATTTAAAGGATTTGATAGGGTAGATAGAGAAACTATTCCCTCTGGTGGGGGGAGTCCAGAACAAGAGGGCAACACGTTAAAATTAGAGCTAGGCTGTTCAGGGTTGATGTCAGGAATCACTTTTTCACTTAAAGCGTAGTTGAAATCTGGAACTCTCTCCAAAAAGCTGTTGAAGCTAGGTCAATTGAAAATTTAAAAACTGAGATTGATAGATTTTGGTAGGCCAGGGTATTAAGAGATATGGAATCAAGGTGTGTAAATGGAGTTGATACCGGTCAGCCCTGATCTAATTGAATGGCAGGACAGGCTCGAGGGGTTGAATGGTTTTTGAGCTACTCAGCCTACTCAGATTAAGTTTTACACTGCCCCAGAAACCCGCTGATGTGACAACTGGTTAAAATGACAATTTCATGTTAAGCTGCTATTATTTAGGTGAGTGCGTACACCATTACTGTCTGTTTCTCAGGCAAAAAGCAATGTTAAGTGTGAAGAGACAATAATTGGATTTTACAATGATATCGAACCCAGGACAATTAACCATTTTGCAATGGGGCCAGGGCCGATTAGGGACCAAAAAGGAGACCTACGCATGGAGGCAGAGGGTATGGCTGAGGGGTTGAATGGCGTACTCCTGTTCCTAAATCCCTAATAGGATATCATGAGAATCTGAATCCAGTTAATGTCATGCCGTAGTAATCTTGAATTAAACTGCTGTGTGCTGCTGTAATAATTAGGTTGATGGCGATATCTTGCTTGCAATGGTCAAGTTCTTATTTGAACTTGTTTCCTGTAATTCAAGATTGAATGGAAACAATTCTATACAGCAGGTCAGTTCTGCTAATAGCTTCAGAACACTTGGCTACTTGATGCATTGTCAGGTTGATTAGTAAATGTCTCAAACTTACATTCTTGAATTGACAGCATTGACACTTAAATAAGGGAGCATCGATAAATGTTTATACTATAATCATTGCAGTAGCTGGGCAAAAATAAATTTGCTGCAAATATGTAACTGTGTCTGATCAGTTCTTGATAACTCGAGGTGTTAAATGATGCCTCAAGTAATGATAGCCTGCATTCCTTTCGTAGCTGAATGGAATCTTTGAATTTTAATCCGATTTGGGTCATGTTATGATTCAGAGCAAACTAAATGTGCCACCCCATATGCCTCTTTTCTAACAGTCAGGATTCTGCAATGGATTTTGAACTTTCTGTCTTAATCCATGTTAAAATGGTTCTCGATACAGCTGTGTGACGTGTCTCAATGTTCTCCCATTTTAAAATAACATCCGTCAGATAGTTGACTGACTTAAAAAGGATGAACTTCAGTCAACAGCAAAACTTTCCAGGGAGAGAATATAAGGATAAGTGAACTCTTGGGAAATGATAAATAGATACATTAGCTTGATGACAGATGGTAAATGCTAACGGCATTACCATCCTGCAAATGAACTATGACAAGACACTGAATAAATGTCAACATCATCAATCAAAGGACCTGATAACGAATACACCAATAAATAAACTATTGACTCTTATGACGTTGTTGTCATGCCTTTTTGGACATTATATGATTTGCAATAGGAGAAGGGAACAAATAAACCAGACATTACTGGATAATTGAGACGATGTAAACAAAATCATAAATGGGTTCATAAGGTTTCTAACTAGTCCTGTCTGATTCAACATGGTTTTGGAGCTACTCAGATTAAGTTTTACAATGCCCCAGAAACCAGCTGATGTGACAATTGGTTAAAATGACAATTTCATGTTAAGCTGCTATTATTTAGGTGAGTGCGTACACCATTACTGTCTGTTTCTCAGGCAAAAGTCAATGTTAAGTGTGAAGAGACAATAATTGGATTTTACAATGATATAGAAGCCAGGACAATTAAGTATTTTGCAATGGGGCTGGGGCCGGGGCCGATTAGGGACCAAAAAGGAGACCTACACATGGAGGCAGAGGGTATGGCTGAGGTACTAAATGAGCACTTTGCATCTGTCTTCACCAAGGAAGAGGATGCTGCCATAGATAGTAGAGGATGAGTTAGAGGAGATACTGGATGGGATAAGAAATGATAAAGATGAGGTACCAGAAAGGCTGGCTGTACTTAAAGTAGATAAGTCACCAGGACCAGATGGGATGCGTCCTAGGATGCTGAGGGAAGTGAAGGAAGAAATTGCGGAGGTACTGGCCATAATCTTCCAATCCTCCTCAGAAACAGGGGTGGTGCCAGAGGACTGGAGAATTGCAAATGTTACACCCTTGTTCAAAAAAGGGTGTAAAGATAAACCCAGCAATGAAAGGCTGGTCAGTTTAACCTCAGTAGTGGAAGCTTTTAGAAACCATAATCGGGGACAAAATTAACAGCCACTTGGACAAGTGTGGATTAATTAAGGAAAGCTAGCACGGATTTGTTAAAGGCAAATCATGTTTAAAACCAACTTGATCGAGTTTTTTGATGAGGTAGCAGAGAGGGTTGATGAGGGCAATGCGGTTGACGTGGTGTACATAGATTTCCAAAAGGCATTCGACAAAGTGCCACATAATAGGTTTGCCAGCAAAGTTGAAGCCCATGGGATAAAAGTGACAGTGGCAGCATGGATACGAAATTGGCTAAGTGACAGGAAACAGAGAGTAGTGGTGAACGGTTGTTTTTCGGACTGGAGGAAGGTATACAGTGGTGTTCCCCAGGGGTCAGTACTAGGACCACTGCTTTTCTTGATATATATTAATGACTTGGACTTGGGTGTACAGGGCACAATTTCAAAATTTGCAGATGACACAAAACTTGGAAGTATAGTGAACAGTGAGGAGGATAGTGACAGACTTCAAGAGGACATAGACAGGCTGGTGGAATGGGCGGACACGTGGCAGATGAAATTTAACGCAGAAAAGTGTGAAGTGATACATTTTGGTCGAAAGAATGAGGAGAGGAAATATAAACTAAAGGGTACAATCCTAAAGGGGGTGCATGAACAGAGAGACCTGGGGGCATATGTGCACAAATCGTTGAAGGTGGCAGGGCAGGTTGAGAAAGCAATTAAAAAAGCTTACGGGATCCTGGGCTTCATGAATAGAGGTATAGATACAAAAACGTGGAAATTATGATGAACCTGTATAAAACACTGGTTCGGCCTCAACTGGAGTATTGTGTCCAATTCTGGGCACCGCACTTTAGGAAGGATGTGAAGGCCTTAGAAAGGGTACAAAAAAGATTTACGAGAATGATTCCAGGGACGAGGGACTTCAGTTAAGTGGATAGACTGGAGAAGCTGGGGTTGTTCTCCTTAGAGCAGAGAAGATTGAGAGGAGATTTGATAGAGGTGTTCAAAATCATGAGGGGTCGGGACAGAGTAGATAGAGAGAAACTGTTCCCATTGGCAGAAGGGTCGAGAACCAGAGGAAACAGATTTAAGGTGATTGGCAAAAGAACCAAAGGCGATATATTTTTTTTTATTCGTTTGTGGGATGTGGGTGTCGCTGGCAAGGCCAGCATTTATTGCCCATCCCTAGTTGCCCTTGAGAAGGTGGTGGTGAGCCGCCTTCTTGAACCGCTGCAGTCTGATTGGTGAAGGTACTCCCACAGTGTTGTTAGGTAGGGAGTTCCAGGATTTTGACCCAGCGACAATGAAGGATCGGTGATATACTTCTAAGTCAGGATGGTGTGTGGCTTGGAGGGGAACTTGGTGGTGGTGGTGTTCCCATGCGCCTGTTGCCCTTGTCCTTCTAGGTGGTAGAGGTCGTGGGTTTGGGAGGTGCTGCCAAAGAAGCCTTGGCGAGTTGCTGCAGTGCATCTTGTAGATGGTATACATTGCAGCCACGGTACGCCGGTGGTGGAGGGAGTGAATGTTTAAGGTGGTGGATGGGGTGCCAATCAAGCGGGCTGCTTTGTCCTGTATGGTGTCGAGCTTCTTGTGTGTTGTTGGAGCTGCACTCATCCAGGCAAGTGGAGAATATTCCATCACACTCCTTGCTTGTGCCTTGTAGATGGTAGAAAGGCTTTGGGGAGTCAAGAGGTGAGACACTCGCCACAGAATACCTAGCCTCTGACCTGCTCTTGTTGCCACAGTATTTATGTGGCTGGTCCAGTTAAGTTTCTGGTCAAAGGTGACCCCCAGGATGTTGATAGTGGGGGATTCGGCGATGGTAATGCCGTTGAATGTCAAGGGCCGGTGGTTAGACTCTCGCTTGTTGGAGATGGTCATTGCCTGGCACTTCTGTGGTGCGAATGTTACCTGCCACTTATCAGCCCAAGCCTGAACGACGTCCAGGTCTTGTTGCATGCGGGCATGGACTGCTTCATTATCTGAGGAGTTGTGAATGGCACTGAACACTGTGCAGTCATCAGCGAACATCCCCATTTCTGACCTTATGTTGGAGGGAAGGTCATTGATGAAGCAGCTGAAGATGGATATAAGAAAATGTTTTACTCAGCGAGTGGTTAGGATCTGGAATGCACGGCTTGAAAGGGTGGTGGAGGCAGACTCAATCATGGCTTTCAAAAGGGAGTTGGATAAGTACCTGAAGGAAAAACATTTGCAGGTCTACAGGGATAGGACGGGGAGTGGGACTAGCTGAAGTGCTCGACGGGCTGAATGGCCTTCTTCCGTGCTGTAAACATTCTCTGATTCTATGAAATCGATTCATCTCTTTTCACTCAGTTTATCATTCCCTTTTAAACAAGCAACATGACCAAAATCTTCACAAAACTATAGTAAAGACTTCTAAATGTGTTTTTATTCTTTTGGTTTACATGCAACAAAGTACGGGATAAAATTTGAAATTGAAATTAGAAAAAGATTTAGTAAAATGACAACAAACAACTTGTCAAAAGTAACAGGGGCACGGATTGCCAAGCCCGCCCACCCACCTTTCCTCATTAACCTGCAATGCCAGCAGTGGCCCGGTTTTTATTCACAAGTCACCATTAGCTCTGTACAGCTCGCTGGCCTCATTCAAATGAGACCCAAGGCTCAATAGCCGGGGCATCTTGGGCCTCACCATTCAGGGATCGTGCCCTGTGCCCAAAAATGGGCACGCCCAAATTTCTAGGCCACAGAGCTTTTGTGACCATAAAAATATGACTAACTGCTTCAACTGGGAAAGCATATTACAGCATCAACTCCAACCATTACAAATGTAACCGTTGTGGAAGCAATTAATGTTGAAAAAATCATAGGCAGTGTTTACAGGTGACAGCACACTGATTTTGTTCTTGGCCCAACTAGGAAGGAGGCATTGCTGGATCTGGTGCTGGGGAATGAGGTGGGCCAGGTCGACCAAGTGTCTGTGGGAGAACACTTGGCTACGAGTGATCATCGTATCATAAGATTTAGATTAGCAATGGAGAGGAGCAAGGAACAATCTAGAGTGAAACTTCTAAACTGGAATAGGGCTAACTTCAATGGGATGCGAAATGATCCAGCCAGGGTAAAATGGAACCAAAGACTGAAAGGAAAAACTGTAACGGAACAATGGGTGATCTTTAAGGAGGAGATGTTCCAAGTACAGGCTAGGTACATTCCAACAAGAGGGAACCAAAGCAAGGGCTCCTTGGATGATGAGGGAGATAGAGAAGATGACGAAACAAAAAAAGAGGGTGTATGATGCATGTCAGGTGAATTCTTCAAGGGAGAACCACACCAAATACAATAAGTTGAGAGGGGATGTGAAGATGAAAATAAGATTGGCAAAGAGAGAATATGAGAGTAGAATGGTGGTTAACATGAAAGGGAACCTAAAAATCTTTTACCGGCATGTAAACAGTAAGTGGGTAGTAAGAGGCGGGGTGGGGCCCATTAGAGACAAAGAAGGTGATATATGCTTAGAGGCGCAGGGCAAGGCTAGAATACTCAATGAGTACTTTGTATTGGTGTTTACTAAGGAGGTGGATGCTGACAAAATATCGGTAGAAATGGAAAAGGTAGAAGCAATGGAAGGGGTGAAAATTGATAGACAGGATGTACTAGAAAGGCTGGTAAACTTAGACTGGACAAGTCGCCTGGTCCAGATGGCTTGCATCCCAGGTTGCTAAGGGAATTGGGGGAGGAGATAGCAGAAGGGCTTGCCATAATTTTCCCATCTTCCCTAGATGCGGGGGAGGTGCCTGAGAATTGGAAAGTGGCAAATGTGACACCATTGTTCAAGAACGGGTGTAAGGACAATCCTAGTAACCACAGGCCGGTCAGTTTAACATCAGTGGTGGGTAAAGTTTTAGAAACAATTATCAACGAAAAAATTAACGGACATTTGGAGAGGTTTAAGCTAATTAAGGAGAGCCAACATGGATTTGTAAAAGGCAGATCGTGTTTGACTAATATAATTGAATTTTTTGATGAAGTAACAGAGAGGATTGATGAAAGGAATGCAATGGATGTTGTCTACATGGATTTTTGGAAGGCGTTTGACAAAGTACCAAATAGAAGGCTGGTTAACAAAATTGAGGCTCATGGAATAGGTGGGTCAGTGGCAGCTTGGATAAGGAATTGGCTTAAGGACAGAAAACAGCGAGTTGTGGTAAATGGCTGTTTTTCAGATTGGAGGATGGTAGACAGTGGTGTTCCCCAAGGGTCAGTGCTGGGGCCACTGCTTTTTTTGATATATATAAATGACCTGGATATTGGAATACAGAGTAGAATTTCTAAATTTGCCGATGACACCAAACTTGGGGGTGTGGCAAACAGTGATGATGATGCCAATCCACTGCAACAGGACATAGAAAAGCTAGCAGAATGGGCAGACAAGTGGCAGATGGAATTTAATACTGAGAAGTGTGAGGTGATGCATTTTGGCAGAAGGAACAGGGAGAGGCAGTATAAACTTAATGGCACAGTTTTAAAGAGTGTGCAGGGACAGAGGGACCTGGGAGTTAATGTGCATAGGTTCCTGAAGGTGGCAGGACATATTGAGAGAGTGGTTAACAAAGCATATGGGATCTTGGGCTTCATAAATAGAGGTATTAAGTACAAAAGTAGAGAAGTTATGCTGAACCTTTATGAAGCGCTGGTTAGGCCACAACGGGAGTATTGCGTCCAGTTCTGGTCACCACACTTTAGGAAGGATGTGAAGGATGAGAGGGTGCAGAGGAGATTTACCAGAATGGTTCCGGGGATGGGGGATCTTAGCTACAAGGACAGGTTGGAGAAGCTGAATTTGTTTTCATTAGAGGTTGAGGGGTGATTTGATAGAGGTGTACAAGATTATGAAGGGTTTGGATAGGCGATGGGGAAACTAGTTCCCACTAGTTGATGGTACAGGGACTAGGGGACACAGATTTAAGGTTTTGGGCAAGAGATACAGGGGGATGTGAGGAAAAACTTTTTTACGCAGCGAGTGGTGATGACCTGGAATTCACTGCCGACGGAAGTGGTGGAAGCGGAGACACTCGGGGGTAAAAATTCAGTTGGTTGTGCCTCCCGTTAGCGCCTTAAGAGGGTGCTAATGGGGCGCAAAGCCGCTAACGCCCGGGCGCAGCGATGTTTGCGCCGCTCGGGAACTTAACTAGAGATTGTGCGGCGGCGCTAAACTTTACCGCTGCGACCACCTGCGCGCGCAGATTGTGACGTCATTCCATGGTGCAACGCCCTTGTGGCGCCCCGGAGCGGAAATTGAGTGGCGCCCCCTGCCTTACCGCCTGGCGCATCCAACGACCAGAAGACTGGAACGCTATCAATCGCTGTGGGGCTGGGGGGGGGCGCTATTTAAAGGGGGCCTCTTCCTGTCTTTTATTGTTGGTGGCATTTTTGAACTACGCATTCTGAGAGAGAGAGGGAGAGACTTCTGGAGAGATTCAACGTTGTGTGAAGGAGTTTTGGGTACTGAGCAGCACTTTGCAGGTTCATTTTGATTTGCCATTCCTTGTATCGATTTAGCAGAGACTGTGGGAGCTGCACTCTGAGCTCTTTGCCTGGTACTCTCCATTGTTCTTTCCAGCACATTTGATGTGCAAGTCTCTCCAGGCCGAGATTCAAGGCTGCAATGAACAGGATGTGGATGGAAAGCAAGATTAACCATCCCCTTTAAGAACTGGCCCGTGCCATTGTGTGTGTGTTCCATTGCTGACTGACATTACATGAGCTTCGCCAGCGCTCTGAGTTAGCGCCTCACTCCTTGGCCTTTGCGCCTTAAGACAGGTGTGCAGTGCCTGATTTAGCGCTCCACTCACCTCCCGGGGCGGTAAAAGTGAAGTTTCCAGTCAGTGCCGATAATTAGCGCCAGGCGCTAATATTTGCGTCCAGACGATATTTGCGCCCCAAATGGGGCGCGACCTAATTTTTCCCCCTCAATGTTTTCAAGGGGAGACTGGATAGGCACTTAAGGGAAATAAACTTGCAGGGCTACGGGGATAGAGCAGGGGAATGGGACTGACTGGATTGCTCTACAGAGAGCCGGCGCGGAGTTGATGGGCCGAATGGCCTTCTTCTGTGCCGTTATGACTCTACGATTTTAATAATGCAAAGAGTTAGCACTAGCTACAATCTTATTGTCAACTTGGTGAATGTTTGCATTTAAGTAACCGTGTATTAATTTGTATACAATAGTATTAATAACATAAATTCATGAATTGACTGTGATCAGTTGTCCTTTTTTATACAGTAGCCAGTTTGAGCAACCAATTGATGTCACATCAGCCTTAATTAAATTCTGGCGTGTAGTGGAGCCTATAATTGAGAGAAGGCAAAATTTATGTTTGTGAAAATCCATTTCCTTTCCGAAATCCAATGAGACTGTTCGTTACGTCCATCCTGCACCCTGAACCTTGCCACGAGTTTGTGATCGTGGTGTTACTAACTTCTGCATTCGCTCAAGATTGGTCCAGCTTTTGAATGAGTAGTGTCTGTTGGGAAGTGCAGTTCGTAATGTCCTGATCATTGTTCAATGTTGTCTCCACTTGTGTTGATTTAAATCAGAGAAGTAAATGTTGAGTATTGTGCCTCAGTTCAGTCAGGTCATTAAACATCCTCAGCACTGAATTCTACAAATGGTCAGAGATTCCCCAAGTTAAAATTTATGTTCCTGAGAGAAACACAACTTGAGAGCGTCAGGCAAAAATTGGATTTGGATTTAACTGAAGCAATTTTAAATCCTACTCTGAGCAGTTGCAATTTACATTTTCTGATTTGATTTGATGTATTTGCCAAAGAAAAGTATGACAGGGCAAGAAGTACTGCTATCTTTCAGTCAATCAAAATGGAAAACGCTTTCCTTCCCTTGGTAATTTAGCAATCCAGATTCAGTCCAATGGATCAGTGAGAGGAAATTGAGAGCCATGTAAATCAGATGATAGATGATGTCATTGAGTTCTGTCCCAGGCAATATGCATCCCCACTTATTCTAATAAAGACAAAACGTGGCAACTGCAACATTTGTGTTCATTATGGGACGCTTAATCAGGAGAAACACACAGATTCATATTTATTATTGAGAATGCTCCATTATCCTTTCAGGGAACAAGCATTGAAAATTATATTTTCAATTATTCTTTCTTTCACATTAGACTAAAGCTATATGGGAGAATTTTTTAATATTTGCAATTCTTATGACATTTGTACTTGGACAATAACAATAAAACATTTTAACTAATGACTAAAATATCAAGAAACAACCAGTATTGAAGGATTTAAAGAATTTGATCTTGGCTGTTATGAATTCTTCACATACAATCATTTTAGTGCCAGAAATAGTTTGAAAAGACCTGCTGCAGAATTTTAGGTGTTCGTCAGATATATGCAGCAACATAACAGGTGTTTGAACAGAGATTTTAGAACGTAATATTCCTGGCTGCCCTAGAAACTGGGTAGCCTAGAAATTTGTCTTGGGTCTCGGGCAGTGGCATCGGATCGGCTGCCCGTTATACACAGTGCCTGATATTCCGTTCCAGCTATGAATATCAGGCACTGCGTTTAACGGGCAGCCGATCTGATACCGCCTGTTCTGCGCCACTGCCAGAGATGAATTGTCTAGCCCAGTATGTCCAATCCCTGGTAGGACAAAACTACTTTCATCCTCACGCAGCACTAGTGATTTTCCAGTTTGTTGTTTCTGGTTTGCAGAATATAAATCAGTTCAACATAATACTGGCTAACAATCAAATCTATGCTTGGATTTTCCTTGCAGACGTTTTGGTCACCTTGGTTCGATCATCAGTGGGAAGAAGAGGAAACTGACACTGAGTGAATTTTTTTTTTAAAGTGAAAGGTGCACCTAAAATGTTTTAACGTGTCTTTACCCTTTCAGATTTGGATTGACCTGTCGAGCATTTTCTGCTGCTGTTCCAACTTTCTAACCTTCAGGGATTTCCTTTTTCTTGTTTATATAAACATGTCTCATGGGGGAAAACAACTAAGGATCTGCATTGATGGGGACCATTGAGATGAATGAAGGCTCAATTGTCCTACTCTCCTAACTGGAAAAGGTAGCAGACTGGAAGAGGTGGGGTGAGGGGCAGGAGAGGAGTGGGGTGGGGAAAAAGGGGAAAAAGTCGTAGCGGGGTGGGACTGCTATTTTTTTGTTTAGAAAGAATTTGCATTTATACAGCATTTGTCATCTGAATGTCCCAGAACCCTTCACAGCCAATGAATTACTTTTGAAGTGTTATGTAGGTAAATACAGTAGCCCATTTACCAAATGGTCCCAAAATCAGCAAATGAGTTGAATGACAAGTTAACCTGTATTTGGTGTTGATTGAGGGCCCTGGACACTCGGCGCTCCCTGCTCTTCAGTGAGTACTGCGACGGGACTTTATACATCCACCTGAACGAGCACATAACACCTCAGTTTGTCTTGTCTGACAATGCAGTACTCCCTCACTGTTTCACCTTATGGTCTAGCATACGAAAATGACGGACAGGAAAAGACCTACTGGTCCAGCCTGTCCTGGATTTTAAAAAATTCATTCCTGGGATGTGGGCATCACTGTCAAGGTGACCGTTTATTGCCTGTCCCTAGTTTCCCCTGTTTTACAACTGAGTGGCTTGCTATCCAACTTCAAATGGCAGTAAACCACATTGGTGGGGACTGAAGTCCTATGTCGGCCAGTGTAAGGTCAGCAAGCTTCCTTCCTTAAAGGACATTGGTGAACCAGTTGGGTTTTGATGCTTCATGGTCACTTTTACTGATACTCGTTTTTTATTTCCAGATTCTTTTCCAACTGAATTCAAATTCTCAAACTGCCAGGGTGGGATTGTGAACTTGTGTTCTCTGGATTACTAGTCCAGTACATAACCACTACACTACAGCTTGAACCCATGACCTTCTGCTTCAGAGGTAAGTGTGCAACAAACTTGAGCTAAGCCGGCACAAGCTTTAGAAGAATATACTAAGTTGTCACTTTTTCAGAAAATGTGATTCATAAATCAAATTGGTTTTGCCTGAATAAATATTACTTGCTTTTCTGCTTATCTTAAAAGAGCATCTGTTCGTGCATCGTTTTAATTTATTTTTGCTGCAAAACATTGCATCACTAAAACTGTGAAAAGGCATGTTTCTATTTCCTATCTTCTGCAGCTATTATAGCCTACATTTTCGCATCCTATAAATCATTTCCTTTACGTATTTGATCGGAATTTAATCAGAACTATTCAAAATGAAGAAAAAATCGTTTTCTTCTAACACAGTGAGATATAATCTCTTATAGTGTGGCTGAATAAGAACATAAGAAATAGGAGCAGGAGTAGGCCATTCAGCCCCTCGAGCCTGCTCCACCATTCAATAAGATCATGGCTGATCTTCTACCTCAACTCCACTTTCCTGCACTATCACATTGCTTTTGGCATTTAAAATTCGACACAATCTGATTTCATAATTGCTTATTATTTGAAGATTTCCACAACAAATTAATTGGAAGAAAATGTCAGGCAATATATATCGGCTGCGTGGCTGATTTGCTCAGTTGGTATGTTGTGGGTTTAAGCCCCACTCAAAACTTGAGTATATATCTGGACTGACACGAGTGCAGTCGTGAGGGAGTGCTGCATTGTCAGAAGTGCTGCCTTCCGAATGAGATGTTAAACTGATGTCTGCCCGTTCAGGTGGATATAAAAGATCCTCTGGTGCTACTTAAACAAAAGTAGGGAGTTATCGTGGTGTCTTGGGTAACATTTCCTCCCAACACCACCAAAAAACAGATTAAAGATCTCAATTATTTGTGGGACCTTGCTGTGTGCAAATTGCCAGCTACATTTGCCGAGGTGAAGAACTGGCTGCACTTCAAAAGTAATTCACTGGTTGTGAAACACTTTCAGAATATGATAAAACTCTATACAACACCAGATAAAATAAAACAAATCCTTAAACCATAATTAGAAACTTGCATATGATTGTTCTTTAGCCATGAGAAAGTGGTCAAGTGCATTTTCTCAACGTACAACATCTTCCAGCTGCCTCCTTGTTCCCAATGTCAATGTATCCTGAAACGTGTAACGTTACTAAATTAGTATGTAGAATTATGTCAACACCGTTAATGTGATTCTGAAAATGCAGCGTAAGCAAATTGCACAACGCACCAACATTTATATCCGTGTAAAAATCTGAATAAAGCATCTGAAATATTCAGTGGACGATAGAAATCTTATACATTACTCAAACAGCTGGATAGCATTTTTCCTTCAACCGTTGGCACCAAAAACAGACCAGCTGATTATTCATCTAATTGCTGTTTGTGGCACTTTGTTGATTGCAAAAATGGCTGCTTTTGCCTGCATAACATTAGTGACTGCAATGCCTCGTAATTAATTGTATGTGAAGTCCTTTTGGGTAATCCTGAGGCGCACAAAGTGCTACAAAATTGCACCCTTTCTCACTCCTTCCCTGGAGAACATTTCCTCATCTTTGCAGTAAATCTTTTTATGCTTGGGGTGACCAAAAATTTCAATGTTGCTGGAAGGTTTACAATGAGAAGATGCACTGTTGAGGCGCATTCACTGTGCAAGTAGCTTCAAGTGCGTCGAGGGTATTGGGATATACTTGCTCCTTGCATGAGCTGTGCTAGCATGCTTTGTATGAGCAACCATAAAGCAGAGGCTAGGTGCTTCACCACAAGGAAGGGACGTTCTCAGAGCAATATTTTTGAAGATCTAAAGATCTGGGAACACATCACCTATTTGCCTTTTTGGCACAGATACTGCATGGCCTGGGAAATCTCAGAAAAAGAGTAGAAGAAATAATTTGGTGGTGGGGGGTGGGTGGAGAAAGGGTTCATACCTTCTCCAACAAGGAAACAAGGAGTATATTTGGATTTAAAGAAATGAGCATTGAGATTTTCCACTACATTGGATCTATATATGCTGGAACTTCTTGACCGTAACCCCTAATGGCTGACTACCTTTTTTTGCAAATATGCTATTTAATGCTTCATTATCTGTATTTCTAATGTGTTATCTAGATATTCAAAGCATTACTTCCTTTTCCCCATAAAATGAAACAAACTTCTCTACAGTTTTGAAATACTTTATTGCACTCTTAACATTTTCTCTCTTTCCTCCTACACATGTCAATGTATTCTTGAATTTTAGGCAAAATAATTGCATTTTTTCCAATTGTCTATTTATAGCATGTATAATCTTGGAAAATTGGCAATAGTGGCAGCTTTCATGATGGAGTATTACTGTTCCAAAAGTTTTTCCTGCTTAACTGTACAACCTATTCTAGTTTTTTTAGGTGTTAGCCATGGCTCTGGTCTTTTTTTTTTCGTATATGGGATGTGGGCGTCGCTGGCAAGGCCAGCATTTATTGCCCATCCCTAATTGCCCTTGAGAAGGTGGTGGTGAGCTGTGTGGTGAAGGTACTCCCACAGTGCTGTTAGGGAGGGAGTTCCAGGATTTTGACCCAGCGACGATGAAGGATCGACGATATACTTCTAAGTCAGGATGGTGTGTGACTTGGAGGGGAACTTGGAGGTGGTGGTGTTATACATGCACCTGCTGCCCTTGTCCTTCTAGGTGGAAGAGGTCGTGGGTTTGGGAGGTGCTGCCGAAGAAGCTTTGGCGAGTTGCTGCAGTGCATCTTGTAGATGGTACACACTGCAGCCACGGTATGCTGGTAGTGGAGGGAGTGAATGTTTAAGGTGGTGGATGGGGTGCCAATCAAGTGGGCTGCTTTGTCTTGGATGGAGTCAAGCTTCTTGAGTGTTGTTGGAGCTGCACTCATCCAGGCAAGTGGAGAGTATTCCATCCCACTCCTGACTTGTGCCTTGTAGATGGTGGAAAGGCTTTGGGGAGTCAGGAGGTGAGACACTCGCCGCAGAATACCCAGCCTTTGACCTGCTCTTGTTGCCACAGTATTTATGTGGCTGGTCCAGTTAAGTTTCTGGTCAATGGTGACCCCCCCAGGATGTTGATGATGGGGGATTTGGCAATGGTAATACCGTTGAATGTCAAGGGAAGGTGGTTAGACTCTCGCTTGTTGGAGATAGTCATTGCCTGGCACTTCTGTGGCGCGAATGTTACCTGCCACTTATCAGCCCAAGCCTGAACGTCGTCCAGGTCCTGTTTCATATGGGCATGGACTGCTTCATTATCTGAGGAGTTGTGAATGACGCTGAACACTGTGCAGTCATCAGCGAACATCCCCATTTCTGACCTTATGTTGGAGGGAAGGTCATTGATGAAGCAGCTGAAGATGGTTGGGCCTAGGAAACTGCCCTGAGGAACTCCTGCAGCAATGTCCTGGGGCTGTGATGATTGACCTTCAACCACCACAACCATCTTCCTTTGCGCTAGATATGACTCCAGCCAGTCGAGCGTTTTCCCCCCGATTCCCATTGACTTCAGTTTTACTAGGGCTCCTTGATGCCATACTCGGTCAAATGCTTCACTCTTGCCTCAGAAAGTTGTGGGTTCAAGTCCCACTCCAGGGACTCCAGCACAAAATCTAGGCTGACACTCAGTGCTGTACTGAAGGAGTACTGCACTGTTGGAGCTACGGTTTTTCGGGTGGACATAAAAGATCCAATGGCACTATTCAAAGTAGGGCAGGGGAGTTCTCCTGGCCAATATTATCCCTTGACCAGCATTAATAAAACAGATTATCTGGTCATTATAACATTGCTGTTTGTGGGACCTTGCTGTGTGCAAATTGGCTGCCACATTTCCTAAACTACACTTCAAAAACAACAAGTATTTAATTGCCTGTAAAGTGCTTTGGGATGTCTTGAGGTCACAAAAAGCATTATATAAATGCAAGTTATTTCTTTCTTTCTTTTCCTGTCTTCGCTAATATTCGTGAAAAGTTGGCATGATTTTAGTAAATAGATTGGCCTTTTACAATTTATCATTTTGTTAATCAGGAATATTCATTAAGCTTTGGTTTTTATAACTCGGACACATTAAGTAATTTGTTAAATTGCAATCTCTCATTGCCTAGCAACAAATTCAGAAAGCAAACAAACCATATTGGGTTCACTGTTGTAACTCCTGATGACTAAAGCAGCAGGCAAGAAGGTCAAATTTAATAGTTATATAAAAATGAGAAGTTCTAAATGATTTTGACTGCAACAAATTTGTCACTTTTATTTTGACGCATTTTGAGTTGAACATATAAATGTCGTGAACGGAAATGATTGGTGACTTCTGCTTTAAGTATTTCCAAATGGGTCAAATCCTGAAGGGACGTGCAGGGTATTGGTCACTGGCGTTAGTCAGTAATACTATCCTCTGTGTTGTATTATCCATTCCCCATCCTTCACACACTTTGTTGGTCTGGATAATCTAAATCTCTGCTCACTATTAACTCCACCAGCTTCTTATTTTTCATGATCACTAATGTATGTATTGAACGCACAGTACTCCTTAGAGAAAATGAGAAACAATGAAATAGATTGGAGTAAGTACAAAACTCATCCAGCTTGCAATAAATCTAATCCATCTGGGTGATGGAATGAAGTGTCACAGAAAGCCTTTCGTGCCAGCGCCGGCTCTTTGAAAGAGCTATCCAGTTCGTCCAACTCCCCTGCTCTTTCCCCATCGCCCTGTAAATCTTTCCCCAACGCCCTGTAAATCTTTCCCCAACGTTCTGAACCAAAATATGGGGTAGGTCAAGAGGAAGGTTTGTATGTTGAGAATGAACTTCAATGAGCAAAGCTATAATTACAGTCTACTGTTCTTACTCATTAGGTCACACAAATGAGTTCACACATTATCAGGAAATAAATGATAACAGTACAAAGCACTGATATTGACAGTGTGCCAAATTCACATTTTAAAAATTGTTTTTCACAGTTAAGTTTACATTTATATATGTATCTCCCTGTAGCAACTCATAAAATATCACTGCTGTCACTTCTGGCCTAACCCACATGCCACTGAATTATTTCTAGCTAAATCGCACGGCCCTCAAAATGGATTGTCTGACTATTGCTGTCTCCCGTGACACGCCTGTGAGTAAGTGGGGGAATAAAGCTTACAGATAAAGGATTTTTTCCCTCCAATTTCCCCCTCTCCTTTCTTTGAAGAATTGATTCATTCTGAGGTGTAGTGTTATGGTGTATATAAAAACCTGGAAAACTCGCCAAAAACTGACCCAACAGCTTCGCCTAAAACTGACACCACTTCAAAAAAGTAACAATTGAAAAGCAGCTCTGAATTCAGGCCTATGGTTTGTAAATCACAAACTTCAGAAAAGATAAAGGAGGTCATCGGACTCATCTTGCCATAGAAACGTATGATGCCGCGATGGCAGCACTCTTTTGAACAATTCGATTGTTTGCCTCCTTTTAGCAGACCCAAAAGGCCATTCAGGTATTGATCGCTCTTGTGTGAAGAAGTGCTTCTTGACCTGAACTTGCCTCTTGCCATGTAGTTGTCGTTAACTTGAAATAATGCTTTGGTCCAACCTTTTCTATTCCACTTAATGAGCCAAATCTTGCATGCGCCGTTGGTGAGATATTTTTCCCTACGCCCTTCAGCTCAAAAAATATTTGCGCTGTAACTTAGTCATCGAGTCATAACAGCACAGAAGGAGGCCATTTGGCCCATCGAGCCCGTGCCGGCAACTTGCTGGAAGTGCGAGCTGGTAATGGCGTGACGAGGGCATTGGGCCTTCTGGGGCCTGACTGAATAGTGGGGACCAGCAATGTATCTCCTTAACCGATGAGATTTAAGGATTGAGAAAGAAACAGAGGAACGACTGAGAAGGAGGGTGAATTAAAGAGTCAAATCAGGTACAGAAAGAGAACTAAAGAGTGGGAAGGAAAGATTGGATTAAGAAAGAGAAAAAAAGAGATGGAAAGGAAATACAAGAGAAAAATGTAAAAATTTGAAATTTTACACCTCTTCAGAATTCACTACATGTAGGAATGAGACTGATGAGTTTAAATTGTTCCCTTTCTGGACTGTAAGATTGATTGGCATTGCATTAACAATTATCACGTCATTAAAGGGTACTTGAGCTCTCAATTACTAACCCTATCTTTTCTGGGCAATTAATGTGCAAATTCAGCAAGTTCTTAAAAATAACAGGGAGGCTCAGGGCGAGATGCTGTTTGAGAAGCAAATGGCGGAGGGGTGTAAATCGACCAGCAATTTCTGGAGATTCACCACTCCTGGCATATATCTATTAATCCCTGGAGTTTACTGGCTGATTTGCGCATTAATAAGCTGTTATTTTCCAGCAGGATTTGACTCATTGGGCTGGATTTTGCCGACACTCAGAGTGCGGGTTTGAAGGCTGGTCCGCTGTCAAAATAGCAAAGATTGACAGAGCTGTCAACCCGCCTCCCCGCGAGTCTCCCAGGTGTCGGGTCTGTCAGCGGAGAACTGACCCGACACCAAGCGGCGGGGGAGACAATTGAGCTCATTAAATGGCTTGTTAACAGTCAATTTAATGCTATTTTGAGGCTTCCTTCCAATTTTACGTTCTCCCCCACGGGTTACCCGCTGCTCGGGGAACACGCCAGCTCACCCTGGCATGAGTTGAGTCTGCTCTGATGTATCTGATAACCTGACAGCTGCAGAAGTGGTGCAAAGGATGCCATGTTGCAAATGGTCAGTTTCAGAGCTCAGAAACTGTTGGGGCTGGATTTTGATACTGGGGCGGGTTGGGGTCGTGTTATCCACCCGACTGCAATTGGATGTGGGAGATTGATGGAATTTTCACCTAATTGGGCAATTGAGTTCCAGCATGTGGGAACCCATGAACCAATTAGTGTTTTCAGTCTGAAAGTCACCTCTGATGATGTCATCATTGCTGCTGCATTGAAGGTCTTCAGAGACTGCCTGGCCTTTGCTGTGAGAGGACCTGGATGCAAAATGAGCAGCAGCAGCCCTAAGTCTGCTGAGAGAGAGAGAGAGAGAGAGAGAGAGAGAGAGAGAGAGATCTCCAGCCAAATGTGCTCCCGCCAGGTTTCACAATCGTGTTTCAGAACAGGCGTGCTTCACGTAGAACAAGGGTTAAAATCACAAAGGCCTTTCAAAATGGCATTATAGAGCCAATTTAGTGCTTGTTTAGGGCCTTAACAGCCTATCCCGTCTCTTAGAGGTGGAACGGAGTCGGGACCAGCAGACACGATTTAATGAAAATTGCGTGGAGGCGGGATGGAGGTGGACTTGTGCCCGCCCGCCATTTTTCGCAATTTTAACCCCCCACACGCCTCCAAACCCGCCTCCACGGGTCAATGAAAATCCAGCCCTTGGTTACTGCATTGTAATACATATAGAGAATTTTTTAACTTGCAAGTGTTTAGAGCCAACTGTATGTCCAGTGCCACCTCATTGGAACAACCTCTCTCACCATTGACAGATCGCTTCTGTCATCTCACCTGCAGCTGCCATCTGTTGCAGCAACATCGGTGCCCTTGAAACTTTCTCAACTTGCTCCCCTGATTCCTTCCACGATCAGCCCCAACAGCAACATCACCAGGCACACCAACATCACCAACAACAACACCAACCTTCACCGCCATCACCTGATGCTGTACAGGACACAGTACCTGACAACATTGCTGCCCGGGAGGCCAGCGATGGCATCACCATGACCACATTTACTTCACTTGACACTGTAAACCCTGGCTGCCACATGATGCGCCAGGTTGACACCATCCCACACCAGCACCGTAAAGCATCCCTTTAATGTCCAAGCCATTCCATGCACACTCATCACTATGGGGGGTGGGGAAGCTTATGTCTCAACATTCACTGGAACTCAGTAAGACACTTCTTAAGGTGCACACAGATCTGTCCAATAAGGTGAAGCGTTGAAAATATAGATTTCACTGTATGACAACACATTACTAGAAACTTCACATGGTCATTAGCTAAACCTCTCAAGTGCCTACCCTTGTGTGTTGTTAGTTGATATGCTTGCAGTAGGATGAGGGTGAGTGTGAGGGGTGGTTAGTGAGATGGGAAAGTGATAATTTAGATAGAGAGAGTTGGGTGGAGGTGCAAGGTAAGTTGGTGTGAGTAAGGATGTGCAGGAGAAGGGTATGGAAGGCAGAGTGATGGGGATGTGTTGAGTGGCACAGCAGGGTGAGTTTGAGTGTGGCTTTGCAGTAATGTTTCGTGATCCACTGAGATCATTGAAAGGTTGGCGCCACTGCAGCCAGGGACTCCTGACGACATCCCTGCTTTTGCCCTTCTGTGCAAGGTGCAACCAGGCTGCGTTGGTGTCCTAGGGAGCATATGGAGGGAGTCTTTGGGTGCAACCATCCACCTTTGTGCTGTGCTTGTCAGTGTTTGCAGCACCTCAATGCTGTAGAACACTCACAGCACAACTGTCAAACTCAATGTGGCCGTGGTCCCTTTAAGGAAACCGGCTGATGACGTGTCATCAAATGACGTCATCAGACCCGCTTCCTGTTAATTGGCCAGGAAGCCTGCAGGGCGGGGTTAACAAGGCCAATCATGGGACAATCCCTTTGACAGAGCGACTGCAGCTGGGAACGGGACCGGAACCCGGAAACCAGCTCTCCCGCCACCATCCCGCCTCCGCAGAGAAAATCCAGCCCATTATCTTCAAAGCTCTGTAAGCTTCCCTTTCATTTCCTTTTAAAGGCCGATACATCCAGGGTTTTTTCACCTTTCCTCATAACTCAGTCCTGACATTAGGAAACTGGCCTGTGGCCCTTCTCTGAGCCACTTTCAAAGCTTGGATGTTTCCCTTGTGCTTCAATAAACCAGAAGTAGTGTAGCCTGACCAGAGCATGATATAGTTTCAGGATGATGGCTTGAGACATAAGAACATAAGAACATAAGAAGTAAGAACAGCAGTAGGCCATACGGCCCCTCGAGCCTGCTCCGCCATTCAATAAGATCATGGCTGATCATCGACCTCAACTCCACTTTCCTGCCCGATCTCCATATCCCTTGATTCCCCTAGAATCCAAAAATCTGTCTATCTCAACCTTGAATGTACTCAAAGACTCAGCATTCACAGCCCTCTCAGGTAGAGAATTCCAAAGATTCACAACCCTCTGAGTGAAGACCTTCTTCCTCATCTCAGCCTTAAATGGCCTACCCACTTATCCTAGGACTATGCCCCCTAGTTCTAGACACTCCAGCCAGGGGAAACAACCTCTCAGCATCTACCCTGTCAATCCCCTTCAGAATCTTGTATGTTTCAATGAGATCACCTCTCATTCTTCTAAACTCCAGAGAGTATAGGCCCATTCTACACAATCTCTCATCATAGGACAGCCCTCTCATCCCAGGAATCAATCTAGTGAACCTTTGTTACACCGCCTCCAAGGCAAGTATATCCTTCCTTTAGATAAGGAGACCAAAACTGTGCACAGTACTCCAGGTTTGGTCTCACCAAGGCCCTGTGCAATTGTAGCAAGACTTCCTTACTCTTATACTCCAACCCCCTTGCAATAAAGGCCAACATGCCATTTGCCTTCCTTATTGCTTGCTGTACCTGCATGCTAGCTTTCTGTGTTTCTTGCATGAGGACACCCAAATCTCTCTGAACACCAACATTTGAAAGTTTCTCACCATTTAAAAAATATTCTGTTTTTCTATTCTTCCTACCAAAGCGAATAACCTCACATTTCCCTACATTATACTCCATCTATAGTCTATCTATATCCCTTTGTAGACTCTTTGTGTTCTCACAGCTTACTGTCCCACCATTACTTCTCTGCCATGCTTTAGTGCCTCGGCGGGGATTCCATCTGCTCCTGAGGCCTTGTTGTTCTTCAGTTGTCGGATGGCCTTTTCAACCTCATGCCAGGCTGGGGTTGTGCTGAGGTGGTGACGTGTAGCATGCTGCGGGATGGAGTTGAGGACACTCGCATTGAAGACAGAGTCTCGGTTAAGCAGGTCTTCGAAGTGTTCCTTCCAGCGGGCACTGACTGCCTCTCTGTCCTTGATGCGCACCTCTCCGTTCTTGGCCCGCAGTGGGGTAGGACCTTGGGTGCTTGGGCCGTAGGTGGTCTTGACTGCGTTAAAGAATCCACGCACGTCGTGGTTGTCGGCAAGCTGCTGGATCTCCTGCGCTTTCTCCACCCACCATCTGTTCTTTAGGTCGCGAGTTTTTTGTTGGACCTCGGCCTTCAGGCATCTGTAGAGCTGCTTTCTTGCTCTCGAGTTGTGTTGCTGTTTCCAGATCAGGAATGCCTTGCGCTTGTGGCTTATTAGCTCCTGGATCTCCTGGTCGTTCTCGTCGAACCAGTCTTGGTGTTTCCTGGTCGAGTGACTGAGCATCTCTTCACAGGTGCTGATTATGGAGGCCTTGAGTGCAGACCAGGCCCTGTGGACACTCTGTGTCTCTGAATCACTGGGAGTCGTCAGGTTGGTTGTGAGGCGCAGGCTGAATAGGGCTTTCTTAGCAGGGTCTTTGAGTGCTCCAGCGTTGATTTTCCTGCGGCATTGCTTCTGTTGCTGCCGCTGTTTTGGGGCTACATTGATGGAGATGACAGAACGGATTAGGCGGTGGTCTGCCCAGCAGTCATCAGCTCCTGTCATGGCGCGGGTGATGCAGATGTCCTTGCTGTCCCTCGCTCGGACGATGACGTTGTCCAGCAGATGCCAGTGCTTGGAGCGAGGGTGTTGCCATGAAGCCTTGTACTTGTCTCTCTGATGGAACAAGGTGTTGGTTATGACAAGGCCATGTTTTAAGCATTTCGTCAGGAGGAGGGTACCGTTGGAGTTGGCTTTCCCAACCCCCTCTCTGCCGATCACACCTCCCCAGAGGTCTGTGTCCTTTCCAACTCTGGCATTAAAGTCGCCAAGGAGGATCAGCTTGTCGCCCGCTGGGACTCGGGACAGGGATTGTTCGAGGCTGGAATAGAATTCCTCTTTGGTCTCATCTGTGGCTTCCAGTGTTGGGGCGTATGCACTGATGACCGTAGCGCACTGGTTCTGGGCTAGGGTGAGCCGAAGATTCATGAGGCGTTCATTTATTCCGCAAAGGGAGTCTCTGAGACGCCCAACTAGCTCATTTTTTATGGCGAAGCCTAACCCATGGAGGCAGCGTTCTTCTTCAGGTTTGCCTTTCCAGAAGAAGGTGTAACCACCACCTTGCTCCTTGAGCTGGCCTTCCCCTGCGCGCTGGGTCTCACTTAGGCGGCAATGTCGATGTCAAAACATCTGAACTCTCGGGCAACGATAGCAGTACGGCATTCCGGTCTGTCGCTGTTGGGGTTATCCATGAGGGTCCTGACGTTCCAGGTCCCGAACTTCATTTTAAAGGGGGGAAGATGCCTGTGCGTGAATTCTTTTATCTTGGGGTGGCCGTTGCACACCAGCTACCACTTGGGCTTGACAGAGCAAGTCTTGGTCCAATGGCAAAGGGATCCAAGATGATTGGAGACCAAGCTCTGCTACATCGGCCTCGTACACACACACAAACATACTCCTACTGTCCTCCTCTCTCCTTCCCACAGGTCCTCCCTGCCTGGATTTCATAGGATGCAGTGTGATCCTCCTGACCTCACTGTTGGCCCGTGCCACACCTTCCCTGGGCCTCGACCACGCTGCTGGGCTCGTCCTCACCCCTGGGCCTCGTCCTCGCTCCTGGGCCCCGTCCTCACCCCTGGGCCTCGTCCTCGCTCCTGGGCCCGTCCTCACCCCGGGCCTCGTCCTCGCTCCTGGGCCCCGTCCTCACCCCTGGGCCTCGTCCTCGCTCCTGGGCCCGTCCTCACCCCGGGCCTCGTCCTCGCTCCTGGGCCCCGTCCTCACCCCTGGGTCTCGTCCTTGCTCCTGGGTCCCGACCTCGCTGTTCCTCCCGTCCCTGCACCTGGTCCTCGCTCCTGGGCCCCATCCTCGCCCCTGGGCCTCGTCCTCGCCCCGGGCCTCCTCCTTTTCCTGGGTCCCGACCTCGCTGTTCCTCCCGTCCCTGCTCCTGGGCCTCGACCTCGCTCCTGGGCCTCGTCCTCGCTTCTGGGTCCTGGCCTCGCTGCTCCTCCCGTCCCTGCTCATGGGCCTCATCCTCGCTCCTGTGCCTCGTCCTCACTCCTGGGTCCCGGCTTCGCTGCTCCTCCCGTCCCTGCTCATGGGCCTCATCCTCGCTCCTGGGCCTCGTCCTCGCTCCTGGGTCCCGACCTCGCTCCTGTGCCTAGTCCTCGCTCCTGTGCCTCGTCCTCGCTAGCTAGGGCAGACTAGCTAAAAGAGGATGCTGGGTTGAATACATCAACATTTTTGTTCAAGGGTGCAATAGGTGACAAAGGTTCTCATGGTTATCCTGGATTACATGGACCTCTTAGCTGTAGTTCCTCAGGCTCCACCACTTATCTGACGTCGCTTCTTCAGATTCGTCCCTGTGTCACAAACAAGCCTCTGCTCTCTGCCACTTCTCCCGCCCTTTAAAGCCTCTGTTCACCCGCCGCTTCTCCTGCCCTTTAAGGCCTCGAATTACAGTATGCAGACGACGCTTGCATCTGCGCACACTCGGTGGTCGAACTCCAAACCATCGTCAACACCTTCACCGAAGCATACGAGAGCATGGGCCTTACACTAAACATCCGTAAGACAAAGGTCCTCTACCAACCTGCCCCCACCACACAGTACTGCCCCCCGAATATCAAAATCCAAGACGAGGCCTTGGACAACGTGGACTACTTTCCATACCTCGGGAGCCTACTGTCAATAAGGGCAGATGTCGATGATGAAGTCCAACACCGCCTTCAGTGTGCCAGTGCAGCCTTCGGTCGCCTGAGGAAGAGTGTTTGAAGACCAGGACCTCAAACCCGGCACCAAGCTTATGGTCTACAGAGCAGTAGTGATTCCTGCCCTCCTGTATGCTTCAGAGACATGGCCCATGTACAGCAGGCACTGCAAGATCCTGCAAATCCATTGGCAGGATAGGCGCACCAACGTCAGTGTTCTCGCTCAGGCCAACATCCCCAGCATCGAAGCTTTGACCACGCTTGATCAGCTTCGATGGATGGGCCACATCGTCCACATGCCCGATACGAGACTCCCAAAACAAGCGCTTTACTCGGAGCTCCGACATGGCAGGAGAGCCCCAGGTGGGCAGAGGAAACGCTTCAAGGACACTCTCAAAGCCTCCTTGAAAAAGTGCAACATCCCCTCCAACACCTGGGACTCCCTGGCCCAAGACTGCTCAAAGTGGAGGAGAAACATCTGGGAAGGCGCCAAACACCTCGAATCTCTTCGCTGGGAGCAAGTGGAAGACAAGCGCAAACAGCGGAAGGAGCGTACGTCAACCCAAGCACCCCACCCACCCGCCCCTTCAACCACCGTCTGCCCCACCTGTGACAGAGACTGCAGGTCCCGCATTGGACTCATCAGTCACCTGAGAACTAATTTTTAGCATGGAAGCAAGTCATCCGTGGTTCCGAGGGACTGCCTAAGCAGAACTGTCCCACCTAGCTTTGTATCATCAGCAAACTTGGATACATTACACTCGGTCCCTTCATCTAGGTCATTAATATAGATTGTAAATAGCTGAGGCCCCAACACTGATCCTTGCGGCACCCCACTAGTTACAGCCTGCCAACTTGAAAAAGATCCGTTTATCCCTACTTTCTGTTTTCTGTCCATTAACCAATCCTCTATCCATGCTATTATATTACCCCCAACCCCATAGCCCTAATCTTGTGTAATAACCTTTTATGTGGCACCTTATCGAATGCTTTTCGGAAATCAAAATATACTACATCCACTGGTTCCCCTTTATCTACCCTGCTAGTTACATCCTCAAAAAACTCTAATAAATTTGTCAAACACGATTTCCTTTTCATAAAACCATGTTGACTCTGCCTAATCATGTTATGATTTTCTAAGAGACTTGCACTCTTAGACTGGGAATCTCCTCTGCTATTTCACCCCAAATAGGGTGGAATTGTCGTAGAAAATCGGGTTGTGAAGCATACTGCTGCTTCTCGCCGCTGACCTTTATTCCCTTACCACCAGCCTTTGTGTCGGATGGGGGGCTGGGTGGAGGGAATAGAGGTTCAGGCAGGAAGAGATCTGGATTCAGATTGCAATTCAGCTGTAGGGGAGATTTTTCACTTTGGTGCTTCCGGCACATGCTGGGAGTGCATATCGGGAAATTGCGCTCCTTTGGCCTATCATTTTCTGTCCTTAATGGTCGAAAAATCACCAGGCAGGAAGTGCACAATTTCTCAACATCTGTTCCTGGTGGGTGTTTGGAGCCTCAAAGTGGAAAATTTCCACCCTCCTTACTGGAGTGTCACTTCTCACTGACAATTAGTGCTTGTGCGAATACACCTATAGATTGGTGGTTATTGTGTTATATCTAGGTTTTAAACATGGGTTATTTTGCTGCTTTTCTCTTTGCCTCCAATAAAGCAGTGAAGTTACTGCTGAGGCACTTCCCTAAAGGAAGAAGTGAGGGAACATTGGCTGCCAGCCTGCAGCTCCTGGTAGAGTTGTTACAGATCTGGGAGCAGGTCATCTGTCTGGCTTCTCAACTGTAGAGTGCTGGAGAGCTCAGGGAATGAACCAGTGAGAAAAAAATGAAATTGAAAAAAACGAAATTGAAAATAGAACAAGTAAAGGGATTTAAAAGTTCCAATGCAGCCTTTTGTAAAGTTGCAGAGCAATTTATTTCCTTGTACAAGATTTTACCAGTCCTGCGGAGCATAATCTGGCCTCTTAATGTTACAGACTATACTTAAAAATTGATAACTGGGGACCATCATTTCTGGAGCCAAATTATTTATGCAAAGCCTATATGTTTTACACATGATTTATCTTGCCATTTGCTTTGGCGTGTTCTGCAGTCTGTAAAATGAATAGTTTTATTGTGCTCCCTCAGGGAATTCAGCAGCGACTAAAATGTGAAATTAGTGCTGCCCAATTAACTCCGTATAAATGAATGCCTGTCCTTACCTTTTATGCCTCAATCTACAAAAGTCTGTTCCAGTTACCAATTAGTAATATGTAGCTTTCCTGCAGTAGTCTTCCATAGGATAAAACTGCTCAGGTAAGTGATGGCCAGTGCTAGCATTCATAATTGCAACATTTTGCAATCTGGATCCAGTAATCATGCTATTAAATGATGCAGTAATTGGAAATAATAAGGTGCATGCATCTCAATTCTCATAACCGATCTATAACTGTGATTACTGTATTTTCTGTCTCGGTCTGGCACTCTGGCATTGACAGCAGCATAGTTTATTGTAGTGTGACATGATTGCCATTTGAGTTTTATCCATTGGTGAATTTGAATTGTGTATATAATGACTTGTGCTAAATAGATGTAAAATATTAATGGGGCATTTCATTTTATAGATATCCAGCTCCAAAAATCAATTAAGTTAAATCATTTAAAATAGTGTTATATATTTAAGTTCTACTTAAAATCACTAAAGACAAAACACATAAATAATTCAAAAGCTCTCTAACCTTTTCCAGTTCTGCCGAAAAGTCATCGACTGGAAACGTTAACTCTGTTTCTCTCTCCACAGATGCTGCCTGACCTGCTGAGTGTTTCCAGCATTTTCTGTTTTTATTTCAGATTTCCAGCATCTGCAGTATTTTGCTTTATATTATTAATAATTCAAAGATGCTGCTTTGTAAAATTCAGAATACATCATCTGACTGCTTCATATTTGACTATTCCTAGAATATGAATTGATTCATTGAATACAGAGTAGATATTGGGATCTATGCAAGACTTTGTTCAACTAAGTTAACTTGTTGGAAGACCACCTGCAAGATGCCTTCATCACTACCCCGCTTAAGTTTGTAATTTTACATACCAAGAGACTAAGGCAGATGCCTAAAGTTGTACTGCAGCTATCAATCTGAAACCAGTTATTCAGTGGCAGACAGGAGTTGTAGAAAAAAATGAGAAGTCGCACAACACCAGGTTATAGTCCAACAGTGTAGACTGTCCTTAATCTAATTGGCACTAAGGTGCAGTGTCAACACAGCTCTGTGCATGTTTGCTTTGCCACATGTGCAGCACTGTACTCCTGGAAGGCTACTTTTAATATTAGAGAATTTTCTTTTTGTATTCGTTTTTTGGATATGGGCATCACAAGCAAGGCCAGCATTTATTGCCCATCCCTAGTTGGATTCGAAAAGGAGGTAGTGAGTCGCCTTCTTGAACCGCTGCAGTCCGTGTGGTGAAGGTACTCCCACAGTGCTGTCAGGTAGGGAGTTCCAGGATTTTGACCCAGCGTCGATGAAGGAACAGCGATATATGTTCCAGTTAGGATGGTGTGTGACTTGGAGAAATGTAGGAGTGTCCACTCTTGCATAAGGTTAAGAACATTCCAAATAAAATTGTAAAAGTTGCTAAATGGAACTGGATAGTTTAAAAATACCTGGAGCCTGGAGCTATACTGCAGGTGGTACAAACTCAGTTTTGTGAAATGGCATCTTGGAATCCGAGGTACCTAGCTCGAGTGCACTTCAGTGTCATATTAGGACCAAGTTATACTGCCATTTTTCATGTCAATTCATATCTGAAGCCACCTTGATTTGATGCTAAAGTGCAGTAGAAGATCACATTATCTTTATTTGAATTGCAGGATGTTAATGAAGCTGGACTCTGGCCAAGCTTTGTCTGAACATTTTGATGTCAGTCTCCAATTAAAATGTACTGAAAGTGGCAAAATCTAATTTAAGTCACAAACTTGCTGAGGCGAGTGTGCTCGAAACAAAATGATTAAAGTTAAGTTTTTGGAGTTTTATTTAGAATGCAAAAATGACCAATTACCAATTCATTTTGCACCCCCACTCCGTTTACTCAGTCAAAGCAAAAGAATAGGTCCTGCATTCTAATGAGATGTCTAATAAAATGTCACAGTAAGGTACATATACATGTTATAATACCAATATGTATCTGTACCTTGAAGATTCTTGGCTGTTTAAATCTGCGTCATGAGAAATGTGCTTAAAACCTGGCAAAGATAAGTCAAAGTAGCCACATTTACTAGTATCATATTCAATTATTGCCTTAAAGGAGACCGTTAATAAGTATTGGAAACATAAAACCATTTTTTAAATATATATTTGTGTTATTCGGAACAAAAGACTTGCATCCTGCTTTAAATATAAAATACAAATAAATTCCTGCAGCTACTTAGGGCAAATGTATTCTGTGAAGTCTTATGATTATGTGCTGGAAGATAATTAAAGTAAGATCACATTTTCAGAAAGTATATTTGCTAAGCAAAAATCATTTTCACCAGTCAAATGTGTTGATTGAGTGTAAACTAAAGTATATTAATTTTTTTGCTGATGATTTGTGAAGAAACATGTAGAATTTCAGGGAAAGCTAGTTCTTGGAGATTTATGTGCAATAAATCTACTTTGCGAGGCAAGTTATGAGATCACAAGCAAAAAGTTCATTCTGATCGTGAAGAGAAATAATACTTTTGTGAAGTTATTTAATTGTCACATTTGCATTACCAGTATTTGTTTCAGCAAGAAGATCTTTAAATTATTTTTTCAGCTGGTGGTAAGCCATCTTATGTTGCACATTTCAGTGAAATGTCACTTGTGTGGAAACACTTCACCATTCGGGGCTACGCAAATATTTATAACTTCCAAATTAAGACCCGAAACTGCAAGTTACAATTTCAACTATTATGATTTCTAGACCTTTACGAATTGTTTTAAATAATTCTGTGGTTATTTGATATTTTAACTTGACTGGATGTTTTAAATTGTGCAAGAGAGTTTATCCATAGAAAATGAGTTCGTTCTCTAAGAATCATAGAAGCACAGAAGGAGGCCAGTCGGCCCATCGTGCCTGTGTCAGCTCTCTGAAAGAGCTTCCAATTAGTCCCACTCCCTTGCTCTTACCCCATAGCCCTGCAACTTTTTTCCATTTTCAGTATTTAGGTTTGTAATAGAAATTTAATCATGTCAGTTACCTTGATAAGGTATAATTTTTTTAAATATATAAGTAGTGTTCATCTTCACAGTGTGCTTATTTGGCAAAAGTCAGCCCTGAGGTGTGCGTAATAGTCAGGGACCACTTTTGAAATAGAATACCATTTAAAATATGTTTGTTGTAAATACATTGGTGCAGTATACAAAAGCTTTCTTCAGGAGTAAATGAATATTTCTATTAAAATAGTCTGTGGATTACAAGATAATTTTCACATTTTTTGGATGGTGGAGGGCGCTTGTCAGATGAGAACTAAAAAGAAATAGCAGAACTGCAATTTATTTGGGTCTCGTTGCGCACAAGGATCAGATTCAAGAATTGACTGGTTACATTTAAAGTACAGTTATAAAGTACCCACTCCTTTGTCTGCAGTGGCATTTTCATAAGTGTGTGTAGGCATGGCCAAGTTATACTGCTCCACTTGCACCATTATCCATACATGTATTGGAAACCCAAAGATTGTTCAGCATACTTAAAAAAAAATTAATTTAACGTTGGCCCTTCATTATTTTCAGCAAAGCAAGATGTGTGCTCTAAGTGCACTATTGTAGAGATAAAAGTGATTTGGGTAAATTAAATAGGCCACAGATTATTAAGTGAGGCATAATCTGATCTAAAGATTGTTCGCCGTAATGTAAGACACTTCATTATACATTAATTAAAACCTTAATAAATGTTGTCTTTGAGGCTGTTCCCAATTAAAGTAAAAGCATTTGTTACTTTCTGATAGCACTGATAAATAATCTTAAATCCTCCCAAGTGAGAATTATTATTTAATAATGTTTGAAATCTTAAATATTTGTGAGCTCGTATCCTTTTTTTCTCCTTTTACTGCCAGTTTTCTCCCCGCCTTCTCTCCCAAAGATATTTTGACGGCTTTCTGACACTCTTCATGACCTCGCTCAAGTAGCTATTCTTCCTGTATGAGTATAGACAGATCATGTTGACAGGCTATTCAACTGTAGCAGGCATTAATACTAACCTCAATACCAGCCCTGCCTGTTGTCCATGTGTGTGCACTCCAGTCAGATAACATTGGAAAACTTGGGCAAATTTCCCCCTTCATGCTAGGGCCAATTGAGCCTTTAACATTGCCCTAGTTAGCATAGGGTATGGATTGAACCTGGAACCTTCTTGGACTATCTATCTAATGGTATGTTAATTAAAATACAATAATGATTAACTGAATAAGCATACAAAGACACACATGTTCTCAGCGCCACATTAGATTGATTGGGAAAGAATGCAGAAAGTGATTCAAAAAAATGTATATACACTTTAAACTTGTATAAATTTCAAAATCTGTACCATGGTGATCCAGAGAACCTGAATGTGACCAGATGACAGAATTAAGATACTAATTTTTCCTATATCAAAATTGTTTTATAAGATAACAAAGCATCGTTATGCCCTCTTAGTTTTTCAGCCTAACATAATTGGGGTGTAATTGAAAGAAAATGGAACTGAATAAGCAAGTCCAGTACTAGAATTCCTCTGAAATGACCAGATATAACTCCCGTCTTATTCCTTGGGTTACGATCACAATGGGGCCACTGTTCATCTCACTACCGCCGCATTTACACCTGAGAGACAAAAATTGTGAAATTAAAGGTTTTAACATAGCATTGGCTTTCTGCCCATTCTGATCTTTGGGTGTACCTCAATTTTGGCAGCCAGTGTTCCCACCAGGAACAGACCTAATTAAAATGTTTAAATAGGGGTCAATTGACTTCTGTACCCACCAAGCACCCGTTTTGTATCCATCAACGCTGCCACCATTATTGCTCAACCCATCCACAAACCAGGAATGGTAGCCTGCCAGCAAGTGGTCATTTACAGTGCTATTTAGTGGCATCCTTGGCTGCAGTCAGGGAAAACTGGAAACAGTTCTGGCACTCTTTTTTTCAGTCTCAAGAGTTTTGAACCTTAAAGGCTTACACAAGTTCAGCTCCTTGCTGCGATGCGTGCCCATAGTTTCACTGCCGCGGAAGTCTGCTGTTCCATTTAACCCTGGTGCTTCCAGCCCTCCACTTTAAGGTGGTGCTGCAAGCCTATGATGAGCCTCTGCCCTGCCGGATTTTACTGCCCTCCTCCCCAAACGGTGAACTGCCTGTAAGCAGTGTGATTGGCAGTAGCAGCATGTCTGTTCTATTTAAAGGAGGCCTCGCACCAAAGTTATCAGGTGGGCCGAAGCACCATGAAAATTGACTGCTGCATCTCAGTCGTTTCATTGAATCCAGATAGGCTAATAGGAGTGTTACAAATCTGGGTCTGCCATAGATACCTTCTCTGATTCGGTGGTGTCAGTTGCCGCTGCAAGTGGTCTGAATGTCTTAAATTTTATGGGCATTGACACATGTTGCCCTATATCGGCTTCGAGAATAGCGTAACCAAAGTTGTAACAATAGTACCCCCTTGTGACCTAAACCAGATATTCGTATCTTTGATGTGTGTATTACTTCAGTCTCTAGAGGTGGACCGAGCAAGCACTTGGTGAGGTGAAGCTTGATATGAGTCTTTGGGTTGTTTATTTCACCGTGAGTGAACATACAGAGTGACTTCACCTTGAGTGAACATACAGAGTGACAGTTAAGATCAGATTTACTTAGTTCAATCATAAGAACATAAGAAATAGGAGCAGGAATAGGCCACTTGGCCCCTTGAGCCTGCTCCGCCATTCAATAAGATCATGGCTGATCTAGGGCTCAAAGCCACTTCCCAGCCCGCTCCCCATAACCCTTCACTCCCTTATCTTACAAAAATGTGTCTATCTCCACCTTAAATGTATTTAATGACCCAGCCTCCACAGCTCTCTGGGGCAGAGAATTCCACAAATTTCCGACCCTCTGAGAGAAGTTCCTCCTCATCTCAGTTCTAAAAGGGCGACCCTTTATTCTGAGACTGTGCCCCCGAGTTCCAGATTTCCCCACGAGGGGAAACATCCTCTCTGCATCTACCCTGTCGAGCCCCCTCAGTATTTTATATGTTTCGATAAGATCACCTCTCATTCTTCTAAATTCCAATGTGTATAGGCCCAGCCTGCTCAACCTTTCCTCATAAGTCAAACCCCTCATCTCTGGAATTAACCAAGTGAATCGTCTCTGAACTGCCTCCAATGCTTTAACTTATCTTCATGCAATGATACAAAATAAAAAATACAACATACTTCCCACACATAAGTGGATCATCATCTAACTTGGTTTAACCAAGATATCTTCCAACAATCCTCCAGCATTTCTAACCTATCCACCTCAGTAAAGACCCTCACAGCTTTTCCTTTCACAAATCCTGACCGCCATCACAGCCTTCTGTTTTTAAAAGCCTGACTTCAGTGTTAGCTTTTAGTCAAACTGACTAACCCCCATCTAAGAGAAGAGACAACAGCCTAACTTGGCAATAGTCCCTGCTGAGTTCAAATGACTACAGTTGGTGCCGAATGTCAAACCATCTCTCACTGTGTCCGGTGCGTTGGTTCAGACATCACATCTGAATCTTAATCTACATCTTCCAGTCCTGCTGTCCTGTGAATTTAATATTCAGCATATATTACACCATGGTCTCCACCTGGCAGGATAGACAGAAAACATGCCGAGCAGCTATGTCTCCATTGAGTTTGGAGAAAAATGTAAGATTACTTTGGCCAAGAAACCATTCAAGAAAAAATAGAGAAGTAGCCATAGCAATTAAATTTAATAAAATAATTCACTTTGGGAACCAAGCCCGTCTTAGCACTAATAGTAATCTCCATATTTTTGTTACGTACTCTATGGTAGTTGTCCAATCACAGTGGCCAGAATTTTGCAGCGGTTAGCGGGTGCGATCGGTGGCGGGTCGAGTGGGAAAGTGGTTTTTTTTCCACAGCGGGTTGGGATCCTGCAGCAAACCTGCCGCCACGCGCCTTTCCCATTGTCGGGTCTGTCAGTGCTGAGCAGACCCGACACACAGTGGCGGGGGACACAATTCAGGTAATTTAAGTGGCTTGTTTAGAGTCACTTAAAAATTTTCAGCTTATCTTTTGCATTTGACAGCTCACCCACGGGGTCCACGCTGGTTGTGGACCACGTCTGTGAAGCTGAGGCGGGAGTTCAGTGGCCATTGAATCAGCTGTTGAGTTGACAGCTTCAAATGTAAAGTAAAAGCTCCCACCTTAGAGATATCTTCCCTCAGCCACAAGCTCTTCCTCACTGCATTTCCACAACAGATTCATCCATGCTGCAAGTCTTTACAAAAGTCTCCATCCAGTCTGACCTCATTACCTCTCTCACCAGTGACAGATCGCTTCTGTCATCTCAACTTCAGCTGCCATCTATTCCATCAGCATGGGTGCCCTTTATACTCTCGCTCCTTGGTCCTCAAAATCCCACCACAATCAGCCCCAACACCAGCAGCACCAGGCACACCAGCAGCACCAACAACACCACCGCTAACCTTCTCCGCAATCACCTGATGCTGCACAGGGCTCAGGGCATCAGCACCCGACCACATTGCTGCCCGGGAGGCCATGGATGGCCTCACTATGGCCAGGTTTACTTCACTTGATGTTGTACACCCTGGCTAGCCCATGATGTGCCAGGTTGGCACCACCCCACACCAACACCATAAAGCATCCCTACAATGCCCAAGCCATTCTTTTCACACTCATCACTATTGCGGGGGGTAACGTTATTTCTCACTATTCACTGCAACTCACTACGCCACTTCCAAAGGTGCACACAAATCTATCCAAGAATGCAAAGTGTTGAAAATAAAGGTTTCAATGTTTGACAGCACATTAACAGAAACTTTACATGAACATTGGATAAAACACCCAAGTGCCTACCTTTGTGTGTTGTTAGTTGGTATGATTGCACTAGGATGAGGGTGAGTGTGAGGTGTGGCTAGTGAGATGGGGATGTGATAATGTAGATAGAGAGGGATGGGTGGAGGTGCAAGGTAAGTTGGTGTGAGCAAGGATGTGCAGGAGTAGGGTAGGGAAGGCAGAGTGATGGGGATGTGATGAGAGGCACAGCAGGATAAGGTTGGTTGAGTGTGGCTTTGTACTAACGTTTTGTGATCTACTGAAATCATTGAAATGTTTGTTGCACTGCACCCAGGTCCTCCTGACCACATCCCTGCTTGTGCCCTCCTGTGCAATGTGCAACCAGGCTGTGTTGATCTCCTGGGGAGGTGTCTTCTGCCCATGGGAAGGGAAGAGAACCTCCCTGTGTGCTCTGACTCCCTCCATAAGCATATGGAAGGAGTCATGGGAGAACCTGGGTGCAGCCCTGTGCCTTTGTGCAGTCATTGCCAGTGTTTGCAGCACCTCAATACTGTAGAACACTGACAGCACAAATGTCAAAATAAAGTTTAAGGAAACCAGATGATGTGTCATCAAGTGACTTCACCAGACCCGCTTCCTTTTAATTGGCCGAGAAACGCGCTGGCCGGGCTTAACAAGCCCAATCAAGGGAAATTCATTTCACAGAGCGGGATGGAGCCAGCTGTGGGGTCTGGACCTGCCACCAACGTCGCCCGTCATGGACCTGCCGAGGTTAGTAAAATCCTGGCCAGTAAGTCTAAGAGTGGAAGTCTATGAATAGACGAGAAATCCTGCCAAGCTCACCAGGGCCTCTAACCAATCAAAAGAGAATAGAGGAAAATCTATTTGATGACTATCCTGTTGCTATGACAACAATCCATTTCCACGCTATCATGGTGGTGTATTTTAAAATAAGAATAAATTGCAAACTACTGCAGACACTGGGAATGTGAAGGAAAAAACTGCAACACACAAGTCAGGAGTGTGATGGAATATTCTCCACTTGCCTGGATGAGCGCAGCTCCAGCAACACTCAAGAAGCTCGACACCATCCAGGACAAAGCAGCCCACTTGATTGGCACCCCATCCACCACCTTAAACATTCACTCCCTCCACCACCGGCGCACCGTGGCTGCAGTGTGTTCCTTCTACAAGATGCACTGCAGCAACTCGCCAAGGCTTCTTCGGCAGCACCTCCCAAACCCACGACCTCTTCCACCTAGAAGGACAAGGGCAGCAGGTGCGTGGGAACACCATCACCTGCAAGTTCTCCTCCAAGTTGCACACCATCCTGACTTGTAAATATATCACCGATCCTTCTTCATCGCTGGGTCAAAATCCTGGAACTTCCTCCCTAACAGCACTGTGGGAGTACCTCCACCAGAAGGACTGCAGCGGTTCAAGAAGGTGGCTCACCACCACCTTCTCAAGGGCAATTAGGGATGGGCAATAAATGCTGGCCTTTTCAGCGATGCCCACATCCCAGAAACAAATAAAAAAGAAACACAGGTCTGTTCTCTCTGTCTGACAAGTTAACATTTTGGGCCTGACCCTTCTTCAGAACAGTTCATCAGTTTAAAAACAATTGTGTGAATCTTTATGCAAACTCATTGGGGGAAAAATTCGGTTGGTTTACACCTCCCATTAGCGCCTTAAGAGGGTGCTAATGTGGCGCAAAACAACTAGCGTCCATGCACGGCGATGTTTGCGCCACTCACGAAATTGACTAGACATTTTGCGGCGCCGCTAAACACTACCGCCACGATCTCCTGCGCCCGCAGATCGTGAGGTCAGTCGAACGTGCAACGCCCCGGTAGCGCCCTGGACTACTTGAGTGGCGCCCCCTGTCTTACCGCCTGCCACTAGCAATGACAGGTTGAGGGGAGCGTTTTGCTGTTGGGAAGGGACTGGGGGAGCGCTATTTAAAGGCGACCGCTTCCTGCCTTGTTTTTTCTGTGAAATTTTTTCACCACACATTCTGAGTGAAAGAGAGAGACTGCAGGAGATATTCAAAGCTGTGTTGAGGAGTTTTGGGTACTGAGCAGCACTTTGCAGATTCTTTTTTATTTGACCTTCCTTGCATCGATTTAGAAGAGACTATGGGGGCTCCACTCTAAGCTCTTTCCCTGGGCCTCGCCATTGTTCTCTCCAACAGATTTGATGTACAGGTCTCTCCAGGCCTAGATTCAAGGCTGCAATGAGCAGGGTGTGGATGGAGAGCAAGATCGACCCAATCCCCTTTAAGAACTGGCCGGCGACAGTGTATCTGTGTTCCATTGCTGACTGACATCACATGAGCTTCGCCAGCGCTCTGAGTTAGCGCCTCGCTCCTCGGCCTTTGCGCCTTAAGACAGGTGTGCAGAACCTGATTTAGTGTTCCAATCACCTCCAGGGGCGATAAAAGCCAAGTTTGCAGTCGGAGGCGATAATTAGCGCCAGGCGCTAAACTTTGCGCCCGGCCGATAATCGCGCTCCAAACGGGGCGATACTGAATTTCTCCCCCATTGCCTTTACATCGCAATGAAGATCTAATTGGATTACAATTCTTGTCACATACAGCAAGGTTCCTAACCAGTTGGAAGAAAACCAAGTTGCAAAGCCGTCTAACTAGTCTGATCCCTGTGTCATCTCCCATTGATAGTGGTTGATGAAACAGAGAGATAAAACATTTAAATAATTTGCTCATATGTGGAAATTACTCTAAATATGTTTCAATTTTCTGATGACCAATATCTTCCTTAGAGTTTCACTACCCGGTGAAACTCTATTCAAACAGCTAGGTTGATGTAGAATGATTGCCCTGTGGTACAGAATGAGTACCTGGTGTTAGGCTGCCTAATCAGCTGAGTACGGGATACTGGCATTAAATATAAGGTAATCTTATAAATTTATGAGTCACCTTGGGCAGATATCGCACACATGCAGATTGTTAATAAATCTTTTTCGAGTAGGCTCATTAATATATTTTTTAAAAATTCAAAAATCCAGGGAAATGTCGACCTAAAATATAAAAGTCATTGTGGTGAGATTGAATATTATTAATGGCCTTCAAGTGTTGGGTATAATCTGTTATTTTCTCTCGCACACAGCAGGATGTTATGAATATGTTGAACAGATTTAAATTTGTATGGTGCCAGCTTGGTATACATTCTGTTTGTACAAGGAGTGAAAAATAGCCTCAGGAAGCTTGAGTAATTCTAAGTGGTGGTTTCTCCAAATTTTAAATCTACAGTACCTATAAAAAGTTTGAGCATCTGTCATACATCAGACATATAAGACAGTCAAAAATATATTAATGAAATAGAAAGCTAGTAATTTTGGGAACTCTTCTGAAATTTACAAATACCTTCCAATCTGCAAACTCAACAGCAATTAAACTCCAGAAAATGCTGGAAACACTCAGCAGGTCAGGCAGCATCCGTGGCGAGAGAAACAGAGTTAACGTTTCAGGTCTGTGACTCTCCGTCAGAACTGACGAAGGGTCACAGACCTGAAACGTTAACTCTGTTTCTCTCTCCACGGATGCTGCCTGGCCTGCTGAGTGTTTCCAGCATTTTCTGTTGTCATTTCAGATTTCCAGCATCCACAGTATTTTGCTATTGTATTAGCAATTAAACTCCGATTGACCTGGGGTTGCGTTTACTTGCAACAATTAAACTTTTTGCCATTTAAAAAGTTGAGGCATTTTGTATAATTCTGTCCTTATCAAGCTGTATTATCAGACTTGCCAAGAGCAATACCACTGGAGAACTGGACTTTTTCTGAAAAATAATCTTTAAGGGAAAAAATCTGAGCTATTGGCTGAACAGCTGTCTCAATTGATTAGTCATGGCATCCATCAGACAAAATGCTCAATTGTGACCTGCTTTATATGGGTCTGTCTTGTGCATATAATAGTAAATGTCAAAGGCCAAGAACATAACAGATACAGGTGGAGGAGAATCACTGATTCCAGATGATAGGTTGAGTTTTCCTCTGGGCTGTGGTATCTTCATTTGCAAAGGAAAGGTTGACTTCGAGATCGACACCAATACAGTTTATAGTGGTTATTTTATTGTCATGATGTGGAGATGCCGGTGTTGGACTGGGGTGGACAAAAGTGAGAAGTCGCACAACACCAGGTTATAGTCCAACAGTTTTATTTGAAATCACAAGCTTTCGGAGCACTGCTCCTTCACCTGACGAAGGAGCAGCGCTCCGAAAGCTTGTGATTTCAAATAAAACTGTTGGACTATAACCTGGTATTTTATTGTCAACAAGTAAAAGATCAGTACATGCAAGTATTTAAGTGGTAGTTAACAGAACAGGGTGAGAATTAATATTACCCGCTCCTATTCTGGGTAAGGCCGAATGTCCCAGTCGCCCTTCAAGTTGCGCCTTCCTTCGTTGACTCCACACACCTTCGGCGTGACTCAATGGGGGCGATTTTGCCGGTGCTCAGGGGTCGGGTTTGGAGGCGGGACTGCTGGCAAAATCAAAAAGATTGGCAGCGGGTCCCGAACCCGCTTCCAACCCGCCTCCAATCAATCTTCCCAGGAGTCGGGTCCCCAATTTGTGCAGGGACCCGACTCCTAGCGGCGGGAAGAGGATTATAGCCACTTAACTGCTAGTTAACAGGCAGTTAAGAGGTTTTTTCCAATTTTGACACTTCTACTGCGGGCTTCCCGATGTCGGGTGGGGGGGGGGAGGCGCGGGGAGAGGGCGCGCTCGGGATGTTCTGAAGTGCTGTCTTGTCCTGCAATGCTGGCAGACAGCGGTTTCAAGCTTACAATTACAGAAGAGAGATTAATACTGCAATTCTGTCCTGACGGAGACCTTCCAATGGAGCTAATTGTGTCTATGTGGTTGGGTATATTCTTGTATAGGAATGAAGGGGGTCAAGATATGAGAACCTGATGGTACTAGCCTACTGGTGCAGTTCTTGCCTCCACATTTATTGTGCCAACCAATATGCCTTAAATATTTGCAGCCTTTTTAAAGCTGATCAAAATATTTGCCCTTGTACGTGACCACTTATCTTTAAGTGACCACATCCCTTCAAATATTCCCAGAATGGTTTGTCAGAAGCTCTTTAAGAGCTGCTGACGTACTCGTTCCCATTCTTTCTCCCTGGCAAGTTCCTATTGTCAGGCTCCAAGTCTGGGTCAGGAGCTTACTGACATGATCATTTGGCTGACTCCAAATCTTTGGGTGATCAGCCCTCTTCCAATTGGGTATGCACCAATTGTGTCATGCCCTCCTTTCACTGGGTCCTAAGAATGGATGCTGATGTCTTGACTTCCCTCATTGATGTGCATTGCATCTGTATTGAGAGAATATTAAATGCAAGCGGATGCTTGATGTCAATGGATGAAAAATCTAGCCTAGTTCTGTGAATATTCCATTGTATGCAGAGAAAATTAGGGCCTAATTATTCTGTATTGCCATATTGAAAAAGAGCTGCAAGACTTGCAGACCTCTTGTCTCATCAAGGAACCATTTAGATCATTGGGATAGATACTGTTCCCTGCAGACGCGACCGGGAGTTCTGTAGGTTGTGTCGCCTGCCCAGTGCCAGGGTTAAAGACATCTCCTTGAGGCTGGAGAAGAACTTGGAGTGGGAAGGGGAGGATCCAGTTGTCGTGGTCCACGTAGGAACCAACGACATAGGTAGAACTAGGAATGAGGTTCTGCTGAGAGAGTTTGAGGAGTTGGGGTCCAAAATAAAGAGCAAAACCTCAAAGGTAATAATCTCTGGATTGTTACCGGAGCCATATGGCAATTGGCACAGGGATAAGCAGATTAGAAGGTTAAATGCATGGCTCAAAGCGTGGTGTGGGAGGCAGGGGTTTTGCATCATGGGGCACTGGCACCAGTACTGAGGAAAGAGGGAGATGTTCCGTTGGGACGGGCTCCACTTAAACTGGACTGGAACTAGTGTCCTGGCGAATTGAATAACCAGGGCAGTAGACAGGGCTTTAAACTAATGAAGGGGGGGTGGGAGGATTCAGGAAAGAGTAAATTTAAAAGCAGCAAGAGAAATGTCAAGGCTCTAGAGCAGAGTAGAGTTTTGGGTAAAAATAAGCAGAGTGGGTCAGGGAGGGACAGAGAGGAACAAAATTAATAGGGCATCAGTGACTAAGGTGACATCAGGGAAAAATAGAAAAAAGTCAAAGCTAAAGGCCCTATATCTGAATGTGCGAAGTATTCGCAACAAAATAGATGCATTAGTAGCGGAGATAGAAATTAATAGGTTTAATCTAATAGCCATTACGGAGACATGGTTGAAAAGTGACCAAGTTTGGGACCTAAATATTCCAGGATACTTAGGGCTAAAAATTGAGTAGCGCCCCGGAAATATTAGTGCCCCCGCGCCAGAAATTGAGTGGTTGCGCCCCAAGAGGGAAGCGGGGTGCTACTGGAAGCACCCCGCATCTCTCTTGGGGCGCTGCGAGTCAATATCACGACGCCATGCGCTGTAGCACGTTGTGCCATGGTACTGCAGGCCTTCCTCCCCTTCTTAAAGGGGAGGGGCCTTGCGCAGCATGACCCAGGGCCCAGCTGTGCCCCCGGGGATCGGGAGTGCCGGCAAAAGAGCCCGGCACTCAAGAGAAGTGCCAGGCTCTTGGCGCGCAGCCGGCACTCTGCGGGGGGGGGGCGGTTCAGGAGGCCGGGGACAGGAGCGCAGGCAGGTGCTGGCAGGCGGCCAGCAACAAAAATGGCCGCCCCGCACCACGCCTCCCCGGCCGCAGATAGGCCCCCCTGACCCCGTTGGACATAGCGTCCGGTGGTAAGTCAGGGGGCGTTCCCAAAGATTTCGGCCAGGGCGCTGCGCACGGTGATGATGTCATCGCCGGCGGCGCAGCGCTGCGGGGCACTACCGGTTAGTGCCGCCGCTAACCTCCCGCTGAATTTTGCAGGAGGCGTGGGCGGCGCTGTGCCCGGGTGCTAGTTGCTTTGTGCCCCATTAGCGCCCTCTTAGGGCACGAACGGGAGGCGCAAAGCAACCCAATTTTCCCCCCTTAACTTTTAGAAGAGATAGGCAAAATGGAAAAGGAGGAGGGTAGCCCTGATAATAAAGGATGGGATAAAGACAGTAGAGAGAAAGGATCTTAGCTCTGAAAATCAAGAAGTAGAATCTGTTTGGGTGGAGCTAAGAAACAGCAAGGGGCAGAAAACATTGGTAGGAGTTGTTTCTAGGCCCCCAAACAGTAGTTGTAATGTAGGGCAGAGTATAAATCAGGAAATTAGAGGTGCATGTAGCAAGGGTAATACAGTAATCATGGGGGACTTTAATTTACATATAGTCTGGGCAAACCAAATTTGCAGTAATAGTGTGGAGGACGAATTCATGGAATGTATACAAGATAGTTTTCTAAATCAGTATGTTGAGGAACCAACTAGGGAACAGGCTATTTTAGATCTAGTATTGTGCAATGAGAAAGGGTTAATTAATAACCTTGTAGTAAAGGGGCCCTTAGGGAAGAGTGACCATAATATGATAGAATTTTATATTGAGTTTGAAAGTGACTTAGTTAAATCTGAAACTAGGGTCTTAAATCTAAACAAAGCAAACTGCGTAGGTATGAGGGGCGAGTTGGCTAAGGTAGATTGGGAAACTACATTAAAAGGTATGATGGTAGTCAAGCAATGGCTAGCATTTAAAGAATTAATATATAATTTAAAACAAATATACATTCCTTTGAGGCACAAAAACCCCACAGGATAAGTGGTCCAACCGTGGCTAACAAGAGAAATTAAAGATAGTATTAGATCAAAGGAAGAGGCTTATAATGTTGCCAAAAAGAGCAGTAAGCCTGAGGATTGGGAGGATTTTAGAATTTAGCAAAGGAGGACCAAGACATTGATAAAGAAAGGGTAAATAGAATATGAGAGTAAATTAGCGAGAGACATAAAAACAGACTGTAAAAGCTTCTATAGGTATGTAAAAAGGAAAAGATTAGTGAAAGTAAATGTGGGTCCCTTACAGGCTGAGATAGGAGAAATTATAATGGGGAATAAGGAAATGGCAGAGAAATTAAACAAATACTTTGGCTGCGATTTTGTAAATAGATGCGGGTTGGGAGCGGGTGAGGTGGTTTCCAGCTTCCAGTCCCACCCCCAACTGTATCTGGCCCACGGACGTGATTTTTCCTTGATTGACCTTGTTAAGCCCACCCTGCGGGCTTGCTGGCCAATTAAGAAGAAACCGGTCAAATGACGTCATTTGATGACGCGTCATCTGCCAGTTTTCTTAAAGGGACCATGCACAATTTTATTTTGACAGCTCATTTCTCAGTGTTTGACAGCATTGAGGTGCTGCAAACACTGATAATCACTGTTCAAAGGTGAGCTCTTGCACCCAGGCTCTCCAATGACTCCCTCCATAGGCTAGAACAGATGGCAGCTGCAGGTGAGGTGACAGAAGCAATCTGTCACTGGTGAGAGAGGTTCTCCAAATGAGGTGGGACTAGAGATCCAATTCAAAACTTGTTACCTACAGAAAAGTGTAAATGATTTTCCAAACATTTTATTACCTCTGAAACTCACCAGTGCACCATTGGATCCTTCACACCACTTATGCAGCTGTCATCAATGCAGAAACATTACAGCAGACAAACAACATGCCACACTTACCTGGCGTGGTGGCTGGACGTCGGGAATCCCGAGGCAGAAGCGGCAAAATTGAAAAAGAGCCTGTTAACAAGTATCAAGCACCTGTTAACAGGCAGGTAAGTTGCTTTAATCCTCTTCCCGCCGCTATGTGTCAGATCCATGCGCAAATCGGGGACCCGACACCTGGGAAGATTGATTGGAGGTCAATCTTTGCGATTTTGACAGCGGTCCTGCCTCCAAACCCGCACTCTGAGTGCCGGCAAAATTCTGACCTGAGTGTCTGTCTTCATGGAAGAAGACACAAAAACCTCCCGGAAATAGTGGAGAACCAAAGGTCTAGCGAGAATGAGGAAACTGAAAGAAATTAGTATTAGTAAAAAAAAGTACTGGAGAAATTAATGGGACTGAAAGCCGATAAATCCCCTGGACCTGATGACCTACATCCTAGGATTTGAAAGAAGTGGTTGTAGAGATGGTGGATGCATTGGTTGTCATCTTCCAAAATTCCATAGATTCTGGAACGGTTAAGGGCCTGGAAAACTAATTTTAATTTTGTGCAGTGTGAAATTTGTCCATTTTAATAAAAGTTAACATTTTTAAAGGAACATTTCAAAAAATATATATTTTTTAAAGTTTGTCCAACTTTATTTCAGGTTTTCCTTTTCCCCATGTCAGAGCCCCAATCTTTGTTTCGCTCTCTGTATCTATTTTAAAAAGTTAGAATTGTAAGGGCTTGCTCACTTCCTTGTTTGCTATCTGTGAGAATTCTGCCTTTTGATTGGCTGCTTAGACAGCCTGTTGACGTCGCAGCAGCTTGCACAATGGCATCCCCATTAACTTCCGTTGGATTGAATTGAAGGTCAGAAAACCCAAAGTTCTCGACACAGGGATCGCGAGATCCTTGTGCGTAGCGTACTTCGGGGCCAGCGGCGAACGCCTTTGCTTCGCAGCTGACCGCAAATTCCGGGCCAATAAAAATCTTTAGCTGGCCCGGCTGCTGCAGTGAAATCCCTGCTTCCCACCCGCCCCCCACACACCCATCACTGCCCCTTGCTGAGGCAGGCTGCTCCGTTGTGCCAAATATACAGCAGACACCTGTCCTAAATACACTAATGATCCTTTATTTAAATTTGTTCCTGGGATGTGGGGCGTCGCTGGCAAGGCCAGCATTTATTGCCAATCCCTAATTGCCCTTGAGAAGGTGGTGGTGAGCCGCCTTCTTAAACCTCTGCAGTCCGTGTGGTGAAGGTACTCCCACAGTGCTGTTAGGGAGGGAGTTCCAGGATTTTGACCCAGCGACAATGAAGGATCGGCGATATACTTCTAAGTCAGGATGGTGTGTGACTTGGAGGGTAACTTGGAGGTGGTGGTGTTCCCATGCGCCTGCTGCCCTTGTCCTTCTAGGTGGAAGAGGTCGCGGGTTTGGGAGGTGCTGCCGAAGAAGCCTTGGCGAGTTGCTGCAGTGCATCTTGTCGATGGTACACACTGCAGCCACAGTACGCCGGTGGTGGAGGGAGTGAATGTTTAAGGTGGTGGATGGGGTGCCAATCAAACGGGCTGCTTTGTCCTGGATGGTGTCGAGCTTCTTGAGTGTTGTTGGAGCTGCACTCATCCAAGCAAGTGGAGAGTATTCCATCACACTCCTGACTTGTGCCTTGTAGATGGTGGAAAGGCTTTGGGGAGTCAGGAGATGAGACACTCACCTGATGCTCGGGTGTGAGATGGGGTGATGGGCATATCGATTGGGCAGGTGGAAGTACTGCTCCACACGGGACCTGCCCCCCCAAAAGCCTCCCCAGGAATTTCTGAGCTGGTATCTGTCTTTTAAAAATTACCATGACATTTTATTGTGTTATTTTGCCTCAGCATTAAATCACTGTTTGTGAATACCAATCCCATCAATCATTAATGATGGTAATCTTTTTGTATTTTGTGAGTTGCAAGGACCTGAGCTTTAAATATCTGCTGTATGTAATTTAGACAAATTGTGAGATACAAACTGTACAAGATTGTTCTCGTTCTGTATCAGTGACAGCACTGTCGTAGATATGAAGCAAGAAAACAGCTTGAGTTGGTGATTTGTTTTATCAACTTCATTTTTAAAGGGGAAGGTGTGAATTAATTTTTGATGTAATTTTGACATTAAATACAACACTTTTAAAAGATGTGATATTTAATAATCTCATCTAATCTGATAATTGTTTTGATGAATATTGCCCAAATTTATTTTTCTTTCCTCGTGCAGAAACCCAAATCTTTGCTGAAACTTAAAATTATGAATGTGCAGGCCAGTCACCTGAGAGCTGTGGCAGGAGGTGAGGTTCATTTCAAGGGCCGGGCCTTATTAACATGCGTACATTGAGCTGCACACCTTGAATGGGCAGCCCAATGCAGTTTGCTGGCTCCGTGCCAGCTCAGCCTGGAGGCTTACCTGGCTGGGGTAAAATGTGGGGTGGGGGAACCCAGGACAGCACTTGTGCTCCTCCTGGCCCCACAAGAATAATTTTAACACTTGCCTCTTCTTGCCCACCACATTTTACAAATTACAGCATCCGTGGAGGATGCCCGGACCAGTAGGTCATTAAAATAGCATCAGGTTCCTACGTGCGTCATAGGACCCGTTCTGCACAAATTTCTGAGGCTCCTGCCTGATTCAGGCTGCCCATGAAAACACTGGAGGAAATATGGCGGCAGACGGGAACCAAGGCGCTAAATCCACCGCCACGATTTTAACTCCGCAACTGCCTGGTTTTGCCGAGCGGAAAGAATTAAAATTGGCCCTAAAGTGATTTCAGGGGCTCTCTGCCTTAAGTGTTTAGTGTGATATCGAGAATGTTTTACTTCAGTGTTTTCTCATTACTTTATCCCCAAGAGTGCAATCATTTTTTTTTTTAGCTTTAAGTGTTTTTCTCATTTTTACTTCAGTACCCACTTTTGGAAACACATGGCAACACACAGGAGTAGGAACTGGCTCCAGTAATGAGCACCCATCGGAGAAAGTAAATTTTGCCAGCAGCAGGAGTCTGCAGTTTAAGGAACCACACCAAGCATACAACTTGACGAGTTTAATTTGAATGATTTCATGGATTTTTGCTTTGCACAGTTGAGTTTTGTTTATTTAATTAATATCTTCTGGAGTGTAAAAGTTGGTCAAGAAAGGTCCAGCAAGTCCTGATTTAGCACATTAATACCATTCAGTGGAGTGCCAATGCATCAAATCATGGGTCCATCCTCAATGGTGAAAGTTTAGGTGGTGCTAGGAAGTTGCAAATGCACTTTCAATTATGTAGCTTATGAATTTTGCCAGGCAAATACATCAAGCCTGTCATAAATTGTAATATGAATAAAGTTTGAATAGAAGTTTAAAAATCAAATGTGTGAATACAGGATTAAGTAAGGAAATAGTTGAATATGAAGCATCATGCAATATGATTTTGAAAAGAACAATAATTGAATAGGCCAATAATTGAACTTTAATCATAATTTAAAGAATACAATTGTAAAATAGCAGTAATTAAAAATTTTAAGGAACTAATCTTTTATTCATCATTTGCCGGAGGAATGGAAGATTAATACATGCAAGTATTTAAATGAAAGTGAACAGAGCAAGAATTGATATTACCCGCTCTACTCTGGGTAGAATCCAGTGCCCCGTTCGCCAGTTGCCCATCAAGTTGTACCTTCCTCCCTTGCCTTGACTCTACACTCCATCTACGGACATTGCTCCTTGTTTTGACTCTTCAACTTTTCCTGCAAACATGGCTCTGCTTTTAAACCCTGAGAACAAGGAAACCGTACGACACTAATCAGGTTTCTCCATGGCTGTTTTCCCTCCTGGAGAGTCAATCACTATAGTGGCACGTCTACCCCGACCCCCGAACCATCAAAGCTGTCTAGCACCTTCCCAGTTTCATCTCTGTTCAACAGAAAATGAGAGGTCGCACAACACCAGGTTATAGTCCAACAGTTTTATTTGAAATCACAAGCTTTCGGAGCTATCGATTTGCTCCTTCCTCAAATCGATAGCTCCGAAAGCTTGTGATTTCAAATAAAACTGTTGGACTATAACCTGGTGTTGTGCGACCTCTCAATTTTGTCCACCCCAGTCAACACCGGCATCTCCGCATCACAACAGAAAATGGCCATCCTGTTTGTCTAACTACTAATCCATTTAACCTGTTGTTTCCTGCCTGGCATTTCAGAGGAACATGAGATGCCTTAAACCCATCCCAGATGATTAATGTGATCTCGCTGCTAGTCTATCTACCAGTTTCTGCCCCTCCATTGTTCTGACCAATCTCCGATATTAACAGCTCACAGAAGAACATGGGATGCCTTCCATACACAATGTGGAATGGCGCCAACCTGTCTGCCGGTTCCTGCTTTTCCATTATCCCTACTAATCTCCAATATTAACATATCCTTATATGCTCAGGACCTCAGGTTGTGATTAACTTCTGACTTGCATCAACAGTCTGTAGGTTTAAACTTTATCACTTCGAATGATTCGCAATGCAGGATGGTATATGTCCAAGCAACAGATGCCCATTTTACTCCTACGCCCAATACTCTTACACATTTGGGAAACATTAGTGACTGTGAACCATTTCTAGGGGGTTAGCCTGTGATTGATAGGTCCCTGGAACAGCTGCAGTTGTGTGACCTTGAGCTTAGATAACTGAGGCACCAATATGTTTGTATGTTGACTGGGATGACCACAGTGGACAATAAAAAGAAACTTCACTAATGATGGTAAAATGTGAACAAGAAGAGCTTCACCACTGGTAAATTATTGTGTCTATGAGGAGTCACAGATAATAATGGCTTCCATCTCTTCACTATAAACATGAATACTTTTTGATATGCAATGTTATTTTTAATATGTACAAATGGCGATTGCCAAAATCTGTTTGAGCAATTTCATTGCAAAAGAAGTATGTGATAATCCATAGGACAGGTATGGTTTAATTTTCTTGTACATTTTAAAATGTGTTCCTTCTACAGTTGTAGTAATAACAATGTTAAATTCTCATTCATTTACAGTGAATTTCCAAAATTATTATACTTATTCCATTATCTGAGTTACACTAATTATACTTAATGTCTCCTCTTCTTAGGCAGTCCCTCGGAACCGAGGATGACTTGCTTCCACATTAAAAATGAGTTCGCAAGTGACTGATGAGTCCAATGCGGGACCTACAGTCCCTGTCACAGGTGGGGAGACGGTGGTTGAAGGGGCAGGTGGGTGGGGTGCTTGGGTTGACGTGCGCTCCTTGCGCTGCCTGCGCTTGGCTTCCGCTTGCTCCCGGCGAAGAGACTCGGTGTTCGGCCTTCCCGGATGCTTCTCCTCCACTTTGTGCGGTCTTGGGCCAGGGATTCCCAGGTGTCGGTGGGGATGTTACACTTTTTCAAGGAGGCTTTGAGGGTGTCCTTGAAGTGTTTCCTCTGCCCACCTGGGGCTCTCTTGCTGTGCCGGAGCTCCGAGTAGAGCGCTTGTTTTGGGAGTCTTGTATCGGGCATGCGGACAATGTGACCATCGGAGCTGATCGAGCGTGGTCAAAGCTTCGATGCTGGGGATGTTGGCCTGAGCGAGAACACTGACATTGGTGCGCCTATCCTGCCAATGGATTTGCAGGATCTTGCGGAGGCAGCGTTGGTGGTACCTCTCCAGTGCTTTGAGGTGCCTGCTGTACATGGTCCATGTCTCTGAGGCATACAGCAGGGCAGGTATCACTGCTGCTCTGTAGACCATGAGCTTAGTGCCGGGTTTGAGGTCCTGGTCTTCAAACACTCTCTTCCTCAGGCGACCAAAGGCTGCACTGGCACACTGAAGGTGGTGTTGGACTTCATCATCGACGTCTGCCCTTGTTGACAGTAGGCTCCCGAGGTATGGAAGGTGGTCCACGTTGTCCAAGGCCTTGTCATGGATTTTGATAATCGGGGGGCAGTACTGTGTGGCGGGGGCAGGTTGGTAGAGGACCTTTGTCTTACGGATGTTTAGTGTAAGGCCCATGCTCTCGTACACTTCGGTGAAGGTGTTGACCGATGGTTTGGAGTTTGACCTTAATGTGTACAAATGGTGACTGTCAAAATCTGTTGGAGCAAATTCATTGCATTTGCAGGGCTATGGTGAAAGAGCAGAGGAATGAGAATAATTCGATGGGTCTTTCAAAGACCAGTCACAGACATGATGGGCCAATTGCCGTCCTTCTGTGCTGTATGATTCTTATCTTTTTATTTTGGATTTTGAGCAATCATTAAAGAAACTTTTTTTTTAAGAATTCAACCAATAATTGAGAGTCGGGTTATCTATGCAATGTAGATCAGTAAATGTCATGTTTTTCTCAATCATTCTGGAATGTCAATTGTAAATGTGCTTTCATCAGTTTTGAATGTATACAACCTCATGATCCATCAGATTTTATTATATTAATCTCTGATCGCATTGTACCAGAAAGCAGACTTTTCTAGTTTGATAAATCATACAGAAAATGTAGAATTGTATGCATTAAGACCACACAATGGTTCACTAAGATTAGTTTATTTATAGTATAGTTATGCCTCTTATTTAATAGAAATTGTAATATTTACATGCGATTTAGATAAGCAGCAGGTATATTTCAGTTATGTAGCTAAGAAATGTCACATAATCCTCCAATTATTCCAACATTATCCCCTATTTCAACTTCACTGCTTCTATCTGTGGAGTCTACACAATGCAGTGCCTCATTTTAAACATTGCTATCCTGGCATTGATCCTGGCATTGACCATGGAATTGTATTAGAAATATGTAAACTCCTTGGCAACTGTATGCAGAGTTGTTCCTGAAGATGCTGTACAAGTCCCATGGAATATTTTTTCCATTTGAATTGGGGCTTAACTGCTGGATTGATTGAATTTTCAGAGAGTTATATTCATACCTTGTTCTTGGTATCACACAGAGACTAAGTCTGGTCTATAATAAATCTGCAGATGCACTAAAATGGCTGTAGATGACTGAAAAACCCTGTATGTAGGGTTGCAGTTTCAATGCAGAGGAGGTATATAAAATCCAGTAATGCATCTAAATAGAGGTACATTTTTCATTTAAACTGAACAACATAACATACTAAAACAAAAGCAAAATACTGCGGATGCTGGATATCTGTTATAAAACAGAAAATGCTTAAACGTTGACGCCCTTTCTCTGTCCATTAATGCTGCCTGACTTGCTGAGTGCTTCCAGCATTTTCTGTTTTTATTTCAACATAACGTGGTTTAATTTTCCATTTGAACCAGAAACATTGTATGTTACAATAACAGACAGCAGAATCTCCATTATCCAGGTTCTTTCTGTTCAAATGTTAATGGCAAGCTCTACTGCATGCCGAGCCTCGTATGCATATGGCAAATTACAATCAAAACCTTTTTTCACTATCTCCTGAAGAGTGCTAATATACTTTAGAGTGTTCGTCTAATAACTCAATAAGCTGCTATGGATGTCTGTTTGTTCAATTAAATAGATTACCCAAGTTTATGGAATGCTTTGATTGACTATCATTGGTTAGCTATTGAAATAGATTGGCCATTCACACGGTATTGCTGAACACATCATTACTTTAATGATCAACATTGGAATTGGGTGCATTACTTTGAGAGGAAATTTAAAGCACTGTGTTCCATTAACAAAAGCTTATCATTTGATGAAGTGCAGTAAGTATGAAAAGTAACTGACTTACTCTCCAATAGTTCAGCAAGTTTATTCAGTGAGAAGCTAAGTCGTACAGACCAGGATATCCACAGTCTTGATCCTTGGCTGTGTAGAGGTAGCTGGGGCAGCAATTGGCCTTTGCGCTCTGGGTTAGCAACATAAACATTTGGCTAGGGTTTCTGCTTCTGATCATTATCCAGTGACGCCTGTTGGAAGTGTGCGAGGTGAGGACAGGACAGTGCGCAGCTGTGATGTCCCCTGTAGTCAAATCCTGCTATTAACTCACTATCAGGCATGAATAATGACCACTTGAGTAAACCCCCAGTGATCGACTGGCATGTGTGGAACCGTATCCCAACAAAGTGTCAATTCTTTCAGGAGGGAAGGAGAGAAGATTGGCAAGAAAAAGTAGCTGACTTGTCGAGAACCATGGATTTGAAGATATATTAATGGTTCTGCCTAAGTTCAATATTTCTCGAGTGCAGGGCTATCAGTGCTAAAGCATTCATTTTCTCATGTAATTAGGAGGTACCAGCACTGTAAGATTCAAGTAAATGAAATTCGTAGAGAAAGGCTTGTGACAGAAATATCAATTTCTCTCAGAAATATTAAAATACCGTCAAAACCAAGCATATTACATACAATGTGACTTTGAGTAAATCACCTGCCCTGGATCTATATACTTTAAACCACAAATATGTGTGTGTGTGTGTGTGTGTGTGTGTGTGTGTGTGTGAGATAAAGACAGAATAACTTTTAAGACTGAATAGCTAAGTCTATGCTTAAAATCAATTCTTTTTCTCATTGGATTTGTTTGCCCTAGGCTTAAGCCATAAAGATATTATAATTTGTATTGAAAGAAAATTACTCATCCAAATTTGACAGCATAAATCATTTCACTAATGGAAAGAAAGAAATTATTTCTTTAGGTCTTGAGCAAAATGAGAATGCAGTGAATGACATTAATCAAAATAAAACATGACCAATAATATTCAGGGTCAACATTTGGAAATATTTGAACTTTGGATTTAGAACACCTAAATTTTTGGAATGTCCAAATCCATATACACAGTCTGAGAAACCAGCACCCAGGAGATGTGGGTGAAGACGTTCCTCGCACCATCAGAGAGCACAATCATCCCCTGTGACAGAGTGATCAGGGAGGAGTACAGCTTCTTCTCCCTTGTCTGGCGAACAGTCCAGAAACAGTGAGGTAGGCTCTCTCCTCACAAACTCAAATGCTGTTTCTGATAGAAGAGCACCCACAATATTGTCCAGTGACTGCAAAATAATAAATTACTAATCAACCTGGATTTCTCTAGTAAGGTCACAATGGAACTGATCCCACTCCAAAAATGCAAGTGGAAGACCACCATGTGCAGCTTTGGGCTTCACTTTCAAAATTGATCACTGATAATATAATAGTATTGTACAGTACATTAAATAATTCTTCATTATAGTAACTGCCGCTTCATCAGAAGATGACTTCTCATATTGCCTTGACCTGGTGTCAGGTGCCATCTTGTATATCCGGAGGCAGGATCTAACTTAATTCTCTGGATACCACAAAGGAAGAGGTCCATTTAGGATCACAACGTGAGACTTGCTTTGTTTCAAACATGGCGTGCGGTTCTCTTCTCATTTCTCTTTTTGTTTCATCATATAGTTATTCTACCATTCATTAGTATGCAACAGTTCAAAATTTGGGTTTGCTCAAATTAAAAGTGGATCAAAGAGCTCACTGAGCAATGTTATATAGTATTACCTGGGGGGAAAAAAAGATAGCCTTGCCTTTTATCCAAATCATTACTCGGATGCTAAGTTTGAACAAGAAGTGGGGATAAATAAATTTTTGGTCCACAAACCATCCATAATTATTCTGGAAGGGGATTTCTTACGAACATTGGGCTGGAATTTCATGGGGAAGTTGGGTTCGGGCAGGGGGGCGAATGGGGGCGCTACGATGCAGGCTGGAAACCCAGGAGAACGGGTTACCCGCAGGCCCTGCCAACTTTAACGACTGGGCCTGATTTGGATCTGAAGCTTCTGTTTCCCGCCCGCAGCCAGCCAGATTGAGAGACTGGCTGGCTGTGGGCGGGTAGGCCTGCAGCACTAGGCCGCACAGTGGAGGGAGGGAGGGAGAGATCAGGGCTGGCTGAAGGTGATTGTGTTGCAGTGAATGGCATCTACAGGGAAATATAGTCAGAGCTTAAAAAAAAAAATCCGATTCAAAAGATGATTTTCTTTTAAATATGTACTGTATCACTGTCAGACACTTGAAGTTATAGTTATTCTGTTCAAAAGAAGATTGAAAAAATGTCACAATGTTTCACTGTGCTGGCCTCCAGAGAATTGGGTGAGGGGGAGAGGCAAGAGATCGGGGTTGTCGAGGGACCAGGGGAGGGAGAGAAAAAAATTCCCCCCGTTATGTTCAATCCTCAATAGTTTCGATTTTATAATTTAAATGTGGATATACTCCATATACCCTAGTCTGCCCTGCATTACACCACAACTATATCTTGCATTGAACACAAATAGTTTATGATTAAAAATAAAAGCAAAATGACGCGAATACTGGAAATCTGAAATAAAAACCGAAAATGCTGGAAGTACTCAGCAGGTCAGCATCTGTGGAGAGAGAAACAGACGTAACGTTTCAAGTTGATGACCTTTCGTCAGAACTAGAAGTTGGCAATTTAACAGTGTTTAAGCAAGTGCAGAGGCAGGGGGAGGAAAAAACAAAGGGGAAGTTATGTGATGGGGTGGAAGGCAGGACTGATTAGATGACAAAAGGGATGATAGTGCAATGCAAAAAGGGGTTGTAATGGGACAAGTAAAGAAAATAAAGTTGGGTCTAGAGGAGCTATAAATGGCAACAGGAGGACCATTAGCAGCGCCTGCTGTACGAAAACATGGGAGCAGTGGTTAAGATCTGAAGTTATTGAAATCAACGTTGAGTCCTCAAGGTTGTAAAGTGCCTAATCGAAAGATGAGGTGCTGTTCCTCAAGCCTCCGGTCAACTTCATTGGAACAGTGAAAGAGGCCGAGGTCAGAGTGGGATTTGGACGGGGAATTAAAATGACAAGCAACTGGAAGCTCAGGATCATGCTTGCGGACTGAACGGAGGTGTTTAGCAAAGCGATCACCCAATCTGCGTTTGGTGTCCCCAATGTAGAGGAGGCCGCATCTTGAGCAGCGAATACAGTATACAAAATTGAAAGAAGTACAAGTAAATCACTGTTTCGCCTCGAAGGAGTGTTTGGGGTCCTGGACGGTGGGAGCGGAGGTGGTGAAAGGGCAGGTATTGCACGGGAAGGTGCTGTGGGAAGGGGAGCTGGTGTTGGGGGGTGATGGAAGAGTGGGCCAGTGTGTTGTGGAGGGAACGGACCTTTCAGAATGCTGAAAGCGGAGGGGAGGGGAAGATGTGTTTGGTGTTGGAATTGCACTGGAGGTGGCAGAAATGATGGAAGATTATCCGTTGAATGTGGAGGCTGGTGGGGTGGAAGGTGAGGACACGTGAGACTCTATCATGGTCATGGGAGGGAGGGGAAAGTTTGAGGGCAGAAGTGCGGGAAATGGGAGAGACACAGACAAGAGCCCAGTCTACCACAGTGGAGGGGAATCCTCGGTTGAAGGTAAAGGAAGACCTATCGATAGGACTGGTGTGGAAGGTGGCATCGTCAGAACAATGAGACGGAGAAGCTGGGAGAATGGAATTATCTTTACAGGAAATGGGGTGGGAGGAAGTGTAATCAAGTTAGCTGTGGGAGTTGGTGGGCTGATGGTAGATATTAGTTGACAGTCTATCCCCAGAAATAGAGATAGAGAGGTCAAGGAAAGGAAGAGTCAGAGATGGACCATGTGAAGTGACGGACGGGTGGAAACTGGCAGCAAAGTTGATTGAAATTTTCCAGTTCGGGGTGAGAGCAGGAAGTGGCAGTGATCAATGTACTGGAAAAAGCAGTGAGGGAGGCATCCTAAGTAAGACTGGAACAAAGAATGTTCCACGTATCCCATGAAAAGGCAGACATAGCTAGAACCCATAGAGGTTCCCATAGCGACACCTTTTATTTGAAGGAAGTGAGTGGAGTCAAAGGAGAAGTTGTTTGATGTAAGAACAAGTTCAGCCAGGCAGAGGAGGGTGGTGGTGAATGGGGATGGGTTGGGCCTCTGTTCAAGGTAGAAGCAGAGGGCCCCACAGACCATCCTGGTGGGGAGGTGGAGGTGTAGATGGACTGGATGTCCATGGTGAAACAGAGACTGTTAGGGCCAGGAAACTGTTAAAGTGGCAGAGGGCATCGGATGAGTTGCAGATGTTGGCCGGAAGAGACTGGACAAGGAAAGGAGTCGAGATAGGAAGAAACAAGTTCTGTGGGGCAAGAACAGGCTGAAACGATGAGTCTACCAAGGCAGTCCTGTTTGTGGATCTTGGGAAGGAGGTAGAAGCGGGCTGTGTGGGATTGTGCCGTGTAAGATTTTCTGTCTAAGTGAGTCTCTCGCTGCTCCATTCTGGAGTACAATCAGCACCTTAGTCTGAAATTATGTTGTGGAGATGCCGGTGTTGGACTGGGGTGGACAAAAGTGAGAAGTCGCACAACACCAGGTTATAGTCCAACAGTTTTATTTGAAATCACAAGCTTTCGGAGCTGCTGCTGACTTCACCTGACGAAGGAGCAGCAGCTCCGAAAGCTTGTGATTTCAAATAAAACTGTTGGACTATAACCTGGTGTTGTGCGACTTCTCACTTTTGAAATTATGTTGTCACTTTTTGTGCTGACTCAGAAGTTGGCCACAGACTCTACCCTAAATCCATGCTGACTATCCCTTATGGTCATTCTGTGTTTGTAGATGAGAATTTCCATCAAACTGTAAAAGCTTTCCTCCATCGAATGTTCGGCTAACTGGTCCATAAATGACTTTTTTTTAAATTGAAATAACATACAAGAATGCCTTGAGTGAAATGTCAATCTGACGTAGTGTTCATTTTTCATAATGAGAATGCAAGTGCTGTGCTGCAGTTGTGTTACTAATGTAAATGTCACCTTGGTTTTAGTGGAGTAAACCCAACTTTTCCATGAATTTCTAAGCGTGTGAAATGTGAATCAATTTTACAAGAGTCATCATTTAGAAAATAATGATGAGGAGCAAGGACAGTGGAACTAGATTTCAGTTACTTTCTCCAAACCTCTAATAGTTTAAGTGGGAGGAAAAGCAGCTTTCCACAGTGATGCATTCATTTATGTTTGTTTCAATCATTTAGGTTCCCGAATATTTAGGAGTGACGAGAGGTAGCTTTGTGGAATTAAGTCATCATTGGAATCCTTATGCTTCAACACAAAATAGCAATGGCTGTACTCCTTATCATTGGGAAAACCACTCCATAGCTTTGCTGAGGAATTTTGCATGTGCCATGGAGTATGATTAAGAACTGCAATTATCTTCGAGTTTATATCATTTGGACTTATGGTATAGATTCAGCTTCATAATTCGCAAGATTTCAGAACCTGCAAAATAAACCAACCCGGTTTGAATTCTCAATTTTTACTTTGATATTTGTAAAGTGATAAGTCTTCAGCATGTTTCTATCATGACAGTGTCCCTGACTCCTGTGAACAGACCAAAGTCAAGGCTTCTTTAATCTACAAAGGATAACAATTCCAACACTACACTAATGCAGAAAATATTGAAAATACTCATTAGGTCGATTGGCATCGGAAAAGAGAAAAAAACGGTTAATGTTTTGGGGGTAGACCCTTTATTAATTCTGAAATGTTAACCTGTTTTTCCTCTTTTCAGATGCATACAGACCTTGCTGTGTGTTTTCAGCATGTTCTGGTTTTTATTTCAGATTTTCAACATTTCCAGTTTGTTTTTTTGCTGCCCCATAATACTCGCATTAATGCATTGTGGTGGTTCCATCCCAAATAAATATATTTCAGCAGAACTAATAGAGAAACCAATTTGTGTGAATAGAATATCCAGCTATTCTGCATTGAATTTGAAAATCTATGTCCTGTGGCAGAGCTTCACAACCCATGAGTGACAAGGTCATTATTGGCACACTTCACTGATTGGATTAGTGACAGATAAATATCCTGGATTAGTGACAGATAAATATCCACAGCTTATCTAATTAGAAACTAATACCAAGTCTATTAAATAACTAAATTAAACAGATGGGGAAAAAAAATCAGAAAAGTGTTGCACTGGAAACTGGAGTACTTGGCTGAACTTCAAATGAAGCTCAAAGGGTTACCAGTCTTGTACCATCTTGTATCTCTGAATTCTTTAACAGCCTGAACTGGCTGCAGGCAATGCACTGTTAAACAGCGATGAATAATCTGATGGAGGCCACGTTTTGATATCGGAGCTTATTGATTGCATTCCAATATCTTGGAAATAATTCTGCAAACAAAGTTGCCATTAAGCTGTTCTTTTCCCTGTGACTCATGAATATTGCATGTGAAAATGGAAGAACACATCATTATCTTCCTTGATTTGTGCAGACTAAAGAAGGATAACAATTATACGGTTGTGTTTTTGATGATTGATCAGTGCTCAAGGTCACATTGAACTTTAGAATGTGTGCTTCTGTGGTTCGGCACATTTACTTTATCCAATAAATCGTGGCCAAATTATATTTTTGTGGCATTCTCACCTGCTCCCTTTGCATTACTCCAAACTACATTTTTCACATGGTTTCGATGCAAATAAAGGTTTCAATGGGTATTTGACCAGGAAAATTATTCTTGGTAACAGCACTAAACACTAGAGACATGAGGTCTGACTTTTCTGCCCCTTCCTGTGACTAACAACTGTCTTCTGAGGGCACAAGGGCCAAGAGAAAGGGGTGGAGAGCCAGATCACGAAGTCTGTGCCCCTTCAACGTTGCCCCGTGATTCTCGGGGCTTTCCTGTGAGGCCACTGCCTGGCCTGTCCCTGCAGAAGGTGTAGACCAGATGGAACCAAGTAGCTGAGACAAGAGGGTGTGTTCCAAGCCTCCCAACTCCAATTCTGTCCACTGCAAGTGCTGAGTTTCCAAATGCAGTGACATCCAGGAAAGGGTGGCGCTGTGGTCTGCCAGTAAACCCCTGCCAACTGGAGGGTCCTTGGGGTAGGTCAGAATACTGCAGATAAGACACCTTTAATTGTTTTAGGCCTCATTCACAATTTTGGACTTTAATTGGTACTTTCTGGTGGCAGATCTCCATTGACATTCAGAAGGACCCAATCACACAGGACAGAAGCAGCTACAATCCTGAAAGGCTGCATATCTTTCTTGATCCTGCCACTGGTACTTGGCCCAATTGAGGGCTATGGTAGTCTAGTGGTATGCTACTGTATTAGTAACCCAGAGGCCTGGATGGAAAATCCAGACCACGTGAGTTCAAATCCTACCATGGCAGTTTGAGAATTCAGTTTAAAATGTCTGGAAATAAATCTATCAGTAAAAGTTACTGTAAGGCTGTCGGATTGTCATTAAAAACCCAAGTGGTTCACTAATATCCTTGAGGGAAGGAAATCAACTATCCATACCCGGTCTCGCCGAAATGTGACTCCAGTCCCACACCAACATGTTTGACTCTTAACTGCCTTCTGAAGTGGCTTAGCAAGTCATTCAGTTATAGAAGAAGGCCCACGACCACCTTTTCAGGGCAACTAGGGATGGGCAATAAATGCCGGCCTTGGAAGGCGACAATGCATTTAAGGACTTTGGAGAGGAAAGGGAGGTTGGAGATGGGGTGGTAGTTTATAAGGACAGATGGGTTGAGGATGTTTTTATTTTGTTGAGGGGGTGGGTGATGTCAGTTTTGGAAGGGAGACAATACCTGAGCATAGAGAACCATTTACAATGCAATATCACATGCTGGACAGCAAGGGAAGTTGGATGGTCAGTGGTTTAGTGGATATAGGGTTGAGAGAGCATGAGGTGGGTCTCATAGTCAAGATAAGCTTGGAGAGGGGCATGAGGGGTGTTAGGAACTAGAAAGAGTCAAGGGTTCAGGGCTAGGGCAGGGGGCGAACCTTGGGGGAAGTTCAGCTTGGTGGGCAAGGGGAACGAGGGGTGCAGCTGAACAGATGTTCTCAAGCTTATTGACAAAGAAGTCCATGAGCACCTTGCACTTGTTGGAGGTGCGGGTGGAAGGGGCAGGAAGTGTTTGGTAGTGAAGTAAAGAAGCTGGGGTTATCTTTGCATTCCAGGATGTTGCTGGAATAGTGAAGAGTTTCGGCAAAAAAGAGAGCAAGCTCGCTTCTGTTTGATGTGGTCCAGCCAGATCTGGCAATAAATAACTAGACCAGTTGTGTGCCAGATACATTAAGATCTGCTGCCCTTGGACTAGAGGGAGCAAAGATGGGGGCGTAACAGGGGGAACGACCAGGGTTGGAGAGAGTAATGGTTTTACTGGGGTCAAGAGCATCAAAGGCAGGGATGAGGGAGTGATTGAGCAGAACAACAGGTGCAGAAGTATTACATCAAGTCTACAGCACAGCAACAGGTCCATTTGGTCTATGCCGGTGTTTATGCTCCATGTGAGCCTCCTCCCACCCCTTTTCATCTAACCCTATCAGCATAACCTTCTATTCCTTTCTCCTTCCTGTGCATATCTAGCTTCCCCTTAAATGCATCTATGCTGTTTGCCCCATCTCAAGTATTGTGGCAAAAAGAGGGCATGAGATTAGACAGTTGGCAGTTTGAAAATGCAGTTATATGTGACTTAGTGTAGAGTTTTTCCAGGGGTGGACACAGAGGAAAGTGGGGTTGGAAGGGGAAGGGGTTTGTGAGGGATACAAGGAAGTGATCAGCGATGGTCTTGTCTATAAATGAGAAAAAGAGAATAGAAAGGCTATGTGAGATGGCAAAGTCGAGGGGTGGCCAAGAATATGGGTAGAAAGGTTTATATGGAAGAAGAGGCTAAAGGATGACAAGAGGGCATTGAACTAGGATGAGAAAGAGCAAGGTGAGTTGAGATGGAGGTTGCAATCAGTGAGAATGAGGATTCATCCAATGCAGAGGCTGAAGGAGGATACCTTGGTGAAAAACTCAGAATGGGGCTTGGGTGGGCAGCAGAGAACGATGATTTGAAAGGAGAGGCAAGAGGGGTGGGTCAAGGTGAGGTACTCAAAGGAGGAGAAGGTGCCAGAAAAGTAGGAGGAGAGACTGAGCGGAGATTTGGTGAGGAGGGCCATACTGCCATTGTGGTGGTTTGGGTGGGGCAGGTAGTGGAAAGTTTATCCAGGTGGGGAACGCTTCAATATGGGGCATTTCTATCAAGGCTATCATCCACAATAACAAAATGTAAGCCAAAGGCCTTGGTCTAAAAGGAGATGGGGAGAGAGGTGGTGAATTTTGATCGGCTGGAAGAGTCTAAGGGGTCAGTGGTGGGGGGGAGGTTGGGGTGAGTGGGACGGGAAGGAGGTTGGTGAGATTAGGCCCCAGTAGGTTCGCTGGGCAGGAAAGTCAGCGAGCGAAGAGGTGGCGTATTTTGTGTTGCTGCTCATAAGGAGGCAGTGACGAGTGCCTCGATGGACCCTTTGGAAAATGCTGAGAGACATGCAGAGAAGGCCCCAAGAGGGGTAATTAGAAGAGTAAAAATAGTGATAGAAGTAATGGACTCGGGTCCGGAGCGGCAGCCAAAATCCGCACGCGAATGGACACCGATGAAATTCAGGTTATATAAGCATGACAATAGAAATTTCCTGATTGTAAGCAAAAGATAGGGAGGAGACAATAAGAGAGAGCCAAAGTTGAAGTCAGAGGTCCCGTGGTGGGATTAAGCTGACTTGTAGATAGGGTGGAGTCAGCTTGGAGCATTGACAAACTAATGTCCAGGTTTGGAGACAGATCTGGAGAGCAAGTGGATATATACACATTTTTAAGATTTAGGGAAGCATTTTTGTGCTTGCCATGCTCAGGATAGAGCAACATTCTTTATCAGTAAACATGGTTGAAAATTAATTTCATGATTACTCTAAGTTCATGATTTCTTTCTGACTTGTGTTTTTATGTTTCTGTTTTAGAATAGAAATTGACTTGGTCCATTTCAAGTATGACTGGACATTTAAATAATCTTAACTGCAATTGAAACTTTCCAGTTAGATGCTTTGCCTCCCATCATTTAACTCCCATCATATACTGACTTGCAATATGAAGTGCAATGAAGATTTAACATCCATATCAGTTTCAATAGCTTCAGAACTTCATAGCAAAGGTCCTGAATCTGCTGAGAAGTTGGTTCTAACATCACTGAGAGATTTAAGCAGTAAAATAAAATTTTCCATAAATGAAAGGTGGCCAAAATTTTCCAGTAAGTTGAGGAATTCCAAAAAGTGTGAGAATGATACAGAAGATATTAACCTTATTCCAAGCAGTTATCATTCAAGGGTTTCGTTTCTTTTAGTTGCAAATGTCATGGAAAAAAGGCAGCAGAAGTGTCAAGAGATCTACTGTTATCTATCTGTGCTGTTAAATGACCCAAGAAGAACAGGCAGTCAGTAGCACCTAGCATGTCAGAAGCACAGAACACCTAATGAGACAAATAATGAAGAATTCTGTGCCTGCTACATTAGTTTCTTTTGAACACTTCGACAACCTCAGATGGTCAACAACCTTGTTAGTCATCTGTTTTGGCTGGTATTTTTCTCAAAGTTCACATTGCCCAGCTATTTGTAAGATATCTGTTGTTAATATAGCATTTCTATTAATTGTTGAAAATGGAAAATTGTCTTCAGTTTTCCAATGGCCAAAACTGGGCTTCAGTGGAATCCTTTAGCCATCTACTTTTTACCCTTTGGCTCACTCTCTTACACACACATTCTTTCAAAGTCAAGACATTCTGCACACCTTCAATCCCTTTCCCTGTGGTTATGGAGTAATGCAAATTTGATACTTCAAGTACTAAATGCATCTCATCTCTTCTACAAATTTAGGAAGTGGACAAACAGGATTACTACCCAATTAATCAGAATTCTCTTATGTTAAAAGCTTCTTACAAGTTGGAAATCCTCAGAATTTTTTAGTTACAGCGTAAGAACAATGCGTTATCTAACACGGTGCAGTTAAACATGCATTTCATATCAGGCACAAAGAGAAAGGCGGTTTCCCAGGTTGTACTCACTCTGATGTAACTACACTATTGAGTCATTAATTTTAAGGACTGCTTCTGTACTAAGGGTGAAATTGATTGAACAGGATCAGTCTTTTGCAATGTCAATTTTAATACAACAAACTCCCAAAATGATTTTGAGATATTGATGCACCAGGATTCCTTTGACTCTGATTGTATTTCCATATAACTCTTTAGCTGAATGACAGCTACTAAATGTTAGTTTAGTATTCAAAATAACACCTTTACCCCATTTGGGTGAAGTAGAAAATGCAGCAGTATGAATCGAAATAGTTCTTAACGCAAGTCCATGGCACCGTGAAGAGGATATGATGTATATGCATTGGCTAATGGGATGTACAAAAGCAACTATCTGTTTTGGGCCTGAAGGTGGCAGTCCCTTCTCTTCCTCTTGTGCAAGGCTTTCTCCACATCCTGTTAGAACGGCATCACTGCAGAGACTTCCAGCCGCGACTTTGAACTTTCACATTACAAATTAACTATCCCTTTTTCTTCAGGCAGACGTTTCATGAATATGAACGAGCACAATAAACCAGACAGTATTGAGGATAATGAGATCACTTCCTGTGCACTAGTGACCAATCACTGACAACTTTACCTGATCTGTATTCAACCCTGTACTTCTCTGTGCTATGCCACATCATATTGCAGCATGTGAGAATGCCGAAATGTCTAACATTACAGTCATGCCAATACTGTGCATTTTCATAACTCAATCTTTTTGTGGCAATCTTTCATTGCTTTTTGAACGAAAAGTAAGCAAATTGAAAGTTTTAAAAATCCTTTTGCTCACAAGATGATATAAACACGAACTGCAGTTAGTTATCAGCACAAATCCGTAGTTTAGTGTGTCGCACTGTTTACTATCGGCCAAGGCATAAAACACAACAGCTATCATTTTGATTTCCGCATTTCAAGGAAGGGCTTCTGAGGGAATAATGAAAGGATATTCATAAGCACCTCATCGAAGTAACAGCAGATGGCCAAGAATCCCTCTGTGGAAAAGCAGACATGCTGTCCAGAGTTGCCACATGTGTTAATGACTAATTTACTATATACTAATCTCACAGCTAGAGGTGAGAAAGAATCAAATCTCTGGATGGCTTATAACTGCAAAAGTTAAAATACTGTAATTACTTTCTTGATTTCCTACACTGTTGGAAGCTCTTACTTTGTATTAATTTTAGTGCAGAATAAAGGAAGCTGGTGATGCAATGTGTGGAATACTCTCACTTCATTAATGAGACCTGAATTCAGCCCCAGCTCAAACAGATGGGGTAAGTCTCCACTGCAATTTGTGTCCTCTGTCCCATTTGAGATGTGTTTTGGCAGTCTCAATCCAGTCGCCTGTGGACAAGAGTGTACGGCAGAATAAGTCACTTGGAATCTATAATTGCTAAAAACTTCTTCCAGTCCAATGAAATTATCACGAAGAGTTCATCACGAGGAGCAACTATAAAATAATCAAAAGTAGTCAGGCTTAATTGTGTCAGCTTTAAATGTAATTTTTAGATCTCAATGACATAGTGATTATGTAAATACCAAGATATTAAGCTTAAATATGAGTTAGGCTTTAAAAAAGATGAGCGGCATAGAAAATATAGATTCAATGGATCTGGTTATGTAGCTTGGATTGCGACTGCACAATAGAGGATATAAGCATGAAATGAGCTACCAAAATGAGCAAGTATTGACGTTGAAGAATGTTTTCCCCACAGAGTTGTACTTGTGTGAAATAAAGTCTAAGCAGAAGTAATTAATGCTTTGTTGATTGACTTCTTTAAAAGTAGTTACTGTAGCTATGAGAGAAATAGGTAATTTCATTAAGACATGGGTTGTTGAGAGTTTTATGGACTGTGGTTGTGTTGCAAGAAGAGGAGGTATTTTGGTGGTAACAGATTGTGACAACAGGTGATGGGAGCCCACATCGCACCCCCCCCCCAATCCAACCCTGCCACTCCTTCAATTGTCTGCTACGCAAGGATGTTGTTCCAGGATAAATTTATTATTTAAAAATTGCTCTCTTAGGGGGTTTCAGGTCACTTGCCAGGCCTGGAATCTTCCATGCGCCTTTGTGAAGGCTGGTACACCTGACCTTTCTTGTATCTGTTACCACAGATGCACTTAAGTTCTCCTCCAGGGCCAAGGAGTCCCCACCCCCACCCCACCATTTGCGTTGTAAGGGGCGGACAGAAGTTGTGCTTCTTATGAGCCAAATTGAAAACTGGCAGAACCAGCAGACACCTGATCTAACCGGGCCTCCCCCATTTCCTCAGGGGTTCTGCCAGATTCTTACCGTAATGATGGTAGTAGATTGGTAGAGCGCCCATTGAATTTTGAGGCCACATTGTATTGTTGTAAGGTGATAGTGATATCATTCTGCTTCAGTTTGGCTGAACTGGTATCACTCTTGCTTCTTGAATTAGAAGGTCATGAGGTCAAACCTGACTTTAAGACTTGAGCACAGAAACTAGGCTGATATATCAGTCAATCTGTGGGGAGGTCTGCATTGTCAGAGATGCTGTCTTTCAGATCAGATTTTAAACAAATTTCCTGATTCCATTCCACTCTTGGAAGAGGAGTCATGAGCTCTACTGGCCTCCTGGCCAACATCACCAAAAACGTTAACTGGTTATTATATCCTTGCTGTTTGTGAGATCGCTCTGTGAAGAAAATGGGTTTCAAGTTTGCTTATATAACGATCATTACTCATCAAAACGAATTCATCTTAAATACTTTTGGGAAGTTTAAAATTGGGATGGGGGGGAGACGATTTCCATTTATTGCAAAATTGTAAATGTGTGTATAAAGGACATGTGAACAGTGGAAATCTTTCCTTCACATGATTAAGAGTAATATAGATACAAGTCTTTCTCTCTTCTATCGGCACCTGTTCAGAAGCGGTAAGGGCATGCGGCAAATGCCGATCAAAAAGAAAAGTAATTATTTGTCAAGGTAAGTTGACCAGCAATGGAAATGGTAAATAAGTCAGGTATGCAGCTGATCGTAAGTGATTAAGGCAATACAAGTATAAAAAATATTGTTGCAATGGACAGTCTCCCAATTCTTCCGCTTTTAAATAAATATGCAATCATAATTCACAACAACCAAAGATACATTTTCTTTGAGTGTAACACTGAAGCTGGGAGCGACCTGGTGCTGGCATACTTTGGATGCGCTCCATTAACAATCCAGTTAACTTTATGTTCTTCAGTGTTTTACATTAAAAAAAAACTTTTTGACGCCTTGACATTACCAGCCCAATTTTACTAGGCTCTGTCAGCGACATGCAGTCTTGCAAGCTGTGTGCGCAGGCTGTAGGTGTGCGACCTTGTGTGCCAGTTTGCAGCGCACCACTTTTTGCAACGCGCAGGCTGTGGGGGTGGGGGGGGGGCAGATGGAAGCTGCACAACAGGCAAGTGCAAGCCACATTTAAATGAGTCACTATAAGACCCCATGCTGAATTTCATGGGGTTAATCAAGGGACTACCCACACCACGCAGCACGCTCATATAAAGTGGGGGTGGGGCAGCTGAACCAACCTGAGTCGCCTTCGTGAAAAATTGAAAGCAGTGGCTTCAACTACAAGTTTCTTTTTCATTGCCACCATTTTTCTACTATCGCATTTCAGATCTAGCATACTTTTTCAGCTTTCTGCATTGGATCATTGTTGCTAAATTCTTCAGTTTCTTAAGCCGCACGTTCTTGGCAATTGGTGCTGTATTTAATGTTATTGCTGACAAAATTGGGATGATGGAAGTCCCTTTAGTGGTTCCCATTGTGCTGCATGAATTAGACACGGAGAACAGAATCATGGAGGGATGTTATCTTCAGGTGCAAAGGCACCTTCAGGTGGCATGTGCACTCCTCTCCATACCCAAGGAGAGATATTTAGAGGCCACACCAGTCTTACCAGGGTAGGTCAGGTGAGATCTGTCTTCACTGTCTCAGCTTTACTGCTGTGGCAGTGACAGAGCTATATCACCTGCTGCAGGCTGACACAAATAATCTCATCAACTGGGATGGCTCTTTGCAGAGTTGTAAAGATTACTATGGCATTAAGCTTTTGTTCAACAGGATCCTTCCAGGCCACCTAAGAGAACATCTCTCCGATAAGCCAGTTCATACCTGTATAAAGCAAATGACTGACGCTGAGTTTTGTAGGAAACATCTTTGTCACTTTCCCAGTGAATGAGACACCACAGGAAAGGACTCAGAATTTCTACCATCTTGCAGACTTCCAAAGAGCCCAGCGGATTATAGATAGAGCCCATGTGGACTCCACACATCAACTCAAATGCACACATTAACAGGAAGGGATCATAGTCTACAAATGTGAAAGTGCTTTCTTCCCACAGAAATATAATGCTGCAGGTTAATGCATATTATCCAGGGAGCACCCATGATGCTTTTTATGCAGCGGTCCATGGTACCTATATTATTTTAACTGAACAAACAGATGACTATTGGGAGACCAGGACTACTCTCAGCTACCATCGCTCATGATCTCAATTAGAAACCTTCATACAGGAGCAGAGCACAAATGAAATGAGGCCCGTGCCGCCATCTGAGTTACCAGTGAGCACGCCACAGGGATGCTGAAGCAGTGTTTTGATGGTTCAAATGTGGATGCAGGCCCACATGTAAAGGATGAGGAACATGAAGAGGAGAAGAGCAACATGGAGGGAGCTGATGTACAAACAAGAAGATTGATGTTGAACTGTGTGATGGACCACTCCTTCCGCTATGGACGTGTTAGCAGACCAACTTTGTTTCTGTTATGAAAACCCACACATTGTTTCCCTTGTCCTCTACTCAAGCTGAACTGTCACCTTTAAATACTCTCCCAGCATTTAATCACTTTCCCTACTCAAAAATGTGTTCACGTTAGAGAGAATTATGCCCTTGTTTCCTCTTGGCGGTCCTTTAAGATATGCTTGTTCTGTTACAAAATGTAAGACTGTGTCTAACTGTTCTTGCGTGGGAAGAACAACTGTGGTGGCTGGCTCCTATGGCCCTTTTGGGATGCACATCTGGTTGTAGGATCTTGAGATGTCCCTGCAACAGCTGGAGACATGTGGCTGCCAGTGCCTGCCTGCTCCTTGACACTGTGAGAAGACAACTGCCCATGTTTGCTCTCCACCAGACCGTTTGAACAGCCATGGGGAACTTCAGGCATCAGATGAGCCATGCAGCTAAAAATTGGACAGGAATTAAGAGCACAGCTGCAGGTATCTGAACCCTCAGCTGCTCTCGGAGGTCTGGGCCTTCTGGTAGATCCTGCAGTGTGGCAGTCAGAAGGCGCCAAGTGCTTCCATTCATCCTGGAGAGACCCTCGCAGACCCTCCAGTCTATAAGAGTCCTGGGGCATTTCCGACACTTTTTCTCTGCTCTGCAGAGATGACCAGCCAGATGACCACCAATCTGCCTGAGAGTAATCCGTATGGTGTCTCCAATGTAGGTTAAGCCCACCATCATAGCTCTTTCCAAGTGATCACTACATCTGTCAATTGTGGCTGCCCAAGGTTTCAATGGCATCTAGGTGGTCCTGACCTTGCAAGCTCTGTGCTTTGAGGCACCCCTGCAGATGGCTGTAAAGATGTTGCTTCTTCCTTTTATCCTGAAAATCCTTCAGGCACGACTGCTTTGATGTCAGAAGAGCACTGTTGTATCTTCTCCGCTGGATGCTGCAGGCTGCTCATGGCACAGTCAAAGGATGTGGAAAAGTCCTGAAGGAATGCCCAGTTCGATACCAATCCCTTGCCTATACAGTCGATATACATTGTGGATTGTCAGCCTCCTTTACCAAACAGAATTCTAAAACAGGGTTGACAACACTGTTGGTGAGGTTACTGTGTGAACACTTTATACGTTCATATCAAAATCCTCGCTCTCTTATTTAAATGGAGGTATCGAACCATTTATTTCAAAATATTGTAGCAGAGGAAGAAAATAGAGAGATTACTTTAATATGATTGCTGACAATAATTTCTACCCTTGCAGAGAAGGAATTAGTCAGTGGAGTAGTGGAACACTGCACTATAGAGGAGAGAAACAGATTATGAAGGACGGGAGATAGAGAGATAAATAGATTTGATGTTGACTGGAGATTGGAAAGTTGCTTTGATTTTCAGCTCATCAAAGCTGGCGAGTAAATTGCCTTAGGCCAGCTGGCAAGTGACATTTTCCAGCTGTGATCCTGCCCCAATTAAGATTTCCTGTTTTTATTGCTGTTCCTTTGTAGTTTCAGTTGACTACCCTGAATTGCAACAGGAAATTTCTGCCCACAGTTGTATCACTACATCTGAAGGAAAACGCCAGTGTGTGATATCCCTTGGAGATTTAAAAACTTTCTCCATCTGATTTCTACCATCGCTGACAGTACACTGATGGATTCAAACAAAAAAAAAAGATTCTAAAGACCAGGAGAAAACCAATTTGTCTCAAATTATATATCTACAGAAAGAGACCATGCAGAGCTTTTATCACTTAATTGTGCTGGTGCCGAGGCACAAAGTAACATGCAGAGTTTTAAAAATAGATATATTTTCAGGAATTCTTTGTTTTTTACACAAAAAATTATTTCTATACTTTAAACTGAAAAGAAGATTGTGCGCCTGTTTTCAGTCACGGTACACCATGTTATGGGGTTACCTCAGTCCACTTGGGCTGTCAACAACAACAACTTGTATTTATCTAGTGCCTTTAACATAGTAAAATGCCCCAAGGCACTTCACTGGAGTATTATAAGACAAATCCCTCAAAGAAATCGAGATCAATATGCCATATTATTGTCTAGATTCCTGATGCTTATCTATTCCATATCTTGTATCATGAACACCAGAATGGCTTGTTTTAACTGTAAACTAAATAATATACATCATTAGGGGCCACAGCTCAAAACCACATTTAAGCACACATCAGAACAGGGAGGTGAAACAATTCCAACTTTGCTAAGGTCTCAAGTTCAGTCAGCAGGCAAACCTCAGGAAATTGCTCGCGACGAACAGCATCAGCAGAAGCCGGAGAAGCCAGCTGCAGTAAATGTATGACCCAGTGAGGCAGCAAAAGGTCCAATCAACAGGAGAAGAAAACAGATTACCTGGTCCTTATCACATTGCTGTTTGTGGGCGCTTGCTGTGCGCAAATTCGCTGCCGTGTTTCCTACATTACAACAGTGACTACACTTCAAAATTGACTGTAAAGTGCTTTGGGACATCCGGTGGTTGTGAAAGGCGCTATATGCATGTAAGTCTTTCTTCTTTCTTTTTAAAAAAGCTTTTATAAGTTCTTTTTTTAAAGACTTGTGCGGCACTGCAATATGTATATTGTAATGAAGCAAATTACATAAATATACTTTCAGTTATCCGTAACAACTGTGTGACTGCTTTTACAGTAATGTAATTACAATCCAGGTTCTGTTGTTAGCTTCTTGCCAAACCTGATACAACTGTCAAAATACTGATTAATTCTTTCTTACAGATCCATTCACCAACAATAACATCTTATATAGCGCCTTTAACATAGAAAACATCCCAATACACTTTACAGTGGGCAGAAATAAATAAGAGAAACTTGTCACCATTTTTAACGCAACTTATGTTTAAGACAGAATAAATTCCTTTTGTGAAGAAAAACCACTTATTCGAATAAATGCAACAATCCCACTTTCCATTGGTTCTTAAGGAATCATGTGTCCCTGAAGATACTGAGTTTACTATAAGAACAGTTAGTGATGTATTCCTTGGATCCGAGTCTTGTTCAATGAATTTCAGAGCATTTAAAGAATACACAAAAGTATAGGTTAGTGAGATATCCATTTCAATAATTAACATATAATTTAAGTGTTAAGATTTGAAATGGATATAATTAAAATGTTACAAGACTGAAAACAGTTATTAATTTTATACTGTACGGATCTAATTGCCCTTTATAATGCTGTTTTCCTTTCCATTGCTAAATAGGCAAATGCTCATGTAGGGTAGAAATTCACAGGAGTCAAATTGCCTTGATTATGTAAAATATTAAGTGGTATATTAAATTTCAATATTATTATCGTAAGTGACTGAATTTGCCGCATAACTAATGTTTACTGTGATCTCCGAAGATGTACTGAACCGTATCAGGAGCTCACCATGTGGAATTGCAGCATGGACTGTCAAAGAGATGTGGGTTAGATCCACCTGGTAGAAACAACTTTTGAATAGTAATTTTTTTTTTACCAATTGGAAGATTATTACAGACCTCAGCAACACTTTTTTAACCAGGAAGATCTAAAAACCTAAATGGGTTTACCATCTGATTTGAGCTAGTGATGTGAATTTTTTGTGGATAAACTAGGTTGCATCCCACATGGCTGCTAATACAAGATAATCTCAAATGCCAAGTGGTGAAATGTAATGTTATTCCAAGTGTTATCTTGGCTCAATTGCAGCACAAATGCTTCAGATTCAGTAGATCGTGGGTCCAGGACTTGAACAGGTATTCTAGCCTGATACTTCAGTAAAGTACTGAAAGAGTGCTGTGTCTTTATTCCTGTCTCAGAAATGTCACAACTATTGGTAATATAAACAACACAAAACATTACACTTCTATTGCCTTAATAACAAGTTCCCGTCCAAGTCACACACCATCCTGACTTCGAAGTATATCGCCAATCCTTCATCGTCGCTGGGTCAAAATCCTGGAACTCCCTCCCTAACAGCACTGTGGGAGTATCTTCACCACACGGACTGCAGCGGTTCAAGAAGGCGGCTCACCACCACCTTCTCAAGGGCAACTAGGGATGGGCAATAAATGCTGGCCTTGCCAGCGACGCCCACATCCCATAAACAAATAAAAAAAAAACAGATAGTTGCACACGTAGCATGGTAGTTATGGTATTAGATTAGAAACTCAGAAGTTGAGTCCAAATCCCACCATAGCCAGTAGTGAATTTGAACTTCATGCATCTGGTAATTTGTGGGCTGGCATAAAAAATGACTATGATAAAGAAACAACTGGCTCACTGATGCCCTTCAGAGGTTGCAGCTTCCTCTGAGGAGTCTTGAGGCTCAGGCTGTTCCTCCTGGACAATGGGGAGGGGGGCTGTCGATGGTCCTGTGGGGGAGTAAAGGAAAGAGTTAGAGATGTGAGGTAAAGGTTGCATGCACATTGAATTGTGCAGATGATCTAAGTCAATCTGTTAGAGCATTAGAATCAAGATCAGTCACTCATGCAATGAGAGAGATGAAAAACTATTCTGTCACCAGCTTGCTCTGATGCGCCCGTCTGTCCGTCCCCACTTGCGCATCCTCCTCGACTTCCACGATCTCCAGGGCCGCCTCCTCTGCACTGGTGAGCTGGGCTATTGAGGGTGGCCCTCCTCCTCTCCTCGCCCTTTCCCTCTTATTGTGGGCTCTCTTTTCCTGCAATGAGGGACACAAGTGGAGTTTGAGTGAGCATGAAGGAGTGATTGTAGAGAATCCATAGCATAGATGCTTAGAAGGACACAAAGATGGAGTGAGGTCCCAAGACCAAGGGCCCTCCCTGTGTGTTGTAAGTTGTTGTCATAGCATCACAGTGATAGAGAGTGTGAGGGCTGCATAGTCGAACAGTTAAGTGAATGTGAACATACAGAGAGAGGGAATGGTTAAGGGTGCAGGGGTGTAAGGGTCAAGTGGAATGTGGAGGAGGAGGTTGACAAAGCAGAATGCTGGTGATGAGAGGTGATGGGAATCAGATTGAGGGTCATGGTGATGGAATACTCACTTTTCCTGTGTGGAGAAGGTCATGAAACCTCTTTCTGCACTGCAGCCAGGTTCTGCTGCACATTGAGATGGCACTCACCTCCTGTGCCACTTGCAGCCACACAGCTTTGGTCTGTTGGGGAGGTTTTTTCCTCCCAGAAGAAGGGAACAGCAATTCCTTATTAACTCTTGCTCCCTCCACCAGAGCTTGGAGGGAGTCCTCATCAAAACGGGGTGCACACTTGGGTCTGGAGCTTGCCATGGTTGGACCACTAATCCTTCAGAAGTCAAATCAAAAAGTTGTAAGGCAGAAAATGAACCAAGGCTGCTTGCAGGCCTTAAATGCAGCTGCATAGATGACGTCATCAGAGGGGACTTTCAGGACCAAAAGACTCATTGGGCCAGGGGTTCCCACACGCTGGAAATCAAGTGCCCAATTAGGGCAAAATCGCTCAATTGTCCCGCCTCACATCGGAGGCAGGGGCGGGACCTGCCGACCACCTGACCCGACCCCAGCCCACCCCCAATGACAAAATCCAGCCCTTAGTGACATGAATCTTGTCATTCATGTATGAAGTAATACTGGGCGGCCTGCTGGTGGCGCTGTCCAGGGAGAGTATAACTACTTGGGCATGGGCCCAGCTTGCTTAGGGCATTCCTCAACAGGAACTAGTGAAGGACACAACTAGATCTCCATGTTGAAAAACAGTTGATTAAAGCTTTGTTTAACGCTTAGACCATAGTAGTTTTCTTACGTCACATAGTGTGCGCAAATCGACTGCTGTGCTTACCTACGTAACCACAGCGGCTGCGTTCCAAAAATATTTCATTAGATGGCAAGCGTTTCAGGGATGCCCTGAGGGTGTGATGAAGCTCTATACAAATACCAGTTTGTTCTTTACGCTCGCGGTCATCAATTTCTTGATCTTAGCTGTGGGAAAATCAAAGCTAGAGTCGCCCACAGCCTGCTCTGATTTATCCCACAGAGGTGCATTGGCAGAGGCTTTGGAGCAACTCGCCTGTTTTCCTGGCAGTTGGTGCTTGATGTAGAGAGATCAAAGAAAGGGAATTAAAAATAGATGGAGTTTACCCCATAGTTTTATATTTCAAAAAAAATTCAGTTCTACTATCACATGCCGCAGAGTAGTAGATTAGAGTATATAACTCTGATGTAGAGATGGCATAGGCACAAGAGGCAAATGGCCTGCGTTTGTGCTGAAAGTTCTATGCTTTATTGTTTAGTTGCAGTACTTCTGGCTTTCTCTTTTTACTGGGTCTAACCAGTACTGTGCTTAACTCTCTGAAATACCAGCAAATAAAAGAAATGCTACAAAAGTCGAAGTATTTGAACCATTTTGTTGAATAATGCCAGGGATTCACAATGTTTGTAACCTGTTTCGCAAGTACGTGTCCCCGGTTATCAGGAATGCTGTCTATTTCATGGATTTTGTTATGCAATGCGGTCCAAGGGATGCTCACGCCAGGGAACCTGGGTCATCAGGAAGCTTCTGAATGCATTTGGTCAGCTGAGAAAAATATTGCAAAGAAGGCTGTCGTGTAAGCACATTTGTGAAAAAAAGAGCCTCAGCAATTCTGTTTTATATTTTAATAAAGAAATTCAACCCTTTGTCCGACACAAGGTATGACGGCAAGATTTGCTTTTAGGAACACCGTCAACATTATCTCTATGGGGAAAGGGTGATGACTCTTGTACGTAATCAGTGTGTTTATTGGAATTCTTAATATTTATAATTAATTTTTTCTTCGATCAACTTTCTGAAAACCCGAGCTTACTGATGCTCTGCATAGTGTATGAATATGCATGAGGGCCCTAAAGGGGTATTTGAAGTGGAACTGGAGCGAGGCAGTGAATCATGTCCTTTTTGACGTACGCATATAATAGTCCGTCGCAATAAAGAAATGAACAGCTCCCCAGCACATTTCCATACTAGCAGATTAAATTCTGAGGGAAATCATTTCCTTCTGTTACATAAATAATAAATGCATCAAGATGAAGAATTGCAGCACGTATAGTGGTCCTGGTGATTCTTACTCTGTCAGACAATTGGTAGAACTGAAGAGAAGCCATAATTTAAAAGCATTTTGATACACTTTGTTGGGGGGGGAGGCTGATTCAGTAATTAAAACCAACAAAATTCCAAAAATCTTAAATGTAATTTAGATCGTGTCATTTTTTTCCCCCCAAGTGAACAACTGTTAAAATCACCACACCTGATACTGTCTACTCTCAAATGACATATAGATGTTACTTTCAGGGAAATTCTGCTTTATATTCAGTATATTCCTTCATGAGAATGTTGTTGCACAGACGTGACTAATTATATTATGCTAGTCAAATTTCTGAATCTGGTTAATTAGTATTTCAGTTATTGTTTTCTGAGGAAGAGCATAGTCAAGGAATTTTATCAATTACTAGTATTTGACGATAGAAATATAAAAACTTGTCTTAAACAGCCCTCAAAAAATTTAAAAGAGTATTTAAAATAAGGACAGGTATTGGCTTCAGCTTATAGCCAGGCTAATTAATGGTTCAGAGATTGTTGTAAATGACAGGGGTGAAGACTGACTGTTCATGAATGTCACCAGAACTCCAAGATTGATTGCTTAACAGATGAGAGATTAGCATGCACGACAGCCAGACCGCACTCCCAAGTTTTGCAGACTTGGGGCTGGATTTTGCCAGGCCCGAGGAGGTGGGTTTGGAGGCGTGTCAGGTGGGAAAGTTGCAAAAGATGGTGGCGGGCTCCGATCCCGCCTCCAGCCCGCCTCTTAGCAACTTTCCCAAAAGTGGGCTTTCAGACTCCGTTTCAATCCCGCCTCTTGGAGGCTGGATAGGCACTTAAGGCCCTTAGCAACCACTTAAGTGCCTCTATAATGCCAGTTTGAGAGGCCTTTCTGAGTTTAACACATTTCCCGTGTGCTGCACGTTTTCTCTGGAACACGTCAGTTAATCCTAGCGGGCTCACAAGTGGAAGGCTTACTAACAGCTGCAGCTCCACCAGTTTTCAACAATGATCATTTGCAGGTGGCAGAACTTTGTTTTCTCAGGTCTGGGAGAACTTTTAGCAGGCCTACTCATTGTGGAAGTTTTGAAGCTGAGATCCATCTCCAGTGTGACCTCCTGGGAAACCCCTCTTCCCACCTTGAGTGAGCGCTTCCTCAGCTGAGATATATACCTGCAACATGGGAACCATTTATTTCTTTTCCTCCTGGACCTCAGGTTCGGACGAAGACCAGCCGTGGCAGCAGCAGAACCCGGAACAACAGCAGTACCAACAGCAGGAGCAACAACAGGAGCGCCAACCTGCTGCTCACCCACCTGAATCTGCACAGGCCAGAAGGGGCCAGCACAGGGAAGGACGTTGCCGCAGGAGATACCCCCAAAACAGGGTTTACAGACAGAGGATGAGCTGCCTCAACATGACTGAGCAGCAGTGCCAAAGGAGGCTCAGACTTTCGCGAGAGGTAGTGGGTGACATCTGCGCAATGCTGCAGCAAGAGCTGGAGCCCAGAGGAGCGGGTGGACACCCCTTACCAGTGGCTGTCAAAGTCACCATCGCATTCAACTTTTTTGCTTCAGGCTCATTCCAGGGATCAGCAGCAGACATCAGCGGCGTCTCCCAGGCGGCCGCACACACTTGCATCACGCAGGTAACCGATGCCCTCTTTGCCAACGCGCACAATCACATCAATTTCTCCAAGGATCAAGCAAGTGTAACTGCGTGTTCGGCTGGATTTGCTAATCTGGCAGGCTTTCCAAGGGTGCAGGGCGTCGTTGACTGCACACATGTGGCCCTTAAGGCACCCCATCACAATACAGGTATTTTTGTCAACCGCAAGGGCTTCCACTCCCTCAACGTGCAGCTGGTGTGTGACCACAAGAAGGAAATTTTGCATGTTTGCGCCAAGTACCCTGGCAGTTGCGATGACTCCCTCATCCTGCGCCAGTCTAGTTTGCCTCCGCTCTTCAGTCCGCCAGACCAACTTTGCGGATGGCTACTTGGAGACAAGGGCTATCCCCTGAAGACGTGGCTAATGACGCCGTTGAGGAGGCCATTCAACGAAGCTGAGGAGCGCTACAACTCCAGCCACATTTCCACCAGAACCATAATCGAGCAAACCATCGGCTTGCTGAAAATGCGATTCAGATGCCTTGATAGATCAGGTGGAGCCCTGCAGTACTCAGCAGCCAGGGTCTCCAGAATCGTCGTGGTCTGCTGTGCACTTCACAACATGGCACAGCATCGTGGCTTGCAGCTGCCTGAGGTACAAGTGGCTCATCGCATAGCCTCCTCAGATGAGGGTGAGGATGAGGAGGAGGAGGAGGAGGAGGAGAGCGACAATGAACAGCTTGCGGAGGCGCATCAACCAGCGGCAGCAGCACGCGAGCACATTGCTGCCCGGGATGCAAGGGATGCACTCATCTTGGCCAGATTTGCTTAGCCTGCCCAATCAAACACATTTGCCTCGCACCTTCTTACTCCACCAGGCAGCCTGCACATTTCTGTGGTATAACTTCCGGTGGGCAGCTTAAGGCCTATTTGAAGCAGGAATGCACCTCTTAAAGTAAAGTTGCTTCCCTGCTTTGGGCCTTTGTTGCAACCGTGCTGGACAGAATTCTGCTACCGGCAATGAGTCTTTTATGTGAAAAGGACAGGAAAATGGGATTCGAGTTGGTGGCTCTGGTTGGAGAGTTAGCACAGGTGTGTTGGGCTGAATGGCCTCCTTCTGTGGTAAGATTTCTATTGGTCTCTAAGAGGGAAAGGACACCTGAAATAAAAGCAGAAAATCACAGAAGACATTTCGCTGAACAATATGTGGTTTTCATAATGGGAGGGGATCATTTTAGTGCAAAACAATCTACATTTGTGAGACAACAGACAATTGAAAATAGTATACATCATTCAAAGAAGGATACTGAGCTTGTTTACGAGACCATCACTGCAAATTCACACAGCAGCTCTTCACAATAGATGACCAGGATTTTTTTTGTGCCATATATCTTTCATAATCTATTACGTTTATGGTGTTCCATTATTCAAACTTGAATACTCTGCGATATGATGGAATACAGTTCTTTTTAAAATCTCGGAGTCCCAATTAATCATAGCTGCAACTCAGTGTTGGTTCCTGCTATCTGCAGCCCCTAAATATTACAATCCAATGGAGGCTCAAATGATTTAGTGAGAAGTGTCACGTTTATTAAATTATGTTGTCATCCATGTAGGTGCTGATCTTCTTTAAAACTAAGCAATATTTTGGCATCATCCCTAATAGATAAAATCTGATTTTCTTTTAAATTCATTTTTCTAGCCAGTGTAAAGTAAGATAACCACCAGCAGCTTCTGAAATTCTCAACGTCGAGATCTGGCAGATATATATTTATATATTTTTTCCTGCTCTCTTCTCCGCCCTGCACCTGTTTTTTCTCTCTCTCTATCTGCATCTTGCTCTTTCAGCCTCCCCCTATGTGTGTATCTCTCTCCTTTCTTTGTCTATCTGCTCAGGTCTTTTTCTGCCTGGCCTCTCCTATTCTCTACCTCCTCTGTCTGTCTGTCGATGTGTGTCTCTTTTTGTGTCTCTTACCCAGCTCTTTGCCTGAATGCCGATGTGCATCCATACTATCTCTCTCTCTCTCCCCTTCTCTCTCTGTTTAAACATAATTACTAATTTTCAGTTGATTTCGGTTTTAACGTTATAAAACGGGTAGCAAATGCTACATATTACCTATAATTAGCTGCAGTTTTCGACAGACCGCAGGAAATTGTTGCTTACTCCAGCAGAAAGATTTAATCATGATTTCTCTACGTCTAATTGTTGATAAACATCATTTTGGTCTTTTCCTTTGTTATTTCATGTGAAAATAAAACCTTGCAAACGGCAAGGGGGCAATAGAATAATTGTTCAAATAAAAACAAACTTTCCATTAGTCAGAATATGACAAGGATTCTGTAGAAAATTGAACTACTGGCAGCCCAGATGGGCTCGATTTTGCCGGCGCTCAGGGGGCGGGTTTGGAGGCGTGTCAGGTGGGAAAGTCGGAAAAATTGGCGGCGGGTTCCGATCCCACCGCCAACCCGCCTCCACGCAACTTCCCCAGAGGCGGGCTTGGAGACACCGTGTTGGTCCCGCCTCCAGGCGGCGGGACAGGCCCTTAAGGCCCTTAACAGCCACTTAACGACCTCTCTAAGCCGATTTTGAGAGGCCCTTCAGATTTTGCAACGTTTTCAGCGGCCTGCACGCCTCTCCTGCAACACGCCAGCTAAACCTGGCGGTTTCACTGGCGGCTGCCTTCCTGACTGCTGCAGCTCCACCATAAAAGCGAAGCTTTCACCAAGGATCACTTGCAGGTTGCATAACTTTGTATTTTCAGGTAGTGGAGAACTTTTTGCAGGCCTACTGATTTTGGATTTAGTGAGGATGAGATTCATCTCCAGTGTCACCTCCTGGGAAAACCCTCTCCCCACATTGCCTGAGCGCTTCCTCGCCTGAGGTTTCCACCAGCAGCATGGGAACCATTTATCTCCTTTAATCGTGGACCTCAGCTTCGGACGAGGAGCATCCGCGGCCGCAGCAGCACCAGGAATAACAGCAGCGCCAACCTCCTCCTCACCCACCTGATGCTGCACAGGGCAGAGGGCATCAGCGCAGGGAAGCACGTCACTGCAGGAGAGAGCCCCAAAACAGGGTTTAGAGGCTGAGGATGGACCTTCCCCAACATGACTAAACAGCAGTGCCAAAGGAGGATGAGAGTTTCGTTATAGATAGTCGCAGACATCTGCGCAATGTTGCACCAACACCTGGAGGCCAGAATAGCGGGTGGAAACCCCTCATCAGTGGCTTTCAAAGTCACCACCGCACTCACCTTTTTTGCTTCAGTCTCCTTCCAGGGATCATCAGCGGCATCTCCCAGTCGGCCGCACACGCTTGCATGACGCTTAGGTTGCCCAATCAAACACAAGTGGCTGGCACCTTCTTACCACTCCATAGACAATGGACAAGAACCTGTGGCTTCCTATCACTGTGACCACCATCATGACCAATCCAAGTCGCCCTGAGCCCTCAAAGTGGAAATTCCATTTCCGAAATGACAAAGACCAGAATTGCAACAGTTTGCCATCACTGCAGTTTATTAAAATCAGTAAATGATGGCATATAACAATTGAACAGAACAGAACACCCAAGTGACTACCCTTGTGACTACTTGTGCTTTTTCTTCCTCTTACGTGTGCTCCTACGTGTTGGTTCCCCTGTAGCTTCAGCAGATGTGGAGGCCCCTTGCTCACTTTCATGCTGCTCCTGCTTCGACACCTTTGGCGGGCGTCCTCTGGGTTTGCGAGCCTGTGAGGGTTCAGCAAAAGTCTGCTCCTCCTGCGGCTGTGCAGGGGCTGAGACGCCCATCTCAGTTGGGTGAGGACTCTGGTGGGGCTATGACCGAGGGCTACGCAGTGGTATGGTTGTGTGAGCGCTTGGAGAGGAGCCCACACTTCCTTCTTGGCTGCCACCAACATCCCTCACATGGGTCAGCCCCACTTCAGTGCTGGCAAGTGGCTGGACAGCACCTTGCTGCACATCAGGGGGGACCATGAGGACCCGTATCTGCACTGGCAGTCCTACTCCAGAGGACTTCCATGAAGATCGGGTTTCTCTGCTCAATAGCTTCCCATCGCTCCTCCAGAGACGTCAGTCTATTCTGAACAATGACCATGTTTTCAACACTCTGGCGACTTAGCTCCTCCTTGGCCGTAGCCATCCTCTCCTCTACTGTAGCCATCCTTTCCACGGAGGTTGCCATCCTTTCCGTGGTGATGCGTTCATGCGCCAATGACTCGACAAAGGCTCTGCTCATATTCACGATGGACTCCTCCATTCACTCCACACTCGCAGTGACCCTGGAGACAAAACCTGCCAGAGACTCCTGCACCTGTTCCTGGAGTTCCAGCACCGCTCTCCTTCTGGATGGACCCAGAGGCACAGGGTCAACATGCAGCTGAGCAGAGCTAGGAGCAGTCCTGCACCCTCTGACGAGGACTCTCCGCTGCTGTCGCTGTCTCCACCATCTGCTGATGCTCACTTGTGAGCTGTGATATACCAGGTGACAACACTACTCTATCTCGCGAAGGTCCCACCGAGGTGTGCGTATCTGCGCTGGTGCTGGGTGCGCTTACGTCTGCTGACGCTGCGCCCTCAGAGGTTGCCTTCTTCCTCCGGGACAGTGGGGAGAGGGGATGTCGATGGTTCTGTGATGGAGTAAAGGCATGAGTTAGACATCTGATATTAATGTAGCATGCACATGGAATTGTGCAGATCATCAATAGTCAATCTGTATGAGCATCAGAAGCCATTTCAGTCACTCATGCAATGTAAATGAGAGAGATGCAAAACTATTCTGTCACCAGTTTGCTCCTCTGCGCCTGTCTGTCTGTCCCCCACTTCCACATCCATGCTAGCGCCAACGAACCCCAGGGCTGCCTCCTCAGCATTAGTGAGATGGGCTATTGAGGGTGGCCCTCCTCCAGTCCTCGCCCTTTCCCGCTTATTGTGGGCTCTCTTTTCCTGCAGGGAGACAAGTGGAGTTTGATTGAGAATAATGGAGTGAGTGTAGAGATTCCAGTGCACAGATGCTTAGAAGGAGACAAAGATGGAGTGAGGTGCAAATACCAAGGGCCCTCCCTGTGTGTTGTTAGTTGTTGTCATTGCATAACTGTGATAGGGCATGTGTGGGTAGCATAGTCAAATAGTGACGTGATTGCGTACATACAGAGAGGGATGGTAAAGGGTGCAAGGGATGTAAGGGTACAGTGGGATGTGTAGGAGTAGGTTGACAATGCAGAGTGCTGGTGATGAGAGGAGAAGGGGAGCAGAAGGAGGGTGAAGGTGATGGTTTCTGCACTATTCCTGTTCGCACAAGGTCATTGAACCTTTTACGGCACTGCAGCCAGGTTCACCTGCTGCTCACCTCCCTTGCAATCTGTCACCATACAGCCTTTGTTTGCTGGGGAGGCTTCTTCCTCCCAGAAGAGGGGAAGAGCACCTCCTTATTCGCTGTTACTCCCTCCACCAACACATTGAGGGAGTCGTCGCTGAATCTCAGGGAGGCCTTGAGCTAGACATCGTTGAAGAAGGCAAGATTCCCAGACTTCCACAGCATCAAGAACACGGGCAGATAAGGAACAAGGCTGCTTGGAGCCCTTAAATGAAGCTGGATAAGAGGCGTCAGCAGAGGCGAGTTTCAGTCCCAAAACACTCATTGGGCCAGGGGAACCCACACGCCCGGAATTCATTGGCCAATTAGGGGAAAATCACAACTTTTTCCCATCTGACAGCGGAGGCGGATTCGGGACCTGCCCGTCACCTGACCCACACCCAACCCGCCTCCAATGGGAAAATCGCAGCCAGAATGTTTAAATAAATGCAAGGTTGTAAGAGACAAAAGAGATGAGTTGCTCACTTATTTCATTGTGCACTGATAGTTGATGCACTTTAGTAAATACTCCCCAAAATATCGACTTCAGGATGGGAATTTACCAGATATAGAAACATAGAAGATAGGAGCAGGAATAGGCCATTCGGCCCCTCGAGCCTGCTCCACCATTCGATGAGATCATGGCTGATCATCCAAACTCAGTACCCTGTACCTGCCTTCTCCCCATATCCCTTGATACCTTTAGCTTTAAGAAATATATCTAACTCATTCTTGAATATATTTAATGACTTGGCCTCAACTACCTTCTGTGGTAGAGAATTCCACAGGTTCACCACTCTCTGGGTGAAGAAATTCTTCCTCATTTCTGTCCTAAATGGCTTACCCCTTATCCTTAGATTATGACCCCTGGTTCTGGACTCTCTGACCATCGGGAACATTCTTCCTGCATCTAGTTTGTCCAGACCTGTCAGAATTTTATATGTTTCGATGAGATCCCCTCTTATTCTTCTATACTCCAGCGAGTATAAGCCCAATCGACCCAATCTCTCCTCATATGTCATTCCTGCCATCCCAGGTATCAGCCTTGTGAATCTTCGCTGAACTCCTTCCATGGCAAGAACATCCTTCCTCAGATAAGGCGACCAAAACGGCACACAGTACTCAAGGTGTGGTCTCACCAAGGCCCTGTACAACTGCAGCAGGACATCCTTGTTCCTGTACTCAAACCCTTTCTCTATGAAGGCCAACATACTATTTGCCTTCATCACCGCCTGCTGCACCTGCATGCTCACCTTCAGCGACTGGTGCACAAGGACACCCAGGTCTCGTTGCACTTCCCCTTCTCCCAATCTATTGCCATTCAGATAATAGTCTGCCTTTCTGTTTTTGACACCAAAGTGGATAACCTCGCATTTATCCACGTTATATTGCATCTGCCACGCTTCTGCCCACTCACCCAACCTGTCCAAATCATCCTGGAGTTTCTCGGTGATTCTGCAAGCCAGAGCTCCCAGAGGGGCTCACAGGAAGTGCGTCATGGGAGATAGCAGGCCTTGATTGCCCAGCCATTAAAATGAATGGACAGGAAATCACAGACTGCATACCCACAATTTCCCAAAATGTGCTCCCTGCAAGTGTCCCTCCACACTGGAATCATCCTTAAAATTACGACTAGCACTGTAACTGCCATCGCCGTAAACATTACGGCCAATTATTATTCACTACGCTTTTGCTGACCAACATATTTAATTCCCTTGCTACTTTGCTGTACTGAAGAATACATTAGAAACCTTTATTTTATTGTTTATGTCAACCTTTTGACTATGGTGTTGAGTGTACTTGTGCTGTATTCGTTTCTTGAATCAAACTGCAATTATTTTCATATATGTTGTTTGTGTTTAATGCATTGAGTTTACAGATAGATGGAACTGGAAGTCAGGCACACAGGGGAAAGACTCTGAAGCCATTGATTCAACTTGGGTCAGAAATATGAATTCCCTTCCGTACTCCTGATTTCAGACTTTTTATCAGAATAAAATTGAGAGCATGGATGCAAACACTGGTAAACTCTTCTGCAGCAACAACACTAATCTATTTTTATTCCTTCATGTCAAGCACTTTGAGATGTCTCCCTGCGTGATATGAGGCTGTGGAATACACAACTTGAAAAGAAACCATGTCAACATTTAAGAATAGGTTAGATAGGTGGTTGAAAGAAAGGGGAGTACATAGAAGCATAGTAAACAGATATGGGAACGGAGCGGGCATTTAGGATTAGGAGGCTCGTGTGGAGGAGAAACACCAGCATGGACTGGTTGGGCCGAATGGCCTGTTTCCGTGTTGCAATTTCTATGTAATATGAGGAGCACTGTAGAAATTGTTGCTACTGTGATTACAAATGATAGAAGGTCAGCTATTGGCCCGTATTTTCCGATGCCTGCGGGTGTGTACGCGCTCTGTACCCACCCGTAGGGACATCGGAAATGCTGGTTTCAGGCATGCACAGTGCATGTGCTGAAAACCGGCATTTCCGATCTGTCAAGAATGCTCTTGACAGATCAGACGCCTGGCCTGGAGAAGAGTCTCTGTGGGCGGATAGTTCCGCTTTCTGGAGACCCTCCGCCCGCAGAAAACCCTTAGAATTCTTACGCCTGGTAAAAGCAGGCGTAAGGCCTGCTTTTAACAGGATAAGAGTTGAATAAGGTAAAAAAAAATTCACTCATTTATCATTTAAAAATACTTTAAAAAAGGTAAGTTTATTTTTAGCCCCATAAAAAACTTTAATTACTTTTTTCAAAAAATTTAATTTTTGTTTAAAATATTTAATTTATTGTAATTTCAACTAATTTTAAAAATGTGATTTTTTAATTTATATTTATTTATTTATTTAATGTTTTAAAGTGTTTTTGGGGTGATCTCCATTCATATATTTGACAGGTCTATCTGTCAAGTGTATGAAGGGGGATTCCCTTCTTTGATTGGCTCCCCATGGCCCACGTGATCCCAGGGACGCTTGCGAACCGCATGCGCCTCTGGGATACATGGGCCCTGTGCACTTGGAGTTGGAGAGGCCCAGCATCGGAACTATACGCACCTCGGGAGCCCTCAGGTAAGTGCGTAGATTTTTTCCAGATCGGAGGCTTCCACGTAAAGCCTATTAATCTTTATGTTGTGGCGGATCGCCACCTAAACGGTCGCAATCCACTTTTCCGTCCGTGGACAATAAATCGGGCACCTTGCCTTTAAGGCGCATGCTGCCTTTAAGGCATGAAAAAAGGAGTGGGCGTCACCCTCAGTGTGAACTTAAAAAGAGCGGGCGTCGCCCTCAACCAGTAGGGTTTTGCAGAGAGAAGTTGTAGCAGCCATTTTGCCAAGGAGTATGTAATTAAAAGCCATGTGCTCCACATATTGACTCGGCCTCAATTCGTGCTTCGCGGCAGCCACAACAATGTACAGTGGGATCCTGCTATAGAGATGAATGCAGCCAATAGCTGAAATGATAACTGAACTGACTGATCCGTCCCTGACATGTACTGCAGATCCCCAATGAGTCCTGCACTACTGAGCAGATCATTAATAGCCGGCCAGGCTCTCCTCCCTGATGTGCTGCTCAGGATGTTTTTATTTCTTGTATGTTCATTGCCCTCAGCCCAAAACGGCCATTCGGAATGGAGCACCACTCAGTTGTTTAATATGCTGGTGAGCATGCAGTAGCAATGCTCAGCAGTGCAGTCATCGAATGATCCTCAGGATCCTTCACGGTTAACCAGTTGGGGCCAGTAAAAGACAATTAGAAGCTCATTAGTAATGCCATTACCCATTCACATGCTAGAATGAGCAAATTAATTATGCTACAACTGAGCGAATAGTCTTTCAATAGTGGGGAACGTCTGCAGAAGTGATCACTACAACTGCACTGCAGTAACACAGGGCGGGGTGAATTTCCGGCAGGATTCTCTCGCTCGTCCACTGTCGCTTTGGTAGAAATGCCGCGGAAACTCTGGGAAAATGACACAACTCGACAGTTTTTCTGAGGTTTCCGTAGCTCTTCGAAAAAAAACCTTGGAAATTCAACCCCATAGTGCCAGGTGGGATGTGGTTTGGGAAATCTGATTTTGATCTTTTATAAGCTGTTCCCCATTCCTGGTTCAAAGTAAATCTGCGACTCTCAAGAATGGGAAGCAGACGAGTGGGGTACCGCAGGGATCGGTGCTGGGACCCCAGCTATTCACAATATATATTAATGATCTAGACGAGGGAACTAGGTGTAATATCTCCAAGTTTGCAGACGACACAAAGCTGGGTGGGCGTGTGTGCTGTGAGGAGGATGCAGAGAAACTCCAGGATGATTTGGACAGGTTGGGTGATTGGGCAGATGCATGGCAGATGCAGTATAATGTGGATAAATGTGAGGTTATCCACTTTGGTGGCAAAAACAGGAAGGCAGATTATTATCTGAATGGCAATAGATTGGGAAAAGGGGAAGTGCAACGAGACCTGGGTGTCCTTGTGCACCAGTCGCTGAAGGTAAGCATGCAGGTGCAGCAGGCGGTTAAGAAGGCAAATGGTATGTTGGCCTTCATAGTGAGATGATTCGAGTACAGGAGCAAGGATGTCTTGCTGCAGTTGTACAGGGCCTTGGTGAGACCACACCTTGAGTATTGTGTGCAGTTTTGGTCGCCTTATCTGAGGAAGGATGTTCTTGTCATGGAGGGAGTTCAGCGAAGATTCACCAGACTGATACCTGGGATGGCAGGAATGATGTATGAGGAGAGATTGGGTCGATTGGGCTTATATTCATTGGAGGTTAGAAGAATGAGAGGGGATCTCATTGAAACTTATAAAATTCTAACAGGACTAGACAGACTAGATGCAGGAAGGATGTTCCCGATGGCGGGGGAGTCCAGAACCAGGGGTCACAGTCTAAGGATAAGAGGTAAGCCATTTAGGACAGAGATGAGGAGGAATTTCTTCACCCAGAGAGTGGTGAACCTGTGGAATTCTCTACCACAGAAGGCAGTTGAGGCCAATTCATTAAATATATTCAAGAAGGAGTTGGATATATTTCTTAAGGCTAAAGGGGATCAAGGGATATGGGGAGAAAGCAGGGACAGGGTACTGAATTTGGATGATCAGCCATGATCTCATTAAATGGCGGAGCAGGCTCGAGGGGCCGAATGGCCTACTCCTGCTCCTATCTTCTATGTTTCTATGTTTCTATGAATGGATCTCCTTCATACTACTATCCAGACAAGATCCGAGCAGTTGAAATACAGTATTTTATACTTGCATGTATAGATTGGTGTAACAATTGCCCTGCATTTGCTGGAGTGGGGCATCTCGTGGCATGCCCTGCTTGTTTTTTTCCCTTCCCCTTCAGCTTGAAAGTTGTTTTGGGCCACAAGTTGCTGGAAGTGTAAGCTGATAATCTGGGACCTTGGTGAGCAACGGGACCAACAGTCTCTCCTTAACCAGTGAGATTTCAGGACAGAGAAAGAAACTGAGGAACGACGGAGAAGGAAATAAGAGTCAAATTAGATACAGAAAGAGAAATAAAGAGAGGGAAAGAAAGATTTGATTATGAGAGCGAGGCAAAAGAGACAGAAAGGAAAAGTACGAATTTTTTTTTTAACCCTCTAGGAACAATTTACTATCTGCAGGAATGAGACTCCAGTTTCAGTTGTTCCCTTCCTGGACCAGAGAGATTGATTGGCATGGCAGGAACATAAACCTCCTCATGAAAAGGGTCCTTATGTCATTAAGTACCAGCCATAACTTTCTGCGGCGAGTTTAATTTGTTTTAACAGCGCAAATGCAGCAATTTCTTGAAACTCGTGGGAAGGTTGACGTCGAGCTCTCGTTTTTGCGAGACTAACGGCATATCGTCCAGCAATTTGTGGTGATTCGCAACTCATGGCGTATCTCTTCCTCGCCACAAATTGCAGGGTTATTTACACGCTAATAACGGCGTGCGCGTTAAACTCGCTGTTATTTTCCCAGCAAATTCTGGGCCAATATCGTGCAGCCACTGATAATTGTAACAAGGCCACATGTTACCTAAATGAGAAGTCGCACTACACCAGGTTATAGTCCAACAGATTTATTTAAAATTACAAGCTTTCAGAGTGCTGCTCCTTCGTCAGGTAAAGTTACAAAGGGGCAACACCTGACGAAGGGGCAACAGCTCCGAAAGCTTGTAATTTTAAATAAATCTGTTGGACTATAACCTGGTGTTGTGCGACTTCTCATTTTTGTCCACCCCAGTCCAACACCGGCATCTCCGCAACATGTTACCTAGGCTGAGTTGGTAGCACTCTTGAATCAAGCTGGATTAAGTGCATTAAACAAAAATAAGGGCTGGAATTTTCTGCTAAAAAAAATGGGTGGGTTTGGAGTGTGCGGGCATGTTAAATTGTTAAAAATGGGATTCCCGAGCTTTTCCTGCCTCCAACCCGCCCACTTCCGGTTTTAACGGAGGCGGGCGACCAACACTCTTCTAGTGGGGCGGAACGTCAATTTAAACATTATAATGAGGCTGGAAGCTTCTTTTTTTAAACTCCATTTTGAATTTAACTGCATGTGGACGGGTTTCACACAATTCGTGAAACCCAGCAGTTAAAGCAAGGCGGGGACTGCAGGATCCAGGAGGTAAGTGGCTTTAGACCTACCCTCTGGGTCCAGGTTGAGAGGCTGGCTGGATGCCGGCAGGAAGGTGTGCAGCTGCAGAGTGAGGGAGGGAGGGTTCGATCCAGACCCCGGGCCGAACCCTCCCTCCCTCTGTAGCTGCAGGCCTACCCGCCCGCATCCAGCCAGCCTCTCAATCTGGCTGGCTGCGGGTGGGAAACCGAGGCCTCACATGCAAATCAGGCCCTGCCGTTAAAGTTGGCAGGGCCCGCCTTGGAGGTCAGCCGCCCCCAACCCGCCTACCTCCAGAAAATTCCAGCCAAGGTATTTTTTGTCAAGTTTTGACTTGGTGTTTCTTTAAATCTAGTCACAGCACATGAGCTTTTTAAAAACTGACTGCACTTCAGATTCCTGTACTAAGTTTATTTTGATACTATTTTGCAAGTTTCATTCGTTATGCTTGAGAGAAAAAAAATCAAATTTAAGCAGTGCTGTGCGAATGGTTCGATTTATGTGCGACTGGCAATTTTCTTTGAAATCTGAGTGGTGGGTTATTCAAAATTGAGGAAGTCATGGTAACTCTTTCTCTGGGCCGTTAAAAGGAGCTATCTGTTCAAATAAAAGAGCCTGTAAATCTCAAAAGGAATCAGTTTGATAAAAAACAATCAAGTTGAAACTCCTGAAAAAGAGAATAATTGGTTTGAATTTCGGAGGAACAAAGTGCAGATTAATCAAGAGTCCCACAATGGTAAGAAATTCAAAAGAAGCACAGTATTTTTTTAAATTAATTTACAGTTACTTTAGTTCTTAGAGTTGTAATATTTTTATTATCTTGTCCACTTGAGGAATTAGGTGGAAAAATGTCTATTATGTGACTTATGTGCTTGTTCATTTTTGTAAATTTGCTTAATATTTTAAACTTACAACATGGTCTGATGTAACATGCCACCACTTTCAAATACTGGAATGAATTTTGCAGAGGCATAAGATACATCTAGTGTTTAAAAGCAATTCCCAGACAGGGTTTTCTGTTATGTTATTGCAGATACAACACTGAAAGCTTATTGCAAGGCAAGGATAGACAATATAGAAGGTTTGGGGAATCGGGACTTAACCATGAGAGTCATGTAAAATATGCAGAGTGTCCATTGACACCACTGTGTCAGCCAATGAGTTGCACTGTGTCAGTCAGTTGGAGGCAGGGTGGGACTTACAGCAAACAGTCTATTTTACAGCAAAGTCTATTTACTCAGCAAACAGAGTCTATTTACACAGCGCACTACAGTAACCAGTCTATTTATTCAATAAACGGAGTCCATTTAAAAAGAGTCTCCAGGAACCACAGCAAACAGAACTCGCGACCGAAACTACTGCAACCTCTCCCAATGCAAGCAGGGTTATTTCTTTTGCAAAACGCGGTGAGTAGAGGATAGCTGCATAATAGAAATTACGTGCATGAAATCAATCACAGCCACTTTCAGCAGTGATTGATAGGGGAATTACCCAATCATCTCCATTCTGGCTGGGAATAGTCGTGTCACTAAATGCAGCCTAAATGTGTGAGCAGAAATAATCTAGGGTAAGAAGGTTGGAAAAACTCAGAAATATAACAGCTGAAGTCCATTCTAGTTTGATGCAGCTCAAGAGGGAGAGCTGCATTGTTGGAGATGTTGGGCTCGATTTTAATAGCCCTGAGGAGGCGGGTTTGGAGGCGGGTCAGCTGCGAAAATCAGAAAAAATGGCTTCAGACACCCAACCCGCCTCCATCCCGCCCCCTCACGATTTTCGTGAGTGTCGGGTCAGCCGCTCCCAAACTGACCCGACTGGAACCGGTGGGACAGGTAGTTAAGGCAGTTAAGAGCCTGTTAACTGCCTTTATAATCCTATTTTGATAGAGGTTTCCCATTTTTGTGCCTCTGGCTCCTGTTTCCCGTCTTGTCAGAAACAGTCCAGCTGCAAGGAGACGAGTTTCTCGAGGACATGATCTGTAGTCATTATTGGTGCAGCACTTTAAAAGTGCTCCTGTAACATGGCTGACATTCAAATGCAACAACTTTGTTGTTGGAGGTTTGGGATAAGATTTAGCAAATCTACCGACATTGTGACTGGTCAAGCTGACACACATCTGCTGTTTGAACTGATTGGAATAATTTCAGGCCACTTTGAGTGTGTGCTTGCAAGCTTCTTGCCTCAACTGAAATCTTTAACAACGGGATGGGAACCATTTACATCCTCCCATCCTGGTCATCAGATTCGGAGGAAGAGCAGCGCGGCTTAGTGCTGCCGGATGAACAAGTGGCTCAGCACACAGCCTCCTTGGAGGAAGATGAAGAGGACGAGGAAGAGGACGAGGAGGAGGATGAGTAGTAGGACGGGGAGTGACGCCTTGAGGGGCCGGATGTGGCCAATCCAGCAGCAGGCAACCACATTGATGGCCGTCAGGCAAGAGATGCACTCAGCCATGCCAGATTCGTGTAAGCTAACGCTTCAACCACAGGTGGCTGGCACATGGAGATGAATATAAGTCTGACAGTCACAAACCCCAGGCATCATCTGTCCAATAAACGGTGGTTTGCGCTCAGTGTCACCACCATCATTCGACATGGAAATCGCCCTGAGCCCTCACTCTTGAATTTCCATTTCCCAGAACACAGAGGCCATACTTTAGGTGATCTCAGCAGATCATTAAACCTTTTTCCACACTGAACCCATGTGCGTCTGCACACAGACCTCGAGCTCACCTCCTCAGCAATTTGCAGCCAAGCTGCCTTGGTTTGCTGAGGAGGCCTCCTCCTTCCTTTTCCAGGGAAGAGGAGCTCCTGACGTCCTCTAACTCCCTCAACAAGAGCATGGAGAGAGCCCTCATTTGACCTGGGTGCAGCCTTAGTTTTTGGGGCTGCCATTCCTGCAGCTCCCAGCACCTTTAAGAGAAAAAAGCATTAATATTATTAAGCATATGATTGGAACACATCTGGCATCTTTTTCATTTCATAGTCAGATAATAAAGTCATATATCAAAAAATCATGAATCTCTTGTGGAATAATATGACCAGCAATATCATTCATTAAATTTTGCTCAGAACAGACGCCGTCAACTCCCCTTTCTAGATAATACAGCACCAAGCCATCCCAATGATATTTGTATGCAAAGGGGAAATGGCCCCATTAAATTTTCAAACAAACAACGCGTCATCAGACGCGAGAAACTGACATCCTGCAAGCAATTGCACGGAGGGACTCGCACGTCGGCCGTAACGAGGCCAATGAAGCCAAACTCGGAAGTGCTGGGAGGCGGCAGCCAGGTGCGGGTCCAAAAGCTGCCAAGCAGCGGGCCCGCCCTCAACCCGCCTCCGTTATTAAAATCGAGCCCGTTGTCTTTCAGATGAGATGTTAACGTGACAGCCTGCTCAGGTGGATGTGAAAGGTTCCTGGGCACTATTCAAAGAAGAGTAGGGTGCTCTCAAGTCCAGGCCAACACTCTTCTTTCAACCAGCACCACCAAATCAAATGATCTGGTCATTCATTCATTTGCTGTTTGTGGGACCTTGCTATGCTATAATTTTTCGAGCCTTTATTTGTAAATGTCCAAGGCAGTAATTATTCTTTTATTTTTAGATAGTCCTTTGTGTTCAGGTTATTGAAGGAGCAGCCAGAGTAGAACAATGGCTCCTAGAACATCAAGGTAACCCTCTTCTGCTTGACTCATGACAGTCTTGCTTCAGCTATGATTTCAGGTGAACCAACATAAAATGAGGCCCATGTAGCCATCAGGATCATTATTGAGAATACCACAGGAGTCCTGAATGCAGTAGTGTAGATGTTTGAATAGATGAGGGGTCATTCTACAGTACACCCCAGCCAGAGTCTGCCTCATACTGCATACCTTTACCATCCAGAATAACATTGTGGTATGTGGAGGATGAAGCTCAGCCACAGAATATTGCAGAGCAGAACACTGACAATGATCCTAGAAACATAGAAACATAGAAAATAGGTACAGGAGTAGCCCATTCGGTCCTTCGAGCCTGCACCGCCATTCAATGCGTTCATGGCTGAACATGCTACCTCAGTACCCCATTCCTAAAGGTATCCCTGGTGAAATTCCTTTGTGTGAGAAGAAGTCAATCTGTAAGCTCTAGTAGACATGGCTTTCACCGAACTGCCTGAGCTATCCAATGCAATAACATGTTCTGGTCACACACACATAATCCAATGGCCAATAACACATCACCAACATTGTCCTCTCTTTACTACCTCACCTGTTATCAATGCTCATCTTTTGATCTATTGATATCTTATTCTGCACAACAGAAGTAAACTCTCTCGGCAAAGTTCAAATAAAGTATCACCAATTTTGTACCATATTAGTGATCTACGCATATTTTTTTACTGTTTTGATTATTGATGCTTTTATTGGTGATAAGCATATGTGAACTTAACCTGTGCTGCTTCTGGGTGCATTGCCAGCAGATGCCCCTGGCTCCTTGGTGGATGCGGCTCTGATAAGTGGTCATACACGACTGCACTTGTACGGACAGTGGATTCCTTCACAGTCGTGTCAGACCTTGCAGGTTGATTTTCAAACGTAAATAAAATGTTCAGATAGCAACATTCCTTTTTGTGCAGGTCCCGTGAGGTCTGAATCTCTGGGCTCTGCAACTGAAGAACGAGGTAAACTGGCCCTGCAGCCAGCAGGTTCTTTCTCCTCCACTGCCAGCATCACATGCTGCTGCTCACTCGTGCTCTGTGATTCACTCATACTGAAACTGACCATCTAAATCCTCTAGATCAGGTGCTTGCAGTAGTTGGAGTGAGTGACACAAGGTGCTAGCTTCTTTCATTTCATTTCAGTGGGAACTCAGGCTGGTCCGAAAGCAAAAAAAGAGTAACATATGCGAGACACCCTTTGTGCTTATGTGGCAATTTACTGTGTAATGCTGTGCTGAAGTATAAGCCTTTGTGAGAGTGAGTGAGTCAGGGGAGAAAAATAATCGGACAAGGATGATACCAGCCCTGAGCTCAGGACAGGACTCCAGCTGCATCTTCCTCCATTATCTGATTTCTATCCCTATGATTTTTAGAGTGGCTTCTTAAAAGGGAACTCATGGGCTTAAAATTGCCTGGTCCCCCGATTGTGCAGGTTTGCTCCCTCCTGTTGCATCCCATCTTATCCTGCGAGCAAACGAGCAAGTGTTGAGATATTGCTAGTTTGAAGAGCACATACAATGACACCCAACTGTTCATCCTGCATCCAGTATGTGTGTAAATGTACGAGCATCGTGCACCTGGGTTTTCTCTGAATATTGCTTTCTGGCTACAGATTAACAGATGTAAATGTGACAATAGTTTCACTTACAAGCCACATTTAAACCGTGTGCCTTGCTGCCGTAGAGACGCCAAGTGAAATTATAAAAGAATGGCAAGGTTGTCTAATTGTTTTACATGTGGCTGCAGTCAAGGAACAAGAGATTGAGAAGAAACACTTTGCGCCATGTATTCTTTGCCCATCTACTGGTGTTGACATTGCTGGGCAGCCTTATCTTGGTAGATTTTCCTTAAGTTGGCAAAGTTCTTGCTCGTCTTCACTCGGGTTCTCTGAGTATTGGACACAGTATTCACACTTTGTGCCATGCAGTCTGCGTGACTCACCTGCAGGGAGGGTGCCCTGGACAAAAGAACAACATTCATTTTGCTTACTTCCTGAAGCAGAACTTTCATAGCTGCATCAGTGAAGCAAAAGGTTCTAGCTTACTGCTACTCCAGATAGTTCCACGCCTTGCATAATTTTTGGCTGCCAAAAATAAAGTGCCCCTTCAAATGGCTGCTGCAGTTTCTTTTCGAAGAAATTCCATCCCTTATTGAGCAAGCTGACCACAGCAGGCCCAATCTCGGCCAAAAGCTCATGATCAATAAAAAATAAAGGATGACTTGATAAATTCCAGTGGGGTTTGCCCGCTGTGCAGTTACCACTCAAACATTGCAGGAATTAGAAAATCTATCTCGTAACTACTTCTGAGGGTAGATTTTCTGACGCTGGTATGTGCCAAATTTTACATTCTTGCAGTTTATGACAACATAAACATCAATTTGAAATGTCTAAGTCTGAAATTCTGTACAACTTTTGTGATATTAGTGGGGTGACATTACATTTAATGTTGTTTAATATTAGACTATCAAAGACAACTGGCACTAATGTAATGCCTTCAACAGAGAAAAACGTCCCATGATGCTTCACAGAAGCGTAATCAGACATAAATGGATGACGAGCCAATAAATTACATATTGGGGGATGTTCAAAAGCTTGGTCAAAGAGGTGTGTTTTAAGGAGGTCCTTAAAGGAGGAGAGGCAAGTGGCGAGGTTTAAAGAATAAATTCCAGAGCATGGTGTCTATGCCGCGAAAGGCACTGCCACCGATGGTGAGGCGAAGGGAGCAGGGGATGCACAAGAGACTAGAGTCGGAGGAATCAAGAGTTTGGGGATGGCAGGGCTGGTGAAAGTTACAGAGATGGGAGAGTCAAAGCCACAAAAGTGATTTAAACATGAGGATGAGGATTTCAAATTGGAGGCATTGGGGGGATCAAGAGCCACTGTAGGTCAGCAAGGACATGGATGATGGGTCAGCAGGACATGGTGCGAGACAGAATACAGACTGCAGAGTTTTGGATGAGCTGAAGATTATGGATGGTGGAAGATGGCCAGGAGGAGTCTGAAGACATGGATATGGGTGTCAGCAGGAGATGGACTGAGGTAGGGACAGGGACAGGTGATGTTAGAGTTGGAGTAAAGCAGTCTTTGCGATGGAGAAAATATAGTGTTGGAAGCTTGGCCCGGGGTCAAAGAGGATGCCGAGGTTGTGAAGAGTCTGGTTCAGCTTGAGGCGGTGCCTGGGGCAGAGGATTGAATCTAAAGAAAGAGCACAGTTTGTGGCAGGGGCAGCAGAAGATGGCTTCAGTCTTTCCGGTGTTTAACTGGAGGAAATTTCAGCTCATCTAGGACTGAATGTCAGAGAAGCAGTCTGACACCAAAGGAGCAGTGGAGGGATCAAGAGGAGTTATGGAGAGGTAGAGCTGGGTGTCATCAACATACATGTGAAAGCTGACCTGATGCTTTCAGATGATGTCGCCAAAGGCAGCATGTAGATGAGGAAAATGAGAGGGCCAAAGATAGATTCTTAGGGGACTCCAGACTTAATGATGCGAGGGTGGGAAGAGAAGCCATTGCTGGAGATGCTCTGTCTACGATTAGATGGGTAAGGGTGGAACCAAATAAGGGTAGTCCCACTGTGTTGGATAATGGAGGAACGGTATTGGGGGACTTTGGAGACGAAGGGGAGGTTTGAGATAGGGTAGTAGTTTGCAAGGATAGAGGGTGGGATTTTTGAGGAGAGGGTTGATGACGGCACTTTTGAAAGAGAGGAGCACAGTACCTGAGCAGAGGGGAACCATTTACATTGTTATCTAGTATGGGGGCCAGGAAAGTTGGCTGGTCAGCGGGGGGGGGGGGGGGGGGGGGGTACTAGAAACTAGAAAAAGAAGCATGATAACACGTTCACATGAGATTCTTTTCTACACTTTGCAGCTGATAATTCATTTATTTTCCAGTGTCAAAGGTAAGAAAGACACCTCTAGCCATTCTCACTGCAGAAGATGCCAGCTCTCCTTTGGTACAAAACTGTTTTGGTTTAATTGCAGAGTTTATTAAATGCTACATTGAAAGTTTGTGCAACAAGAGATCTGAATTAATGTAATGACAGAGGACTAAATTGTTGTTTTTTTGTCCCCAGGTGATTGCTCTCATAGCATCCTTGACTCTAACTTAATTTTTAGTGACTGTATTGTGTAGCTTTCTTCAACTCTGTACTTGTACTAATTTCAACAGCAATTTTACATGAGGCTCAGTTATTAACGTGTTGCTCATTCATAGCTAATGGATGTAAAATTTTACCTAAAGGCTCATACTTTGGTCAGAAGAATTTGCTAAAAAATACGTCTTACATAAAATCACATAGAATGTACAGCACAGCAATAGGCAACTCGGCCCAACCGGTCCAGGTTTATGCTCCATACGAGCCTCCTCCCACCCCTCTCAGCTTAACCTTCTATTCCTTTCTCCCTCATGCGTTTATCGAGCTTCCCCTTAAATGCATCTCTGCTATTCACCTCAACTACTCCTCGTGGTCGCGAGTTCTACATTCTAATCACTCTCTCGGGAAAGAAGTTTCTCCTGAATTCCCTACTGGGTTTAATAATGACTATTCTGCTTACCGTGGCATTTTCAAATTCCTTTACTGTTTTATTCATTTCTTTTTACATTTCATACACTTTGTTATCTAGTAACTGCACGCAAACAAAGATGACAAATGACCTTGGTAGTGTTGTTGTACTGCTTTTTACATTTTGTTGCATTCATAGCAATACAGGTATCTTTATGAGATGCTGAACTTACTGTAATGGAAATGCTGAGCAGATTTGTTTTTGAAGTATTTCTGTCCGGTTCTACCAAAAAGTGCTTTCTCTTTACCTTAACATTGAAAAACTGCTAGCATAAATATTTTACTTTGCTTACTCAGCATTATTCTTGCAGCTCTGAATTCCCAAATTTAATACACCGTATGGCGCATTTATTTTGCAGTGGATTCAAATGCATGTTCGCTGGTCTGTAGAAATAAAGGGTTCAGGCTGATAGTTACACAATTGTATGATACTGAACTTTTATTTGCCATCAATAATCTCGCTACACCAGGAACTGGCTGATTTATCACAGCAGTTATTTTCAAAAAGAAAAAGAAAATCGTTGCCATGACAGTACATAATATAGCTGAACTTGAAATGTGTTGCATTATCTGCTTTAGATTGTCAGCCTGAAATGGACTATTTCCTGTTGTTGAACTGGAAGGAGAGCTCAATTCACAAGGAAGTGGGATACCAGAAGAGAAAGTGCTTCTCATAGGAAATGTTTTTACATTGCTAGCCCGTACAGACTATATCCCCTGGCATCGGGTAAAGTCTGTGGCCAGGAACTTAAAAGTCATGAACATGGGACGTAGTTCCATTGTTGCATCCATCAATGAAAATGACCAAATTTGGAATACCACTTTAAGTGGTTCCACAAAATAGAAAGCCAGGTCCAATATTCGGGCAATGCCCCCAGTCTGGTTGCTGGACAGGTGTACAAGATCCAAAGTATGTTGCACCTGTCCTGGCAATATTTTATGGACTAAGTTGTTTGCATGGCCTGATTAGATCCACAGTTCAGGCCTGCCCCTTGGCAGAGCCTTGCACCTGAAAATGGAGGTGGAAACACAAATTCCATTTGCAGGCCTGGTTATGAACCTCGGATTCTTCTGACTCAGACCCTTCAATCTGAGAGGACCCAGGAACAAAGACTAGAAAGAAAGCTTCTTCAGGCACCGCTGTGTCTGGGCAGCATTTTGGTGAAGATGGAGGAAACTGAAGTGGGAAGATTGGGAATGTCCCCTCCGCCTCATCTCCATGGGGGCTCTTGTTCTGCAAATGTGTAGGTGCAGGCCAAGGTCCACCTCTTTTGGAAAGCCCTAGAGATCTGAGGTAATGTAGAGAGGGCAAGTAATGAGTCTTCCCTCCTATTTCCTGTGCTTTGCACCTGAGGAATAAACATTCCCCAAGCATGCACCACAGGAATATCAGATCCAGTGTGTTTTCTGACTGGCAACACCAGGATAGATTTTAATTTTTAGACTGCTGACCAGCGGAGTGTTCCAGTTGCCCGCCCATGCAGCGAGCGAAGAGGCCGGAACCATTTCAAGCCAGTGTGTTGCAAGTGCCAAACAGGTGTCCCAGTGCAGCTCACCGAATCGAGCCAGGCTTAGAAGCTGCCCAGCTAGCAGCAAGTTAAGTCCTGGACAACATTTTGGGACCTCTTTAGCTGTACCACCTATAAAACAGGGTGAAGCGTACACGGCACACACTACGCCCAATTGAGTCCTAAAATGGTTATCGGGACAGGACCTCGATTTGCATTTTAAAAGGGCCTGCAGCCTGAAACAGGCTGGCAGTCGAGCCGCCCAACAGTAAGCCCCTTTCAGGATGGTGGCAGTGGGATTGCCAGCGTAAGTGCTGCACATTTTTGGCACCGCTACCGCCCGTCTATGCCAGGCGGTCCAAGTTAACATCCACTTCACCAGGTTACATTCCACATTTACAACCAATGTAATGCCTCTCCCTGTGTGTTCATGGTCATTGCCAGAGGGAATCCTTTTAACATACATCTTTTAACTTTGTATGGGATCACAGAATCCCCACAGTGCAGATAGAGGCCATTTCGGCCCATCGAGCCTGCACCGACACATATCCCACCCTATCCCCGTAATCCCACGTATTTAATCCCCCTAACACTAAGGATCAATTTATCATAGCCAAATCAACCTAACCCACACATCTTTGGACTGTGGGAGGAAACCGGAGCACCCGGAGGAAACCCACGCAGACACAGGGAGAATGTGCAAACTCCACACAGACAGTCATCCGAGGCCGGATTCGAACCCGGGTCCCTGGCGCTGTGAGGCAACAGTGCTAACCACTATGCCACCGGGTTATCCCTCAAAAGGCAGAGGCACCCATTCACTTTTAACTTCCCATGTGTTGCTTGGTAAAATTCATTTTAAAGAGAGCTATATGGTTGAATGACCTTCAAATGAGGAAGGAAATTGCACCCAAATCATTTTCGGTTAGTTGTAATCAAAATAACAAGCCAGGAACAAATCACACCCACACTTGCGCATTTGAAATTCTTCTAAAACGAGCTGTTATGGGATTCCATTTATTGCAGTTGAAGATTTGTTCTTCAGTTACAGAATGTTCTAGTTAATTATAGCTTTGAGTTCTGATAGCCCAAGTAAAAAGCAACTGAATGTTGTTTGTATGACGATTGTGTGTATTTATGTATTTAAGTTCTGGAGGTTCCCTACCATATAATGGCCCGTAATTTGCAGCCAGTGTCGGAGCAGTGAATGACTGACCGCAACTTCATGATTTCCACATTTAGATGCGCATGTGCTAAATCCTGAATTTGCGGTCAGTTTCAGAGGGATAATGACGGTGAATGCTAACAGTTCGCCACTGCAGAATCCAGGCCATTTATATGGATCCTAATCTAATCAGGAAAGCTGCTGAGGTTCTTGAGGCTGGATTGAATCTGGCTCTGGTTTTCCAACCATCACATATGTTTCACTAGTTCCTGCACAGCAGACCCATTCCTTACTTTACAGACTTCCTGAACAGAATCTTCAATTATAAATAGTTCAAATATCCACCTGAACCTGAAAAGGCTTCTTATGGGCCAAGCAAAAGAAGAATTGTAGGTAGGTACTTAATTATTAAAGCAACGTTATGCTATTAGTTGGCAAATCAATTTGAGTATTGACGTCTTTCCGTGCAAATGGGATTTTACAAAGGCAAGTTCAGAAGAAACAGAAACTTGTTATTTGGTTCAGTTTGATCTGAATCAAGTCAAAACCACAAGAAGATAAGAAATAGGAACAGGAGTATGTAAAATGGCCCCTTGAGCCTGCTCCGCCATTCAATAAGATGAAGGCTGATCATCGACCTCAACTCCACTTTCCCACTCTATCCCCATAACCCTTGATTCCTTTAGTGCCCAAAAATCTATCGATCTCTGTCTTGAATATACTCAACGATTCAGCATCCACAGCCATCTGGGGTAGAGAATTCTTAAGATTCACAGCCCTCTGAATGAAGAAATTTCTCCTCATCTCGATTTTAAATGGCCAACTTCTTATCCTGGGACTATGACCCCGAGTTCAAGACTCTCGAGCCAGGGGAAACAGCCTTTCAGCATCTACTCTGTCAAGCCCTCTAAGAGTTTTATACATTTCAATGAGATCGCCTCTCATTCTTCTAAACTCCAGAGAATATAGGCCCATTTTACTCAATCTCCCCTCATAGGACAACCCTCTCATTCCAGGAATCAATCTAGTGAACCTTCATTGCAGCCCCTCTAAGGCTAGTATATCCTTTCTTAGGTAAGGAGACCAAAACTGTACAGTACTCCAGGTGTGGTCTCACCAAAGTCCTATATAATTGCTGCAAGACTTCCTTACTCTTATACTCCAATCCCCTTGCAAACCAGAAGACAAAACTAATTGCTAAAATCACTTGTGTTCGATACAGAAATAATGTGGAAAGGTATATTTTTGTCCTGTCAACTGTACAAGATCTTGATCATTATTGTACTATATTGGAGGTCTCATTGTCATGTCACTAATTTTAACCTGCCTTGTCCCCTGCTTTACTACCTCTTCCCGTACTATACCAAGAACCGTGGTTTAAATTCCTAAAATCATGTTCATGCTAATGCGGATGCACACTCCAGCTCGATGTACATTGCAGTGCAGTGACGCTTTTTTGTGTCCCTTCTGAACAATCGTAGCTTTTTGATATCTTTCCCAGAGCAGCGTGAACGATGCCATTGATAGTGCAAGTTGATTTTTCATAGAATCATAGAATAGTACAGAACAGATGGAGGCCATTCGGCCCATCGAGTCTGCGCCGGCTCTTTCGAAGAGCAATCCAGTTAGTCCCACTCCCCGGCTCTTTCCCCATATCCCTACAATTTTTTCTCCTTCAAGTATTAATCCAAATCCCTTTTGAACGCTACTCTTGAATCTGTTTCCTCCACCACTTTCCAGTATATTTTGCACAGCAGTATCTGGTGCACATGAAGCAGAAAGTATTATTCCAATCATGGGCAACTTGGTGTTTAGCTTTCTCTACGTGCATGCCACTGTCTGTGACAATAAAATTATTGGAACGGCACTACTTAGTGTACAAGGACTCAAACAAGAGATGAAGGTGCTGACAATTTTTTGCTCTGTCTTCAAAACCGTGACACTCAGAATTGCTACCCACCGAAAACTATCAAGGTAATAGCACGAGCAATTTAGTAACTATGGCGGTTGGAAGAAAAGTAAGCAGATCTGCTGAACACTGCAAAATAACAATATTACTGAACATGGAAAAACAAGTAGTGGCCAGTAGCAAACTTGAAGTAAAACTAACCCCCCCCCCCTCAAATGCTACAGATGACATACATCTTAGAAAGCCTTTAGCTGAGATTGGACTTTGACCGCCCCCCCCCCGCCCCCCGCTACACACACTAAAAAGTATAAAAGCACTGATCCAGATGGGTGACGCATTGTGGAACTGATTACACGCTTCAGGTAGAAACGCCTTGCTGTGTAGTTGTTATAGATAATCAGCATTGTGGAAGGAGCATTGAAAAGATAAAACTCAAGTTGAATAACCAGACACAAATGGCAGTACAACTGCATAGTTATTAAATTTTTGACCATTCAAAGACAAAAGAAAGAAACGAGCACTGCATTTTAAATCCATTTCTAAGAATATATATGAGGATGACTGTGGTAATGATGGGGGAGCATCCAACACAAGAGTTCGACTGGATACTATTATTGCTCACCTAAAAAAAAAACATTGATGCAATTATCGTGGTTTTATAAGCAATATGTCATGCCTTATAAATCTACCAGAATCATTTGGGAAGATAAATAAATTAGTAAATGAGGGCTGCCTAATGAATATCATTTACTTTGATTTTTCAGAAGGCATTTCATAAGGTTCTATATGTGAGGCTTCAAAGCAGATTAGGCTCTTGGGATTAACAGTAAATTATTTAGTTTAATTAGAAGTGGGCTAGGCAAAAGCTGATGCTAACTATAAGAAGCTCTGGGGCAGTAATTGAGTAAACCAGAACCGAATTTGTTTTCTTTTGAGACAAGAAGCTTTACAGGGGAAATGATTTGGGTCTTTAAAATGCTAAGAAACATGGATGATGTAGATGCAAGCAAATCATTTCACTTAGACTGTGATCATAGAACTAAAATGCCTCAAGTCTGCAATAGCAAAATACTGCGGATGCTGGAAATCTGACATAACAACAGAAAATGCTGGAAATACTCAGCAGGTCAGGCAGCATCAAGGAGAGAGAAACAGAGTTAACGTTTTGGGTCGAGAACCGTCCTCGACCCGAAACGTTGGCTCTGTTTCTCTCTCCTCGATGCTGCCTGACCTGCTGCGTGTTTCCAGCATTTTCTGTTGTTATTTCAGGCCTCAAGTATGGTTAAGTTTAAATAATCATCCCACCTCACAGAAAACTGAATATATGGAATCAACTCCTAGCAAAAGCAATTAATGCTAAATTTACTAACTCCTTTAATAGATATCTGATTTAAGAAAAGGATTACATGGTACAAGGGTTGACCTAGATGACTACAGCTTTTTGATCATTCATTCTCGGTGTAAGGGGGCGTGTCTCAGACGGTGCTGGTGCGAGGATAGGCCTTCGTTGCCTATACTATTGCTTGCTCTGGTCTCCGGCCAGCCTTTTTGCAATAAGCACCTGTGAGTGGTTCGACCCACTCGCCCTTACGGTTCTGACACCTGGACTTAGATGCAAGGAGCAGTAATGCAGAGAAAAACTCAAATAGACCCGGTTGAATAGCACGAAATGAATATCTTTATTGCATGGCGTCTAAAATCATGAAATACATGTCATAGGCGCAGATCAAAGAGAGTACAAGTTTACACACGTTCATAAAACTTGGTCTATGGAAATGGAGAACACACGGCACATCGTAAAAAGGGGAACACATTATACCTTAACCTTATAAAAACCACCCTCCCTTAACAATACCTAAACTACGTCTGGATTTGTAGGATCGGAAAACATGCTCACCACTCGGCTTACTTCGGAAATTTTAAAATGAGGCACTCAGCTCGTTTCGCTGCAGCGCCTGACTGTCACGTGTTTGGAAGGGTTTCTGCACCCCACTTGTTTACTCTCGCTGCCGCGAAAGGCAAGCCAGACTCCCTGATGTCATGAAGCAGTCGATGGACTCAAACCGTCTTAGAATTCAAAGAAGAATCTTCCTGTATTACGGTACATGTAGAAGTCGGTAGAATTCAAAGATGAGTTCTGTCGTTATATTTTCGGGCGCGGTCGGGGTTTACTGACCGTGGCGGCACGCGGAATTTCATCTCGTCTTTCTTCTCGTCTTTCTTCTCGTCACTCGGGCCTCCGGGTCCGGACACCGTTTACCGACACTCGGGATGGTGTACCCTGTTACTTGCCCTTGTCGAGGCGGCTCGTACCGATTGAGCTCCACCCAACACTCGAATAACCGACCAGCACGGCTGAGAGTCAAGAGTCAAGAGAGTCCAGAGAAAAATCAAGAGGCTGACAGTCCAGGAGAGAGATACAAGAGAGTCAAGAGAATCAAGCGAATCCAGAGCCCAGAGTCAAGGAAGAGAGCGATGGACATTTGTCCTCTATAGTTATACTGTCATGTCGGGCTTATCTCCCGCTCAAATCTAAATGTTTATCCTTTGTGTGATTTTGGTGCTCAAAACTCCCAGCATGGGGCGATTATCTTCTTAACGGGTTTCGGTAGCACCTGAAACTGGCCAACTATCCGTTAATGCCTTCTCCATTGTTGAGCCAGCCAGGATGTGTATGAATCGTCTCCTCAACTGGTTTTGGGCCCCCCCGAATACTGGCTTAATCACCCGCCAATGTCTCTCTCATTGTTGAGCCGGGGGGGGTATTTGTGTATTGATGTGTCTAGATGGGTTCTCGATGGCCCAGTTCAATGATCCTTACTGTGCGTAGGAAACGATTCCAGCACTTATATCATTGCTATTGTTCAAAATGCAAACGGGTTGCATCCTGTCTTTATCAATGTGTACCGAGTATGATCCAATCTCATACTGAATGTATATTCGACGCCATCTTGTCTGCCCACTGTGTCTCTGGAAGCTTCTGCCACGATGCGCGGCGGCCATTTTACAGGCTTCTGTGTCCTTTATTATCAGGACAGCATTTCGTTTAATAAAACTGATCAATTGAATCTGCTTCTCTCATGTTATTTTGAATCGCGATAATTGCGAAACTCTACATCGGGATGTGGGCTTCACTGGCAAGGCCGATATTTATTGCCCATCCCTAGTTGCCGTGAAAAGGTGCTGGTGGGCCTTCTTCTTGAATCGCATAGCAATTCGATGCAACGGAGAGCCACTTCAAAGCGCAGTTCAGAGTCAACCACATGTGGGACTGGAGTCACATATTGGCCAGACCTGGTAAGGACAGCTGGCTTCCTTCCCTAAAGAACATTAGTGAACCAGTTGGGTTTTTATGGCAATTTGACAGCTTCATGGTCACGTTTTACTGATACAACCTTTTTTTTATTTCCAGATTTTTTAAACTGAATTCAAATTCCCAAACTGCCATGGTGGGATTTGAACTCACATTATTTGGATTATTAATCCAGGCCTTTGGTACCTTTTGAAGTTTTACTGCTTGAGCTAGACTTGACTTGCTCTGTGATTTGGGAGAAATAGATTTGATATTTTACTTGCAAGACTAAAAGGGCTGTTAACATAAAACAGAAGTATACCTATTTTCTCTGTAATTAAAGACCCACTAACAAATTTGAGGAACGTATGGCTTTGAAATGTAATCCCTGAATATACTAACAAGGCATTAGTCACAGAGAAAAACAGTCAATCTGCTTTTTAAAATTTCAATCTCCAAGGCACAAGTCAGGAGTGTGATGGAATACCCTCCACTTGTGTTGATGAGTGAAGCAGCAACAACACTCAAGAAGCTCCAGGACAAAGTAGTCCACCTTATCGGCACCCCATCCACTAGCTTAAACATCCACTCCCTCCACCACTGGCATACCGTGTCTGCAGTGTGTACTATCTACAGGATGCACTGCAGCAACTCGCCAAGGCTTCTTCGGCAGTCGCTCCAAAACCCATGACCTCCACCACTTAGAGGGACAGGGTAGCAGGTGCATAGGAACAGCATCAACAACGACAACAACTTGTATTTATATAGCGCCTTTAACATAGTAAAACATCTCAAGGCGCTTCACAGAAGTATTAAAAGACAAAACAATTGACACTGAGCCACATAAGGAGAAATTAGGACAGGTGACCAAAAGCTTGGTCAAAGAGGTAGGTTTTAAAGGAGGAAGGAGAGGTAGCGAGGCGGAGAGGTTTAGGCAGGGAATTCCAGAGCTTAGGGCCTCGGCAACAGAGGGCAAAGTTACCTCAAAGTTACCCTCCAAGTCACATAGCATACTGAATTGCACATATATTGCTGTTCCTTCACCGTTCAAAATTCTGAAACTCTCTCCTTAACAGCATTGTGGGTGTACCTTCACCACATGAACTGCAGCAGTTCAAAAAGAAGGCCCACCACCAGCTACTCAAGTGCAACTAGAGATGGCCAATAATGTAACATTGCTAATGTAACACCCTTATTTAAAAAGGGCAGTAGACAGAAGGCTGGAAACTATAGACCGGTTAGCCTAACATCTGTGGTAGGTAAAATTTTGGAGTCCATTATTAAGGAGACAGTAACGGGACATTTGGATAATCATAATTTAATAGGACAAAGTCAGCATGGTTTTATGAAGGGGAAGTCATGTTTGACAAATTTGCTGGAGTTCTTTGAGGAAGTAACACACAGGGTGGATAAAGGGGAACCAGTGGATGTGGTGTATTTAGACTTCCAAAAGGCATTTGACAAGGTGCCACACAAAAGATTATTGCTTAAGATAAAAAATCACGGGATTGGGGGTAATATTCTGGCATGGATAGAGGATTGGCTATCTAACAGAAGGCAGAGAGTTGGGATAAATGGTTCATTCTCAGACTGGCAATCAGTAACTAGTGGTGTTCCGCAGGGGTCAGTGCTGGGTCCCCAACTCTTTACAATCTATATTAACGATTTGGAGGAGGGGACCGAGTGTAACATATCAAAGTTTGCAGATGATACTAAGATGGGAGGGAAAGTAGTGAGTGAGGAGGACATAAAAAATCTGCAAGGGGACATAGACAGGCTAAGTAAGTGGGCAGAGATTTGGCAGATGGAATACAATACTGGAAAGTGTGAGGTTATGCACTTTGGCAGGAAAAATAGTAGAGCAAGTTATTATCTAAATGGCAAGAAACTGGAAAGTACTGAAGAACAAAGGGATCTGGGGGTCCTGGTGCACGAAACTCAAAAGGTTAGTATGCAGGTGCAGCAAGTGATTAAGAAGGCCAATTGAATGTTGGCTTTCATTGCTAAGGGGATAGAATATAAAAATAGGGAGGTATTGCTTCAGTTGTACAAGGTATTGGTGAGACCGCACCTGGAATACTGCGTACAGTTTTGGTGTCCATACTTAAGAAAAGACATACTTGCTCTCGAGTCAGTACAAAGAAGGTTCACTCGGTTAATCCCGGGGATGAGGGGATGGACATATGAGGAGAGGTTGGGTAGATTGGGACTCTACTCATTGGAGTTCAGAAGAATGAGAGGCGATCTTATTGAAACATATAAGATTGTGAAGGGGTTGGATCGGGTGGATGCGGGGAGGATGTTCCCGATGATGGGTGAAACTAGAACTAGGGGGCATAGTCTTAGAATAAGGGGCTGCTTTTTCAAAACTGAGATGAGAAGGAACTACTTCACTCAGAGGGTGGTAGGTCCATGGAATATGCTGCCCCAAAAAGCTGTAGAAGCTACATCATTACATAAATTTAAAACAGAAATAGATAGTTTCCTAGAAGTAAAGGGAATTAAGGGTTACGGGGAGCCGGCAGGAATTTGGACATGAGTCTAGGTTCGAATCGGTCATGGCCCTGTGGGCAGCGTAGCGGGCCCAGGGGCTGTGTAGCCTGATCCTGCTCCTATTTCGTGTGTCGAATTCTGTTAGGTTCAGGAGATGGTTCTGTGATAGTAGATTGGCGGTTATGATCAGATCAGCCATGTTCTTATTGAATGGCGGAGCAGGCTCGAGGGGCCAATTGGCCTACTCCTGCTCCTATTTCTTCTGTTCTTCTGTTCTTATAAATGCCAACCTTGCCAGCAACGTCCACATCCCGAGAATGAATAAATAAAAAGGAAAAATCTTGCAGATTCTAGGAATTAAATGCAAATTGTTGCTTTGACAGTCAACTGTAACTTGTTAACTACCTTGTCTCCATTCAAGTGGCCCCTTTACTTTTGTTCCGTTATTGTTTCCCATATACTCAGCCAGCAGTAATAAGTAATTTGACTTCATAATTTCAAGAAAGCTAATTGTCAGCAATCTTCTCACAGTAGTAATGACTGATGCATTGAGAAACATTCATTTTAATGGTTGTTTCTCTTGAGAAAATAGTAGCAGTTAATGAATGCTGGGACTTAGGCATTAAAATTTGATGAATGAATTCTTTACTTGATGTCAAAATAGTAGGACGATTCTCCACGATTTTCCAGACAGAAAGCTCTGAATGTTATCCTCAGCTGGACCACCTGGAGGAGGCGTTTACCCACGGCGAAGGAAGAAAGATTGGAGCATGAGTCATGAGATGCTGTTGATTGTTCCCTAGTTGCCTTTTATAGAGTTATATTTCTAGAGAGAGAGGCAGGTCTGCAATTCTTTGTTAATAAACTGAATATCCTAGCAATCTCTGCTGGAACTATTCTGATTAATATGTTATGTTTTAATTCTGCTACACTGTTCATCTATCGTCTCTCCTTACCAGCTCTTTTAAATCTCTCCCTCTCTCTTGTTATGTAAATGTATCCATGTGTACCTATGTATACGGTCTCCAAAATATTTAGTCAGGTAAATCAGATTTCATTGATGCACTTATGAGTCATATTGTTCTTGGTCTGTCTCTTGCTGATGGAATGACCTTTTGGATAGGAATGTGCGTGCCTGTAGAATGTTTTTCACACTGCTTCACTGTTGCTTGTCATCTAACGGTTTCCTAGTAACCTTTATAACTTCAGTTGTTTCTATGTTTGCTGCTCTGAATCTTAAAGAAGTGTAGTGGATAATGATTTTGAATGAATGCTTTCAGAATAATGTTAGCTTCCCTGATTCTGGAAAGCTAGCCAGATTTGGGGTGTATAGCCAGAGGGGTAGTTTGTAAATCTCAGGAGGTGGTAATGCATTTGTGTGAGGCATTGATATGGTTACATCAGGGGGCATTGTGAACAATTTTGGTCACCTTAAAACATCAAGGACAACCCGCCATTATTAACAGTGCAAAAAAGGGCAACCAAATTGAGCTGCAGCTTAAGGTATTTGAGATATGAGGGGAGGTTGAAGAGCCTGGGATTGTGGAGAAGAGAAGGCTCAAGCGGTTATTATTCAGGTATTTGTGATCCTTACATGAATAGATAAATTGAGCCCTGATTATGTGTTTGAAATTACCACGGACTTTATAACAAGGGGACATCGGCTCAAACTTAGAAGAGACTGTTTAGATTTAACCGACTGGGTGGAACAGATTGGGTGGAGAGGGATCAGAGGTGGATAGCATGGACTAATTTAAAGGAGAATTGGGCATATAAGGGAGAATTGAATAGATATTTGAAAGAGTAGTATTCAAGTTTGTCACCAGCTTTATGGACTGCAGAGTCTTTTCTGGTCCTGAACTTTGATATGTCTCTTTATGGGAGTCATTTGACTGTTTTTATTGTGTATATTATATATAGGACTATTATTTGGGATAAAAATCATTGTTATTGATTGGTTTTCTGTTGGCGGGAACAGGGATATATATTTGAAATTAATTCACAGTTGGATAGTTTTTAACTATTTCCATTTAAAAACCATTATCAAACTGTCATTTTGTGCTGTGATTGAATGTGTCACTAGTACAAGCCTACCTGAGCTCTACCCAGTATGACACTAAAGATTGGCAGGATCCACCACAAAAGGCCCCGGTGAAATCACTGTGTACCAATTACGCTTTCTCTTCAATTTTAAGACTACAGCTGTTTTTCTTTTTATCACTGTAGCCAATGCTGTCACTTTAGCTATACATTTACCACAACACCTGCAATATCTATCACAGATTATGGAAAATGAACATGCATGCCACAGGGTCAGTTTTTCATTCCTATATGAGGGCTGGAGACATTATTTGACTGAATCTAATGTGTCTGAATCGAGTCATAATTGGAGGTGAGTATTTAAGTTAATGGTTTGAATTGGGAAAATATTTTGAAATGGGCTCAATGTCGGACGATTACTTTGGATGCACCTGTTCTTTTATTAAAAGGATATGGTACACTTTGTATCTCCGTATATTTGTGCTGGAGTTTGTAGTTAATGTTTTTGAAATTAGCAGCAGTGTTTGTTTCACTGGAAGGAAGAAAATTCCAAAGATTGTTTATTTCGGAGGGCTTGGGGTGGGGGAGGGTGAGAAACAACAGGAGAGAAGTTGCAGGCAGCTCAGGCAGAACTTCAGTCCCTCCAACACCTTGATGTTTTTCGAGCTCCATTAGTTCCCTGTCCTCAGTATATCAATTTTCAAAATCCTTATCCTTGTCTTCAAATCCCGACACAGCCCCTTCCTACCTCTCCGACTTCCTCTGTCTACGCCACCATACTTAGCTCTGGTCTACTGCATTTTGAGTCACCCTCCTGAACTCTCTTTTTTCTGCTCAGGATTGATTCCCAGCTATGAAGAATCTTGGGGCATTTAGTTACTTTAAAGGATCTATATAAATGCAAGTTGTTGTTGTTGTTCTCATCTATTGAGTATGTACTCTGTCGTTGCCTCAGATGTCTTTTTTTTATGGATACTTTTGTAGGATTGTATCTATTTGCCATCAATGGGCTGATCTTCCGAATGCTCACTGCAAGCAGGGAGCCTCGCCCACCAGTCCAATGGCATGTTGCACATGATATGCGTGGACAGTAGGCGAGGTTCCCCACTGGCTGCACTTATTAGGAAAATTGGCCTTTATGCATCTGTCCGATTCCTTGGCAGTTTGATAATGGAGATGTGTCTGGTTTTTAGTCTAGTGGCAGGTATATATCAGACTTCTCTGGTAGTTTAGTAGCATCTGATTCCCTGCCAGTTTAGTGGTGATATTTATCTTTTATTCTGGAGATGCAATGGAAGTTTATCCATGTACATACCACCTTTGATTGATTTGGATTTGGTATATTGAAATGACAATCTAAATCCATATCCAATTCAGTATGGATTAATCTAAATTCCTATCTCCAGCACTAACACTAATTAAAAATATTGGATCTTTGAACCAGGTTATGGGCTATAGTAATGTCCTTCCCCATCGCCGGCAAAAAACAATTCCCTTATTTCTGTTGACAGCTTTGTGAAAGATGGGTTTCTCCTGTAGGTTAAACTAATGTTGACTTAGTCTGATTTCCCTTCTGCCTCACCACCACCTCCCAATGGATAATCCAAGCTCTTAGTTTAACAGTTCTTACATTCTGCGATAAACACTCCAGCACTGAGACAACATTGACTTTTTCTCCCAACTTGAACTATCTGGATTGGTCCTCCATTAGAGATGCTCCAGATGCCAGATGATGCAGACTCTTTCCAATAAATGCTCCATGACTTAGCGAATGCATCCACTACTCTTGATAGATGCTGCAGGGTTTTAATAATTCTGATTATTACTTATATTAAGTCCCAGATTACATGGACGTCCTTCTGACTGAATATGATTTTTTTTGTCTTGTAAGTTATCTGAGTCCTATTTGTATTCATCTGAGTGTCATAAAGTCAGTAAAATTGTTATTTTTGCCATTTCCAATAATATTTTGGTTTAAAATGGTCAAAAGTTTATTTTTAAAGGCAAAATGTAATTCTTCCATAGCCAAATCAAATGTTCACCTTTTGGCACTCCAGTTTGCCCAGGCCTAATGTTTGATGTTTTTGCTTTGTGACTGTGTCAGGCCAGACCAGGCCAGGCCAGCCTGAGAAGTACTCAGGGATGACTAAAAAAAGGGCATATTTCAAAAAATAGTTGTTGAGAAGCTAGGATGCCAAACTAGAGGACCAGGCCTGATATCAGTGGCCAAGGAAGTCTGATATGTACAGAGACCTGAAATGTCATGCATGCATGGTGTGCCAAAAAAATATCAGAAGGACAAGTGGAAAAAATGGGTTCTAGGTAAGGAACAAAACTGAAGACTTGGGGACCTGAGCAAAGGACCCAACTTATTGGATGGATTTCCAACAGGGCACGGATATATATTATGAGTGAGTTTAAATAATTGTTTTATTTTGATTTTAAAATGCATGAAATCAACTGAGGAAATAAAATGCTATTCAAAAAAAAATTAGGATAATTGCCTGAGCAATTTAATTGGCTTGTTTTGTGGGAGTTGCTGGTTCCAGTTTGGTACCTTTGAAAAAAGAATTGAGTGATTTTGCGAGGGATGCTGGGTCCTGATTGGTAGCTTTCGCTACGTGTATGTACTTGAGCATATCAGCATGGCTAACTTAACAACAGTTATTTGTGGTGTTCAGCCCATGGTGCTTCACACAGGCAGAGGAAAAAGATGGATGCTCGGCCAACGAAGGAGGTATTAGGAGGAGTTGCCAAGTGCTTGGCCAAAGAGGTGGGATTTGAAGGAGGGACGTAAAGGAGGAGAGGGAGACGGAGGGGGAGAGGTGGATGAGTTTAGTGAGGGAATTCCAGAATGTGTAGCCAAGGCAGCTGAGCGCATGGCCGCCAATGGTGGGGCAATGAGAGGAAGGGGAATGCACAAGAGGCACACGGAGGAAACATTTTTCAAAAGGCAGGAAATGGAAATTTTATACCAGATGTCTCAAATGTAGCCTTTCAGTTCTTGAAAAGTTCCTCATCCCTTGTCTTGATCACGAATGGAATCTTTTCCAGTTACTTAGTTAAGGCTTTTGTTTACTATGAGAGATCTTCGTCCAAACGTACACGTGGCAACACTTTGCATACTGAAAGGCTCATATATTATATGTTAATTAAAATCCATTCACACAGTGAGGATAATGTCTCTCCTGAACTTGTTAGTAATTCATCTTATAAAGCAGCAGGATGTGTAAGTGCTTCATAATCACATGTTCGTTGGAACTACATTTGTTCTTGTCAGCTTGAGAGGGACATTACGCTAAGAGCCTGCAGCTCCCCCAAGTTTGCACAGGTGACACTCTGAACTTCCCAACGTAGGGAGAGAAAATGCTGGCAATTTTTATTTTAAGAGTGCATCAGGCAGGTGGTGGACGCAGTGCTTGCACCATCCACCTGATGTCACCTGCAGGAGGGATTGATTGATTTTGGTGATTGGGCCATATTTGAATAAAATCGTTGAGCTACCATCATTAATCGGGCCCTGAAATCAGCTCGCTGATTGGTGGGAGGCAGGAAATCAAGCGGATGCTCTGTGGGGCTGAGCAGAGAAGGGAGACTTTAAGGAGGGCTGGCAATAGTGACAGTGAGTGGAACTTTTTTTGTGGGGCTAGGAGGAGCTCTCATGAAAAAAAAATTACCATCATGTTTCCAAGAGGTCCCTTTAACATGGCAGCAGGGAGATGCCAATTGTCCCCAATATCTTAAAAGAAGACTGAGATAAATATTTGTCTTACCACATGAGCAGAAATCTGGTGGAGAGGATCAATGAGATGAAAATCAGACAAGTAGGTGATCTGCTCTGCCAAATTATAACCCATGTTGTGAAAATGAAAATTTAACATTGTATTTTATAAGACAGGGCAAGGGACACTACATCATGGTGCTTTTCATGTTTCTGTATTGCCAAATTCATCAGCCAGAAGAGAGGAACCTCTTCCAGGAACTCGCCATTGCCATAAGAAAATATTATATTGGTCATTTCAATATTGTGGACAAAGAATGGGACTTGAATCAACTGAATGGTATTTTGAATTGGGATTAGGAAACTGGTGTGCTGCTTAAATGTTCTGCCCAGGGATGGAACTACCAGGGCTGATGATGGCTGCTCAGTGACTGATGCCATCCATTGATATCAATAAAGAATCTTCCCAACCTCACCTGGACCAGCGGACACCATTGACACTACCTTGTGATGGCATTGGTGTCCTCCTTATTTTCCTTGTCTCGACTTGTTCAGGCAAACACTTCAAATATGTATATTTGTAATTGTGCATAGATGCCTTTTTAATGTATTTAACATAGCAACAGGATTTGGTAAGAGACAACCGCAACAAAGGTTGATGTCTCATAAGTCAGACCTTGGTGTTCAGTGGAAGCATAGGTTTGGGTGGACGAGTAAGCTGTCTTACTTGACAACTATCAATAATCAATTAAGTGGAATCTGCACATGCTGTTAGACCCTATTTCCTCTTGAATGCTTTCTGTATTTAAAAAAAATAAACCTAGAATCAACCAAATATAAAAAATATTTTTAATTTGGTGTAAAAACAAACCTCATAATTGCTTTTGGTCAAGATGCATTCAACTAAAACATTTTGTCACTATGTATTATAGGTAAACACAGCGCATTTGACTAGTGAAAATTAATTAAAAATAAACACTTCATCGATTGAAAGCAATTGATATGAATATTCAAACTCTGCACAGACGAATATTTGAAAAAATAAACACATACATTCTGTGATCTAAATAACAACAGAGAATACCAAAATATGTTTGGTGCTTTCACCTTCATTCCAGATCATATCTTTGCAACTAGTCTGAAATATTTTTCTCTGAAGGGATTTTAAATGTCACAGGTCTGTTCAAGTAGATACACAGTCTGTGGACAAAAATTCTTGCAAAGGTGTATGTGCATTTGCCCAGGTATCCTGAACATCTCCTTTTGCCATTCACTCTGAAGGTTGGCTTTCTCATAGTCTTGTATTGACAGATGTCTGCATGTTTTTTGGCACCATGTCCTGACAGAGATGTACAAATGCTAGCTGATTCCCCTTTTGTTGTTTTGTAGCTCCATTGAACTGTGTGGGTCAGGCTTGTAGCTTATAAGTAAGAAGCATTTCTGTGTTAGTCCATTAATTTTTTTTAATGGTTTGTGTACACATAGTTCTAATCTATTTTAGAATTCTGAAAGTGATGAATCTAGTTAATTCCTTTTATCTCTGGCAAACAAGGTACTGACTCATCAATCCTTAATTACTGCTTGCCATTCAAATTTATGCACCATATATATCAACTGTCCTTCTTTTAAAACTGCAGCACGCACCAATAGTATCAACAGCAAGTGCACAATATGGATTACTGGGGAGTGCGGAAATAGGGCTGTCACTGACCGATCATTGAAGCACTTGCTGCATAAAGAACAAACCTGTTAAAATACCATTTACTCTTCTCTTCGACTCGTTTTTTTTTAACATATCCATTTCAAAAGAGAAGAAAATTACCAAACCCGACAAGATCATTAACTTTCAGAAGGTTTCTCCTTAACGACCCTAGGCTGTGCCAGAAGCCTGCAAGGTGGTTAGGAAAAATAAAACCGTGTTCTGTGTGGGAAATGTGAATCCCTGTAACGGAGTGATCCATGCCTGGTGTTAACAGCAGCCAGCTTTGCTTCGCTCACCCCTTCTGCATGTATTGTTGGACTCTCAAGAGGTTCTCATTGCCGCAGCATCACTAACAGCCTATAGCAGGCTGTGGGGTGGTTGGAAGAATGTGCTTCATAATACCGAGCATCATGGAGCTAACAGTTACTTCAGGAAAATAATTCAAAATATTAAGAATAGGAAACGTCGCCTTTTGGTCAACTAGATATCAAGGATTAAATGAACAGAAATCTGGGCCTCATCAGTGGTTCATCGTCTCAGAAGCGGTGAGTGTTTATTTTTAATACTGCTCAATCCTGAGACTGATTTTAAGGTCCAAGCTTCACTATATGATTTTGCAAATACCAAAGCAATTTCCAACTTTGTTGAGCCAAATAATGATTTGCTATGCACAGTTATGCAGTATTTGTTTATTTTAGATATTTCATAGACCAGGACAAGCAACATAGGAACAAAGCCTGGTCCTTAACGTGTACTGGCTGGGCATTTGTTGACAGTGATATATTCGGAATCCTAAATTCTACTGGCCTTCCTTGTTTTAACAGAACCGTTGCTGATGAATATTAAATATGGAATTAGACATTTCACACAATGTGGTATTCTTCAAGATGATACCAGAATGATGACACAAGAAGTAAATACTGCCAGCCTGATATGTATACACGATAGTCTAATAAAATAGACCATAATAATGCTGGGTTACTGTGATTTAAATTGCAGAAGTTAAGAACTGTGTGTTGCCATTTATAATACTTGATTTATCGGTTCATTTTCCAAAACCTAAAGTAGTGTATTAATTTGCAACTATCATCTTTATATATTACCAGTAAGTGCATTCTCAAAAGGTCTTTTGATAAACATGCTGTACCTGAGCCGTTGGATACGGGGTTCCTGTTCCGCGTCTTCCATTGCGACTGACAACCAATCACAGATTCGCATTAGTTTCATCAGTGAAAGGTTTTAACAGCAACATCAATTCGAGTTTCTACGTTTTACAGGTTTATGGTTCGCTATATTCTTTATATTCAAGTAGATATGAGAACTGAAGGAAAGTAGCCTTTTGCAAAGGCCAATTTTTTTTTACAAGTAAATGTACTTGTAAATATATTGGCAGCTAAGTTTCTCATTAAAAGTGACAAACGTTAATTCAGCCACAGTGAAATTCTTAACGTTGATATATATATGAGCTCATGTTAATTGTAGATGATTTTTAGATTCAGGTATTTAGTTTAGCGCACAGATGAAACGGTAATCATTGGGCATACAAATAACTTCTCAATCATTCATTTCAGCAGTTAACATAACATTAAAAACTTGAAATTCCAGCATCCGCAGTATTTTGCTATTAAAAACTTGATGTCTATCCTAATCTCAGGAAGACTGTTGGAAAAATCATTTTAAGTCTCATAACGAGCCATACCTGACATTGTTTTGGTGTGGCCTGTGGCAGTTAGAATAAGTCTCATTAAATAATTTAGGTATATATCTAAAGATACGGTTACAGAATTAAGTGGGGTTTAATTTCCAAAAGGACATGACAGCCATTTGTTTGTAAGTTGAACAATTGGAGTATTGTTCTGATCAGTGCCGCGGTCCCTCACAGCCAAATGTGATCGTTCCCTTTCTCCTCAGATAAACATACACCAGCCCTCATTTGAAATTCACTTCGTATTTTCTATAACCTTTATAATCGTATCTATATATGTCATTAAACACTTATTGAATTCGCTTTTTATTATAATTTGCCAATACAGCAATTGAGCATTGCTGTTGACTCCCAGAGCCATCCAGGGCGTGCGTTGTGCGGTTCTTACTGCATCATTTGATATCTTACAAAGTAGGTGGTGAAGAATTTAATAAAAGTAGTTTGAATCTTATAATCTGTGAGGAGAGTTTGTGGGTTCTCCATGAGCATCATTACTATTTGATATTTATGCTGTGCTGTAGAACAATTGTACAATTCTCAGCTCTATAATTAGCAACACAGCACTCGCATGTGATGCTTCATACTTGGAAACGGAAGTGTTGTTGGTGCACCCGTAACACGATCCTTTAATGTGTGAAGCATCGTATTTATTCGGCTCGAATTCAGTTCCTTCCGGGTTTATTTACTTCCTTAACTATGGCGAGGGTATTATTTTTATTCCATGTGTTTAAATATTGCACAAATTACAGGACGACTGTTTTGCCCCACCAGAAAAATATTCCAAGCCAAACATTGATCGAAATGTGTGTTCGTTCAAAGCTGCTTTTCTTCGAACGAGAGCCGCTTGCTTTTGTTTACAACGAGAAGATTGTTGTCCCGGGTATATTTGACGAGATTGAGCGTGTTGACAAATAACGGGACCAGGAAACCAAGAGCAGTGGAAAGGGTCAGAGAGTGCAGACAGAATTTGCAGCCTGAGACTGTCATCCTGTTGTCACCGCTCTGCAGCCTTCAGCCTGCCCACTGCCCACCACTTGAACCAGCACCGACTTGAATGTTAACATGCTCGAGAGCCAGCGTTCTCCTGACTTTCCCTGTCGGCTGCGGCGGTTTCCCGGTTGTATATTCTTCTGGGCTGTCGTTGAATAAACAACCCCACTGCACATCACAAACTCACCAATTTGGGTAAATGATATGAGAAAACGCTTGAGCTCATCAAGGTCTCGGGATTGACAGACGTCAATACTGATTGTATCCCGGAAATTGCTATTAAATTCACATCAAAAATAAATTAAGTTAAATATGAGAATCAATAAAAAAAAACTGGTGCCAAAATGAGGAAGCGAAAATGCAATTCTTCTATAATATTTGAAGTATCGGTTGCATCTTTGTGCAATAACTTCCAGTGATAATTGTGGTTTGTTTATTGCACAAAACGTTCCATTATTTTGATCTTTTAAGTAGTCAATGTTTTAAGAACCAGTGATGAGAATTGTTTACTTGAATATGTGTTTTTGATGGACATCCGTTTTAATGATTCCAGTTGGCATGCTGTGACGTAAACGAAACATAATGCACTGTATCCTTATCTTTAAATACAAATCAACCCAATACAAATCTTATCACGGGATCTCCATCTGAATATCATGCTGCTTGTATTGCCATGGCATTGCTTGAATAATCTCAGCTCTGTCTTTCTCCTTCATTGAACCATTTGCCTCTGCCCCAGCTCTTTCATACTTAAAAAACAGAGCAAATGTAGTTACTAAAAGTGCATAATTTTGACCATTATAGTATTTATTTGTTTTGAGATGTATAAGTTGATTTCAGTTCTTTTTTGTTGTAAAATGGAAGAATTTTGGAAAGAAACAGTGAAATTGAATGCAGAAACAAAGTTCAATAAGGGTGTATCCAAAAAGCCAGTAGACACAAAATATACTTTTAAGTGCACATATTTGTCGTGCACACAAAGGAAAGCTTGGCTTGGACCCATTTAAGTCACTCTGAAGCTGGCTGAAAGAGCCAGACCCTCCAGAACACAAAGTGTGGCTGTCTTCTGACAGATAAAAATGTTTACATGTGCCACCGTTATTCTAGTGCAGTAAATAATCTCTGAGGTAAATTGACAATGACTATTTAAATTAAATACTCAGTACTCATGTAGAGATAAACATTACATTTGGATCTGAAGTCTTCTAATCTGGCCACTTCAGGCCCATTTGGAAAACAACAGTTCTATTCTAATTTAGATCATTTCATGTTTGATTGCCTCAATCCCTTTAGCAAAAGAGGAAGAAAATTCCCATTTACAATGCATTTTTACATTAGCTTCCACCATTACAGTGGCTGGCATCTTCGGATGAAACCATAATCACTCGTCTTGGGTCATTTGTTTTTAAAAGATCTGTGCTGATTGTAAGTGGTTCAGTTAAACTCCAATTTGTATTAGTCCTTTTTTCAATGCAAGTTATGGCGTTTATTTAAATCAGCAAACACAATAAGAAGTCTAAAAATTGTGCTCACTAAGATTAAAAGAAAAGAGTCAAGTTGTTCTACAGTACTTCTTATTTTATAATGTGTATGCCAGACTTGCATACAGATCCCTCTGGGCCGCAATCTTTTATATTTGTGCCACAATAAGCAAACCATAGTCTTCCTTAATTTGTTCTGATAATTAGTGTTAAACAAGTCTATCCAAGTCTTGCAGGCAAAGCTTCACGTCCTCAGTTAGCACCAGTGGAAAATTTAAATAACTTCAGGAGCATTGTTAAAGTAGAAATTCTCCATGTTGTGCATGGGTAGAGATTTCTAATGAGTTTCTTTTAGTTTTTCCCTTTCACTTGAAACATACAACAGTAGGGCTCTGCAAATATTTCAATTTGAGCACAGGGTAATCAATACCACTTCTAATACCCGCTGTGAAGCCTTACACTAAGTATTGTACTTTCTTGCTTCCGTGCGGAATAAATCCAGATATCTATTTAGGACTGAAGTCTTTTACAGTCCTTCTTATTGCTTGTCAAACCTCTTACTTCTGTCATCAGCAACTTTAGAGATTACGTTCCCTCTACCCAAATCATCTGATCTATATATACCAAGAACAAAAGCATTCACTGCTGGGGTGCACCACTCCATCCCTTCTCCAATCTGAGTCATTTACCCGAACTCTTTCTATCCATCAGCCAGCCTTCTATCCATGCTGCTACATTTCCTCTTACACTGTATGCCTGAATTTATCCAATAAGCCTCTTGCGCCTTATCACAGGCCTTCTGAAAATCCAAATACTCTACATCTACATTCCCTTTATTGACCCAATCAGTCACTTCTACCAAAAAAAGTAATTTGTCTTGCCTTTAACAAATCTGCATTGACTGCCCATTCCCTGCTAAATACTTATTAATTTGATCTCAAATTATGGATTCTAAGAGTTTGCTCACAATTGACGTTTGACTAACTGGTCTATAGTTACCCAGTTTAACATTCTCTCCTTTCTCGAACAAGGGTGTTACATTGACTACTCCCCATTACTACAGCACAATTTGCATATTTAAGGAGCCAGAGCTATCTCCTCTCTGACTTCTGTCAACCGGATAGGCTGCATCCCGTGGATTAAAGCAGGGACAGGGTACTGGATTTGAATGATCAGCCCGGATAGGCTGCATCCCGTGATTAAGCAGGGACAGGGTACTGGATTTGAATGTTCAGCCTTGATCGGATTGAATGGTGGAGCAGGTCTGTCGGGGAATGGCCTACTCCTGCTCCTAGATTCTATGTTTCTATGTTTATCCCATCAGGGTTCAGTCTCCAGTGACCTATGTACCTTGAGTTTTACTATTTCTTTTAGAACCAGTTCTTTTTCGATAGTTATCTCTAATAAGTGTTCCATATCCTCCTCTAGAATAACTTTATTGTCACTTCAACCATCGTTTATAAAAACTGATGCAAAACATTTATTTAATATCGCCACCTTACCTTCATCCTCCACAAATAGATCTCCTCCTTCATCCCTGAGCAACCTCTTTTTTAATTATTCTTTTACTTCCTATATGCTTATAAAAGCTTTTACTATTTCAATTTATATTATCTGCAAGTCTTTATTTGTGTTCCTTTTAGCCCTTTTCACTGCGCTTTCTATATTCCTCATGATTATAGAAACATAGAAAAATAGGAGCAGGAGTAGGCCATTCGGCCCTTCAAGCCTGCTCCGCCATTCAATATATTCATGGCTGATCCTCTATCTCAATACCATATTCTCGCTCTCTCCCCCTACCCCTTGATGCCTTTTGTGCCTTGTTACTATTGTTGCCCCAATCTTCACAAACCCCTTTTTAAGTTTCAGTTTAGCTTTAATCTATTTATCCACAGAACTTAATACTTTGATGCATTCACCTTTTGCCTGATAGGAATATTTTTTTATCTTGCACTCTCTGATCTCATATTTGAAGATTTCACACTGCTTATCTGTCGACCTGTTTACTAACTTTTCCACGCAGTTCATTTGGGCCAGATCCCCTTTTATCTGTCTGGACTTTGAACCTAACTATGTTGAGGTCAATATTTTGCAATTATTTTCCTACCCTCACATCAGTTATTTGCCCCACTTAATTTCCCAGAACTAAATCAATCAATGCTTCTTTCTTTGGTGGACAAGAAACATACTGACCGAGGAAGCTGGATCCTTTCTAAAAAAATATTCCCCACTTCAACTACATGTACTACCTTTATTCCAGTCTACCTTAGACTAATCAAAATCACCCAGTATTATTTTCTTGTTGTTTTTGCATAGCTCTCTGAACTGACTGCAAATCTCCATCTCTATCTTATTTCCACTGTTTCTTGGCCTATGATGCACACAAGAATTGCACCATTTCCCTTCCTATTCCTTAACTCTACCCGTATGGATTCTGTCTTAAGACAACCCCGTAGGATATTCTTATGCTCTCGCACTGTGATAGAATCCTTAACTAATACTGCCACCCCATCCCCTCTTCCCCCTCCCCATCTCTCCTGTTATAAATGTTATAATAAACAATATTGTTCCCAGTTCAGTCCAAACCTAAGCCATGTCTCCATTATAGCTACTATGTCATATTCTCCATAGTTATTAATGCTTCTAACTCTTCATCTTTGTTTAAAATGCTTTGTGCATTCACATACATGCCACTCAATCGGACTCTTTTTTTTAGAACATTGGGCTAGAAATTGTGTAGCGCCCTGTTTGGGGCGATAACTTTTGCGGGAGCGCAAAAGTATCGGCAGGCGCTACCCAATTCTAACGGACGCGAACTTCCGGTTTAGCGCTCCAGGAGGGAAGTGGAGCACTAAATCAAGCGCTACCACTTCCCTTGGAGTGCTAAACCAGGCAAGAGGGGCGGTAGCGGCAGAGAGCTGCACAATGTCCAGTGCAGCGCTGCTGGGATCAGAGGCTCCTTCCCTCCCTTAAAGGGAAGGGCCATTGCTGCAGACTCTGCAAGAAAACAAATCCCCTGATTGCTAATGGTACTTACGATCGGCGCCAGTCAGCCCCAAGCACTCTAACAGAGTGCATGGCTGATCAAGCGCGGCACCTGAAAAATAGAAAAAAAAGCAGAGTCTTGATGAAACATTTTTCACCTACCTCACCGGCAATCCCTTTAACTACCGCTCCCCAAATGGCCATCCGCAGTGACAACGCCTCCTGCAGCTGCCGGTGTTGACGCCCGGCGATGCTGTGGGGGCAGAAGCCAAGTTCACATCCGGGGTGGTACCAGGGCGCTGCGCACTGGATGACGTCACGATCTCCGGGGCGCAGGAGATCATGGCGTTAGCTGCAGGGGAAGTTCGTGGGTGTTGGCACTCTCGCTGCACCCGGTCGCAAAGCCGGTAGTGCCCCGTTAACGCCCCCCTGAGGCGCTAATGGGAGGCGCAGAGGAGGCCAATTTCTCCCCCATTGACTTCTTATTCCTGGTTTTCTTATTTAATTTGGTGATATCCCTTGTCCATTTACAACAGTGCTTTTATTTATCTTTACCCCATTGCCTGTTTCTTTACCTTTCTCCTCTGATAGCATTTTCCTCAATATTTATTTCAGGTAAGCCTCTGTTTCTATTCTAATAGCTTTGCTAACTGTTCTCATTCTTGAGTCTCAAACCCAGAATTTCCCACTCTCCCGAGCTATCTTTAAGGAAATGAAATCATGAATGTTGAATTAGTAAGAATTTTCTTACACCTACATTCACACCTACACCCATCTTCTATGACAGAGAGCCACTTCATAATTGACTGGTGCAATCTTTAACCAGAATACTGAGGTAACATGATAATACCTTTACTTTGACCTCTCATAGAAATGAGGGTTTAAATACATTTGGATTATCCAAGGTAAATTCTCAGCACATGTCTGGATCAATTTCATGGAGAAGTAAGATTGAATCCTCCGCAGTTGTATACAGAAAAGATAGAATGGCAAACTCTGTGCCTCTCTCTCTCTCTCATCTGAAACAGGAAGAGGGACAGAAGGCTCTCTTTCTCTCCATGCAGAGGGAGACTGTGGGAGACTCTGGATAAGGCCTGTACCAGTGAAGGGTAATGCCAATCACTTCAAAGACTGCTCATTTGTAAAGTGAGTTAGGCCCATATCAAAGGGAAAAATTGCATGTTTTTATCATTTTGACAATGCGAGGAGTGAAAGGAAATTATATTGAATCACATTGAAAACTGTATTCTGCTTCTTCATAAATGGCATGTAACATAAGCCAGTCCCATTGGTTCAAATTGAGCTTGTCTCACTAGCATGCTCACCAAGCCCCTTTTTGAAAATTGTTGATCTTTCACACATGTGCCAGATCACAGTATCTAGTAAGGGGATGGAGGAGAGGGAGCAGTGATGGATGGAGAACGGTTGTGTGGCACTGGGCTAGGGCTAAATTTTCTTTCAGTGGGAGGAACAACAACAACAACTTGTATTTATATAGCACCAAGTCACTTCACAGAAGTATTATAAGACACAAATTTGACACCGAGCCTCATAAGAGGAAATTAGGGCAGATGGTAGGTTTTAAGGAGCGTCTTAAAGGAGGAGAGAGAGGTAGAGAGTCGGAGAGGTTTAGGGAGGGAATTCCAGAGCTTAGGGCCTTGGCAGCTGAAGGCACAGCCACCAATGGTGGAGCGATTAAAATCGGGGATGCTCAAGAGGGCAGAATTAGAGGAGCGCAGATATCTCGGGGGGTTGTGGGGCTATTGGGGATTATAGAGAGGGGCGTGGCCATGGAAGGATTTGAAAACAAGGATGAGAATTTTAAAATTGAAGTGTTGCTTAACCGGGAGCCAATGGAGGTAAGCAAGCACATGGGTGATGGGTGAACAGGACTTGGTGCGAGTTAGGACACGGGCAGCCGAGTTTTGGATGACCTCAATGTTAGAGAGTGGGTTTTCAGTACAGGATGGTGCTGAGTTACTTCCGAGTGAGGGGCTGGAAGTAACTTGTGGTGTTTCTGATTTCAGCTCAATGGGGAGGAGAGTTGTATCATTTATTTTGCTTAGTGTGGGGGAGGATTGTGAATAGTGGAGGTGAAGGGGCCATGATATCTGCTGACTGGGGAATGCGAAAATACGGAAGATTTCCAGTTTGCTTTGTTTCTTACCTTGGTTCTGGCTGTTGGGAAGAGGAGTTTACTGTTATCTCTGCTCATTAAGGGTAGGGCTGGTTTTAAGGGTAGGGGCGGTTGGGTGTGGCCACAATCTATGGTCAGTGGAGCGGGGGTTGGGGGCACAGATTGATCTATGCGCGTGGGGGAAGATTTCCCGACTGCCCCCGTGAATGTTTCCATGGCGCTGTATTATTGGCGACCCCTTTCTTTGTGAGAATCCCGAAGAATCCTGTACCCTTTCGGGGGAGAGAGTTACCCCACGTTGAGGGGAAAGGATTTTTTGCTCTGTGGGTGGGACTGTGTTCTAAGGTGGGACATTCTGTACTGAATGGGCTGGGTATTATCTATGACTTATGGCAGTGGAATGAATTCTGGTAAGCGGTGAGGGTGGGGTGGGGTACAATCATTCTCCCGTGGCTTGCTTGCAGATTTATGGGGGCCTACTAAATAGGTGCGTGTTCAATTGTTGAAGTGGATCTTTCATAGTTCTTCCCCTGTTTCTTTACTTTGTAATTCATTGCTGTGGATAGTTGCTGATTTAGTGCATGTGGTTTTACATTTTGCGATTGTTAACGTTTTGCCCTGTACAGCTTGGTGCTTCCTTTTCTTTGGGCTTCCTTAATAATTAGCTGCCATCATGCATAATAATTGTAATTAAGGAGGTATGCTCTCTCCATAACATTATATGATTCAGGAAAATGCTTTACTTCCGTCTTATCAATCCCATATAGGTGAATTAATTCTAGTTGACCAGTGGACATACTTTAAACTTCCAAGACATGCTTCCAAAGTACCATCAGACACTTCCTGATCGTTTTGCTATTTTGAAACTTTTTTCTTTTTGTATGCACATATCTTGGTTGCTTGCCTGAACTGGATGCATTGGGATTTCTGCAGGACGAGAAAGGGGCTGTCGCATAACATTATACTCAATGTAATGTTACATTTACAGCATAACCTAAAGGGACAGTACCTTTGGAATCTAGAGACTACACCATGTTTAATATGTAATAAATATCACTACACTGAGAGTAGCTAAACCATAATTATTTTACTGAGGTCCTGAAAGGTGCTATATAACTGCGAGTTCTTTCTTTTTTCTTTTATTTTACGTGAATGTGGGAATCGATGGATATGCTGTTTAGTTGTGATTATGAATTCAATCCCCAATTGTCTAATGGTGGGGATATGCTAGCCCAGTGGTAATCAATACATCCATATTCTTTAAGAGTCTAGTAATAAATATTCATTGAATTCCTGTTATTCCAATGATTTTTGCCAGCATGTGTTTTTTTCTAAGTTGAGTATGCATTTAATCCCAGGCATCCCAATGAGGATAGTTTAATCTGTTTTTTTCTTGTGATGTGGGCGACACTGGCAAGGCAGTACTTATTACCAAGCCCTAGTTGCCCTGAGGACATTGAGTCAACCACAAAGTACGGGACTGGCGTCACATGTAGGCCAGATAGGGCAGGGGTGGCAGGTTCCTTTCCTGAAGGACATTAGTGAACCAGTTGGAGTGAACCAGTTGGCTTTTTATGACCACCTGCCACCATTCATAGTTATTTTCTGATGCTAGCCCACAAATGACCAGATTTATTGAACTCAGGTTTCACAACTAGCCATGGTGGGATCTGAACTCTCAACCTCTGGGTTGCTAGTTCAGTCTCATAACCACCAGGATTTGAGTACAGGAGTAAAGAAGTCTTACTCCAATTATATAGGGCCTTGGTGAGACCACACCTGGAGTATTGTGTACAATTTTGGTCTCCTTACCTAAGGAAGGATATACTTGCCAAAGAGGGAGTGCAACGAAGGTTCACGAGATTGATTCCTGGGATGGCGGGATTGTCGTATGAGAAGAGATTGAGTAAACTAGGCCAGTATTCTCTTGAATTCAGAAGAATGAGAGGGGATCTCATTGAAGCATACAAAATTATTACAGGGCTTGATAGGATGGATGCTGGGAGAATATTTCCCTTAGCTGGGGAGTCTAGAACCAGGGGCCACAGCCTCAAGATAAAGGGTAGGCCATTCAGGACTGAGATGAGAAGAAATTTCTTCACACAGAGGGTGGTGAATCTTTGGAATTCTCTACCCCAGAGGGCTGTGGAGGCTCAGTCATTGGGTATATTCAAAACAGAAGTCGATAGATTTCTGACTAGTAAGGGCATCAAGGGATATGGCGATAGGGCCGGTGAATGGAGTTGAGGCAGAAGATCAGCCATGATCTCATTGAATGGCGGAGCAGGCTTGAAGGGCTGAATGGCCTACCTGCTCCTATTTCTTATGTTCTTATGTTCTTAGGATACCATACCTGAAGAATCTGATCCCTGACAGTCCATTCTATTGGAGAAATACATTCGTGCCATCCGATGATTTGAGGCGGCTTGTGTGCAGGCCCCAATTTTGAGCAGACATTAAAGACTGAATTTGGTTTCATAAAACTTTCAATTTTTTGTACCTCCAAATGCAAAGCTGAAGGCCCAACCTAAAATATATGCTTATCACAAGCAAACATATTTCTTTGGGAACTGCGTGCCCCCACCCCTAAATTTTATCCCTTCTCTGCTGAAGGCACTTAATCTTGCTGAGGTATAGTTTGACGGATGTAGTACATTACCCAAGTGGCCATTCCTTGTGAAAAGCTAGCCTTGAGTATCATTGGGCTCATCACTGCTGAGTTAATCTTGTCTTTGCCTGATATCAACACAACTGAGGTCCTTGGATAATGATCAGAAGCAACAACTCTCATTGATTTTATTTCATCCTTATCTAGCCCAAGAGCATTGAAATCTATTCTATAAGCCAAAGGCTGTTCCACCAACCGCCTCCCCCCCCCGCCCCCGCCCAACCCAGAAAGCTTGATACAGTCCAGGAATCAAACTTGTAACCTTCTGATCTGTGTGGCTTACTGCTCCAACAGCATTGCCGTTACCCGCTAGCCTATCAGGTGAGCTGACAGATTGCTATGCGTATGTTTATTCAATCTGATTTATGACTCCCACGATATTCTGTTCAAATTAATTGATAACACCAAATTAATTACTTGAATTTTTTGAAGAAGTTGTTGAAATCTATCACCAATTTGAACAGGAAGATGGTCTTATTGTTTCGGTTCAATATTCACAAAACCAATATGGAATACCTGAAAACAACGTGTTACAGCCATGCCGGAAAAAATTGCGGAGTTGGTCGGCAATGTGCCAGCCTTTAATGATGTGACTCAACTTACAATTTGGAGATGCCGTGCACTTTACACTCCTGTTTTGCAAAGAACTGCAGTGGAAAATACATCAAGTAGTCACCATGATGAGTGAATCCAGCTGGTGATTTAAGGCAGGTGTCTGTTGGATGCATGCCGTAAATACTAAACTTTTATTCCCCATTCAACTGCAATGGGAGTTTTAAATATCATTCACTTGAAAGCAGTGGAAATAATAATTTGGAGTTTTTACTGTTTTTAGGAAATACGTATAGTTATGTAACATGATGTCAAAATGACTAAACGCTTGACAAAATGAATTACTTTGGTTCCGTAACCCTTCATACCCTTGCCTAATAAAAAATGTAGCAACTCTGTTTAGATTTTCAATTGGCCTAGCCTCAACAGTTTTTTGGGGGAGATAGTTCTAGATTTCCATTACCCTTTGTGTGAAGAGGTGCTTCCTGTCGTCACACCTGAACGACTCCGAGATCTAATTTTAAGGTTATGGCCTTGTGTTCTGGACTTCCCCCACCAGAGGAAATAATTTCTCTCTATCTACCCTATCAACTTCTTCAATCATCTTAAACACCTCAATTAGATCACCCTTCATTTTCTATGTGCAAGGGAATACAAGTCTAGTCTATGCAACCCTTTTAGCATGTTAAAAATCGTATTGTGATTAACACTATTCTGCTCCCTACTTTTGCATAGAATTGAATGGAGACAACATTGCCAAAGGCTACCCACCCACTTCCACACTTGACTGTGGAAAAGCAGGCTCTCATCCACATTTACCCTGTACTAATAACATAAGAATTAGGAGCAGGAGTAGGCCATACAGCCCCTTGAGCATGCGCCGCCATTCAATAAGATCACGGATGATCTTCGACCTCAACTCCACTTTCCCTCCCGCTCTCCATATCCCTTGATTCCCCATGAGTCCTAAAATCTCTCTATCTCAGCCTTGAATATACTCAATGATTCAGCATCCACAGCCCTTTGGGGTAGAGAATTCCAAAGATTCACGACCCTCCTGAGTGAAGAAATTCCTCCTCATCTCAGTCTTAAATGGCCGACCCCTTATCCTGAGACTATGCCCCCTGGTTCTAGACTCTCCAGCCAGGGGAAACAGCCTCTCAGCATCTACCCTGTCAATCCCCCTCAAAATCTTTTATATTTCAATGAGATCACCTCTCATTCTTCTAAACTCCAGAGAGTATAGGCTCAATCTCTCCTCCTAGGACAACCCTCTCATCCCAGGAATCAATCTAGACTACCACACACCAAGTAACTTTTCCCACTGGTTATAATAGAACATATAAAACAACAATGACATTTTGTCTCTTTATATATATATATATACATATTTTCTGCAACAAGGTTTATCTAAATGTTCGAATTAGCCTAAATTCATGCATTGTGGGAATTAACATCAATTGACCTGATTTGGGTCACTTGGGATACAACTTTGGATATAACTGTACCGAAAGTGAAAATTTGAGCAAATTTTCAGTACGTAATATACTATACAAGGTGACCAACTTCATTAATCCTCACAACTCTTCAGTTGATCAATATATTTCAAAATGTTACTCCATACCTTAACATTATTCAACTTATCATGAAAAAATATATATCCGCTAACAATTGCTACTAATAAAAAGTAGATATACATTAATACAATTGTCATGCCTTAATTGACCACACAGTGAGAGTAGCCTACAATATATATAATGGCTCATAAATTCCGTCGGAGATTTTTGAGGGCAGGTCTGGGCGGAGTAGAGCTACCACCTGTCCCCATTGTCTCCCTGACCCCATTCTGAATCCCGGGATCAGGGGCAGCTGTGTGCTTTGATGGGCATCTGGCAGAAATTCGTTGTGGCACCTTGTTGTATGTTAGTTGGCCTAGGAATAAGAGGGAGCTAAATGTAAAAACAAAGAAATGCTGCCACTTTCATCTCTTGCCTTCATTTGCTACATGCGAACGGCAGGAGGTATGTTGAGTTTTCCTCATTTGCTTGGCATCATAACACACCCATCCATTTGTATTATGCAGCTGCCTCCAAATGCCAATTCTGATAGGAGTAAAAAGGGTTGTGGACCTGGTATAACTGGATCCTGCTCCAATTTCCACCCCTGTGCACCCGGACAAAGCCGAAGTCCTATATCACTAATTCTAGCAATATGCTATATTCTGTATCACTTATCAGCAGTAATGGCCAAATCCGGCATCACTGACAACTGTCAGACTATTGTTGTATATCACATGATAATACTCATTGACCACTGTTCTGACTCTGGTTATCTATATACATACACAATATACACTTTCCCGCTGTGATCCCACACTTGATCAATCTCCAGTCCTGGCAGCCCATCTATGGGAAGTGTCTATCCAAGGGGAAGTGCTTCTGCAAAGGGAGACAGGGAAATAACGAGATGTCAGCCTGGCGGCCCTTGTATTTTCTCGTGGCTGGTTACAATGCACAGTTGACAATCAAAGAGAGACACATGGCATGTGGAAACCTAAAAGGGGAGGGGGAGAAAAGGAGCTCAAGTATGGGGCAATAATGCCTCAAAAGTGAAAACTACCCAGTAAAAAAGGAAAAAAGTTTATTGCTACTGATGGAAAGTGCTGAAAATAAACATGGCCTGCAACACAGTAATTAAGGAAATATATGGAAAGTAATGTGTGGTAAGTAATGTGTGTTAAAACCAATCATTTCTGCTTTAATCATGCCTGATATAAGTCACTCTGTAGAATCTGTGTGTAAATGGCATTGTTCACTGGTAATCTGGAGCATGGTTGTAATATTTTCTGCCAACCAGGCCTATCCCTTTAAAGCCACTGCTGAAGTATTCCCTGAGGAGAAGTGCTTTAAATAGACAAATGCAGACAATTTGAGGTTCATGTAAACTGAGCTCAATCAGTCAGGGCAATTGTTTGTTCTTTGGGATTGACAGGGTAGATGCGGGGAGGATGTTTCCCCTGGCTGGGGAGTCTAGAACCAGGGGTCACAGAATAAGGGGTCGGCCATTTAGGACTGAGATGAGGAGAAATTTCTTCACTCAGAGGGTGGTGAATCTTTGGAATTCTCTACCCCAGAGGGCTGTGGAGGCTCAGTCGTTGAGTATATTCAGGACAGAGATCGATAGATTTTTGGATATTAAGGGAAGCAAGGGATATGGGGATAGTGCAGGAAGGTGGAGTTGAGGTAGGAGATCAGCCATGATCTTATTGAATGGAAGAGCAGGCTCGAGGGGGCCGAATGGCCTACTCCTGCTCCTATTTCTTATGTTCTTTGTAAATTTGAGGGTTTCTATTACACAAACACAGAATTACATAGAATTAATGATTGGATTTCTTTCCTTTTAAAAAAAAACATTCTTGCATCTGAAACAAATTGTGATACATTGAAGTGTGATGTCTTGGGTGTGATGGAGGTATGCTAGATATAACTACTTTATGTAGATTAGTTAATCTACCATTTAAATTGTTCATGCAAGGTTAGAGAATATAATAGTTAGAAGGAAGTTAATCTTCTGTGGCATTTCCCAGGGAAAGTAAGTGGACGTGCTTTTTAGAAGGGGGGTGCTGGGCTGCAAATGTTTGAGAAGGCGTGTGGGAGTAGCTAAGGTGATGGGAAAGTGAGCAGTTTTAAGTAGCTTGTGAATAATTTATGGAGAATAGTGAATAGTTGGGGCATAAAGCAGTGAGCACTTGGGGGTGGTAGGCATGGAGTAGAGGAGTGAATAATGAAGGGTCAGAATGTAGTAGAAGCAGATAGAGAATATTGGGGCAGTGAGTATTTGGAAATTGGGGTAATGAACATATGGGGTGGTGAGAATTTAAATTGATGGCCATGGCAATTAGAGACTTGGGTAATGAATATTTGGACAATAGTTACTATTTGGGGGAAGGTAGTGAACATGGATATAGTGAATAGTTGAATAGGTGGGTACAACAACTTGATTTATATAGCGCCTTTATCGTAGTAAAACTTCCCAAGGCGCTTCACAGGAGCATTATCAAACAAAATTTGACACTGAGCCACATAAGGAAATATTAGGGCAGGTCTTGTCATAGAGGTAGGTTTTAAGGAGCGTCTTAAAGGAGGAAAGAGAGGTAGAGAGGTGGAGAAGGTAGGTATTCCAGAGCTTAGGGGATAGGCAGCTGAAGGCATGGCTGCCAATGGTGGAGCGATTAAAATCAGGGATGCTCAAGAGGCCAGAATAGGAGGAGCGCAGAGATCTCAGAGGAATGTAGGGCTGGAGGAGATTACAGAGATAGGGAGGGGCAAGGCCATGGAGGGATTTGAAAACAAGGCTTTGAAAAGAGGGAATAGTGGGTATTAGATGGGATGTACCATTGAGGAGGTGAGTGTGTAGTGCATGGGCAATTGGGGGAGGAAATAATTAATAGCTGAGCAATGGTATTGTGAAAACAGTGGGCACTATGGGATATTGGGTACTGGAGATCAAAATTTTGTTTGGAAAAAGTAAAAAAAACTCATATTAGGATGAGGAAAGACAGTAGGGTTGATTATTATTCAAATCCCGTCCACCTGGGTGCTCTTCAGCTGGAGTGCACCGGAAGTGCACTGTGCTCAGCCTGGCCTGTACTTGCCTGTATTTCCACTTTATTATAATAGGCCAGGTGTACCTCCAGTGCAGCAATACATCTTGGCAGGGATTATTGACTGGAAATGGGGGAGCAAATCTGCCTGGGGCAGTGAATATTGCTTTTATCTTTGAGGCCTCAGCTGTTGTTCAAAAACAGCTGCCAGAAGGTCTCCAACCCTAATGCTCATCCTGCTGGGTTTGAAAAAGAACCAATTTACCTTCTGACTGGCTCCAAATGTTTACACCCATGCCCTTCTCAGATCCTCTAATCTGAATAGGTTGGGCACAAGGAGTAAGATCCACTATCAGCACACTTATGTTTCAGCCTCCACGAAATGGAGACCCAGGAAAATGAGGTGGGCGTTGTTGCGATATCACTCTCTCTTTATTAGCATTGGACTCCCAAGTTTGTGCCTGCTCAAGGTACAAGTACTCCATCCGCCCCCCATCCCCATGGGAAAATCCTCATCAGCAGTTAGACAACTCAAAAGGGGTGGTGGTCCCAGGATCACAGTTTTCTGTCTCTTTGTCCTCTGTTCTTTTCCTGAGAAATATGTTTCTGGGCACAAAGCAAAAGAAAAACAACCCAAATCCTCTCTCTCTCTCTCTCCCTCTCTCTCTCTATCTCTCTGTATCTCTCTCTCTCTATCTCTCTGTATCTCTCTCTCTCCCTCTCTCTCTGTATCTCTCTCTCTCTCTCTGTCTCTCTCTCTGACTCTCTCTCTCTGTATCTCTCTCTGTCTCTCTCTAACTCTGTATCGCTCTCTATTTCTGTATCTCTCTCTCTCTTTATCTCTCTCTCTCTCTATCTCTCTCTCTGTATCTCTCTGTCTATCTCTCTCTTTATCTCTCTCTCTATCTCTCTCTCTATCTCTCTGTATCTCTCTCTCTCTATCTCTCGCTCTCTGTATCTCTCTCTCTCTGTATCTCTCTGTCTATCTCTCTCTCTCTCTATGTATCTTTCTCTCTCTGTCTCTCTCTCTATCTCTGTATATATCTCTCTCTCTGTATCTCTCTCTCTATCTCTCTCTCTGTATCTCTCTCTCTCTGTATCTCTCTCTCTCTGTATATCTCTCTCTCTCTGTATATCTCTCTCTATCTCTGTATCTCTCTCTATCTCTGTATCTCTCTCTATCTCTGTATCTCTCTCTCTCTGTATCTCTCTCTGTATCTCTCTCTCTGTATCTCTCTATCTCTGTATCTCTCTCTCTCTGTATCTCTCTCTGTATCTCTCTCTCTATGTATCTCTCTCTCTGTATCTCTCTCTCTCTGTATCTCTCTCTCTCTGTATCTCTCTCTCTCTGTATCTCTCTCTCTCTGTATCTCTCTCTCTCTCTGTATCTCTCTCTCTCTGTATCTCTCTCTCTCTCTATCTCTCTCTCTCTGTATCTCTCTCTCTCTGTATCTCTCTCTCTCTGTATCTCTCTCTCTCTGTATCTCTCTCTCTCTGTATCTCTGGGGGAATTTTTCAGGGGGTCAGTGGGCGCGTTTGGTGGTGGGTCGGGTAGGAAACCCACTGTCAAGCCGCCTCCCTCCACGCTTGTCACCCAGATGTCGGGTCTGTCATCGCTTAACAAACCTGACACCAAGCGGCGGGGGAGGCAATTTAGATTATTAAGAGCTTGTTAACAGACAGTTAAAAACTATTTTAAGCTCACCTTTAGATTTTAAGAGTTCGCCCACGGCTTCCCCGCTGCTTGGGGATCACGTCAGGTAAGGAGATCGGTTGTTGTGTCAGCATGGGATGATTTCTGAACTTAACAGCTGCAAATGTTCTATAAAAGCTCCCATTTCATAGCTGTTCACTTTCCAAGGTTAGAAGCTGTTTGTTACTGCATTTGGAAGACAGATTGAGCTTTATACAGCTTGTAAGTGATTGGAGCAAAATCTCTATCCAGTGTCACCTCATTGGAACAACCTCTCTCACCATTGACAGATCGCTTCTGTCATCTCAACTTCACCTGCCATCTTCCATCAGCATCGGTGCCCTTAAAACTATCTCACCTTGGTCCTCAGAATCCCACCACGATCAGCCCCAACACCAGCAGCACCAGGCATACCAGCAGCACCAACAACAACACCAACCTTCTCCGCAATCACCTGATGCTGCACAGGACGCAGGGCATCAGCACCCGACCACATTGCTGCCCGGGAGGCCAGGGCTGGCCTCACCATGGCCAGATTTACTTCACTTGACACTGTACACCCTGGCTGCCACATGATGCACCAGGTTGGCACCACCCCACACCAACACCATAAAGCATCCCTACAATGACCAAGCCATTCCTTTCACACTCATTACCATTGCGGGGGGTACCGTTATGTCTCACCATTCACTGCAACTCACTAAGCCACTTCCAAAGGTGCACACAAATCTGTCCAAGAATGCAAAGTGTTGAAAATAAGGATTTCAATGTTTGACAGCACATTAACAGAAACTTCACATGAACATTGGCTAAAACACACAAGTGCCTACCCTTGTGTGTTGTTAGTTGCTATGATTGGACTAGGATGAGAGTGAATGTGAGGGGTGGCTAGTGAGAAGGGGAAGTGATAATGTAGATCGAGAGGGATGGGTGGAGGTACAAGGTAAGTTGGTGTGAGTAAGGATGTGCAGGAGTAGGGTAGGGAAGGCAGAGTGATGGGGATGTGATGAGTGGCACAGCAGGATGAGGTTGAGTGTGGCTTGGCAGTAACATTTCGTGATCTATTGAGATCATTCAAGGGTTTACGCCACTGCAGCCTGGTCCTCCTGATGACATCTCTGCTTGTGTCCTCCTGTGCAATGTGCAACCAGGCTGGGTTGATCTCCTGAGGAGGTATCTTCCGCCCATGGGAAGGGAAAAGAACCTCCCTGTGTGCTGTGACTCCCTCCATAAGCATATGGAGGAGTCATGCGAGAGCCTGGGTGCAGCCATGCACCTCTGTGCAGTGCTGGTCAGTGTTTGCAGCACCTCAATGCTGTAGAACACTGACAGCAGAACTGTCAAAATCAATTTGCGCATGGTCCCTTTAAGGAAACCGGCTGATGGTGCGTCATCAAGTGACGTCATCAGATCCGCTTCCTTCAATTGGCTAGGAAACACGCTGGGCGGGCTTAACAAGCCCAATCAGTGTAAAATCATTTCACAGAGCGGGCTGGAGCCAGCAGCGGGTTTGCACCCCGCTACCGACCCCTGCCGCACCGGACCTGCCGAGGTAGGCGAAATTGTGGCCTTTGTCTCTCTCTCTCTCTATCTCTCTCTCTTGCTATCTCTCTCTATTTCTCTTTGTACCTCTCTCTGTATCTCTGTCTGTCTGTCTCTCTCTGTCTCTCTTTCTCTGTCTCCCTCGCTCTGTCCCTCTCTCTGTCCCTCTCTATCTGTCTCTCTCTAACTGTCTCTCTCTCCATATATCTTTCTCTCTATATATCTCTGTATCTCTATCTCTCTCTGTATCTCTCTGTATCTCTCTCTCTGTATCTCTCTCCCTGTTTCTCTCCCTGTCTCTGTCTCTGTGAATCTCTCTCTGTCTCTCTGTATATCTCTCTCTGTGTCTCTCTCTCTTGCTATCTCTCTGTATCTGTTTCTCTCTGTCTCCTCTCTTTCTCTCTGTCTCTCTCTCTCTCTGACTTTCTGTATCTTTCTCTCTATCACTCTTTCTCTCTCTCTCTCTGTCTCTCTGTCTCTCTCTCTGTCTATCTCTGTGTCTCTCTCTCTCTCTGTATCTTTGACTTATGCTATCTCTCTGAGCAAAATAAAAGTTGCAATATGTGAAACTTTACCGAAAAAAACTGTGCTGCAGTTTATTTTTAAATAATTTGAAAAAGCTCAAAGAAGCTTTGTACCTCCAGCTCATCTCTTATTTATCAATTTGGCTGTGCCCCCTCCCGCCCCCGCAGCATCACTACTGTGGCTATCAATGAGCACCTGAAACATCCTACTATGACGCTGCATACCTTCCACTAGATTACCAGGCATCAGACAGAGATGGCTGGCCACCATTTTAGTTTTGTAAAATTCAAAAACACTGGCCCTGACAATCGGTGGCCATTCCAGCAGACTTCTGCTATAACCGGGATGACCGCAAACTCGTCTCTGACCCAGACACACCAGGTAGCAACATTTAATCCTCTTGCCTGGAACGGCCTTGTGAGGAAGCCTGGACAAAAACATTGCTGTAAGAAGGCAGGAACAGGCATGGGGACTTCTTAAGCCAGGAGTTCCCGTACCTCAGCCTTCAGTCGGAACCAGTGTAACATTTATGCAGGTACACCAGGTTTCACCAGGCATATCTGAATGAAATTTTTGGAAGTGGGGCCCGCCTGAGAGCCAGCCTGGACCCCCGAAGATGAGGAGGATAGTTTTTTATTAAGTTTTTAATGAGGAGGATAGTTTTTTATTAAGTTTTTAATGTGGCCTCCTCACACAGGGGCCCTTTGGCTGAGATTCAGCATCTTTCTAGAGAGGGAGGATCCCATTCTTATTCAGCACATTCATGGACTTTGCATTAAACTGCTAGAAGATGATGACCTCCCCCATAGTCCCCACAATTATTGGTACTGGGAACCGACTCTCCAGATGATTTGAAAATATTGAGTATACTCTGCATGATCCTTTGTACATGCCCAACCTCAAGGAAAGCAAGTACCTGCATCATTTGTTTTCCATTCTGTTTCCAGCTGTCAAGAGTTCCCCTTAGTACTGTTGTACATCAAGCATGAATGTAAGGAAAGGAAGCATGGTGGGGGACTGTGTTTATACAGGTGAATGTGTGCAGAATGCACAAATTGGAAAGTCTGTGAATTAACAAATCGAATCCTTGGTGCAAATTCCCAGATGATTTGAGGGTTCAGATTGAACAGCCCTTGCTGTACCGTGTGAGACCTAGCACAGCAATTACTTCTGCTCAACATGTAAATAAATAACATCAACAAAAGCAAGTGCAGACAGGAAAAATAATCGTTTGGGGGTTCAGACTGTTTATCTTAAGATTGCAGTATTATACTGTAGTATGAAAGCTGTTAGCCAGAAAGCAACTGTAAATATCTGCAAATTCAATTGCATTTCCAAGATTAATCTCCTGTGCGTTATAATGTTCATTATTCTTGATGTCAAATTATAGAAATGTAAAGGGCATTATTCATTTTTAGTCAATACTAAATAAACAAAATTAACTGTAATCTTCTATTAATATAGCACTTTGGGGCAAGAATGATATTTCAGTACATAATGGTCAAAATGTTCTTCCAATCATTTAGAGTGATAAAAAACATAACAGCATTGCAAAGGAATTAGGGCACTAAAACACAATTACAATAATGTTGAGCAATTAAATATTTGATGACATAGCCAGTTAAATTATTCCCTTCTCTCTGTCATTGAGGCTTGTTAGAGGTTTAGAAATTAATCATTCTGCCCAAAGATTCCAAAGTAACTTTCAGAACATTGAAGCCAATGCATTAGTCAGAAGAGATTAGCAAACATTGCATGAGATACTGGGCCAAATCTTGCTGGAAAAATAACGGCATCTTCGCGATGCACAGGTGTTATTAATGCTCAAATCAGCCAGCAAGTTCAAGGGTCGGAGAGATATGCCCTGAGTTGCGAATCTCCAGAACTTGCTGGTCGATTTGCCTCGCACAAACGGCATCTCGTCCTTAGCCTCCCCATTATTTTTAAGAACTTGCTGGATTGTCACATTAATTGCCCATTAAACCCACCACAGAATGTCGGGGCTCATAATTAACAGCGTAAGTACCCTTTTAATGATGTGATCATTGTTAATGCGATGCAATCTCTCTGGCCCAGAAAGGGAACAATTTAAACTTTTGAGTATAATTCCAGGACATAGTAAATTGTTGTTAGAGATTTACAAAATGCCAAATTTAATTTTTTTTTTAACTTTTCCTGTCTGTCTCTCTTTTTCTCTCTCTTAATCCAATCTTTCTTTCCCACTCTTTTGTCTTTCTGAACCTGACTTAACTTGAATTCATCCTCCTCCATATTTATTACAAAATAATTCTAGGAGAAACTTACTTTGAAAATTCTTATAATTTGTGCATATTTTCTCATATTAAGCCCCTCTTGTGTGCATTAAATGGGATATTCATTTCACAGATATCTCAGGTTAAAAGTATTGAAATTAATTTTATCAGGTATTCTTGTTCTGGAGTGTAAAATATAAATGGCTTTATAAGTAAGGTATGATTTTTTATAATTATGTCTTTATTTTTCTCTCATTCAGTGTTCAAGGAGAGATTTTCTAGATCTCAAGGTACAATAAATCTGTAGTGTCCACTGAGAGAAATTACCTCTTTTCATTAAACAATATCAAACGATAAATCTCTAAGATGATCACAGGAAGCTTTATTAATATACTGTGGGCTTTGTTATCATTATCTCTAAATGGGACCCTTCTGTCTTACCAGGACTTCAGTGGTTTAAATTAAATGCACATTTAAAACTATTCAGTTTTCAAATGCCTGTCTCTTGTATTAGCCTGATTATTTCCCATTAATTTGAGAATATTTCCAAGAGAGAAAGCAATAAACAAGAACTGAATTTATGTAAAAACAAATGCAAAATACTGGGCTGGATTTTCATAGGGCCGTGGAGGCGGGTTTGGAGGCGTATGGGGGGTTAAAATTGCGAAAAGTGGCAGGCGGACCTGATCCCGCCTCCATGCAATTTTGATAAAATCGTGTGCAGTGTTCCCAACTCCGTCCCACCTCCAAGAGGCGGGAGAGGCCATTAAAGCCCTTAACAAGCCCTAAATTGGCTCTGTAATGCCATTTTGAAACGTTTTAGCTAGTTTAACCCTTTTCCGACGTGAAGCACGCCTGATGTGAAACACGCCAGTGAAACCTGGCGGGAGCACAAGTGGATAGCTGACTATCAGCTGCAGGTCCACTATTACAACGGAGATGTGATGAAGGTAGTAGTAGTATTAGGTCTGAAAGTCGCCTCTGATGCTGCTGCACTGAATGTCTTCAGAGACTGCCTGGCCTTTGCTGTGAGAGGACCTGGATGCAAAAAATCTCTCTCTCTCTCTCTCTCAGCTGCTGCTCATTTTGCATCCAGGTCCTCTCACAGCAAAGACCAGGCAGTCTGTGAAGACCTTCAATGCAGCAGCAATGATGACATCATCAGAGGCGACTTTCAGACTGAAACCACTAATTGGTTCATGGGTTCCCACATGCTGGAACTCAATTGCCCAATTAGGTGAAAATTGCATCAATCTCCCACATCCAATTGCAGTCGGGTGGATAACATGAAATGCGGATGACACGACCCCAACCCGCCCCAGTATCAAAATCCAACCCACTGTGTCTGCTGAATATCTAAAATTAAAACAGAAAATGCTGGAAATACTCAGGTCAGGCAACATCTGTGGGGAGAGAAACAGAATTAATGTTCAGGTCGATGACCTTTCGTCAGAGCTGGAAAAAGTTAGAGACATAACCGGTTTTAAGCAAGTGCAGAGGCAGGGAAAGGGGGAGGAGAGGAAAGAACAAAAGGTCTGTGATAGGGTGGAAGGCAGGAGTGATTAAATGACAAAAGGGTTGATGGTGCAAGGCAAAAGGAGATGGTAATGGGACAAGTAAAGAAACAAAAGATGGCTCTAGAAGAGGTGTAAATGGGAATAGCAGAATCCTCAACAGCTGCCAACCGAAAAAATGGGGGCATTGGTTATGGTCTGAAATTATTGAACTCAGTGTTGAGTCCGGAAGGCTTTAAAGTGCCTAATCGAAAGATGAGGTGCTGTTCCTCGAGCTTACATTGAGCTTCATTGGAACAGTGCAGGTGGGCGAGGACGGTGAGGTCAGAGTGGGAGTGGAGCATAGCAGAGAATTAAAGTGACAGGCTCAGTGACCAGAAGCTCAGGGTCACGCTTGCAGACTGAACGGAGGTGTTCCACAAAGCGGTCACCCAATCTGCGTTTGGTCTCCCCAGTGTAGAGGAGACTGAATCGTGAGCAGTGAATATAGTATACTAAATTGAAAGAAGTGTAAGTAAATTGCTGTTTCATCTGGAAGGAGTATTTGGGTCCCTGGACGGTGGGAAGTGAGGAGGTAAAAGGGCAGGTGTTGCATCTCCTGCGCTTGCACGGGAAGGTGCCGTGGGAAGGGGAGGGGGTGTTGGGATGATTGAGGAGTGGACCAGGGTGTCGTGGAGGGAACAGTCCCTTTGGAATGCTGAAAGGGGAGGGGAAGATATGTTTGGTGGTGGGAATCACGCTGGAAGTGGCGGAAATGGTGGACGATGATCTGTTGAATGTGGAGGCTGGTGGAGTAGAAGGTGAGGACAAGGGGAACCCTATCGTGGCTCTGGGAAGGAGGGGAAGGGGTGAGAGCAGAAGTGCGGGAAATGGAACGGACACAGTTGAGGGCCCTGTTAACCACGGTGGAGGGGAATCCTCAGTTGAGGAAAAAGAAGATATATCGGGAGCACTAGTATGGAAAGTGGCATCATCAGAACTGATGCGACTGTGACGGAGAAACTGGGAGAATGGAATAGAATCCTTACAGGAAGCAGGATGGGAGGAAAATTAGTCAAGGTAGCTGTGTGAGTCAGTGGGCTTATAGTGGATATTGGTTGATAGCCTACACGTTCCCGGGGTCGCATCCCACCTGGGGCTTGGTCCCCCCCCACCCCTTGCTGTGGTTTCGGCCTCCTGTCCAGCGTTCCCCACCCAAATGGAAGCCAGCCTGTCAGTCAGGCTGACTTCTGGGCGGGGAACCTGTCATGATGTCACACGCACGCTGTGGAGTTAAAACTCCGCAGAGTGTGGGGAAACCCGGACTTCCTCTGCCTGGACTTCCTCTGCCAGGCCTCCCCTCTCCTGGCGGGTCAGAAACTTACAATTCCGGCCGTTAACTCTGTTTCTCTCTCCACAGATGCTGCCTGACCTGCTGAGTATTTCCAGCATTTTCTGTTCATTTCTGAATTTATGTAACATAGGTAACCTGTGCAACTTAGGAGGCAAATAAATGTCATGGCAACCTAGCTTGGCTGGAGATGCTGAATCTTTTTATTACCATACTTGTTGTTCTCTCAGCACATTTTTATTTCTTTGGTCAGAGTGCTCTCTCCGTACATTTCGGTTGTTGTACCAGTTTTTTGAGAGCTCTGCTGTAACAATTTCCCAGTATCATCTGGCATTGTACATTGGTCAGAAATAGTGTTGGCAAATCTAGCAGATCAATGAAAACGTAGATCTCCGCTGGAATATGGTAAGCCAGCTTTTTCACATTTTCGAGTGCTGCTGAAAATAGGAGAATGAACATTTACTGTCGAGGGCCCTTTTATAATATAGTAGCATTATTTATTTCGAAACCTCAGAACAGCTTTAGTGTTTCAGACAGCCCAGGCTGGTGGTGACTGTAGGTACATGTTTGATCTATGGTAGTCCCGTGATAGTTATTCGCCTGTGGTTTGAAGTAGTTTTGGTGGGTTATGAAGCTTGGGATAGGGAAATCTTGGTCATATTTATCCAGCTTCTAATGGTTCAGTGATGGTTAATGACCTTATATCACAGGCTTATCCATCATTGATATTTTGTTCTATGTCAGTAAGGAAAATTTTGATCGAATTGAAAAACTATCATCTGTGAGAAAATTACTCGGACTTATTTTGATTGAATTCCTTTATCCACCAATTGTAATGATCAAAAGCCTCAGTAAGGCATAATGTTCTTATTAGGAAATTATCTTAACATTGCTTTTTCCTTATTAATTATCAATATTAATTTCCCCAGCTTTGTTGAACTCTACACCGAGCTTCATCTGATTTTTGTATATACTTATTAACCAGATATCTAGAGGTGTGAAATGTTATTAAATTCTCTCTTTACACCTCATGAAATCTGTACAAGTCTAAGGTTCTCTTCTTCTTAGGCAGTCCCTCGGAACCGAGGATGACTTGCTTCCACATTAAAAATGAGTTCTCAGGTGACTGATGAGTCCAATGCGGGACCTACAGTCTCTGTCACAGGTGGGGCAGATGGTGGTTGAAGGGGTGGGTAGGTGGGGTGCTTGGGTTGACGTGCGCTCCTTGCGCTGCTTGCGCTTGGCTTCCACTTGCTCCCAGCGAAGAGACTCGAGGTGTTCGGTGCCTTCCCGGATGCTTCTCCTCCACTTTGTGCGGTCTTGGGCCAGGGATTCCCAGGTGTCGGTGGGGATGCTGCACTTTTTCAAGGAGGCTTTGAGGGTGTCCTTGAAGCGTTTCCTCTGCCCACCTGGGGCTCTCTTGCCGTGTCGGAGCTCCGAGTAGAGCGCTTGTTTTGGGAGTCTCGTATCAGGCATGCGGACGATGTGATCCATCCATCGGAGCTGATCGAGCATGGTCAAAGCTGCGATGCTGGGGATGCTGGCCTGAGCGAGAACACTGATGTTGGTGCGCCTATCCTGCCAATGGATTTGCAGGATCTTGCGGAGGCAGCGTTGGTGGTACCTCTCCAGTGCTACAAGTCTAAGGTTAGTGTTGAAGCAAAGGTTAATTACAGCAAGCAAAATTCAACAGAGTGGTGTAGTAGGCAGCAGCGCCAAGGCTACCACTTTCTAACCTCACAACATCACAAAGACTGGTGATACAGAGACCTGGATTAATAATCCAGAGAATGAGAGTTCAAGTCCAACCTAGGCAGTTTGAGAATTTGGATTCAGTTTTAAAAAATCTGGAAATAAAACCAAAAGCTGGTATTAGTAAAAGTGACCATAAAGCTGTCGAATTATTGTAAAAACCCAACTGGTTCACTGATGTCCTTTAGGGAGGGAAATCTGCCATCCTTACATGGTCTGGCCTGTATGTGACTCCAGTCCCACACCAATGTGGTTGACTCTTAACTGCCCTCTGAAGTGGCCTAGCAAGCCCACCACTGCCTTCTCAGGGCAACTAGGGATGTGCAGTAGATACCAGCCTTGTCAGCGATGCCCACATCCTGAGAATGAATTAAAAAAATGTTAAAGGGAGGTTGTCGTCATGAAAACATCTTGACAAACTTCTTTTTGAGGGAGAGAGAAAAGTTCTGTGTCATTTACATCATGATAACATTAACGCAAATAACCTGATCATCCATTTCAACATCATTTATGTAATTATCTTGCATGTTTGCAAGCAACGAGGAAAAAATTTGCCAAACACCCTTTCCAAGAAGGCAGTGCTCCTTTTAAAACAACAGTCTTTAAACATTTTCTGTGTGGGTTACCACCCGGCAAATACTGACGCACTTCCAGGGGCTGAAAGATGTTTTTCAGCTACCCAAATGAAAACAGAGCTATCATTGCAGCAAAAGATTTTTTAAATTAAAATAACATGCTAGTCAACAAATACAAGACAATTTAGAAATTTGATGATGATGAACAGGAATCTTGGGATCTTGATGGCCCCAGAAATGTGTTTGTGGACCCCACATTAAATACCTCAGGAGCATAATGAACAAAGGCAGAAGTTTTCAAGCTATATCATGATTAACTTATTGGGCCGAAAATTCATCCCGTGACGCGAGAGTACGCACTGCGTACTCTCGCGTATTTCCACTCCAATTGCCGGTTTTCTGCATGCCCTGCGCACGCGCTGAAAACCGGCAATTGCTCTTTTGAAAAGGGGGCGGTTCCTAGGTGCATCGCGTGCGCGCTACAGGCTGCGCGCACGCTGTGCACTTCATGCTTTGGACGCGCAGGTAAGTACGGAAGATTTTAGAAATGGAAAAAGGAGGAGTAAGACCCACTTTTAACAAGGTAAGTAGTGAATTAAGTATTTTTTTGAATTTTTTTTAACAGGTATATCTTTTTTAGAGACTTTAAAGACAGGTAAGTTTATTTTTATAACTTTTTAAAAGATTTTAAATTTTTTCAAAAATTAAATTTTTTATTTAAAATGGTTAATTTATTTAACTATACTTATTTTATTAATGTGATGGTTTTTTTTTAATTTAATTGAGGTTTAGCTGTTATTTTGGGGGGGTGTAAGATTCATAGCTTTCACAGCACGTATGTGAAACTTATGAATGGAAGATGGTGTGCTGCCATTGGCTCTAACTGAGTCACGTGATCCCACAGCTCGCACGAATTCACTACGCCGCTGGGATACGCAAGCACTGCCCAGCTGATGTCTGGAACATCAAGTTCGTGCGAGCTGGATCTGAAAAAGCACAAGCGAGGTGAGAGATCGCGGGGAAGCCTTACCCCCGCGGGAACAGAGCGAGATCAATTTCTGGGCCATTGTTTCCTAACTGATCTCATGTGACTGCATAATACTTTCAACCATTAGCTGGTAACACGCTGTCTTTTCTGCAATACCTAAGTTATCACAACACTCTAGAACTGCAGATATTTGTATGTGTCTGTGTGTATGCGATAGCTTATGTTGGTCAACTCTGGTTTAGAGCTGATAACGGAACTCCAATACTATCGGCAGTGAAACATAATTTATTATTTGTATAACAATGGTGGATTAAAAAAAGTTTGTATTTGACAGTTTCAAAAAATATCCTGCACCTACATAATAGTCTAGATAATAATAAAAACAAAGGCAGAATCGGGCAATTTAATCTATTTCACAGCAAGCATGAATATAATCCTATGTAATCCTGAAATAAGAGAGTTTAACAATCTGTGTAGTGACAGTTTAATAGGCTGTGTATTATTCTTCCTTTTACAGTATTATGAAACAAATGTTAGACCATTACCAGTGTTAGCATGTCTTATTATAGACTATATCACTGAACTGTTTTATTCTGGAGTATTACTGGACTAACTTGCAAGGTAGAATTGAACTGACTAAATGCCAGAATATTGTAACTGAGCAATATATCTTCATGGGAAAACCTACAAGGGATTTTGTCGATGCATGTTTTATCTTTAATAAAACATAAGATACAAGCTTGAAATGTTATACATCACTCAACATTTTCATTCATTATGCACAGTCTAAAAGTTAAATGTTACCAGGACCACATTTGTCATGTCCAACGGGCAGTGTCAGTTGGAGAATTAGCACCAGGCGCAAATGCTTTAGACTGCACGCAAAATTCGTCCTCACTGCTCAATAAAATGATTGGAGTCCTAAATCAAGTCTTAAAACCCAAGCTCATTGGCGTTACCCTTAAAGGCTGGACCAATATCGGGTGTAGTCTAATCGCAACTCATCATTGCCACAGACTTTTTTCACTACTTAAAGAGGAGGTTCATTGATGCTGCAGCACCTCATTCTCAGCATTGTTGGCTGTGCAGCTGCCTCAGCAAGCAGAAGCAGAAGCAGAACAAGGAGAAGGAGCTGGAGGACTGAACCCGGTGTGCTCATGGCAGGTCCACGCCCCAGGGAGAGAGCCCGCAGATTCTCTGATGAAGCATTGAAGGCATTGGTTTTTGCTGTGGAGAGACAGAGGGCGGTACTCTACCTGGCTAGTGGCAGGAGGCCCGCGCCACAAGTCTTCCGCACCATGTGGAGGGAGGTAGCGCAGTACGTCTCGGGCAGCACTGTGGTCCCCAGGACCCACACACAGTGCCTGAAGAAATTTAACGACCTCACTCGGGTCGTCAGAGTGAGTGAATGTTTCAACAAATGCTACATACCACCATCTGAGCCACAATCTTCACCCACTGTCCAAAGCACCACACCCCCAGCACTGACCCACCAACAATTTCTACCTACCAGCACTCATACCCACATCTCACACCTTGCACACAATGACAGCTATTCAACTATGGCAGGCACATTACTCAAACACATTGTTCCACACTCACTCACACACTTTCCTTTCTCTTGCAGGCCAAGGTGGCTCACAACAGGAGGGCACAGGCAGGGGACAAGCGGTATGTTCATCCCTACTCCTTCTTCTCACATCCCACTTCCCCCTCACCCCACAAGCGTTTTGCACTTTCCAGTTAATCATGTTGTATGCATGCATTTCTCCCTTCCTGCCCCCCTCCCCTCCCCTCCCCTCCCCTCCCCTCACCTTAACCCGACTCTTGTGCCTTTATGCTTTCAGATAATCAGCAAGCACCTGAGCAACCTGTCCTGAGAGCACCGTAGAGAGCAGGCGGGAGAAGAGGAGGAGGAAGAACACACTGCATCACTGCATGTCTCACCCGCAGACACCAGCTCAGATACTGACACTACGCGTTCTTTAGAGGCTAGTATAGTAGTGGGATATGCACAGGGTGAGGCTGAGGAGGTGGCAGAGTTCTGTGACCACCTCCTTGGTGAGGCGGAGCCATCTAATTCACTGCTCCTTGCTTAATTGAAGGTAGGAGAAGTGCTCTCGGAATACTCTCGGAGGGTAAGGCCTCCTGGTGAGAGCAGTGATGTCCCTCCTCATTTCTCTGTGCACATGTTCCCATCTTTCTCGCTGACTACGCTCCCTTGGCCATAGATCTTGGAGGGTGAGGTGGCATGCCACTACAGCCCCCATTAATGTTACCAAGTGTAGCAGCTGGATTCTTTGAAGAATAAATGTAGCTACTTTTTAGTTGCCGCAACACTTCTGATACAAAAACCTTGAAATTACTGAATGAAACTGTTGGTGTATGTGAAACTGACAAGAAACCACTGAAACTACACTAACTTGACAGCTGCGAGTGATTACTGATGATCCCTTTAAATAACGTCCCTGGAGCCGGCTTCCTGGTGCTTCACGCCAGCTCTCCCTGTCGCTGTTTACTCCAGGCGCTAAGGTAAGTGGTGAGAATCAATTTAGTAGATCGGGTGGTCAGTGAGCGTTGCACACTCACTGACGTCATGATCCACCTGGCATTGACGTTCCCGGTGATACCTCTCACCGGTGGTGCTACGGGGGGGCGGGATTTGATGTGCGCAGCTGGATTCGCTTTGCCTCGCCTCGGCGATACTGGTCTAGCACCCCATTAGTGCTATCTGCTGGCACTAACGGGAGGCACTAAGGGGATGAATTTTTCCCCCTTTATATTTAATACAAAAGAGAGCCACTCATTTCCTGCTGGAACCTTTTGAAACTTGTGGAGTAGGTGCAGATTTAAAAGAAGTCAATCTGCAGAGAACAAGCAACCTCTAATTTACCTCATGATATGCTTAGCCTCCAACTGGACTAAGGATGTGACTAATTGTTCTTAAAGGGACAGACTGAATTGCACACAGCTGCACCTTAGCAGCAGAATAATACATTGTGCGTAATATGGCACCATTCTCTTGTCCTTCTAAAACAGCATTGCCTGGAATTTTAGAAAGAAAAGCATTGCATAGAATTTACAGCACAGAAACAGGCCATTCGGCCCAACAGGTCTATGCTGGTATTTATGCTCCACACAAGCCTCCTCCCATCCTACTTCATTTCTCCCTATTTTCAGATCCTTCTATTCCCTTCTCCCTCATGTACTTACCTAGCTTCCCCTTAAATGCATCTATACTATTCACCTCAACCACTCTATGTGGTAGGAAGTTCCACATTCTCACCACTCTCTCGGTAAAGAAATTTCTGCTGAATTCCTTATTGGATTTATTCGTAACTATCTTATATTTATGGCCCTTAGTTTTGGACCCACCCCGACAAGTGGAAACATCTTCTCTATATCTACTCTATCGAACCCTTTCATAATCTTAAAGACCTCTATCAGGTCACCCCTGAATAAGTGAATTATTTGTGACTGCTGCCCGTTTGTGACACGATTTAAAAAAAAAATCCATATGTAAATGAATTATAATTTCCACGGGGGTTCTTATCTCCTGTGGTAACTTCAATGGAAAGCCAAGAGAAAGGGTGCAAATGGTTGCTTGCGGCATTTCTCTGGGGTTTCTGCCAATCTTTCACCCAAGTTAAGAAAGAAAATGAAGACTTGCATTTATATAGCGCCTTTCACGACCACCGGATGTCCCAAAGCGCTTTACAACCAATGAAGTACTTTTTTAAAGCGTAGTCACTGTTGTAATGTCGGAAAGTTACGACGGGAGATCAGACAACCTCTGCAGGAATTCTCCCTCCACATCTTCCAACTTATTGTGAGCAACACAATGGGAGTGCTGCTGGTCAAAATCAACAAAAATCTTTTAAAAAAATCACTTCTGCAGTATCAGTTACTGAACAACCTTCTATTTGTGGTAGTTTCAAAGGGGATGTGAATTCAGTTACTGATTGATTCTCTTGAGTATTTAAAGGTGAAATGAATCATTCATGAAAAAATTACATTGTAGTTGGCATTTTAAATGTGTCCTCTTTTTAGACAGCTCTGCAAATCATTTAAATCATCTATTACTGGATTATCAGATGCAAGAACCATAAACAAAGACAATGGAGATTAATTTGCATGTCGTTCACCCAGTGCTGTGACTGTTTGAGATGAGTGCTGATTAAGGTTTTCATAAACAAACGAATTACAGCTGGCATAATTAAATATAACCTCCTGCTCTTGTCCCAAAATATACCCAGTCCTGAGGAGCTCAGTTAAACCCATTTGCCATCCTTATAATTCAAGCCTGCTCTCCAGCATAGGCGAACGATGTTAGTTCTTGAGTAGTTCTGGGATGTAACTGCCACTTACAGATTCAGCAAATGTGTTTCAATGGAATTTCCTTGAAAAGGAAGGTTCATGCAGAGGAAGGATAATGCATCTAATTTACCTCTTTCTCTTCTAAATGGTTAGACCACACTTGGAGTACTGTGAACAGTTCTGGTCTCCATATTATAAAAAGGATATAGCGGCACTGGAGAAGGTGCAAAAAAGATTTACTAGAATGATACCAGAACTGAGAGGTTATACCTTTCAGGAAAGATTGAACAGAGTGGGGCTCTTTTCTCTAGAAAAGAGAAAACTGAGGGGTTACCTGATAGAGGTCTTTAAGATTATGAAAGGGTTTGATAAAGTAGACATAGAGAAGATGTCTCCACTTGCGGGCAAGACCAGAACTAGGCCATAAATATAAGATCGTCACTAATAAATCCAACAAGTAATTCAGGAGAAACATCTTTACCCAGAGAGCAGTTAGACTGTGGAACTCGCTACCACAGGGAGTGGTTGAGGCGAATAGCAGAGATACATTAAAGGGGAAGCTAGATAAGCACATAAGGGAGAAAGGAATAGAAGGATAGGTTGATGGGGTTAGATGTAGAAGGGTGGGAGGAGGCTCATGTGGAGCATGGACCTGTTGGGCTGAATGGTCTTTTTCTGTGCTGTAAAACTTTGTGATATTTTGTAAAATGTACGGACTAGAAATAAAATATGATTAAGTCCAAGAAACTGTGAACACTTTGAAGGTTGAAAATAACATTTAGTAGTCAAAGAGTTAAAATATAAATCGCAGTTCTATGTTAATTTTTCATGTCCCAAGTTGCTAAATTGTTTAAATGGTCAGTTATTACAAATAATAGGACTAATTATATTAACATTGCTTGCTGTTGTGATCTGTTGCATTGAAATATTATTCAGCGGTGGCCTAATTGCATGTGTGTGAAATCTCAATACCTCTGGGAAGACACTTTAGTGGTAAAGTTTATGAAAAAATATTTAAGTTCATACAAATTTGTCATGTAAGCTGTACATGAACAAGTCAATAGGCATATTGCCTGTTGTCTTGGCCCATTCATATGCCAGTAGTGATTTACCAAAGACTATTTTTGGAATTACTAGCACATTGCATGTGTTTACTGTCAGAATGGCAAAGGTGATTGGTAGACAAGAAAGAAAGTGTTATCAAAAGTGTTCCATCTTTTGTATCAGACTACGTATGTTCTAAAATATAAACCGAGAATTAGTATTAATTTATTTGCTTTTTTATTCACGTAATTTTTGTATATTTTTGCCTGAACAGCAAAGAATGAACTTGCATTTGTATAATGTCATTCACAACATCAGGATGTCCCAAAGTTCTTCACAACCAATGAAGTACTTTTTGAAGTGTAGTAATATAGGGAAACGCAGCTGCCAATTGCACACAGCAAGATCCAAGAAACAGCAATGTGATAAATTACCAGATGATCTGTTTTAATGATGGTTGAGAGATAAATGCTGGCCAGGACACCTGGAGAATGCCTCTGCACTTCTTCAAATAGTTCCATGGGATCTTTTATGTCCACCTGAGAGGGCAGACCTGGCTTCGGTTTAACATCTCATCCAAAACACAGCACCTTCAACATTACAGCACTCCTTCAGTACTGCACTGAAGTGTCAGTTGAGATTATGTGCTCAGTTCTCTGGATTGGGCGTTGAACCCATGACCTTCTAACTCAGAGGTGAGAGTGCTACCACTGAACCAAGGCTGACACCCAAGTGCTGATGACCTGGATTTGAGTTACTTATGAGCCGGCTGTGCAAATTTGTATACAGTTGAAGCTGAGGAATCCTGAAGTGAAGTTTCATTTCAAAGTTTCACTTTATAGACCAAGCCTAGTGTCGTCCTCCTCCTCACTCCACAAAGCAATGTTCAGATCGTAGGAGCTGATCATAGGTTCCTTGTTTTACTGGGTGCAGATATTTAACGTGGATGAGAGGTCATTCACCAGTCAGCAACATTGTAGAATTTTAATGATCTGTGCCTCGTGTACTCATGGGAGACAGTGGAATTGCTCTTCAATTTTATATAGGAAAATTAACACATTTTTACATGCATCATTTAAAGCACATGAACTGTACTCACTGTAAGGGAAATATCCGTGCAGGTGAGTACAAGTAGAATATCATATGCCCAAGACACTTGTGAAGACTTGCCAGTTTATGTACGGAGGCATGTCTGTAGAGATGATGGAAAGCTTTTTGAGTGATAACTCTATGACCAATGGATTGCAGCAGAAAACAAATGTTAAATTAATTACCTTATATGTGTTTATGTGACGAGCAGTACTGAAAGGTGGCTGATAACCTTGCCTATGGTAGACCTGTGATGATCCCCCCCGCTAGCCTTTCCTCTTAATCTGTTGGTTAGAGCATACAGTCTGCAGACTGGAGTAATATTGGGGGAGATTTTGAGACCTCCCGTCTGGCAGAAATGGGGTGGTAGTGCCCCAGAAATGGTGGGATATGACTTGCTGCCACATTCCCGCCAATGGAGTGGATGACGCTGTATTCCAAAGAGTGTACCGCTGGGCGGCAGGTGCACCCGACTAAGTCAAGCAGTAGTCCTTTTAATATGCAACTCTGTCCTGCACTGAAGTGTAGTGGTTATAGCAGCTGACATACATAGGACCCTGTCTGGCATTTCAGGATTCAACTGGGAAGAGCGTGGGCCATGCACGTGTCGGCCCGTTTCACTGACGTTCCAACCGAAGAGGAGCCCAGAAGATAAGTTTCCATTATTTTTGTGGGGCCAAGGGAATCAGGAGAACAACCTTGGCCGCTGCTGCACCAGGGCCACACCCCGCTCCTGAGAACGGACACCCCCAGATCGACTTTTTTCTGGGTACAGAGGCCGGTACGGCCGCCCGATATTGCAGATGCCCGGAGCCGGCAGGCTGCCCCAGGGCACATGTTTTGCACCCGCAGCCTGTCGGCCGTATGTGAATGAGATCTCGGCCCTCAAAGTGGACCGGGCCTCCTGCAGGCATTATCGGACTGCCGCACGAAGGGAAAATCTACCCCACTGAGTCTGTCCTGCACTGAACTGCAGTGGTTATAGCAACTGAATGTTGAGTTAGAGCCCACTTGGGAGCTTCTGTTTTCTCCTAACATTAAAAACATCTCATTGAAAGTGTTCTTCCCAGAAACTCCAATGGAGTCCCTGTGCACTTTTAAAATGCAGCTTCACAAATGGAGATGGTCTCATACCATTTGGCTTCAGTACACTTGGGGTCAGACCTGACACCCACATTATACCGCCACTTTTCATTTCAATCCACGCACTAAAACTGCTTCAATTTGATCCGGACCAACAATAAAACTACACCATTGCAGTCAGGGTTGGAAATATGTGGTTGTCTCAAAATCGAATCTCACTGGGAAAGGACAAATATGTTAAAGACCTCTTTTTAAAATCAGAAAAGAAAAATCAAAATCACAGCTTATTCTGCATTCCAAATACATCAAGACAGTATGGGTGTTTAGGGAATTATAAAATATTTAATGTTTTCCAGCAGAAAATTCTTCCTTTTTATTTATTTAGAGATGTTTTAAAAATTACCCTTGATGTGCATGATGGAAACAGGGTTCCATATTGTTTACAATTATCTAGATTGTATCTTCATTTGGAGAGTAGCTAGGTCTCGGCAGTGGGATGTTTGATGTGGAAGCCATGGCTGCTGTTTCAGATGAGGCTTCCTTTGTCTTGACATGAACATTTTGGGGTGAGTGAATACACACATGCTTTCTGGGTTTGACATTGAAGTGCAAAGGAGGTTGGTCTGCCTGTGTTTATGTCTTTATCTGTAATAGTCCCTCAGCGGGTCCAGATTGGTTGGCCAGTCACCTCATGCTGGTGAAATGTTAATATGTGCAAGGTTGCCACTATGAAAAGACACACTTAATTACTTCTTAGAGTATTTGTACCTACGAAGTGTCAAAGGATTCAAAACCCTTCAGGTATCAAAAGCTGTCAGTTCATGTTTTATCTGCTTGAAAGGTATAATCGATTTTTTAAATGTGTCTGTCTGTTGAGAAAATGTATCTGTCTGTTGGTCTGTTTGTTCCTTTTGTCGTGTCTGCAGTTCACTCATTTCAACTGTCTTTTCAGACAACTGTGGTAAAATAAAACTTAGTGATTGCTGATGATGTGTGTGCCTATATAAAAAGCTCATCAGAAGACTCGGAGACTGTTAAACTTTGTTGTTGTGGTCTCAAACTGGCTTCCTGCATCAGTGACAGTAAAGTGCAGTATTTTTTATTTAATCTACTGATTTAACTTGCTGTATATTTTTTTCTGTAATAAACTCAATTAGTAGTTTTAGCCTGAGCTATATATCTGTCAACGTGATGTTTCCCCACTGAACAAAGTGATTGGGAATGTATCGTGGTTAAGTTGTACTATTTCATTTTGTATTCCATGCATCATTAACTCTGAGGCCGAGTAACTTAACCCACAATGTTGAATGCTACCTCATAGGAAAAAATAAGAAAGAACTTTAATTTATATAGCACCTTTCACAACCTCAGGATGTCCCAAAGCACTTTACAGCCATTAAAGTACTTTTGAAGCGTAGTCACTGATGTAATATAGGAAATGCAAGGTCCACAAAAAGCAATGTTATAATGACCAGTTAATCTGTTTTAGTGATGTTGGTTGAGAGATAGATACTGCCCAGGACACCGGGGAGAAATCCCCAATAGTGCCATGGAATCTTTTGCGTCCACCTTAGAGGGCAGGCAGGGCCTCGGTTTAAAATCTCATCTGCAATCCGGCACCGCCAACAGTGCAGCACTCCCTCAGTACTGCACTGAAGTGTCAGCCTAGATTTTGCACTCAAGTCTCTGAAGTGGGACTTGAACCCACAACCTTCTGAATCAGAGCTGAGAGTGCTACCACTGAGCCACAGCTGACACTCAAGGCTTAGGGCTTGCCTTTGGAAGGCTCCTTTTATGATGAACGTGGACAAAGCGTGTTGAGAAATGGTCAAATCGTTACAATATTTTCTGACATTACAGTAATTAATTTGTCTATTTTGGGGGAAAACACATGTAGCAGCTCCTGATATCGTTAATGGAAATTATTTATGCCAGCGCTAAGGGCAGCTGTACTGCTTTCTCAAATGGAGATACTGCTTCCAAAGTAAATATTATTGTCTGTCCAAGCTTAGGCAGTGTCACCGAAATGTATTACTTTATTTGAGAACTTAATGTCACAATTTAATCCAGTGTGCCCTCAAAACCACAAGAGGTGTTATTTATATTCCGTAGTAGAGGCAAAACTTTGGTTGAGAGATAAAGATGTGAATAGGATCAGTCCCTGTAATATACAGTTAGAGCTAACTTTTGATTATAAGATAAAAGATGACATGATTACCCTCTTACAGCCTGTTTTTTTGCCTTCTCTTGTGCAACACAATTTATGGTTTTATTTTACTCTTTTGTTAAAGGAGATTGAATTGTGCAAGTTAATTGAAGACTCTTTCCGAAAGGAACAGCTTCTTGTGCATTTTAGAGCGAAGTAAGTGGACTTTTAAAATTTGTACCTGCTCAATAATGTGTGATTATTTGACTTGTTCTCTAAAGGACTTTTGTTCTCTTGTCCTACAGCACGTGTTTATGGGTTAATTTTGCAAAGAGAAAGACTTACATTCACATCAGAAACATTTCAAATGACAGAAACATTTCAAATGACTTCAAATACAATGAGTTACTTTGAAGTGCGCAGTGACTATTTTGTAGGCTAATGCAGCAACCATGTTGCACACAACAATATTACACAAGCAATGATCAGATGAGTGTCCCGCTAATTCAGGGAGTAATGTTGGCCGGGGTGCCAGGAGAAATCCTTACTCTTCTTCGAATAGTACCATAGGAACTTCACCATCAACTTGATCGAACAGACTAGATCTTGGTTTAACTTCTCATCTGAAGCACAGCACCTCCAGCAATGCCACACTCACTCAGTACTGCACTTGATCATCAGCCTAGACTGTGTGCTCAACTCCAGGAGTCGGGGTTGAACCTGCAACCTTCCTAGAGGCAAGAGTGCAACCATCTGTGACTCTTAGGGGGACAAATTTGTTCGCAACCATTTTGGGTTGCTAACATCACCTGGGTGCTAAATTTAGCACCCGGTGAAAAATAGCGCCGGCGATTGCTAACTTCAGTTTTAGCGCCCCAAGAGGGAGGTGGAGCACTAATTCAAGCGCTCCACTTCCTTCTTAGAGCGCTAACCCCAAATATCAGGGCGGTGCGTTCTGCAGTGCTACGCACTGGGCCACGTAACGCTGCCGCATGGAAGGGCTCTTCCCCTCATTAAAGGGGAGGGCCCAAGGCCACAACTCTGCGGGGCCCTACCTGGACCACCGGGGAGCGGGGTGCCGTGCCAGCAGCCCGGCACTCAAGAGGAAAAAGGGCCCCGCGTTCAAAGACACAACGGGTCGCGACAAGTAAGTTGGCCGATTTTTTTTTTCCGGCCCGCTACCTCCCCGCGAGCCTCCTGCTGCTCCGTTCCCGCCCCCGAATCGGTCGCTGTCATCGCCCGGCGCAGATTCAGGGGGCATGGGCCAATTTTGCAGGCGGGGTGAAAACGGGGGCCCTGCGCACGGTGATGATATCGTCATCGCCTGCACAGCGGAGCGGGGTGCTACTGGTTACCGCCGCCGCTAAACTCCCGCTGAATTTAGCGGGAGTCGTTAGTGGTGCCGCGCCCCGTTAGTGCCAATGCACCAAATTCCTAGCCCTTAGGATTTGAACACACAAAATCTGAACTGATGGGTGTGCAGCATTGAACAATTGCTGGTGCACGCTGCTTTGTTTCTCCTTTATATGACTCAGAAGAGCATCGGCTTAATTTACTGAATACATCTCAACTGTCACTAAATATATGTTTTTAAGCACTGAACTCACATAATGTAACAGGCGGAATATATTCAACAAAGCAAAGCTCTGAGGTCATACTTGCATTTTAATAATTACATGCTAATATTTTGCATGCTTGTAATTCTCCAATGGATTTATGCAGGCGAAAGACAAAAAATGTCTGGCCAAATAAATGGGAGTGAGCAATGGAATCAAATCCATTACAGGGTCCATGACATTTAAAGCATACTGGGCTATTATTAAATGAATGAATGTGTTCACCTAACTGTAATTTGAGGCCTCAGTATACACCCTGAATAGTGGTAATGATGATACAAAATCAACTCTGCTGCTGCAGGCAAAAAAGTGGCAAGTAGCACTCCTGCCAATTAGAACTCAAGCAATTTTAAACTTTCTGCCTTTGTTTGCTATTTTAAATTACCAATTAAGAACATAAGAACATAAGATGTAGGAGCAGGAGTAGGTCATTTGGCCCCTCGAGCCTGCTCCGCCATTCAATAAGATCATGGCTGATCTGATCTTGGCCTCAACTCCACTTCCCTGCCCGCTCCCCATAAGCCTTGACTCCCTTACCATTCAAAAATCTGTCTATCTCCAACTTAAGTATATTCAATGACCCGGCCTCCACAGCTCTCTGGGGAAGAGAATTACAAAGATTTGCTATAATTGAGTCGCTATATCTACAATCTAGATAGAAATAAATTCCTGCTGTGATCCATGCAACTAAAGTGTGTATCTGTCAGAGGTCCACACTGCATAATGTACAGCTATAAAAGCAACATTTCCCCTCTCAATATATGGAAATCTGGCCTGTTAAATATATACTAACAATAATCATTAGGTAATTTTCAGTTCAGTGTATAGTCTTGCCATCTATATTTATACTTGTGTTTCACTGTTTTAAGTGTTAATTTGATCAGTGTTCCTTTAAATGGATCAGCATCAAAATGCAAACCACTGTAAACATTCTATAAATATAAATTACATTTATCTATTTTAATACCTCAGTTCTTGCTATCTACTGTTGTGCAGTTAATGCTCTTGTTATTTTTAGCAGCCATAAATTATCCTGCAAATATAAGTGTTATTTACAATCTTTTTTTGATGTGACATTTTATACGAACTCAAGTTTATGTTCAATGTCAGCATTGGGAAAATCAGTTGTATGCAGCAAAGGAATGCATTGTGTGTAGCAGATTAGCACATCTCAATTTGTTCCTCACATGCGAGGTCTTGATATACGACTGCTGAAATCTGATTATAAGTTTCACCACTCCAACATTTAACATATGATCAGATTACATACTAATTTATTGCTTTACACACAAACACAGTATTTGTGCTCCTGTCAACTTTAATAAAACATGTTGCCATTTTGGGTCAAATTGAATATATATTTTCCAGATATCATGTTATTTGCTGGCTTCTGGGCATCATTACTGAATTTACTCGTTCATTCCGAATAAAGAGCCAATTTATACAATAACATTGGAAAACAATGCAACATGGGAAAAAGCCAACCATTGTATTCCATAATTATTGGACCAGGTTTTGCTGCAGTGGGGCATCTGGTGGCTTGCCCCTTTTTGTTAGACTTTTTCCCTCAGCCATCAGCTCGAAAATGTTTTGCCCTGTAAGTTGCTGGAAGTGCGAGCTGATAACGGCGCGGCGAGAGCAACGTGGCATCTGCGACCTTTGTGAACGATGGGACCAACAGTGTATCTCCTTAACCAATGAGATTTAAGGACTGAGAAGGAAACAGAGGAACGACAGAGAAGGAGGGTGAATTAGAGTCAAATCAGGTACAGAAATAGAAAGGGAAAGAAAGATTGGATTAAGAGAGAGAGAACAAAAGAGACAGAAAGGAAAAGTAAGGGGGAAAAAAATGTAACGATTAAAAATTGAAATTTTTAAAATCGCTTAAGAATTTACTACATGCAGGAATGAGACTCAACAGTTTAAATTGTTCCCTTTCTGGGCCGGAGAGATTGATTGGCAGTGCATTAACAATTGTCACATTGTTAAAAGGGTACTTAGGCTGTGAAGTACGAGCCCTAACTTTCTGCAGCGAGTTTAACTTGAGTTTAATGTGCAACTCCAGCAAGTTCTTAAAAATAACAGCATGCTTGTGGGCGAGCTACCATTTTTGGGAGGAAAACAGCGAGTGTGGCAATTCGTAATTCACGGGGTATCTCTTCCTCGCCACAAGTTGCTGCACGATTTACACATTAATAAAGTCGTTATTTTGTTAGCAAATTCTGGGCTATTGTTTCTGTAGGTCAGGGAAGAATTAGAAATGAACAGTTGAAAAAAGCTTGTTGAATTTGCTTTCCCTGCAGTATTTTACAAATTTCTGAATATAACCTAAGCAATAGTGCATAAAAAACTGATAGGCAACACTGAAAGGGCAAAAAAACAGAAGACTAAACCAAGGATTCGCAAATCACTGAATTCAGCAGTGACAAAGTGCTATTTTGGTTATTGTGACTCAACTTCATGAATTGTACAAGAGAATGGAATTTGCATTTTACAGTGATCTGGCAGCACTGATTATTTTTCCTCTGAACAGCTCTTAACTCTTCATAACCCCAACCAAGTCTGTCCAAGTTTTAAACACAGCTCCCATTTCTGGGAAGGCTCTTCTGAAATCTTACTCACAGCACAAGTAAAAGCTTGCCATTTGATATCTTTCGCTTTCACGCTCTTTCTCTCCCACTCTCTCCTGCTCTCTGTCTCTTCCTCCCTCTCTCTCTTGCCCTCCCTCTACCACTATCTCGTGCTTTCTCTCATACTCTCTCCTGCTCTCTCCTGCTCTTTCTCACTCTCGTTTGCGCTCTCTGTCACGCTCCCTCTGTCGCTCTTTCTAGTGCTCTCTCTCGCATGCTCTCTCGCTCTCTTTTGCGTTCTCCCACTTGCTTGCTCTCTTCTCATGCGCTCTCTCTCTTGCTCTCTCTGACTCACTCTCATTCTCTCTGCTTGCTCTCGCGCGCGCGTGTTCTCTCCCTCTCCCTCTCCCTCTCGCTCTCATTCTCGCTCGTTCACATTCTCTCTTATGCTCTCTCTCACGTGCTATCTCTCTTCCTCTCGTTCTCTCTCCCTCTCTATCGCACTCGCTCTCTCACGCCATACATCTTACTTCTGTGAATCGGCTCAGTCTGTTTAAAAAAAACTGAAGAAAGCACCTGCTGGATGTAGAACAGAGGAAGGCATTGTACTTCAGTTGAGGTCTGTCTTCAGTTTGCTGAAGTATACGTTACTACATCGGTTGCCCGTTACGCATCCCGGAAAGGAAATCGGATGCGGTGTATGATGGGCGGCCGATCCGCTCCCACCAGTTTTCTGCCTAGTGGTGAAAGTTAAAAGCTACCCCATTAAAGATTTGAAATGGAATCCAACAAAGCCTTATATTAGCAATCATTTGATGGCTGTACCTTTATTCCGCAACACTGTAATGGGTTCTGTTGCCTAAAACTCAAGTCTACTTTAAATTGGTGGTAACCACTTTAATTCCAGCATGAACATTGAAATTATTGATAATACAACCATATATTTGCACTTGATAAAAATATTAATATAATTTCATATGAATATCGATGCAATCTCATCTATTTTATAAGCAAAATTTAAAAAACAAACACTTCAACAAACACAACATTAAATGATGTCTACTACTAGAAATGTATCATTCTTCGATATCCAGCTAAAATTCTAAGGAGTTCTATGGGACAAATTATAACGGTTCTAGTTTTTAATTATTTCTTAAAGTGCTGTTTGCGCATTGCCGTGGAACCCGAACATATAGCCCCGCTAGGCGTGCGTTTAGATGAATAGGCAGTTGTGTGTTGACATGGTAGCTGCTAATGATTTTTATTGCAGTGTTAGTTAAAATTGAATTACAGAGGCCCAAAACTACAATGTGAAAGGCCATGCTGTTGCAGATATACCATCCACTGCAGCTCCAATGTTTCCCTGATTGCCAACAAGGTAATGGTTGAGACATATAATTATCGCCGGCTGCTCCAGAAACTGAATGCGTGCAAAGACTGAATCCAGTGACCATTCCCCTTTAAAAGTAAAGTAGGATTAAAATCCTCCAGGTTTTGGACAGATAAGTGCAAATTTATTCAAAATATTGCTCTCTTGATCTTCATAGTGCTTTTGCATGTTTATTTTTATTTTTGATTGCATCCGGCATCATAATAATTTGCCTTCATTATAAGCCGACCAATCATGATAAATGTCACGACTGAGGCAATGCAATCTTCTCTAACCTGGAAAAACAAAGCAGGGAAACGTTGATGAAGCTGGAGACTTGAGATTTGCTATTAACAATAGACCCAACCATTCACATATTGTTCATTTCAAATCTCATGTTAAATTGCTGTGCTTCTCTGCAATACCTATATTTGTGGATCTGCCACATGTTTGATGATTAACTGAGCTAATTATTCACTATGGACATGTTAACTTGTGATACTTGCAAAGGAAATAATATTTTAGTGAAGATTGTCAATCTTTAAACCGAGCCGGCACATTTGAAACCAGATAATTGTACTGCCTTTCCATTGCTATTTTTTAACATGTTAGTGGTTTTCCCTGGCATTGCTCAGGGAACATAGTTATCCTGTTTAGCTGCTAAGATGGACCTGTATTTGATCTTCTCTGTTCCTTTACAACCTGTGGGGAAGTGGTCCAAATAGGCAAAAGCAGTAGGTTTAATTAGTCATAAATTATTGAGCTTAATTTGAGAGCCATTTTCACTGATTCTAAATTTTTAGCTCCAGTCCAGAAGAACTTCTTGTGTTGAATTTTTTGCATCTGTAACAAGATGCGACCGCTGAAGAGTGACAATGCACACTGGATGCAAGAGAATCTCTAGGACCTCACCAAAGTAGCTATTCTTCATTAGTGAATCTGGCCAGTGATTGTCAGCAGGCTTGTTGTGCCCTCCTCCCCAACATCCACAAAGAGATTCTTCTAACAGGTGCAGTGGATAATGACCAGGAGTGGGAACCTTTGCTGATTTATTCTTGTAGCCCAAGGACACACAGCCTAATTATAGTACTCTCACTGTCACCTTGGTTGAGATCAGCAAATTCAGCAGAGATGAACAATTAAAGTTGGGACCTCCTTGCCGTTAAGGTTCAGTATAATACCACATGATGCATTTTAGTCTCTGATTCATTAAAGGATCTGAGATTGAGCAGATTGGGCCTGTACTCTCTGGAGTTTAGAAGAATGAGAGGTGATCTGATTGAAACATATAGGATTCAGAGGGAGCTTTACAGGGTAGATGCTGAGAGGTTTCACCTGGCTGGAGAGTCTAGAACTAGGGGGCATAGCCTCAGGTTAAGGGTTCAGCCATTTAAGACTGAGATGAGGAGGAATTTCTTCACTCAGAGGGTTGTGAATCGTTGGAATTCTCTACCCCAAAGGGCTGTGGATGCTGAGTCATTGAGTATATTCAAGGCTGAGATAGAAAGATTTTTGAACTCTAGGGGAATCAAGGGATATGGGGATCGGGTGGGAAAGTGGAGTTGAGGTCGAAGATCAGTCCTGACCTTATTGAATGGCGGATCAGGCTGGAGGGGCAGTATGGCCTACTCCTGCTCCTATTTCTTATGATCTTATGTTCTTATGTTAATAAAAGACTGAAACTTTGTAAGACAATTTGATTATGTTGTGAGGTGGATTTGGTTGATTGTTTTAGAATATGACTTGGATAGGTCAACATATATAGGAATTTACTTTCTTTGAAAGTTAATCTAACCAAAAGCAACTTGCATTTATGGAGCACTTTTCAAATCAGAATGATGCATCAAAGTGCTTTATAAAGGGGACCTCGAGTAAGAGGGAAAAGCAGAAAAGTGGTTAGGGGGAAGTTACGGTTGAATAAATTTTCAGGAGCTTTTTGAAAAAGGAGATGGAAGAATCTAGAGAGGGAGTTCCAAAGGATAGGGGCATGATGACTAAAAGAGTGTCAACTGATGGTAGGGTAAGGAGTAAGGAACAAGGAATAACCCAGTGTCAGAGGGAGGAGGGAATGAGAAATGATCCCGTGTGAGAGGGAGGAGGGAATGAGGAGTGATCCCGTGTCAGAGGAAGCAGGGAATGAGAAGTGATCCCATGTGAGAGGGAGGAGGGAATGAGAAGTGATCCCGTGTCAGAGGGAGGAGGGAATGAGGAGTGATCCAGTGTCAGAGGGAGGAGGGAATGAGGAGTGATCCAGTGTGAGAGGGAGGAGGGAATGAGGAGTGATCCAGTGTGAGAGGGAGGAGGGAATGAGGAGTGATCCAGTGTCAGAGGGAGCAGGGAATGAGGAGTGATCCAGTGTCAGAGGGAGGAGGGAATGAGGAGTGATCCGGTGTGAGAGGGAGGAGGGAATGAGGAGTGATCCCGTGTGAGAGGGAGGAGGAAATGAGGAGTGATCCAGTGTGAGAGGGAGGAGGGAATGAAGAGTGATCCCGTGTGAGAGGGAGGAGGGAATGAGGAGTGATCCAGTGTCAGAGGGAGGAGGGAATGAGGAGTGATCCAGTGTGAGAGGGAGGAGGGAATGAAGAGTGATCCAGTGTGAGAGGGAGGAGGGAATGAGGAGTGATCCCGTGTGAGAGGGAGGAGGGAATGAGGAGTGATCCAGTGTCAGAGGGAGGAGGGAATGAGGAGTGATCCCGTGTGAGAGGGAGGAGGGAATGAGGAGTGATCCTGTGTCAGAGGGAGGAGGGAATGAGGAGTAAATTGCTGTTGGAGGAATGCAAATTACATGTGGGAATATATGACAGGAGGTGTTGAATTATTCATTTTCTAAAACTTGCTTTCAAGTTCAGTTAAAAACCCTGCTTATTTATTGCCCACATATAAAGCATTATATCGAATCATTTTACATTGTGTACAGTCATTCAAAACTATGTTGATAGGGTGAGATTAAGTAAACAGTGTGTGAGGAGGCTCGTGTGGAGCATAGACCAGTTGGGCCGACGACCAGTTTCTGTGCTGTAAATTCTATGTATCACATTATTCTGATCCAATAACAGGTGTATACATGGGACGTGTATATGTGTGGCTCCTAGATAGAGCATTGTCCACTGCAGTATTACAGTATTGACATTAACAGTTTTAGCCAACAGCATGTAAATTGCAATATCTGTTTTGGTCTACATTGCATTTGCCAGTTTCACTGCATTATTACCAAATAATCAATATGCATTAAACACAAGACCAAAATATGCAGCAAAAATGAAAGGCAAAGCACGGCGAAAAGGATAAGTGACAATTCTTTTGTACAAATAACTCTTGCAGATTAGTTATCTGGCTTTCTGCTTTAAAATGCATGGACATTTTGTTCTGGGAAAAACAGCATCTGGGTTTTCATAAACTATTTAATCCACATCCCCAAACAGTTTGACCTCTGCCAACATCACAGATTTCTTTAGAGGTTGACTGCATCTAGTGCTAATTTGGTCCAGTAAAAATCCGTTACCTTACACACGTTGGCTGCTCTCCAGTGGTATTTCTCCTGTGTCATCTGGGACCTGGAGCATGGCAGTGATGTTTAACTGCTAAGATGGAGTTGACCTTTAAGGCCATTGTTGAGGTACTGCCTGTGGGGATATGGTCTAAGTAAGCTCAACCGGAGGTCAACCAAAAGCTAATTGCTGAGGAAAGTTTCTGCAGATTGGCAGCTGCTCTGGGGAGAGGCCCGGATATGAATAGCTGAAAAACCAAAAGGAAATAATTGTGTTTCATTTTTTTAAAACAATTATTTGAAGATTGTTTTGAATTTGTAACAAAGTGAGACATTCTGAAATATGACACCCTTATGTATGATGACAAGTGCTGGATGCAAGATTTTTTTTTTAACATACTCGTTGATCTGTTCAGGAGTTGTGCACGGTGAGTCAAGATCAGGTGTTAGCTTCAGGTCAAGCAGGATTGGAGGACAGGGAATAATTGGACAAAACAGAAGAAGGGGGCGGAAGAGCCAGGTGCAGAAGAGGGAAGGGAAGGGAAAGGAAGGGCAGAGAAGGAGAGGATCACAGGAGGCAGGGGAGGGGATTGAGTGGAAGAATGGGAGGGGGCGTGTAAGGGGCTTGAAAGGTATATCATTGGGGAGATATTGGTAAAATGCTTGAATGGGGTGGGTGGAAATGTGTGATAGTTGGGAGAGGAATTTTGGAATGGTGGCTCACAGAAAGCTGATGTGACAAGAATCTCTCTTTCATTACTGAGGAGGTCCTGACTTTTAACACAGTTTCGAGGCCCACTTTTTTTTACATATGACAAAATTTTATGCAGTACAGATGAATTGCCTTTTTATACAGTACAGATGCCCTGAGTCTTCTACACATTAGCGAGGCCCTGAATATTTACACAGTACAGAGACACTGGGCTGGATTTTAAGGAGGAGGGCAGATTGGGGGTGGGAGGGCTCCGACATAGTTGGGAAACCCAGGAGGCCAGGTTTCCTGCAGGCCCTGCCGACTTTAACGGCAGGGCCTGATTTGCATGCGAGACCTCGGTTTCCTGCCCGCAGCCAGCCAGATTGAGAGGCTGGCTGGCTGCGGGCGGGTAGGCCTGCGGCACTAGGCCGCACAGAGGAGGGAGGGAGGGATCGGGCCGGGCCATTAAAAGGATCGGGGTGGGGGGCGGTGGGGTCAGCCAGGGAGGGCGGAGGCCTGAGGAGGTGATCGGAAGCCTCATGAGGGGGGTCTCTGGTCGCAGGGGTTGGGTTAGGCAGGGACCCTGGATGCAGGAGGTAGGTGTAAAGGCACTTACCTCCTGGATCCAGCAGTCCCCACCTTGCTGCAACTGCCAGGTTTTAGGAATTGTTTAAAACCCGTCCATATACAGTTAACAAGAAAATGGAGGTTAAAAAAGAGGCTTCCAGCCTCATTATAATATTTAAAGTGACGTCCTGCCTCCTGGGAGCAGATTGGCTCCCCGCCCCGTCCCACCTCCGTTAAAACCAGAAGTGGGTGGGTTGGAGGCGGGTTCAGGTCGGGAATCCCATTTTTAACAATTTAACTACCCCCAACCCACCCGGGTTTTTTTTTAGGTTAAAATTCCCCCCACTGAATTTGAGGCAAAGAGACGTCAATATACACCTTGACAACATTCAAATTAATGGTACTTATTTCAAAACTTTAATGAGGCCCTGCTTTTTGTAAAAGTTATTGAGCTCCAAAAGATACAATCCCTGATTTTCATAAAGATGTACTACCTCTGATATTTTCCACACTTTTCTGTTGACTCCCATTTTTCGACCACTTACTGCTCCTCATTCCACATTTTAGTACTGGTTCAGTAATCGCACGTTACCTCACTGTGCAGTGTCAGTTGAATCTTATTACCTACTTCTATATAGATCTCCTGTGGCACTGCTCATTGTAAGTCAAATGAAATGTCATTTTATAATGACAGTAACATCATAACATATAATTTATTATCCTGCTGCTGAGGTGGAACTGTGTCTATGTTGGCCTGACCCTTTAAGGTCAGAAAGTCTAATTGATGCAGTTAGTTTCTGGTAAGAAGAAAACAGCATAAATTGGTTATCTATCTTTTTATCAAGATTTTAAAAATTTTATAAAGAAGTGTATGGCACCTTAAAATGTGATGAACATGCACTAGCAGGTCAGGAACAATATGCCATATATGCACAATGTATTATTCTGCTGGTAAGATGCAGCAATTTCTCTTCCACAAAGTCTAATTTCTGTCAAGTAAATACTGAGTGAGTTCATTCAGAGCTTAAGTGCTATTCCAGCCACAAGTAAAACCCTGGCTTTGTTTCTGTTTTTAAGTGTGATTGGTAACATCAGTTTAGAAGCGGCAGACATTTTGACTCTGGTACTTTCTCTGTTTGGCCAAATGACTGCCTTTCTTTCTCTACACAGAAAATTGAGTGTGACATCTGAAGTGTGATGGATAGAAAATGCACTCTAGCATACTATTTTTTCTTGTATTACTAGCGCGTTTCTCGTGGCATTACTTTCAGTAGTTTGGATGATGCACTGTTTTATTAGGACAAGAGCTTTTTAACCAATGTATTAATGTGCTGCTAAAGTAAAATGATGAGGACAATTTTCAACTGGAGCACTTATAAGGCAGATGGTGGGCAGGGCATGTGCAACACTGTTCTCTATACAGGGATAGAGTGACTGAGCACTTGAACCAATATGAGCTGATGAGAGAGAGCCTGCATGGCTTTAAGGGTAAGTCATGTCTGATGAATCTGGCTGAATTTTTTGAAGAGGTCACTAATAAGGAAGATAAAGGAGTGCCTATGGCTGTTATCTATATAGACTTGCAGAAGGCATTCGATAAGCTTCCACACAAAAGATTATTGGCAAAAATGAGAGCACGCGGAATTTGAGGTAGCCTTTTGACTTGGTTTTAAAATTGGTTGGGAGGTAGGAGACAGAGAACAGGGCTAAAGGGTAGGTACTCTGATTGGCAGGATACGACAAGTGGTGTTCCCCAGGGATCTGTTCTGGGGCCTCAACTTTTCACCATATTTGTTAATAACTGTTGAAGAAATAGAAAGTTGGATATCCAAGTTTGCAGATCATACTAAATTAGGAATGACAGGAAGTAATTATAATAAATAAAGTATTTTTAACATATGACTTGGACACTAGAGTGGGGTAAATCTGTAACAGTCAAGCTGTGACATCCTTGTCATTAAAAACTCCGATCAAAGTGCCAACTCTAGGTGTAACTGTTACTACTTTCCATAGAAGAAAGCTTTACATGAAGATTTTCAATGAAACACTCATTTCACATACCAAATTTAATGCATTACATATAATAGGGATTCATGAGGAAACATTAGTGAAAAATCATACATATACAATTATTTTCCACACATGTATATAAAATATGATTTTAGGTAATGTATCTTATAAAAATGGATACCTAATCCGAGCAAATCTTCTGTTTAATATGTGCAAAATCACACACTACAGTAAAAACCTCTTTATGAGAACATGGTGCTGGCCAATAAGACATTTCCATTTTCTACTAATGAAGTGGTTTGGCACAGTAAGTTCCAATGTGCCATGCCATGCAGTGGTAGAATGTGGATTATGCCAGTGATTTCTGCAATGCAAGCTTCTGATCTTGACGGAGCAGGGGTGGCAAACAGAGGGAGCAAAAAATGAAAGACATGTCATTCTAGGCCATTCTTCAGCGGAAAGCTACAGAGCAGTTTGGGCATAGGGCTGGGAGCAAGGCATGTGACAAAATACTTGGTGATGAAATGACACTTGATACCAATTGCAATGATATTTACAAGAGGATAGAGAAAGACAACTGTAAAACGGGGGTTTTGAAACTAGTTTCCATCATCTAGTTGTTCCCATTAAGCAAACAAAACCAAAGGTAAGTTAATGTTTGAAGAATTAAGCTGTTCCTGAACAGATGCACCCTTTAAACAAATGTTTTTACCGGTAATATCCATGGCGTAACTAAGACCGCCTATTTCCACCTCTGTAACATCGCCCGTCTCCACTCCTGCCTCAGCTCATCTGCTGCTGAAACCCTCAGCCATGCCTTTATTACCTCTAGACTTTACTATTCCAACGCACTCCTGGCTGGCCTCCCATGTTCTACCCTACGTAAACTTGAGGTCATCCAAAACTCGGCTGCCTGTGTCCTAACTCACACCAAGTCCCGTTCACCCATCACCCCTGTGCTCGCTGACCTACATTGGCTCCCGGTTAAGCAACACCTCGATTTCAAAATTCTCATCCTTGTTTTCAAATCCCTCCATGGCCTCGCCCCTCCCTATCTCTGTAATCTCCTCTAGCCCCACAACCGCCCTCTCCCCCCCCCCCCCCCTGCCCCCCAGCGAGATATCTGCGCTCTTCTAATTCTGCCCTCTTGAGCATCCCTGATTATAATCGCTCAACCATTGGCCGTGCTTTCTGTTGCCTAGGCCCTAAGCTCTGGAATTCCCTGCCTAAACCACTCCGCCTCTCGACCTCTCTTTCCTCCTTTAAGACGCTACTTAAAACCTAGCTCTTTGACCAAGTTTTCGGTCGCCTGCCCTGATTTTCTCTTTATGTGGCTCGGTGTCAAATTTTTTTGTTTTACAATACTCCGGTGAAGTGCCTTGGGACGTTTTACTACGTTAAAGACGCGATATAAATACAAGTTGTTGTTGTTGTAAGGGTGACCATTAACAGATATGTATTACGTTTTACTTTGATTGTACAAAGTCATTGCATTTCATGTCTCTAAAGCATTTCAGCAGTTTTTAAAATTTATTTTTAAAAATCTGTGTTGCATTTATGCTTCATTGACTGACTGATGCCACACTTTCAGTATAAGTTACAGCTTGTTGACCTACACTAGCTTTTCGTCAGATCAACTGCCTGTACCAGAAGTAAGAATACAAATTGCTCATGTTCCAGTATAAGAGCCAGAGTGTTTGTGTTTTTTTTTCCCCCAGTAACATTAAATTTGCATTTGCAGCGCTCAGCATGACACAAAAGCATTTTGAGCACTATCACAAGAAACATTTTATGTGTTGCTGTTGAAATTCTGTGCGTGGCTGCTTTGGAATGGGCATGACGAGGCAGAGCCTGGTGCTCTGAGCTAGTGCCAAAAAACAGTATTTCAGATCTTGGTAGCTATCGGAGTGCTGTTTACCCGCAGCGTTGCACATCTTGTGACTGTTTTGAGGTGCTTGAAAAGAAGCATGCCGATCATTTTTATTTGTGGGCAAAAATCTTACTTCAGGAAAGGGAAAGCCCGCTTTGCACAAAAATCTAATGACACTACGAGTACGCTGTTTTAATAAAGACACTTAAAAAATTCTCTGGGTGAGGAAAATGAAGGAGTAGATTTTCAACGTGCCATCTGAGCATAAAACTGGTGTTGCGGGTCAGCTACCCGTTAAAGAAACCGCTCAATTTTCATTTCATTGATTTCAATAGAAGTGAAAGTCGGGCAGTTTTGAAAATATTCCTTTCCCTCTCCAGCACAGAGTGGAAGAAATTGCATTGTGCTAATACCAATATGAAATGCATTTATACAATCAGGGCCGAAGCATTTTAGATTGGAGCTTTGGATCAGACAACCTATTAATACCCAGAAAGTCAATTGTATATCAGTCTGCTTTCCAATGCTGAGCAATTGTATTGATGATGTTAGTATGACATTGTGTGGGAGTAAGTATAGTATGAGATTTCATAAATATATTACAAGTTCTTGAATACAGGCAATGATATCAAAATTCTGTATTTTCTTTTAACTCATTTCGGCTTGATATTAGTTCCTTCAAGAAAAGAGTAAACATGCATAGAGAGTTCCATGTATTTCAATTCTTATATTGAAATATTTTATCATGTAATGGCGACGAAAGTATTTTAATTAAATAACAGTGACTCCATCTTGTATTATAAATCATTACCACTTCCTGTCCAACCATTTCTGTTTTCATTTTGCTGCTGAAAATTTGCATGATGCACTAAGCTGGACACCATTTAAATGGATGTGAAGGTTTGAAAGTCTTTTTGTTTAAAACACACGAGGCCAGATACCTTGGAGAAACCAGATAATTGTGAAATGCTATCCATCTGTAATTTGTACTGCAGTTCCTTTGTGCGGCAACCAGCTGGCCTAATTTTGATGATGATTGACCTATTTAGTAGTAAAGACACTTGTTGCTACTTCGTTAGATTATTGAATATCTAATTGCACTGCACTGATGAAAACTAATTCCTTTTCTTCTATAATTTTCTACAAACGTCTCGGGGACAATGATTTTGCCATTTTAGACCTAAAGCCAGCCTTCAGATGAGATGTTAAGCCGAGGCACTATTTACCTGTTCAGGGCGACCTAAAGATGTCATGGCACTGCTCGTGGAAGAGCAGGGAGTTCTCCCGGGGTCCTGGTGAACATTTTTCCTTCAACCAACAAAACGAAAAACAGATTAACTGGTCATACATCTCATTTGCTGTTTAGACATTACTGTGTGGATAGGCTGCTGTATACCTTCATAACCGGGATGGCACTTCATAAGTAATTGATTAGATGTGAAGCATTTTGGGACATCTTGAGAAATTTGATACGGTGTTATATAAAGGAAAATTCTTTCTTTTAATCTCGCAGTTACAGTTCACTCATCACAGTTTGGTTATTTTCAGTGTGTAGTCACGTGGTTTGGAGATGTAACTGTACAAGCACTTTTCCATCGAGGCAAAACAAGCTTGGTGTGTAGCAATACCAAAGTGGAGACAACCGAGTGTCCTAAAGCTGTGAGGTGGCAGACCTCCTCTAAGAGGTCGCCATACACTGATTTGCAGTTGCATCAGGTGCAGAATTATACTCTGGTTATGAGGCAGTGGGTTTTAATAAACATCATTCTATGTGTAGCAAAAGTGGAAATAACTTTTTCACGCTGTCAAATATCAGATGAATTGACACTAGAATTTAACAGTTTGTCACCAAGAAAACATGTTCACTTCTTCATATGCTTTGTTTCATGAATGTGCATTTCACAATCATTTAAAAAAAAATCAGATTATTGCAGAAATAAGGAGGAATGGCTATCCATAACAAATGGACGGTTCCACCACACCATTGCTCGAATACAACAATGTGCTGCAACTATCTACTAGGCTTATTTTGCAGGAGTAACATCCTTTTAATCCTAAATTCTAAACATGTAATATAAAGTGGTCCGTACAACAAATTGGTGACCTCACATCCTGTGACATAGGCAAGACTCGAGACTGTAATGTGCATCATGCAAAATTCAGGCTGTGGGAATCATTGAAAAACTCAGCATGTTAAGGTAAAATCACGAGAAGAGAATAATACTGCTGCACTGTTTGTGTTCTGTAAAAAAAGACACTTCTTCAATACGTTGTATATATTCATACAACCTCTGTTGCTAGGAGATGTGCTGCCATACTTATTAATCTGTGCAACATGCACTTTAACACTGGAAGTATTTATTTTACTTGCTTATACTGTCTTCCTACCGACCTTCAACATACCGTAGCCTCCGACAAATGCTCTACAGAGTTTGAATTCAAAGCCAGAATAACCACCATTAATATGATGAATGCTGCAGTGAAAGGTTGCCAGTGATTCTGCAGGTAGAGAAGAATTTGTGTTTGAATAAATGGTAATGTTCTGTCATTTAGGAAATCACACAGCATGTTTGGAAAAGGAATTGGCATGCGTGGAATTGTTGTTTGAATTACACATTTTCTTTTTTTTGTTAATGCAGTATTTGGATGTTAATTACAAACTGGATTGTTGCCCATCTCTATTGAGGCCTATCTGTAGGATTTCTATATTCTGTCTCTGTCTCTGTAGTGCTGCTGCTCTGTCTCCGCGGTGCTGTTTTTCTCTGTGGCATTCCATGCGATTGCAGCTTCACAATCTCACTTCCCTGTGGCTGTGACTTCAATTGAGCCTTTTGTCATTCTTCTGCTCTGTGCCAAAAATTAGTCCTCCATCTTTCACATTTAAATGCGATCAGTCTCCCAACAAAGATGTACACGAGTTAATGCAATCGCTGCCACCCCCATCCTCTGACATCAAATCAATACTGGATATTGCTTCCATCCTCACGACGTTAATTCTATTCCAAATAGGATTAAAATGGTACACTTCATGTTAGCGGCAAGTGAAAAATTCCGAGGTATATACTTTGTATTTTTTTTAATCACCGACAATGTTGAAAGTGCGTTCACACTTTTTTGGGTCACGGTACAATACAGAATACACAGGATGTTATAGATTGCATGATACTTGCAGGCACATATATTGAAGATTAAGCCCAGTTTGATACACATGGTTCCTATGATTACTGATGGGGCTGGGACCATTCCTTGGTAGGTCAAGTGGGAGGAGGTGGGAGAAGTGTCTCACTGCATGCTGGGTTTAGACAGAGCATAGTCAGAGTGGAGCGAGGCTGTGGGATGCTGGAACTGGCCAATTCAGTACCTTGTCCCAGGTTCCTTTTGGATGTAGGGAATCGAAGTCATTGTCAGAGAAAGGTTGTCTGGACTGTACTAGCAGAAAGAAGTCCTGCACGTTTTGCTGCTTTCCTTATATAGAAACTGTGGCTGGAATTTTCAGAGGTAAGAACGGGTGGGTTGGAGGCGGGTTGGGGTCGGGGTTCATATTTTTTCAACTTTGACTTCCCCCTACGCCTCCAACCCCTCCATTTTCACCTTTCACTCCGGCTGCCAACCTGTTGCCAAGAGGTGGGTTGGCAATTTAAATATTATAATGAGGCCTGAAGCCTCTACTTTAACCTGCTTTGCAGGTTTTACTTCTGGCGGCTGGGGATCCCGGGCCTCAGGATTCCCAGTTGCTGCAACGAGGCGGCCTCAGCCTCAGGGAGCAATCCTTGTGGGCCGGGGGGAGCAGGAGTGCTTCCTCCCGGCCCCCGTAAGCTCCCACACCATCGGACCCCCCTGACCCCTGGGTCTGGAACACACCCCCGCCCACTCCCCGGGATCGCAATTAGGCCCCGGGGTCGGGGATCGGACCCCCCTCCTCCCCCCGCCACCATCCTGGGCCCACCACTTACCTGTTGCTGCGGCCTCATTCTCCGAGTTCCCCGCACGAATGGAAGCCAGCCTGTCAATCAAGCTGACTTCCGGCCGGGGAACCCGCCCCTGATGTCGCCGCATGCTGTGGAGTTAAAAATCCACAACGTGCTAGGAAACCTGAACCTCCGTGCGGGTGGGACCCGGGAAAATCCAGCCCTATGTGAAACTGTTATAAACTTAGTGCAATACAATCATATGGATGATGCAGCTCAGTAATAAATCCTTTTGTTTAAACTTAAGTTTAAAAATATAAATCTAAGATCCTAAAAATTTTTAGGAACAGGAAAAGACCATTAGGTCTGGTCCGCCTCTTTTTGATAGCTTAATCCTCAATATATGCACCTGCAAGTATCATGTATTCTATAACATCATACACATTGGCCCAGAAATTGATCTCGCTCTGTTCCCGCGGGGGTAAGGAGCAGGCGCGATCTCTCACTCCGCGTTGGCTTTTTCAGATCCAGCTCGCACGAACTTGATGTTCTAGACATCAGCTGGGCAGTGCTTGCGTATCCCACCGGCGTAGTGAATTCGTGCGAGCTGTGGGATCACGTGACTCAGTTAGAGCCAATGGCAGCACACCATCTTCCATTCATAAGTTTCACATACGTGCTGTGAAAGCTATGAATCTTACACCCCCCCAAAATAACAGCTAAACCTCAATTAAATTTAAAAAAAACCATCACATTAATAAAATAAGTATAGTTAAATAAATTAACCATTTTAAATAAAAAATTAAATTTTTGAAAAAATTTAAAATCTTTTAAAAAGTTATCAAAATAAACTTACCTGTCTTTAAAGTCTCTAAAAAAGATATACCTGTTAAAAAAAATTCAAAATAATACTTAATTCACTACTTACCTTGTTAAAAGTGGGTCTTACTCCTCCTTTTTTCGTTTCTAAAATCTTCCGTCCTTACCTGCGCGTCCAAAGCACTAAGTGCACAGCGTGCGCGCAGCCTGTAGCGCGCACGCGGTGCACCGAGGAACCGCCCCCTTTTCCAAAGACCAAGTGCCGGTTTTCAGCGCATGCGCAGTGCATGCAGAAAACCGGCAATTGGAGAGAGAATACGCGAGAGTACGCAGTGCGTACTCTCGCGCAGCGGGATCAATTTTTGGCCCATTCTGTTTTGTACCATGGCTCAAAACAGTGTAGAAATTTTGCACAACCAACTCACCTTTTCATCATATTCTTCAATTTCTTGTCTTTACAAAAATACATTTAATTGCCTCTTGAACCCATGTGTGTTGTCCACTTTAATGGCTTTCCGTAGTAACTTATTCCACGACTCTATGACCTTTTCAGCGACTGTTTAATATGATTTGCCTTATTTGTAACTTGCTAAAGTTATATATTCCCACCATGATGATTTTGGATCATCGAATAATATTCATAACGTGCACAAATAATTCCAATTATGAATGCTCTTGGCAATAATTATGGCACTTATGTGGCAATAATATCAACATTTTTGAATAGAAAAGGGATCTGTTTCAAAATTATAGAAATTTCAAAAGTAATACCAGTTTGATGGAGTGGTAAAGACCTTAAAATTGTCTTTTCTGCAAACTAAATGTGCAGGTTGCTATAAATGAAGGTGTCCAATTGGTCTTGGAACTCAAGTGTCTCAGCTGTAATGCCAGTCAGTAATCACTGAATTTGAAAGGGATGTCCAGATTGTTGAGTGACAACTCAACAAATGGTGTGACAACAATTAAAAACAGCAACAGTTCAGTCATGGCGTGATGTTGATTGACACCTCAGCTAGCGAAGAAGAGCAATATGGCCAAGCTATTAAGGAAAGGCAAAGCTGCAAGATAATTGCCACAAAATTCCAAACAGGAAACAAATTAGAGTGTAAATAATGATTTGGTTTCACCTCATTTGATTCAATTTGAAGAAAGGAAATACAGAGCATTAAAAATAAAGTTAGGCTGAATATTTTGACACAAAGGTCATGTTTTAGGAGTGTGGAATTTCATAGGCTAGAACATTAGCGTTTTCAAGGAAATTATTTTGTTATTTTCATATGATTTGCTAAGCATCCAACTTTAACCTGAAACCAGCCCTCACATTATATTTGTTGGTAAAAGAGAACACTTCTCTCAAGTTAATAATTCAAGAATAGAATTTTCCCACATTGACTGTTGGAATGTTTATTTTGGTAAAAATTTGGATTATGCTCTGCACTGAGAATTCATGTTTTTGCACATTTATTTTGAGCTCTTTTGCATAAATTCTGTTCTCCCCATGTGATGCAGACCACAGAATTAAGTCTTACTTTGGTGACAAATTTTTGCTTAAAATAAAGAAACAAGTAAGGAACAGCATTCGTTGACAAAATCGCAGCAAGTTTGTGCCATGGTTTGAGGGAAGCGTGTAAAAGAGCTAGTCCATCAGAAAAGTAATTTGATCAATACATTGAGATCAGGTACTGTGGGAAGATCGAAAATATAGGGATTGAGGACTGCAAGCATTCTTCGCAATTGGCCAAAGATCCCAGTGTCTATATTTCAGTTGATCTTTTTGCAACAAACACAGTTGAATTTAAGCAGTTAGCTGCGTGAATTTATCTTGTTTAGGAAGTTCTTTCATTGTTTAGGTATCAGAACCTCGACACTTTGAAAATAATAGAAACATGAATGTGCACACAAAGCTATCCTTCCCAGAACAAGGTGGTTTTTCCTGCTATTTAATATTCTTACTGTTGGTCGAAGATTTGTCACAAAAGGCCACATTTTATATTTATGGTGCCAGGCCAGCTCTTTTAAGCACTTCTTGTAGCGTTGTGCAAATACAAAGTCCTTATCTAGAAAAATAGAGAGCAATATCTACACTTTCAAATGAATATAAAGGAAAAACAGCAGTTACAATAACATAGGCTGCTGCAGAATACCACTAAAACTAAGATGCTTTGACATTGCAGAAGAGTAGTGTGCACCTGATTTCCCAGAAACTCCACAACAGAAATGTAAATTTGTATGACGACCCTTTATGTATCAAATTAACTTTGCCTGTCTAATTAATATTTAATCTCGGACATTTTCTCGGAATGTTGATTATTCACACTTTTGACTGATACTAAATCCACACAACTTATGTTCTTAATTGTTGAAGCATTTAACATAAGCAGCTATACCCACTTTCTTCTTGCCTCTGTGGCCTATCACTGCTCATCTAATTGTAATACTTTCCCCCTTCCACCCCTCTGGCTTTGTGAGGAAAAATATACTTAATATATTCCGGAAGCCTTCAGGATCATTCTTGGTACTGCTGATCACGACACACAATGACACATACATTGTTAAATGAACAAGCCCTGCTTATACCCAGATGGAGGAATAGTCTGATCTGTAAAACAAAGGATGTTGCATTTCACACTTTGAAATGTGCCTGGTACAACAGAGGATCACTCATAGCTCCATCAACATGTGCATGTAGGAAGGAGTCTCAAGGGTATAATCTGATGAAAGGGTTCACCTATCTACAATCGAGTTTGATAACATTTTTAACTTTTTTAAATTTTATTGTCAATATGCAGCTAAATACTTAGGGGGAAAAATTGGGTCGCGCCCCCTTTGGGGCGCTAACTTCGCCGGGAACCCCGCGGCCGAAATTCACCAGTAGCACCCCAAGAGGGAAGCGGGGCGCTACTGGAAGCGCCCTGCCTCCCTCTTGGGGCGCTGCGAGTAAACATTGCGGTGCTGCAGCGCCACGCTCTGCGGCACGTCACGCCGGGGTACTGCAGGCCTTCCGCCCCTTATTAAAGGGGAGGGGCCTAGCGCAGCGCAACCCAGGGCCCAGCTGGGCCACCAGGGATCGGAGTGCCAGCAAAAGAGCCCGGCACTCAAGAGAAGTGCCAGGCTCACGGAGCACAGCCGGCACTGTGCAGGGGGTGCTGCTCAGGAGGCCGGGGACGGCAACGGGGGCAGGTGCTGGCAGGTGGCCAGCAACAAAAATGGCTGCCCAGCACCTCCCCTTTAATTTGCGCTGCCCCGGACGCAGGTAGGCCCCCCTGACCCCATCGGACATAGCGTCTGGTGGTAAGTCAGGGAGCGCTACTGAAGATTGCGGCCGGGGCGCGAGCGGGGCGCTACGCACGGCGATGACGTCATCGCCGGCAGTGCAGCGCGAGCTGGGCGCTAACAGTTACCACCGCCGCTAACCTTGCGCTGAATTTCGCGGGAGGCGTTGGCGGCGCCGCGCCCAGGCACTAGTTGCTTTGCGCCCTGTTAGTGTCCTCTTCGGGTGCTAACAGGAGGCACAAAGCAACCGAATTTTTAGGCCTTAGAGCAGTAAGAGGCTAAAGCAGTATAACCCAAGAGTGCAGTTATAGGAACATGAGTAGGCCATTCAGCCCCTCGAGCCTGTTCCGCCATTCAGTGAGATCATGGCTAATCTGCAACCAACTCCATATACCCGCCTTTGGCCCGTATCCCTTAATACCATTGGTTAACAAAAATCTATCTCTCTCAGATTTAAAATTACAATTGACCTAGCATCAATTGTCATTTGCAGAAGAGAGTTACAAACTTCTACCACCCTTTGTGTGCAGAAGTGTTTGCTAATTTCACTCCTGAAAGGTCTGGCTCTAATTTTTAGACTATGTCCCTATATTCTTACTTTTGTCTGATTCCAGAATGCAAGGATGTCCGATTCCTCCTTGGGGAAGCCACCTCATACCACTTGGCACCACATGGAATATAATCGCAGTAATGTATCCAGGCAGATTTTTTTTAATGCTCAGGGGTTTTCAGCACATTTTCAACTTAGGCAGAGTTTTAAAAAATTGTGAGAAAGTTGACTCTCCGACCCATGCTCCAAAAGCAAATACGGAGCTCTCTCCTGGTATACGGAGTGCGATCTATATACCACGGTATGAATAAGTGGCATTTGGGCAGTACCAGAGAGTGATCAGCACGCTATGGAACCACATGTAGCAAGGAGATAATTGGGACAGTTGTCCTCGGTATTTGTGCCAGTAAGGCAGCATAACATGGGTGGGGTCGGCAGGGGTGGGAGAAAAATCATGCAGGGAGCCATTCTGCTGTCTCCCCATCACCCAGCACCACTTGCGAGATTTCCCACTGGAAGTCATGTCAGGCAGATAATATGTTTACCCAAATATGGGCAGGCATATTATAACAGGAAAAAAATTGTGTAATACTATATCTATCTCATCATTTGCACCCTAGCAACACTGGGCTCCAGGAATGCAAAAGTATAGTGTTGCTATGGACTGTGGGTGAGGGATTTAAAATTTATACGGCTGCTTTGACTAGATCAAAGTGGGAACTTTTGAACGTTTTTTTTTCTATATCTTCTGCCAGCTCCACCAGCCATGATATGTTGCGAAAGATCAGTTGTGCATTTAACTAAGACATAATAAGAATTTAACATCGAGATAGCTAAACACTAAAGTAACTTTAAGATGATGACCTGAAAAAAAACTTTTTTAATTTCATCCACAAATTTTTCTCCCTCCTCTCTTTTTTCTGCTCCGTAAAACCTTGATTCCTTGTTCCATACTGTCTCAGTAACGTGGTCACTTTCTGGCACCACCCAAGAAACGGCTGAGTGTACTGGATACAGCAAAGGCTATGGGCCCCGACAACATCCCGGCTATCGTGCTGAAGACTTGTGCTCCAGAACTAGCCGCGCCTCTAGCCAAGTTGTTCCAGTACAGCTACAACACTGGCATCTATCCAACAATATAGAAAACTGCCCAGGTATGTCCTATCCACAAAAAGCAGGACAAATCCAACCCAGCCAATTACCGCCCCATCAGTCTACTCTCAATCATCAGCAAAGTGATGAAAGGTGTCATCGACAGTGCTATCAAGTGGCACTTACTCACCAATAACCTGCTCACTGATGACCAGTTTGGGTTCTGCCAGGACACCTCGGCTCCAGACCTCATTACAGCCTTGGTCCAAACATGGACAAAGAAGCTGAATTCCAGAGGTGAGGTGAGAGTGACTGCCCTTGAGATCAAGGCAGCATTTGACCGAGTGTGGCATCAAGAAGCCCTAGTAAAACTGAAGTCAATGAGAATCGGGGGGGAAATGCTCCACTGGCTGGAGTCATACCTAGCACAAAGGAAGATGGTTGTGGTGGTTGAAGGTCAATCATCATAGCCCCAGGACATTGCTGCAGGAGTTCCTCAGGGCAGTGTCCTAGAGCCCAACCATCTTCAGCTGCTTCATCAATGACCTTCCCTCCAACATAAGGTCAGAAATGGGGATGTTCACTGATGACTGCACAGTGTTCAGCGCCATTCACAACTCCTCAGATAATGAAGCAGTCCATGCCCGCATGCAACAAGACCTGGACGACGTTCAGGCTTGGGCTGATAAGTGGCAGGTAACATTCGCACCACAGAAGTGCCAGGCAATGATTATCTCCAACAAGCGAGAGTCTGACCACCTCCCCTTGACATTCAACGGTATTACCATCGCCGAATCCCCCACCATCAAAATCCTGGGGTCACCATTGACCAGAAACTTAACTGGACCAGCCACATAAATACTGTGGCAACAAGAGCAGGTCAGAGGCTAGGTATTCTGTGGTGAGTGTCTCACCTCCTGACTCCCCAGAGCCTTTCCACCATCTACAAGGCACAAGTAAGGAGTGTGATGGAATACTCTCCACTTGCCTGGATGAGTGCAGCTCCAACAACACAAGAAACTCGACTCCATCCAGGACAAAGCAGCCCGCTTGATTGGCACCCCATCCACCACCTTAAACATTCACTCCCTCCACCACCGGCGTACCATGGCTGCAGTGTGTACCATCTACAAGATGCACTGCAGCAACTCGCCAAGGCTTCTTCGGCAGCACCTCCCAAACCCGCGACCTCTTCCACCTAGAAGGACAAGGGCAGCAGGCGCATGGGAACATCACCATCTCCAAGTTCCCCTCCAAGTCACACACCATCCTGACTTAGAAGTATATCGCCGATCCTTCATCGTCGCTGGGTCAAAATCCTGGAACTCCCTCCCTAACAGCACTGTGGGAGTACCTTCACCACACAGATGCAGTGGTTCAAGAAGGCGGCTCATCACCACCTTCTCGAGGGCAATTAGGGATGGGCAATAAATGCTGGCCTTGCCAGTGACGCCCAGATCCCATATACGAATAAAAAAAAAAAGTGCCCCTTGTCACTGTGTGAACCTTGATATTGAGTGTCAGTAGGCTATTCAATTTCGAGAGGGGTTGCAGGGTTTGCATGAGATGCGAGCCCAATCCTATCCTTACTTGACATCCACACACGCACTTCCAGCAAGAGTCACTCGAGAGCAATTGGAAGTAGACCACTGTGCATTTTTTTCTTCCTCAACCCAGAGGCACTGAGGTAAATTGTGGTGCCCCTCCGAACACCCCAGCTGAGATCAGGTAACTCAACATAAACTGGGAATCAAACCTGGGTCTTTCCTGGTCTGTGTGGCTTAGTTACTCACTGGTTAAACTCACTGAACAAGCAAGGTTGGAAGATCCTTAAATATAAATGATTGAAGTCAAGGCTTGTCAATCATTGGCCTTACAAATACCCTGGCACCTACTAATGCACTTTCCTTCCCTTCCACTTACTGTGCCTCTGAGCTCTCCCTCCACCTCATGATTTACCTTCATAATATAGCACTGCTGCTCTCTCTGGCTCTCATATTAAGAGATTTAAGAGTTGCTTTTGGGAGGCAGGATCTAAATCCATTCTAGCAATCTTATTCACCTCTTGTGGGAATAGACATTTTCAGAGATGCAGGCTGCAGGAGTAATCCCACCTTCCGGTAACGACCCAGAATATCTCTGTTGTAGTGAGATCTATTTTATAGATGTACATCAGGCCGAGTGAGACTCATAGGCACATAAGCAGGTGAACTCAGAAACATGAGATGAAAAAACATAAGTAGAGGCAGGAATATGGCATCAAAAGCATAAAGCAAGGCATGAGGAACAGAGGGAGCTAGATCAAAGACAAGTGGAGAGGAATGAGGATCAGAGTTGGAAACTAGCACAGGATCAGAAGAAGGGAGCAAGTGGGAGAGGAAAATAATGTTGAGTTTGCACCATTATCCATTATTTTGGTCAGTGAATGAAATCCGAAAGTTTAAACACTGCTGGAAGAGATCTTGTTTGAAATTTCAGATGTAATGAACTGGGATAAATTAAAAAAATAAGCAACAAAAACAAACTGGCTCAGTTCATTAATAATTCAGGGAGGCAAAGTAGATCTTCAGAGTGTAAAATGTGTTGGAGCCTTTGGTAGAAGAGCATATGTTTTAAAAAGTTGATGTTGAATGGACACTGTAATCATGCAGTGTTTTCATGCAGAGGTTCCTATTATGCATCGGTTTATTCCACTACTAGTTACTGAATGGAGTCACTGAAAATTAACCCAATAGAAAGGCAATTTTGCAGCAGACTGAGATTACAGTTAGCAGACAAGTGAAGGAGCTTATTTATCTGCTTCATGTACCAGGTTTATGCTGAAAAGAAGTGAATGGTGATAATGGAATGGATTACAGTTGAGGATCTTTCTGCACATGGGCATTCTCTTCCCCTTATGTGCGTGTCTGTTAAGTATCTACAAGGTTTAATTTGTTAAGTGTATGAGATTTGCTTTTGAGGCTATAGTTCGGAGTCCATTCGCACAGTATGCAAGAACAAGAAAAGGCCATTCAACTTAGGCAAAAAGGAATAGAAACAGCAAATGCTGGAAATCTGAAATAAAAAGAGAACATTCTGGAAATACACAGTAGGTGAGTCAGCATCTATGAATAGAAAGACAGGTTAACATTTCAGGAGCATATTTGAGGCCGTTCAGCTTGTTCCAATGAAGTCTACCTTTTGGATCTTTGCTCGCCGTAAACATTTTGATCTCCAACCTGGCCCTCTAACGAAGTTTGCTTCATTCTATTCTTTCCCTATTCATGGAATGTGGCCAGTTTCCTAAATGTTTCACCAATTCTATAGTCACTGTTTTTGGTGGTAATTTATTCCATATGATAGGGGCTCTAATGCTCATTATATACTACACTTTTGGCATCAGTGTAAGGCAACAACCTGAAGCAAAACTGCAGCATGAAACAGGTAAATTAACACGAATGCCCTGACCTTTTTAACAATTGACCTCAATAGGAAACCCCTGCTGGAAAGTAAGTGTGTGTGTGTGTTGCTAAGAATGTGTGCCAGCTAAGTGCATCAGCAAAGAGATTGGGGTGTCCATGTGCACAAATCACTAAAAGCTAATGGACAGGTCCAAAATCAATCAAAAAGGCTAATGGAATGTTGGCCTTTATTTCAAGGGGACTGGAATACAAAGAGGAGGAAGTTATGCTTCAGTTATGTAGAGCCTTGGTCAGACCCGATCTGGAGTACTGTGTTCAGTTCTGGGCACCGCGTCTCAGGAAGGATATACTGGCCTTGAAGGGGGTGCAGCGCAGATTTACCAGAATGAAAACTAGGCTAAAAGGGTTAAATTATGAGGACAGACATAAACTTGGCTTATATTCTCTTAAGTGTAGAAGATTGAGGGGTGATCTAATCGAGGTATTTAAAATGATAAAAGGATTTAATAGATAAAGAGAAACTATTTCCTCTGGTGGAGGTATCCAGAACAAGGAGGCGTGATCTTAAAGTTAGTGCTAAGCCATTCAGGATTGACATCAGGAAGCACTTCATCACACAGAGGGTGGTAGAAATCTGAAACTTTCTCTTCCCAAAAGGCTGCAGGTTCTGCGTCAATTGAAGCTTTCAAGACTGAGATCGATAGATTTTTGTTAGGTAAGGGTATCTCGGGATATGGAGCAAAGGCGGGTAAATGGAGTTGAGGTACAGATCAGCCACGATCTAATTGAATGGTGGAGCATGCTCGAGGGGCTGAATGGCCTACTTCTGTTCCTGTATTCTGTGAAAAATTGTGGAAGTTGTGCACTTATGGGGAAATGCACCACAATACCTTGCAGAGAATTGAACAATAAAGCACAAAAAGCATGAGCAAAGCAGGACAATCTTCGTAACAATGTGAGTGAGTACTTAAATGTTATCAAAGAGACTGAGAACAATTGCACACTTTCTGACACAAGTATCCATACTGTCATTACATTTAAAGGCATTATGTGGTCAGCGGCGAGGGAACGGTGCTTGCCGCTCATTACACTTACAGCTGCCCACAGACTTTGCGCGGGCTTTTGAGCGGCAACTTACAGTCATCGGGCATCTGAAACAGCGCGGCGCCCTCTACAGGGGATCTGAGACCTGTGTGAACAGGAAAAGCAACAGTGTGTCTCCTCAACAAATCAGATTGAAGAATCCTCACTGAGACACGCAGAATCTAAACCAGGAAGTGTAAGTTAGAATATTTAATTCAATGTAAAATCATGTACAAAAGTGAAATAAGGTGAGGGAAAGAAAGATTAGATTAAGAGAGAGAGAGATAAAAGAGACAGAAAGAAAAAGTTTAAAAAATTAATTTTTAATTTAAAAAAAATCTCCCAACAATTTTTAAAAGCTGAAAGAATGAGACTCCATGCTTTTCAGTGCCAGAGAGGTTGTTTGTCAGTAATTAAGACTTATCACCCCATTAAAAATTCACTTACACTTGAATGGACAAGTCCTAACCTTTTCTGGCGTGTTCAGTGAGGGTAAGTACCGCAACTTCACGCCCTTACATGCATTTCAATGCCGCGTCTCTCGGCGAGGTACTGTTATAGCTCAGCCTGTGGAGGAGCAGGGTAACTCGGACAGCAACTTCCGAATTTCCACGTTTAACCGCACATGTGTGGGCGCCAGAAGTTGCTGTCCGATTTGCTCCATAATAATGGTGAGCACTGATAGCCTTGCTGTTATTCTCACCGCAAAATCCAGGCCTAAATAATTGTTTTCTTTAAAGGGAATTCCTCTTTTATCAAAAAGTGGGAAAATGTTTTCCTTTTATAATTAGCAACTCACAAATGATATATTCTCAGATATCACACATTTCAAAGATATCCATTAGAGGATCATTAATTATGGAGAAAGCCAGGTAATCTCTTGTTTTTTGTTCAGATTAATTTTGGACCCTACCTTTTTAAGTAGAAAGAGTTGCTAAAGAATAATGGACGTCTTTATCTCGACCACTGTCGCCACATGATCGAGGCTAATGACTTCAGTTGATTTGAAGCTGAAAGAACTGTAAAGGTTTTTCTTTTCCTCTGGTTAGCATCATTGTTATTCCGGATTCCTGTCACTATTAATTCTGATGATGTTTATTTACAAATTGCAGTTCTTTCAATAAATGTGGTTTTGTTGGAATCAATAGTCAATTCAGAAAATGTGTTTTGGTGAAATTGGCTTTCCTGAGGCTTTTGTGATTGCATTATGCTTTGCAAAGTTACTTAAAATGAAGCCAAGGAAATATTCTCCTCACTGGAGCAGCCACAAACCCTTATCATGTGGACAACTGCAGACAGTAATTCAAAGATTGAAACCATTTAAACCATTTGTCATATTTGTGTGTGCGTGCTTGTATGCGTATTGTGTTTGTGTCGAAGTTTTGAGAACCCATTACACTTCTGATGTCTCAGTTTGTTACAGATACAAGACAATCTCAAAAAAAAGCAAACCAGTCTTTCTCATCTACAGGACACTTTGCCAGAAACAGAAAAGAGTAACTAACCGTAGGATTTTACTACAGTTAGACCTTATGATCTTAAAGGGATGACAACAACAACAACTTGCATTTATATAGCATCTTTAACATTGTAAAATGTCCCATGGCGCTTCACAGGAGTGTAATCAGACAGGTAACCAAAAGCTTGATCAAATAGATTGGTTTTAAGGAGGGTCTTAAAGGAGGAGAGAGGGGTGGAGAGGTTTAGAGAGGGAATTCCAAAGCTGATGGCTTAGGCGGCTATAGCTACAGGCGGGGTGAATGAAGTGGAGGTTGCACAACAAGCCAGAGATGGAGGAATGCAGAGTTCTTGGAGGGTTGTAGGGCTGGAGGAGGTTACCGAGATAGGAAGTGCAAGCCTTGGAGGGATTTGAACATGAGGATGAGGATTTTATAATTGTGGCGTTGGTGGATCAGGAGCCAGTGTAGGTCAGCGAGAATAGGGGTGATAAGTGAACAGGACTTGCTGCGAGTTAGGATACGGGCAGCAGCGTTTCGGTTGAGCTCAGGTTTATGAAGGGTGGAAGTCGGCCAGGAGAGCGTTGGAATAGTCAGATATGGAGGCAACAAAAGCATGGATGATATTTCAGCAGCAGATGGGCTGAGGTGGGGATGAGGATGGGTGATATTACAGATGTGGATGGTAGGTGGTCTTTGTGATGGAGAGGATACGGGGTCAGTAACTCAGCTCAGGGTTAAATAGGACGGCGAGGTTGTGAACAGTCTGGTTCAGCCTGAGATGGTGGCCAGGGAGGGGGATGAAATTGGTGATGAGGGAGTGGAGTTTATGGCTCCTAGCAATGGCATAATGGGCCAAAAATTGTGGTCGGAGGTGTAGCTCCAGAATACACCTCCAACCCGCGAAAGAATTACGAACCTTCCTGATGGCGGCGAGGCTGTGAAAACTTGCGGTCTGAGGCTGCGAAGTGGAGGGCAGCGTAATGGCTCACGGATCCCAGGGACGCAGGCGGTGCGGAAGAGTACCTTGAATCACATGGGCCTGGTCCTCCAATCACAAAGCAAAATTCGATTTTAATCATTTCCAAAGAGAATCCCGTAATGAGATATAATGGAATCCCGAAATCTGATCTAATTACAATTTACAGAATTTGAATTTAAATCGTAATTGGCTTCATTCTACCAACCTCACTAAAAATTTAATTTTTTGATAATTTTCAACATCATTAAAACTAATCCGGGCCGATATTTGCAGAAACTCATTTGATACAGTGCGTATGCATAATATCCGATATGAAAATGTTTCAATTAAGCCTGAAAAATCCCCTTACGCTGATGCAAATAGCAATTGCTTTATCGTGGCCCGTGCGGATGGCCTGTCAACGCGTACGTTGACAGACCGCAAGCTCCGGATATTGTGCATGCGCAAGCACATGCAGAAATTGTGGACTTGCGGTGGATTTCAAAGGAGGTATGGCGGCGTACTCAGAATACGCTGCCATACCAACTGTAAAATCCGGCCTATGCGTTATGCATTACACGGTATAATAAATCTGTCCTTTTAGAAAACAACAGATTCACTCGTACTAATTGGCTGGATTTTGTCAATGGGGACGTGATGGAGACGGGACTCCCACTTTTTGGGTTGTAGTCCCGCCTCCATCGACTTGTGGCCAACCCACTGTATTTTCCCTTGATTGACCTTGTTAAGCCCGCCCAGCAGGCTTAGCAGGCCAATCAAGGGTCTCTAGGATACAGGTGACGTCAGCCATTGAAATTTCATCTGTCAAGAGCTTTTGACAGATGAAATTTCAGCGTTTGACAGCTCTGTGAAGCTGTCAAACACTGACAATATGATTTCTAACTCGAGTCCCTGTACTTGGACTCAGTTAGAAATCAATCCAGCACAGAAAGCAGAGACTGCAGCTTTTGACAGCTCCGCGGCCATTCTGCTTTCTGTGCCGTGGATGTGAGGGACTCCCGACACCTTAAGGAAGCTAGCCTGCAGGACAAAGTTAAGGTAAGTAAAAGTTCTTAAAACACTTTATACACACACCAAACACACTTACCTCTGCCCTCATGCACCCATCACTCACCTGCACACCGGACATCTCGGCCCCTCCAAGCCCTCCAGACCGACGGTCCGCCTCGCTAAATCGGCGTGGTTCGGACCTGTCGGGAAGCCCACACTTCAGGGCTAAAAATAGGGATTAGGCAAAAAACTGCCTGTTAACTACCTGTTAACAGGCAGTTTATTGGCACTAATCCCCTTCCCGCCTCGGGGAGGCGGGTCCCAGCACAGGTCGGGTACCCACCTCCTGGGAAACTGGCATGGGGGCGGGATGGGTTCAGGACCCCCGAATCTGCTATTTTCACACCACTCCCGCCTCCAAACCCGCCTCCACGGGCCGGTGAAAATTGAGCCCATTACCTTTTTCCTTCATTACTAAAGGGAGAAATTATATTGCCAACATTTTATCATACTCTTCATGGTTTATTGTTTTAGGGCAGATAAATTTGTTACAGCGGATAGTAGTTCCGTTACTCTTGTTTAAAGCACATTTTGTTTTGTTAGTCTTAGTATTAGACATAACTTTTTTAAACACACTTAACTTTGCTGCAACTTTTAGGTCGTCTCTTGAAGTCTGAGTGAAAGTCTATTTGGGCGTTGCCTCATTTTACCCATTCATTTTTTGCCGTACAACATGTTGGCACTGCAGCAATCGAGACATTTAACCTACATCACCCCGTAGGACAGTCAACTGGGATCAGGTGGTGTAAAACGAACTCATAAATTAAATACTTTCGGCACATCAAGCTATCAATAACTATTTCACCAAGGGATCCATTATTTGTCAGAGTTTGTACAAGTTTGTCAGTAATATAAGATGTGAATTACTATTCACCCAAGTAAACAATGCATGTTAATTTCTCCAGCTGGCATCAAATGGCACTTAGTTGATGTGGAGTAAAACAATTACACCACCACCTGCACTGCTGTTGTGCATGAATACATTGAGGAATCGGAGGGCCTTTCTGTCAGACAGCAGAGCAGAGCTCTGGGAAGCCTCTGTAAACCATTCTGATACACATCACCTTTGAAATTGACAAGAGTCCATGCTTAGAAATGCACCACCTAGCACAATTTTGAAAAACTGATGCTGTTCAGATCAGTGTCTCTCCTGACTATGTAGCAGAGAAATCCGAAGCAACAGAGGTGAAGTGCATTAATTTGGATATTTTCCTAAATCTCCATATAAACAGGGTTCACGATAATTTGTACTCCGTAAATTTACCAGTTGGATCTCAATAAGTATGCCAAAGAAGTACTAATTGTGAAATTGAAAGGAAAGTGCTGAAAACCCTTTAATTCTGTCTGATATAATTTCACACTTTACCGAGCAGAGCTGGCATGAACCAGGCCTGAGTGACATTGCCAGATTCTTTTGTGGCAGTGCCTGATCTCATGCCAGTTGCTAAAACAGAAAGACCTGCTACCTTACCCTGTAGTCCACCCACAAAACAAATCAAATAGTATTCTACCAGACAAATATTTGCACTTTAAATGTATAGCTTGTCTTAGCTCTGTTTTCCTAATTAAAATACCCTGCAGTCAAATACTGCTGATTTTTAATAACTAATGGCCCTGAATTTCCGATCGGAGACTTCCTGCGGGCGGATGCCTCCGATCGGAAAAAAATCTATGAACTTACCTGCTGGCTCCGTAGATCCCGAGGCTTGCGATCCTGGGCCTCTCCTCTTCGAAATGCGCAGAGGCCCACGTATCCCAGGGGCGCATGCGGTTCGCCCCATGGGATCACGTGGGCCAGGCGAGCCAATGAAAGAAGGGAATCCCCCTTCATACTTTTGACAGTTCTGTACGGACAGAACTATCGAAGGTATGAATGGGGATCACATTTAAAAACACACTAAAACATTAAATACATTTTTTTTAAATTACGTACTTAAAATTAATTAAAATGCCATTTAATTAAATATTTTAAACAAAAATTAAATTTTTTGAAAAAAATTATTAAATGTTTTTACAGGGCTAAAAATAAACTTACCTCTTTAAAAGAGTATTTTAAATTTCTAAATTAGTGATTAAATTTTATTTTTCTATTTTTAAAAAATCTTATGCTAGTGAAAGCAGGCCTTTTACCAGGCGTAAGAATTTGACAGGCTTTCAGCGGGCGGAAGTTGTGCAAAGAGCGCAACTCTCCACCCGCAGAGGCACTTTCCTTGGGCAAGCGGATGATCTGTCGAGAGAATTCTTGACAGATCGCAAGTGCTGGGTTTCAGCGCATGCGCTTCGCATGTCTAAACCCAGAACTTGCGCGGCCCCGATGGGCGCGTACGCACCCGTGGGGGTCGGAAAATCCGACCCAAAATCTTTAGAATAATTCAGTATAGAGACTTTCTGATGTAGTTCTGTATTCAAAAACAATTTTTTGTATGGCTTATAATTTGCAACGGTCTTTCACACAAGGGAAATAAAGGTCCAGAATTTGCCTTCAGGAGAAAAGTCCGCTGGATGGGTATTTTTAACAACGCAGGTATGTCCAGGTGTGGGAAAGAAGCACTCTGTATTTCTGCAACATTTGTGGCATCTCCCTGATTCTCCATTTTGTCCACGTCCATTTCCAGTCATCCTGTGCTCAGCTGTTATTCAATGAAACTGTTTTTTCACCTGTTTCGGACTCCTCTTTTCCAATTTCCTTCTCACACACTCCCTATCCAACTTCAGATCCAAAGGAGGTGCAAGTTCATTCTGATGTTCCTGCTGCTTGTCTTGGCTCCTTTTGATTCAGGTGGCTTTGATCTTCCACACCTGAAATTGCCTCTCCTTGTCTCACTAAATTAATTTGCTGTCTCTATTGCTTTCCTAAGTGCCATAACTCTCTGAAACTTTTCAGCATTTTGTCCAGCAAATTTGGATTTGTCAATTCCAACCATTGCCTCCGAAGTCACCATTCTTGATTATTTCAATGTTCAGTGTCCACTTCTACTGATCAGGCTGGGACAAATGACGAGTCCTTTGCTTTCCGGAATAACCTCCAAAGTACCATCATTGATTGGCCTGTTAATCTCCAAGATGTTTTTCCTTACCCTCCAATCTTACCTCCTGCACTGTATCTGTCTCTTCCAGCTGTTCTTATCTGACCACTGTCCACTATCTGTCTCCTGCATAACATTTGGCAATAAATCACATTGTGTAAGTCTGTCCTGCTTTGTTTGGCATTGTAAGTCTCCCAAATGTGTGCTCTTCTAGAATTCTTTGCTGCTTTTCCCTGATCCAGTTGCTGCTTTAATTCTTTTGATTGTTCTATGAGTGGCAGTATTAGTTAATAGATCTTGGTTCAATCATCACTACATTTCTGATGTTTCTCCTAAATATTCTCCCCATCAGCCCTGGCAGCTCGATTATCTGAAGCATCCTGAGCCAACTTTATCTCTGTCCTCTGTAAATCCACTGTCAATGCTGTTAAACAGAACTTTAAACGTGAATAAAATCAACTGCTGTTCTCCTGCCCCTCCAGCATCTGTTCCTTGTGGTCCCTTAACAAAGCTGTCTCTCAACTTCTGCAAATCATCCTTTCGATGGGAGTAAAAGCCCATGGGATCCAAGGGAAAGTGGCAAGTTGGATCCAGTTGGCTCAGTGGCAGGAAGCAAAGAGTAATGGTCAACGGGTGTTTTTGTGACTAGAAGGCTGTTTCCAGTGGGTTTCTACAGGGCTCAGTACTAGGTTCCTTGCTTTTTGTGGTATATATCAATTATTTAGACTTCAATGTAGGGGGCATGATTAACAAGTTTGCAGATGATACAAAAATTGGCCGTGTGGTTGTGAGGTAATGCATTTGGGGAGGGCTAACAAGGCAAGGGAATACAAAATAAATGGTAGGATACTGAGAAGTGTAGAGGAACAGAGGAACCTTGGAGTGCATGTCCACAGATCCCTGAAGGTAGCAGGACAGGTAGATAAGGTGTTTAAGAAGGCATACAAGATATTTTCCTTTATTAGCCGAGGCATAGAATACAAGAGCAGGGAGGATGTGCTTTTTTTTATTCGTTCATGGGATGTGGGCGTCGCTGACAAGGCCAGCATTTATTGCCCATCCCTAATTGGCCTTAAGAAGGTGGTAGTGAGCCGCCTTCTTGAACCGCTGCAGTAACGGTTTGGTACAACTGAGTGGCTTGCTAGGCCATTTCAAAGGGCAGTTAAGAGTCAACCATATTGCTGTGGGTCTGGAGTCACATATAGGCCAGACTGGGTAAGGACAGCAGATTTCCTTCCCTTAAGGACATTAATGAACCAGATGGCTTGAACTGTATAAAACACTAGTTAGGCCACAACTAGAGTAGTGTGTACAGTTCTGGTCGCCACATTACAGGAAAGATGTGACTGCACCAGAGAGGGTACAGAGGAGATTTACGAGGGTGTTGCCAGAACTGGAGAATTTTAGCTATAAGGAAAGATTGGACAGGCTGGGCTTGTTTTCTTTGAAACAGAGGAGGCTGAGGGGAGATTTACTTGAGATGTATAAAATAATGGGGGGCCCAGATAGAGTGGATAGGAAGGACCTATTTTCCTTAGCAGAGGGGTCAATAACCAGGGGGCTTAGATTTAAAGTAATTGGTAGAAGGATTAGAGGGGAGTTGAGGAGAAACTTTTTCACCCAGAGGGTGGTGGGGTCTGGAACTCACTGCCTGAAAGGGTGGTAGAGGCAGAAACGCTCATTGCATTTAAAAAGTACTTGGATATGCACTTGAAGTGTCGTAACCTACAAGGTTACGGACCAAGAGCTGGAAAGTGGGATTAGGCTGGCTAGCTCTTTTTATCAGGCACAGACACAATGGGCCAAACGGCCTCCTTTATGTGGTAAATTTCTATGATTCTATGATTTTCACATTTTCCATTACGATTGTACAATTGCTAGCACTCCTTTAAAAAAAAATAAGTAAATCTTTTTGACTTACTTTTCTTTTCCACTTCTAGTCTTGATGGACTTGCTAAAGAACCACCCTTCCATTGCTCTATTCTGTTGTTCCATTCTGTTCTTACATTATGATTGATATCAAGTCTGTCAGATCCTCTGCTCTCCAAACTCCATTAAGAGAACACTTCCATAATTTTGAAAATGTATGCTTTTGAATTTAACCCTGTCAATTTTTCTTATTCCAAGTTCACATTTCCTTCTCCTTGGAAATATGTTTGTGTTTCTCCTGTCTCTAAAAACATGATCCCTTTTACCTTACCAGCTATTGCCCTTACACCTACATTTTTAAAGTCATGGAAGCTGCTGTTCACTTTCAAATGATTTGCCATCTTGAATATTCTGGCCTAATCCTTGATCAACAGTCTGGTTTTCAGCATAGCTGTTTCTCTTGTGATTTTTCACATTCTACACTTCTGGAATGCTGCTGTTCAACGCCTTGATGAATTATCTGTTAGTACTTTGGACAGCTCCAAAACCTTTGACAGCATCTTGCTCTGTGCTCTTCTAAACAAGTTACCATTATATGGTCACTCACCAAAGCTATTTTCATGAATATCCAGTTTCTTACCAAATCGCTTTCAGTGCTGTAGTTAATGGCTTATCCTCTGATGACTCTTCCATTAACTCAGGGCCTTCCTAGGATCCTGTTCTCTCTCACTCTTTCTTTTTTTCATTTCAATGACCTCCACTCATCATCAAACCATATTTATTAATTTACAGATAATTTAATTTTTAATTCATGAATGTCCTTTAGTGCATAGAACTTCCGGTCCCCTCTCAGTGCAATGGTTGAATCATGACCTCTTGATCTCCTTTATGCCCTTCAATGAGGTAATTAAAATGTTGTTTCTTTTAATTCTTCAAAGATGTGAGCCCTGAAATTATGCCATGGGATACTAGCTTACAAATGGTTAATGCATGTGTCTGAAACCCCACTTTCCACTATTTTAGCAGTAACATTAACCTTTTTTTTGTGCCAAATATTTATTTTCCTCTCAACAGCTTTTAACTCTCTATAAACTCACTATGTTCAAGACTTGAGAACTGCTGTCATATCTGGGCAGGCTCTTCTACCATCTCTCACACTTTTGGAAAGGGTATATGAAAAACCTTGTCATCTGATAGGTGACCTCTCTCACATCTCCAACCTCTCTCTGTATTGTTACTGCAACCTTGCTTTTCTCTCCCTATTTATTAATACTACTATGGTTGGTACTCCTTTGAACTTTTCTGTCTTATTGCTTCTAAGCTGCAAATATAACATCTACAAATTCTTCCTTTTTCCTACACCTTCGTGTTGAAATCAAAATTTATTTGCATTTTCCCTTACTTGAACTCATTCTTTCCCAAGGCTTCCAAACCTCCCTCAGTCTTCATCTCCTCTACAATCTGCAGTCTTTTAAAGCTTTGCATTACTTCATCAGGACTACCTGATTTACCTTGTCTTTTCCATCACTCTTTTCATGGTGCCCTGCACCTTGGACCTTCACCTTAGTTTCTCAAATTAAAAAAGAATTACACCAAATGTAACAGCACAGAAACAGGCCATTTGGCCCAACAGGCCTATGCCAGTGCTTATATCTTCCCACCTTATTTCATCTCACCCCATCAACATATCCTTTTATTCCTTTCTCCCTCGTGTACTTACCTAAATTTAAAAGGAGCCCAATATAGGTACAATAATGTGTAGTTGTAATTAACAATTAACTTAATGCTGGAATTCAAGTGATATTATACAGCAGGTTATGAATATCATCTGAACCCAAGGTTCATTTGCTGCCTTTTAAATGCCCTCGTTAATGGTTGCATCTGACTATAGTGAACTATTTGGCCAACAGCTCAACATCACAACCAGTTGATCACTATAGCTGCTTTCCCAATTGTACCGCCTATCCTCGATTGAGCGGCACTTTAAGAAGATGTTTAATCAGCTGCTCACGTTCTCCTCTCAGCTTCCACCCTGAAAAGCGGTGTTTTACTGATCACTTCATTTTCCCTGATTTAGTCCGAGAGCTTCACTCTGAGCAACTTTAAATGGCTGGTGAGCAACATTATTGAACAACTGCTCAGTGCTGATCATCAGCTTAAACAACAGATCAGTAAAGCCTAAAACTATCGGCTTCATCCATGGAGAATAAACACTGATCCAGGATGAAGCTGATTGGTAACATGTAAAAACTATCAGCTGTAAAACTGGCGCTCAGCACGAAAGCAATTGTTCAATAATGCCGCTCAGTGGCACTTTAAACAGCTGAGCAGCCCTCTGCTCAGAGTTCAGCTTTGGGACTAAATCAAGGCAAATGAAAGCTGATTACTAAAACATTGTTAAGCGTAAAGGCTGAGAGGAAAGGGTAACTAGCTGAATAAAGAGCTGCTTAAAGTAACACTCAGCGCTCGCAGTACCGATGGGAAATTGGATCTTTTTATTTGTTCTTGGGATGTGGGCAACACTCACATTTATTGCCCATTCCTGGTTACCCTGCAATGGTGGAGGGCCTTCTCCTTGAGCCATTGCAGTACTTGTGGTGATGGTGCACCCACAGTGGTGACGATGAAGGAACAGCAATATATGTCAAATTCAGGATATTGTGTGATTTGGAGGACAATTTGAAGTCAATGGTGTTCCAAGGCCATCTTGCTGGTAGAGGTCACATGGGAGGGAGGTACTGTCGTAGTAGCCTTGGTGAGTTGCTGCAGTGTATCCTGTAGATCGTACATACTGCAGCCACAGTACACTAGTGATGGAGGGGGTGAATATTTAGCCTGATGACAGTGATGCCAACCAAGTAAACGACTCTGTCCTGGATGGTGTTGAGCTTCTTGATTGCTGTTGTCGCTGCACCTATCCAAGCAAGAGTGAGTATTCTATTACACTACTGACTTGAGCCTTGTAGGTAGTGCGTAGGCTTTGAAGGATCATGAAGTGATTTACTCATCAAAGAGCCAGCCTCTGCCCTGCTCCATTAGCCACAGTGTTAATAGAGCTGGTCCAGTTCAGCTTCTGGTCAAAGGTGACCCCTAAGATGTTGATAGTGGGTTCTTGGCGATGGTGGTATCATCGAATATCAAGGGGAGATAGCTGGGCTTTCTCTTGTTCGAGGTGGTCATTATCTGGCACTTGCGTGGCACGAATGGTTCTTGGACATCTTCCCATGCGTTTTAATTTCTGAAGATTCCTTAACAGGAAAATAATAACAGTTGAGAAAGTAGTGCCTTCAATGCAGTAAGATTTTGGCATGACAAATCGATTTTTGCATCTGAATGATCACTGCAAGCAGACTCTACTGTAATATATTATTTGAAAGAAGTATTACATTGAAAATAATTCAATAAGTTCAAATTGAGATGCATTTGATTGAATTACTAATGTATTTAGCATCATCTCTCAAGGTACTGAACAGTTAAATAACACCGATTGTTCTTTCTAACCATTTTTATAACAAAGAGGTTCTGAGAATGTTTAAATGTATAGAATTTGGTGTTTTTCCTCCTCACAAAGAAAGGAAACCAAAACTGTAACAGTGAGGAGAAGCATGGCTTCCCCTTCCAACCCTGATCCTGAGAGGAGCATGTGTCTGAGAGTGATGAGGACATTGAGAGGAATACTGAGAAATTTGGAATGCTAAATAATTATTGAGATGGCCAATGAGGGACATGCATAAGGTATGATCAGGAAAGTTAATGGCGATCCCAAAGTGACTTCTATAAGTTCTCAGGTCATCTGCAGTCTTGGATGTAACAGGTTCACATGGATATGTCATGACTGGATAAACAATGGTGTCGCTGAACATCATCTGATGTTGTAAATCAGGTTTTTTGTACAACAAAATATACGTAAGTAAAATGCAATCCCTCGCAGCTATAATCTGACAGCAGCGATATGGTTGAACTAAATTTAACAATGTAGCATTTTTTTTTTTGCTCTGCTGACTGTTTGCCAGTCATCCTATAGGTAGCATTTTGGGAGATTTGACAGACATTAGATCATGTGGTCACAGCTTGTGATTGAGAGATTTTATGCTGTAGTGCAGTGGTAATACTAATATCCCCCAAAAGATGGCTCCTAGCATAATTATTTATACAATACAGAGCCCTCTTCACTCAGTTAATAAGTTGCAGAAAGTTTACATCCCCTGTCATTATACCGTTTAATCTTTTAAAGTGGAGCACTGTGTGTTGCATGCATTGCTTTAATAAATGAATTGACAGATTGCTCTGTAATGTTGCTCAAAATAATGCAGATGATGATTTATGAGCCTAAGAGCAAACCTAAAACATTACCGCAATCTATATCTGAGGCTGAACCAGACTGTTCGCAACCTTGGTGTTATGTTTGAACCCAAGATGAGCTTCCGACCACATATCCGCGCCATCACTAAGACCGCCTATTTCCACCTCCGTGACAGCGCCCGTCTCCGCCCTTGCCTCAGCTCATCTGCTGCTGAAACCCTCATCCATGCCTTTGTTACCTCTGGACTTGACTATTCCAACGCACTTCTGGCTGGCCTCCCACATTCTACCCTCCGTAAACTTGTCATCCGAAACTCGACTGCCCATGTCCTAACTCGCACCAAGTCCCTTTCACCCATCACCCCTGTGCTCGCTGACCGACATTGGCTCCCGGTTAAGCAATGACTTGATTTTAAAATTCTCATCCTTGTTTACAAGCTCCACATTAGCCCAAGGTTGCATCACTCCATGGCCTCACCCCTCCCTATCTCTGTAATCTCCTCCAGCCCCACAACCCTCCGAGATATCTGCTCTCCTCTAATTCTGGCCTCTTGAGCATCCCTGATTTTAATCGCTCCACCATTGGTGGCTGTGCCTTCAGGTGCCAAGTTCCTAAGCTCTGAAATTTGCTCCCTAAACCACTCTGCCTCTCTACCTCTCTTTTGTCCTTTAAGATGCTCCTTAAAACCTACCAAGCTTTTGGTCATCTGCCCTAATATCTCCTTATGTGGCTCGGTGTCACATTTTGTTTTATAACCTTCCTGTGAAGTGCCTTGGGATGTTTTACTACGTTAAAGGCACTATATAAATGCAAGTTGCTGTTGTTGTTGTTTAAGAGTTTTGCTGCCTTACACACGAAAACTGTGATGCAACCTTGAGCTAATGTGGAGCTTAAAATATCTTTTAGACCTGTTCCCATCACACCCATCCTGTCAGTTTGATGATCATCTGTAAGTTCTTCAAAAGTTGCCATGTTTGTAGGTTTAGGCAAATTTCACTTAATTTTTTTAAATTTGTTTATGGGATGTGGGCATCACTGGCAAGACCAGCATTTATTGCCCATCCCTAGTTGCTCTTGAGAAGGTGGTGGTGAGCCGCCTTCTTGAACCGCTGCAGTCCGTGTGGTGAAGGTACTCCCACAGTGCTGTTAGGTTGGGAATTCCAGGATTTTGACCCAGCGACGATGAAGGATCGGCGATATACTTCTAAGTCAGGATGGTGTGTGACTTGGAGGGGAACTTGGAGGTGGTGGTGTTCCCATGCGCCTGCTGCCCTTGTCCTTCTAGGTGGAAGAGGTCGCGGGTTTGGGAGGTGCTGCCGAAGAAGCCTTGGCGAGTTGCTGCAGTGCATCTTGTAGATGGTACACACTGCAGACACGGTACGCCAGTGGTGGAGGGAGTGAATGTTTAAGGTGGTTGATGGGGTGCCAATCAAGCAGGCTGCTTTGTCCTGGATGGTGTGGAGCTTCTTGAGTGTTGTTGGAGCTGCACTCATCCAGGCAAGTGGAGAGTATTCCATCACACTCCTTACTTGTGCCTTGCAGATGGAGGAAAGGCTTTGGGGAGTCAGGAGGTGAGACACTCACTGCAGAATACCTAGCCTCTGACCTGCTTTTGATGCCACAGTATATATATTATATACTTCATATATGGTTTTATGTTCTTGATGTATAATAAAGTAAGGGATCCACTTGATTGGTAAAACTTTAAACTTTTGCCAAAATGGAAGCCATAGCAATAGGGTGTAGAACCTTGCTAGCAGCGAGTGTGGATCAGAAAATTGGAACCATAGTCAATGCTGTCGCCCTATGCACATTATCACGCTTGTTGCTTGCGAGGCTCCCCATCGAGAGCGGAGGTTTGCGAAATTACCCCCCAGGGGTCTAATTGAGACTGTGATGTGCTTTATCATCCAGATTTTAATGTAGATATCCTGTAAGGGAAGCAACCAGGACCTGAATACAGCACGATTGCTGTGGCCTATTTTCTGACAGTGAACAACAAACTCCCGACATGACTGTGATGTATCGGTAATGAGGCACAGTTTTCGATACCTGTGTTCAAATTATATTGTTCAAAGCAGTTTTGCTGTTCGGTTTACTTATCGTGATAGTTTTAATCATTGATAAGCCAATCTTAGGAACCTTGTACTCACCCTGAAGTTACAGCGGCGTTACATAATCTTTATTTTGCTAAATACTGTTATTAATTTTTTTTTAAATCAGCATTTCCAAGAAGTTCTATTCAGACTGTCAAAAGAGATTGATTGCTATGAGGCTGCTTGGCTCAATTTTACAATTTTTAGTCGACATGGTGTTATGAGCTGTGTTTCTTCAATCAAAATGGATCTGCATCATCATCCTTTCCCCTAGCTGATGGTGTTTGCACTTAATAAAAGAATTATAATTCCAATGGCTTCCACATTCAGATATTACTGTCAGGGCTGAATCATGCGTGAGTGTGGGCATGCTTTGATAGGTTTCTGGATGAAAGAACATATAACGTCATTCTTGATCCTGCAGGGCACCTGTTTTTGCTGTTTTTATATCTCTGGGCATTTAGAAGCAAAGCAATAATCTTGAAGACTTGGATTTAGAAATTTATTTTTCAAGCCTAGCAATGTACAAATCTGTGACATAAATATATATTCTTTCTTCTGGGTAATCTGAAAATATACATACACTAATACCTATCCTATTTTTAAATAATTTGGATATTTGAGACAATCAATAACCACAATTTCTTTAAAAAAGATAAAACTTCTCTTGAACTAATCTCCATTCATTAAAAAGCAACAGATGAAAAACCAGCTAACCCCACAAAATCCCTGAAAAAGATTTGAAGTCAATTTGAGTGGCCATCTTTTGAACCCAGCCCACAATATTCTTAAAAATAAAGGGGGAAAAATTCAGTTGGTTGCGCCTCCCGTTAGCGCCTTAAGAGGGCGCTAATGGGGCGCAAAGCAACTAGCGCCCGGGCGCGGCGATGTTTGCGCCGCTCGCAAAATTAACTAGACATTTTGCGGCGGCGCTAAACACTACCGCCACGATCTCCTGCACCGGCAGATCGTGACGTCAGTCGAATGCGCAACGCCCCGGTAGCACCCCGGAGCGGATATTGAGTGGCGCCCCCTGCCTTACCGCCTGCCGCTAGTAACGACAGGTTGAGGGGAGCGTTTAGCAGTCAGGAAGGGACTGGGGGAACGCTATTTAAAGGCGACTGCTTCCTGCCTTTTTTTGTTGGTGACATTTTTGAACCACGCATTCTGAGAGAGAGAGAGACTTCTGGAGAGATTCAACGCTGTGTGAAGGAGTTTTGGGTACTGAGCAGCACTTTGCAGGTTCATTTTGATTTGCCCTTCCTTGTATCGATTTAGAATAGACTGTGGGGGTTGCACTTTGAGCTCTTTCCCTGGTTCTCTCCATTGTTCTTTCCAGCAGATTTGATGTACAGGTCTCTCCAAGCCGAGATTCAAGGCTGCAATGAGCAGGATGTGGATGGAAAGCAAGATCAACCCTCCCCTTTAAGAACTGGCCGGGGCCATTGTATCTGTGTTCCATTGCTGACTGACATCACATGAGCTTCGTCAGCGCTCTGAGTTAGCGCCTCGCTCCTCGGCCTTTGCGCCTTAAGACAGATGTGTCGCACCTGATTTAGCGCTCCAATCACCTCCAGGGGCGATAAAAGTCAAGTTTGCAGTCGGAGGCGATAATTAGCGCCAGGTGCTAATCTTTGCGCCCGGCCGATAATTGCGCCCCAAATGGGGCGATACTGACTTTCTCCCCCAAAATCTATAACCCAAAAAAGCAATAAAAAAATCAACAATTGTGAAACAAAATCAAAAAGATTACCAATAAACTTATCAACCTCATCTATCAATACCTCAAAAATTGTGCCAGGTTTTCAATCTGCCCCATTCCCAAACCATTGACACTTGCGCTATGCCTTTGCTCCTGTTGTTGTTGCCCCTCTGTGCACCATCGACCTCAAGTGCTCCCTCTCAATGTTGCAGCCACTCTGCAAATTTGCCAACTTAGACATCTCCAATCCACAAAGAGAAGTCACACTCCAATAACTGGTAGAGCCACTGAAAGGCTAAAAGACTATACCATTCCTCTCTGGCAGCTCTACTGCCCATAGTGCTTCTACCACTTTCCCTTCCAGTTCCTCAGCCACTGGTTGTCTGATATCCAGTCCTGGATGAGCTGCAATTTCCTCCAGTTAAACATTGGGAAGAGCAAAGCCATCGATTTCAGTCCCTGTCACCACGTATTCTCGCCATCGATTCTATCCCCCTCCCCAGCCACTGTCTCAGGCTGAACCAGACTGTTCAGAACCTCAGCATCTTATTTGATCCTGAGGTGAGCTTCTGACCTCTAACTTCTGCCTTCATAACATCGTCCGTGTCTGCCCCTCCTCAGCCCATCTGCTGCCAAAACCCTCATCCATGCCTTTGTCACCGACATACGACTATTCCAATGCTCTCCTGGTTGGCTTCCCATCCTCCTCCCTCCATAAACTTCAGCTTATCCAAAACTGCTGCTCATATCTTATCTCGCACGAAGTCCCGCTCAGCCATCATCTCTGTCCTCACTGACCTACGTTGGCTCCCAGGCCCTCAACGCCTCAAATTTAAAATTCCCATCCTCGTGTTTAAATCCCTTCAAGGACTTGCCACTTCCTATCTCTGTAACCTTCTCCAGTCAAACAATCTACTGAAAACTCTGTGTTCCTCCAACTCTGACCTGTTGTGTTTCCCCCTCTCTCTTCACCCCACCATTTTCGGCCATGCCTTCAGCCATCTCGGCCTAACCTCTGGAGGTTCCTCCATAAACCTCTCCATTTCTCCACCTCCGCCTCGTCCTTTAAGACACTCCTTAAAATCCATCTCTGTCACCAAGCTTTTAGCCACCCCTCCTAATATCTCTTTAGTTGGCTCAACATTGATATTTGTCTGATTATGCTTCTGTAACACATCTTGGGACATTTCTTTTACATTAAAGGTGCTATGTAAATGCAAGTAGTTGTTGCTTTTGAATTTTTGGTGCAGGATCTTGTGGGCTGATTTATGAACTTAGCCAGTTCAAAACCCCCAGTCCAGCAACATCTACCTTTTAATATTTGGTCATGTAACCAGACAGGATGCTGTCCTCATATGATCTGTAAATGCCGAAAGAATAACAATGATTCAGTAATTTGGCTCATTCAACCCAGTTCCTAATAGGCATTGTGTACAGCACAAAACTAGCATTAAATTGACGGTTTTGTTCAGAAATAGCATAAGATAGCTGGTGTGGGAAATGGAAAATGTCACATTGGTGCATTTGGGATCCTTTTCTGAGAATGGGGCTAAGACGGTGTTGGAATAGAGTAGCGAAATCTCTGTATTTAACAGTGCTATATCTGCCCTGGAGTGTAAAATGCTGACACTGTGTGGTAGAAAAACATTTGCCAGGACTAACGTCCCTCATCTTGATGAGGAAAACTTCCACCAAAAAAATTCAAGGAGGAAAAAAGAGTTATATCTTTTAATAAAATGAAATATTTTTAATGCAACATACGTTTCAGACAATGCACCCTGGACTGAATCGGTGTGTGATGGCATCAATAAACATTAGCTTAGCATGGTTCAGAAAGCACATTCACAAAAATATAATCTGAGCCTGCAGTTCAATCCCTTAGGGTTGGCAGTGACGCTGCAACGACTGTATGAATTCCGTGGAGAGTTCTGATTTTCAAAACCAATTGCGTAAGCAGGAGTAATTCTCAAGCAGTCATGGATGTTTTCAAAAACTGATTCTGGTTCTTACCCTGGAAATTTAGAACAAATGAGGATGTCTGTTCCTTCCATGGTTGGTCACTCACAAAGCTCCCAAAGCAATTCTTGTGCAAAATGTTATAAGTTTGCAGAAAAACTGGCAAATCCATTTCCTACATCATCCATCATGGCTTCTTAAAGTGAGTCTTTCAATTTACTGCTAATTAGTGTTGAATTATGCACAGTTTTGTGCTGTGAATTCAAGCCTACTAAGCACTCATTGAAACTGTCCAGACTCATTTAACTCAGAATTTTTACCGCCAACAGAGAGAGTCAGGGTTGGATTTGAAATCAAGATTCAGTGATTTAAAAAATATCAAGTTCTAATTCTTTATCTCAACCAATGCAATCACCACCTCCTGCTCTGCTTGCTGCACATTAGGTAGGGTGGTTGGTTTGTCCATAGTCCCAAATATTGCTATCTTCCTGCACTATACCTTCTCCAGCAGCACATCCAGGTTATCTTCGCTAAAAGAGGCAATTCTCGCAGAGGCTGTAGACATCTTCAGTCGTCACTGAGGCATAGCATTACAGGCTCAAGAAAAATTGTCCTTGTCCCTTTAAGTGCAGCGTCCCTTTAAGTGCAGCAACCCTTTAAGGGCTGCTGGACTCACATGGATTCTCCATCTACCAATCGGCCGTGCAGTCCCTGCGCTAGCCAAAAATGAACAGGGAGCACATATTAATTACCCTAATTATCCAAACCCGCAGAATCCAGCCCGTCAGGGTCAGGAGACCTGTTCAGCGGCACAGGGGCACACAGTGCTTTCCAGAGAGTAGCCAGGTTTTTTTCTACGATCAGAAAATGGAGCCTTAAATTACAACTGGCCAAAATGATGACCGGACGAGGGTCCACCATTATCATTTTAATAATGTCCTGTTTTTAAAACTTGACGTATTTTTAGTGAAGTATTCTCCTCCTTCATCTTCAGTGTCTAGGCCCTGACCTGGACTTCCAGGTGGGCTCCACTTTTCTGGTTTGAGTTGGTGCAACAGGTGTACCTGTGCCATTTTTACACCAGGTTCCAACTGAAGGCTGAGGCACGGGAACTCCTGACTTTAGGAGCCCCTGCACCTCTTACAATAGTGGTGTTGAAGGGGCAGGCAGAGGTTCTGCACCCACAAAGCCATCTTGGAAAATGATGTTTGAAGACCAGAACCTTAGTCTTGGCCAAATTTCCTGCTGTTCTGGTGGACTACCGCTGAACACTGAGCTAAATTTTTGGAGCCTTCGTGTGCTAATCACGGTGAAGGATCTTGGCACTAGGGAATGGAATGCATTACCACTTGTAGCACCCAGTGTCAAAATCAGATACCCACCAAAGTCTGTTATTGCATAGCCAGATGCAGAATAAAGTTGTATATATTCTGCTCAGAAAGTGCCTTAACCCGAGCCTCAGAGTTTCCCACCTTCCTTTGTGCACCAATATATTTCTGATTTTCTACAAGAATTATCTGTCTGGCTTCTATCCATGAGCTGGTCAATTTAGTGCCACTTTACAAAATACTTGTACATTTGATGTATAAAAAAAATGAGACTCATTGCATTTGTACATGCTCAAACATAGGTCTTGGTGAGAAAAAGAACAACAAAACTTTCATTTAAAAAGCAACTGATCACATCTTCTAAGGGCAGAGCCTCCACCCACCCCTTATAAGGCCATTGATGCAAAGAGGAGCCAGGGACTGCGATGAGGTCCCATACTCCAGGGCATGACATATGGTCAGCATTGGTATGCCATGTGTACCAACTCACCAATTGGTGTTTGTGGGGTCCGCCTGAGTGTCCAGGCCACCTGGTGCCCTGAAAATTATAAATATATGTTTTTTATTGATTTTCATGGGCCCCATTTGTAAGAGAGTTGTGAGGGTTGCCTTCCTTGGAGGGGGAAGCCCACAGCCCCTGGTCCTGGACACTTATACTGGGCTTCTGGCAACTTTGACAAGTGGACACCCCAGATATACAGCCAGCCCACCAATTAAAGTCAGATCGTAGGACGTTCCTGACTTCATGAACTTTAGAGAGGTCATCAGTGGCAATCAGGAATGGCAACATCTCAGCACCGAGATATGCCACCTCACGGATTTTCGGGGCTACTTACTTCAAGGCAATATCTCAGATCTACCATATCTAAGCCATTTAATATTCTATTGTCTTCAGTGAGCTTCCCCTCCTCCTGTCAAACTATCTTCTCTCTAGGCTCTAGAAATTATGCTTTTCTCAACTTTCTTCATCATCCTTACTTTTGGAATCATTCCTTTTCCATGAGATAGATGCAAGAAGGGTTGCCTTGTTTGCCACTGCAGGGTCCCCTATCCAGAGGGCCACAATGCACCATGTCTCACTCAACAGTACCTGCAGTACCTGGCAACAGACATGGGAGAGGAAGTCATACTGAGGAATTAGGCAAGGTAATACTACCCAATAGTACAGGTTGATAGCCCAAATTTCTATGACACAAAATCTTGCTTGTCAATCTGTTCTGCATTTTCTGCTTATTCATATCACGTAACTTTACAGCTGTTTCATTACATACCCACATCTCAGCAGGGCACACAGTCTAGACGCAACATAAAATTGAAATCCTTGCATCTTCCAGGGGCTTTACACATCAAAGCATTATAACAAAAACATGTCCATTTACTGATACAGAGAATGGACATCACGTTGGCCCCATGGCAGGAATTCAGTGATTCCCTACACTTTGAGAAATGTAGCATTGTGGTAACACTAGGCAGCCATATCATGATATCTGGTGGGTGTGGGGGAGGGGGGGGGGCGTGGGGTGGGGGGAGATGAAAGGGCTGACTGTGCTGATCAATACATTAGTTACCTTATTAATGTATGTGGCAGTGGTACAATCACTGATACTGCAGTGCTACCTGAAAAAGGGCCGGAGGCAGAATAGTTGAGATCAGCAGTGACTTTGCCAATCATTGGCAGCACTATCCCTAATTCGCAATTGGCTGCAAATGCTCTTGCTACAGATGGCAAAGTTCCAAAGCTGGCTTTCGGCTGACTTGAAATAAGCTAAGGCAGTTGTCCTCTGTCATTAACCAGTCAATGTGGTCTGCAGGTATGTTCTGGTGCCTGCTGATCTTCATCAGGAGGAACCAACTAGAGAACAGGCTATTTTAGATCTAGTATTGTGCAATGAGACAGGGTTAATTAATAATCTTATAAAGAAGCCTGTGGGGAAGTGAATCATAATAATGTAGAATTTTATATTGAGTTTGAGAGTGATTTAGTTAAGTACGAAACTAAGATCTTAAATCTGAGCAAAGCAAACTACGTAGGTATGAGGGGCCAGTTGGCTAAGGTGGATTGGGAAACTATATTAAAAGATATGACAGTAGATAAGCAATGGCAAACACCTTTGATTGCCGTGATTATCTCTCTGCCGAGGTGTGATAAAGGGCAGTTGGAAAGATTAACTGTAATCATCTGGCAGTGTTCTCTGACTATATATGCTGTGCCTATATGCATCTCTTCACTTCACCTGACGAAGGAGCAGCGCTCCGAAAGCTTGTGATTTCAAATAAAGCTGTTGGACTATAACCTGGTGTTGTGCGACTTCTCACATTTGTCCACCCCAGTCCAACACCGGCATCTCCACATCAAACATTTAAAGAACTAATTCAGAATTCGCAACAGATATACATTCCCCTGAAGAATAAAAACCCCAAGGCATTAGTAGTACAACCGTGGCTAACAAGGGAAGTTAATGATAGTATTAGATTAAAGGAAAAGGCTTGTAATGTTGACAAAAAGAGTAGTAATCCTGAGGATTGGGAGGATTTCAAATTCAGCAAAGGATGACCAAGAAATTGATAAAGAAAGAGAAAAGAGAATATGAGAGTAAACTAGCAAGAGACATAAAAACAGACTGTAAAAGCTTCTTTAGATATGTAAAAGGGAACCATAGACCAGTTAGCCTGACAGCAGTAGTAGGGAAAATGCTAGAATCTATTATTAGGGATGTGGTAACAGCAAAAGTAAACGTGGGTCCCTTCGAGGCAGAGACAGGAGAAACTATAATGGGGAATAAGGAAATGGCAGAGACATTAAATGAATACTTTGTATCTGTCTTCACTGTAGAAGACACAAAAAACATTCCGGAAATAGTGGGTGACCAAGGGTCTAGTGAGAATGAGGAACTTAAAGAAATTAGTATTAGTAAAGAAATAGTACTGGACAAATTGATGGGACTAAAAGTTGACACTCCCCTGGACCCGATGGCCTAAGGTTTTAAAAGAGGTAGCTACAGAGATAGTGGTTGCATTGGTTTTGATCTTCCAGAATTTCCTAGATTCTAAAATAGTCCCTGTGGATTAGAAGGTAGCAAACGTAACCCTGCTATTCAAGAAAGGAGGGGGGAGTGAAAAAAGGGAACCATAGACCAGTTAGCCTGACAGCAGTAGTAGGGAAAATGCTAGAATCTATTATTAGGGATGTGGTAACAGGGCATATAAAATCATAATATGATTGGGCAGAGTCAACAGGGATTTATGAAAGGGAAATCATGTTTGACGAATCTGTTAGAGTTTTTTGAGGTTGTAACTAGCAGGGTAGATAAGGGGGGGCATTCAATAAGTTGCCACCCAAGAGGTTATTACACAAGGTTAAGGCTCATGGAATTGGGGGTAATGGATTAGCATAGTTTGAGGATTGGTTAACGGACAGAAAACAGAGTGTAGGAATTAATGGGTCATTTTCGGGTTGGTAGGCTGTAACTAGCGGTGTACCGCAAGGGTCTGTGCTTGGGCCTCAGCTATTTACAATCTATATCAATGACTTAGATGAGGGGACTGAGTCTAATGTATCCAAGTTTGCTGATGATACAAAGCTAGGTGGGAAATTAAGTTGTGAGGAGGACACAAAGAGGCTGCAAAGGAATATAGACAGATTAAGTGAGTGGGAAAGAACATGGCAGATGGAATATAATGTGGAGAAGTATGAATTTATCCATTTTCGTAGGAAAAATACAAAAGCAGAATATTTTTTAAATGGTGAGAAATTGGGAAATGCAGGTATTCAGAGGGACCTGGGTGTCCTTGTACATGAATCACAGAAAGTTAACATGCAGGTACAGCAAGCAATCAGGAAAGCAAATTGTATGTTAGTGTTTATTACAAAGGGATTGGAGTACAAGAGTAAAGAAGTTTTATTACAATTAGTTAGGGCCTTAGTGAGACCACACCTGCAGTACTGTGTACAGTTTTGGTTTCCATGATCCAATTAAATGGCAGAGCAGGCTCGAAGACCGAATGGCCTACTCCTGCTCCTATTTCCTGTGTTCTTATGTTCATGGCATGCCGTGCTTCATCTTGTGCTACTTCAACCAGGAGTATTTGAGGCACTTTTAAAACAATTTTGCATCAAATCTGGGACACAAAATAGGCACATGCACTCTAGCACTAAAGGTGCAGAACACCACAAAATTGTAGCCGAGTAGAAAATGGACCCACGGCCAACTTTCCCAATACTGTGATTTCCCTTGTGCTCGTGGTGTAACTACTCTCCTGATAAACATTAGTGCTAAATCTACCCTAAAATACTAGGGGGGAAAATTGGATTGCTTTGTGCCTCCCGTTGGCGCCCCCGAGGGCACTAACGGGGCACAAAGTCCCTCGTGCCCGGGCGCGGGGCCGCTAACGCCTCCCGTGAAATTCAGTGGGAGGTTAGCAGCGGCAGTAGCCAGTAGCAACCCGTGGCACTGCGCCTCCGGCGATGAGGTCATCGCCGTGCGCAGCACCCCGCTTGTGCCCCGGCCGCAAACTTCAGTTGCGCCCCCTGACCTATCGCCGGACGATATGTCCAACAGGGTCAGGGTGGCGTTTTTACAGCCGCAGCGGCGCAAGTTAAAGGGCAGGTGTCGGACAGCCATTTTTTTGGGGGGCTGCCTGCAGCACCTGCCCCCTTCCCCTTTTTGATTCAGGGTGTTGGCTGCTTCCAGTAGTGCCCTGCCTCCTGCTTGGGACGCCACCACTGAATTTATGGCGCAGGGGTGCTAACTTTTTCGGGGTGCTAAAAGTAACGCCCCAGCAAAGTTAGTGGTCTAATCAATGCGTTGTAGTTTCACCATACTTATTTTCTATTGTTTTTGATATATATTCCAGCAGCCATTTATTAAATTTTTATATATATATGCTGCCAAAGCGAGTTACACTAATAAATTAGGCAAATGAGGAATCTTGAATAATAAAAATATATGCAGTGATCTTTAATAATACACAAGTGGTTTATATTTCATTGCAATTGAAAGTTACAGATCCACAGAATTGTATTAAAATTATTCCACTTGGTTGTACGGTAACGGCTCATTCATTACCAATACAAATAGGCTTGGATTCACAAATTTTGTGAAAGATTGTTGAGATCAGTCAGAGATTTCTCAAATTCTTTCACCATAGCGTGTAGGTTGAAGATCCTGGCATCAATCGCTGCTGTTGCACAACTCTGTTCTCTTTCCAGTTGTTGCAAAGCTTCTCTCTCTCCATTTTCAATCTGCTTCCGGAGAGCTTCACACTGCTCCTGAATGTTTATTTCCTTCTCCTTCATTGCCTTCAAAGCAATTTGTTATTTTAATTGCCTGAACATCAGCCATAGCAAGTCCGCTAGAAGCCTTAGGTTCCTTTCTGAGTCTCTCTGTGCTAATTCGATTCCATTAATTTTGTACTTCTGTCACACATTATTTTTGCCCAATATCCAATACTTCATATTTGACAGTGTTAAATTTCATTTGCCATCTGTCCTCTCATTTGCAGTACGACCATCCTAAGAATTTTAATAACGTGCCATTTATAGCCATAGCTTTTACATGTATTGGAGAGGGATTAGGTGTATTTAGGATAATGTGTTTCCTGCAATGAGATTAGGAAGCACTTTGCTAAAAATGGATTTGACAAAGATGTGGAAGAGGAATCATGCAGATTTCAAAGCAAACCCATTTTCTCATCAAAACTGATGTGCACCTTCGAAATATTATTATGAACAAAAAGCAATGTAGGACTCTGATCCTTTACCAGGTTGCACTGTGGGCAGAAGGATAGCCCTTTGAAGAAAGGGGATTTCATCGAGTCCAGGGGGTTATTTTTGTCACAGCATAAGGTTCATAATGGATATTAGTTGCCACTAGATGAACTGCACATCTCATTTCAAGGTTGAGAGAGTCGAGCTCCAACTTGTAATCAATGATTTATGGTAGAAATGTATTTACATTATGACTATCAATGAAACTGCTCATTGCCAGCTTTGCGTGTATTTATCTTTTCACCTATTATACAGCATGAGATCAATGTATATCTTAAAATCCAGATGAATTTATAAAGTTGACAATGATTTTGCTCCCACTGCAGCATTTATATTCTAGTTGCATCCTACCTTAGGTGTGACTGGAGTGCTACTGTTGTTTTGATAGCTCATTAGTCAATCAGTGGTGGGAAGAGATCTGTTTTTTGATAGTTTGTTATAACTGAGAGACTTGTTGCCTCAAAACCGCAGCTGCCTAAGTGGATTTTGCTCTAATGAGTTTCCCATTAGATGCCTTCATAACTGCCTCTCCCTGTCATATTTCCACTGTAATAAGTCAACAGGAGATTCACTTCTGAAAGGGAGAACTGATCCTGCCAGCTTTCCTTTTCCCATTTTGCTTCGGTAAGGTCTTGCGTCCATCAGTGAAACTTGTCTGAAGAGGGTAGTTGAGTTCAAAGTTTGGGGGTCGCATTCAAACTGAGAAGGGGGGGAATTTGATCGCCCGAATGAGAAGCTGTCAGACATGCAGGCTGCTCGTCTGGGAGTCTTTGTGGGAGGCCCGGCCAATAATAATAACCGGGCCTCATTTTAATCTCACTGTGTAGCTGCCCGCCTGAAACAGATGTGAAGAGACAGCTGGCCAGCTGTCAGCAGGTGAAAGTTGGGCAGAATGGATGCTGCTGCTGGCAGTCGGGTAACTCGTCGGGGGTTGGGGGGAGGGTGCAGCAGAATCTCACGGGTGATGGGGGGAGCCCAACAACAACAACAACTTGTATTTATATAGCGCCTTTAATGTATTAAAACGTCCCAAAGCGCTTCACAGGAGCGTTATAAAACAAAAAATTGACACTGAGTTACATAAGGAGAAATTAGGGGAGATGACCAAAAGCTTGGTCAAAGAGGTAGGTTTTAAGAAGTGTCTTAAAGAAGGAAAGAGAGGTAGAGAGGCGGAGAGGTTTAGGGAGTGAATTCCAGAGCTTAGGGCCTTGGCAGCGGAAGGCACGACCACCAATGCTTGTGCGATTAAAATCAGGGATGCTTAAAATGCCAGAATTGGAGGAGCGCAGATATCTCGGAGGGATTACAGAGATAGGGAGGGGAGGGGCGAGGCACGAGGCCATGGAGGGATTTGAAAACAAGGATGAGAATTTTAATATTCAATTTAGGTCAGCGAGCACAGGGGTGATGGGTGAACAGGACCCAGGGCTGCAGTGGCCCATACTTTCCCAGTGGGGCTAGGAGGAGCACTCAGTACTCTTGTATAAATTTATCATTACTTCTTTACTCTTGTGCTCTATGTCCCATTAATAAAATCCAAAATACTATTGGCCATTTTTTTTATGACTTCATCTACCTGCACTCCCACTTTCAGGGAATTATGGATTGCAAGCCCTAGGTCTCTCTGTTAGCCTTCATGTTCCTCTCAAAATCACATCTGCATCGTCGCTGAGTCAAAATTCTGGAACTTCCTACCTAACAGCATTGTGGAAACATCTTCATCACATGGACTTCAGCGGTTCAAGAAGAAGGTCCATTGCCACCATCTGTAGGCAACTAGGGAAGGGCAATAAATGCCAGCCTTGCCAGTAAAGACCACATCCCGAGAACAAAAAAAAATAACCACACCCTTCATCGTCTTTCCACTAAGTGTACACTGTTGTTCCTTGGTTCTCCCACCCAAGTGTAATACCTCACACTTATCCACATTAAGTTGTATCTGCCACCTGTCTGCCCATTCTGCAAACGTGTCTGTCTTCCTGAAGCCTGTTACAGTCCTCTTCACTGTTTTCCAAGCTCCCTACTTTGTGTTACTCAACTTATAAGAATGCTTTCATTATACCCAAGAACAAAAGTGGGCCCAGCACTGACTCCTGGGATATATCACTTCCAACTCTTCTCCAATCTGAGCAATGTCCATTTACTCTAACTTTGTTCCTGACCATCAACCAACTTTCTATCTATACTGCTACATTTCCTCTTGTAATATATGCCTCTTGTGAGACACCTTATTGATCGCCTTCAAAAAAATCCAAATATAATATATCTACTGCATTCCTTTATCCATCCAATTGGTCACTTCCTCACAAAGTTTTTATTAAATGTATCAAACATGGCCTGCCTTTAATAAATCCATCCTGGTTGGATTTGATTACCCCACGCATTTTTAATTACTGATTAATATTGGCTCGAATTATGGATTGCAAGATTTTGCTCACAAATTTGTTGTGTTTGGTGAAGAAGAAGAGTTTGGTGTCAATCTGTCATGTTGAAATTTTTTGCCAAACATAAAATTGTGTAAAAGCGTCTTTGTAAAACAATTTTGATGAAGACTGCGGCGAGACAGGTAACTCTCATAACTTGCTGCTCCCAGTGTATTTTTGGGGTATTGTAATGAGCTGTTGCCTCATAGCAGAATTGTTGCCCTTCCCACAAGTAAACCTCACACATTTCCTGCAAATCTGAAGCTGGATCCCTGCGCTTTTCAGCCCTGCAGAGACCTCATATCCTTCAGGACTCGCACAATCCTAGATCACAACTACGCACTGCATTTTATTTCTCTCTAAGCTGCTCTGGAAGACGTAATATTAGCACACCCGCTCAAGCTGCTCTCTGTTTCTGAATTAATTTACAAGTAGCTAAAATACAGAACAGAACAAGCTTTGTACAACGACAGCAGCAAATGGCCTGATCTTTTAAAACTACTCTGCTCCTCACAGCAGTGAATGTAATGAGAGCCTGTTTACCAACAGTCTGCAACATGGTCCAGCACTTGCTTTTAGTTCCATTTCATCCAAGACCATCCTGGTTCCTGCACTTTTGTCATTGAGTCTTTTTTTCTCTGTTGAGCATCTCATTAGTCATTGCCTAAAATATATGACATATTCCAGATAAACATTTGAAAAATGCTTGTTAACACTTCCTCTGACAGTCCCATCTCCAGGTTACATGATCCATAGCAGGGAGTCCTTTGCACGTCCCAAAGATGCCTTCCGTACTTAATTAACACATACGCTGTGTAGACATCGATGACAAAAGCTACCTGCTGAAAGTCAGAAACACTGGCTATTTTAATCCTTAGCTTTAAATTTACACAGAATACCATAAATTCATTCAAAACTCATTGTGCCTCGATCCACCTGTGGACAGTAACAATACCATGAAATTTGTCACAAGACAGCCTTCATTTAAATATCTGCTAGACAATTTAGGCAATTATGTACATTTAAAATGAGTCATGACATGAGATACAGGTTATGGCAAAAGCTGCTGAATGACTATTTCTCATCAGTCTATGCTCCTGTGGATGATGCTTATGTTCCAGATGAGGGGTGCTCAGTATTGAGTAGCGATATTAATATTAAAATAGATAGCAATTTCACTTTGGATAGATTAGGGAAGTTCAAAATGGGGGCTCCAGATTTGGATAATATCCATCAAGGGTGATTAAGGAGATGGGACAGCTGCTCTATGAGCCCCTTGCCCATATCTTCAATCGTTCAATCGAGTCCGAGATAGTTCCCTTAAACTGGAAGCTAGCTCATTTAGTTCCAATTTTCAAAGAAGGGCAAAAATTAGAGCCAGGGAACTACAGGCCTAGAAGCCTGATATCCATTATTGGGAAGATGCTAGAAGGGATCATAAGAGATGTCTTTTATGATCACTGGGAAAGGGAAAGGGTCATTAGAAATTCAGAACACGGCTTCTGAAAATACGGGTTGTGCCGAACAAATTTGATAGTTTTTTGAGGAAGTCACTAGGGTAGTGGATGAGGGAAAACCGGTAGCCATTGTCTACTTGAACTTTCAGAAAGCCTTTGATAAGGTACCTCACACTAGGGCCGCGATTTCGCCAACCGTGGCAAGTCTGGTGCGGCCGGAGCAGACAGCGGCCTCAAACTCCACACCCGTCTTCATCCTGCCTCCTCCAAGTGGTTTTGCCCTGATTGGGCTTGTTAAGCCCGCCCTGCGATGTTCCCAGCCAATTAAAAGGAAGCAGGTCTGATGACGTCATCTGATGACGCGTCATCAGCCGGTTTCCTTAAAGGGACCACGTCCAAATTGATTTTGACAGTTGTGCTGTCAGTGTTCTGAAGCATTGAGGTGCTGCAAACACTGACAAGCACTGCACAAAGGTGCACGGCTGCACCCAGGCTCTCCCATGTGACTCCCTCCATATGCATATGGAGGGAGTCACAGCAAGCAGGGAGGTTCTCTTCCCTTCCAATGGGCAGAAGACACCTCCCCAGTAGACCAACGCAGCCTGGTTGCACATTGCACAGGAGGGCACAAGCAGGGATGTGGTCAGGAGGGCAAGGCTGCAATGGCACAAGCCTTCCAATGATCTCAGTAGATCACGAAACATTACTGTCAAGCCACACTCAACCTCATCCTGCTGTGCCACTCATCACATCCCCATCACTCTGCCTTCCCTATCATACTCCTGCACATCTTTACTCACACCAACTTACCTTGCACCTCCACCCATCCCTCTCTATCTACATTATCACTTCCCCATCTCAATAGCCACCCCTCACACTCACCCTCATCCTACTGTAAGCATACCAACTAAGAACACACAAGGGTAGGCACTTGGGTGGTTTAGCCAATGTTCATGTGAAGTTTCTGGTAATGTGCTGTCAAACATTGAAATCTTTATTTTGAACACTTTGCATTCTTGGACAGATTTGTGTGCACCTTTGGAAGTGGCTTAGTGAGTTGCAGTGAATGGTGAGACATAACGGTACCCCCCGCACCGCCCCCCCCCCCCCCCACCCCAATGGTGATGAGTGTGAAAGGAATGGCTTGGTCATTGTAGGGATGCATTATGGTGTTGGTGTGGGGTGGTACCAACCTGGTGCATCATGTGGCAGCCAGGGTGTTCAGTGTTAAGTGAAGCAAATCTGGACATGGTGAGGCCATCGCTGGCGTCCCGGGCAGCAATGTGCACGGGTGATGATGCCATGTGTCCAGTGTAGCATCAGTTGATTGCGGAGAAGGCTGGTGTGGATGTTGGTGCTGCTGGTGTGCCCGGTGCTGCTGGTGTTGGGCCTCATTGTGTGGGGATTTTGAGGACCAAAGTGAGATTTTTTTCAAGGGCACCAATGCTGATGGAATAGATGACAGGTGAGGTTGAGATGACAGAGTAATCTGTCAATGTTGAGATAGGTTAATCCAAGGAGGTGACAGCGGATAGAGAGATTACTCCAAACACTTCAAAAGTGCGTAAAGCTCAAAAGTGGGTTCCAAATCATTAATGCTCCAGCTTCTGACATTGGAAAGTGACCAGCTGTGAAATGGTAGCTTTTAAACCACTTTTGCAGCTGTCACCCATTCAAAGAAATGGAGAGTTGTTCAGAACCCGACATACTTACCTAGTGTGATCCCCGGGCGATGGGAACCTCGTGGAGAACTTGGGAAAATGCTTTGTACCTGGTAAAATGGTGATTAAATTGCTTTAAACACCCTCTTAACTCGCACAATTGCATGACCTGCCGCTTAGTCTGCAAAGCGCAGGCAGAGCCAGCACTAGGGAAACTCACAAGGAGGCGAGTTTAGAGCGGGATACCGCCCCGCTGTCAATCTTTTTGATTTTGACAGCGGAGCCGCCTCTGAACCCGCCCTCTGAGCGCTGGCAAAATTCAGCCCTAGGTTACTTCACAAGATGGAATTTTGTGGTATCAGTAGAAATTTGAAATGTTGGATTAGGAATTGGCTCCAATCTCGCAACCAAAAAGTTGTGGTTAACGGATGTGCTTCAGCCTGGAGACATGTTACTAATGGTATCCCCCAGGTATCGGTCCTTGGCCCACTACTCTTCACGGTCTTTATCAATGACCTGGACAGCGGTGTTGGGAGCAATGTTGCTGTTTAGGCCGCGCAGCTGTCTGAAGCTCCCGTGCAGACCGCTTGCCAGTTTCTCAATGAACAAACTGCGCATGCGCGGAAGTTTGAATGGGTCGCGCAGCCCCTTAAAGGGGCCACGCACCCAAAACAAATATTAGAGGGAACATTGGTTGGGAGTATGGTAAGTAATTTTGCAGATGACACTAAAATCTGTGCAAGGGTTAAGACGGTAGCGAAGTGCAGTTAATGTCCAAAAAGATTTAGATGTGCTAGGGGAGTGGGCCACACATTGGCAAATGGCATTAATTTAGATAAATGTAGTGCCGTGCCTGTTGGTCGGGCCAACAAAGAATATGTGTATTATTTGCAGGGAACCATACTTAAAGAGGTCGAGAGAGAAAAAGATCTTGGTATTGTGCACAAATCACTGAAGGTTCATGACCAATGTAGAGAAACTGTAGTTAAAGCTAACAAAGTATTGGGTTGTGTTAATATAACTATTCAGTATAAATCAAAGGACACCATTTTGATACTGTACAGGTTGCTGGTCAGATCCCATCTAGAGTATTGTGCCCAGTTTTGGTCCCCACAAATGGTGGGCAATACAGTGGCCTTGGAAAAGGTCCAGAGGAGAGCTACATGAATGATTCCTCAACTACACAGATAGGCTCAAGGACCATGGTCTATTAATTTTAGAGCAGCGTAGACTTAGAGGTGACCTGATAGAGGTCTGTAAAGTAATTAAAGGGCTGAATAGAGACCCCATTGATAGATTATTCCTGTTTAACAGGTTGGGGACGACCAGGGGACATGAGATTAAACTATGTAAGAGCAGGAATAGACTGGATATTAGGCGGTGCTTTTCCCAGAGAATTGTGAGCCTCTGGAATACATTGATGACTGGTGTGGTAGGTGCGGATTCTCAGCATGTCTTCAAGAGGGAGCTGGACTGGTTCCTGACTGGGTCAGAAATCACATCATATAGAAGGTAAATGTCTTTATAGGTAATACTTGGTCCATGTCATCTCCTGGACTGGTTTTGATTGCTGAGGGGTCGGAGAGGAATTGTGCAGAGTATTTTTTTTCCCTTATTGGCCCTGGTTTTTTTTCTGTTTTATTGCCATTCCCAGCAGATTATATGGCTGGGGATTGGCAGGGTGGGTTGGCGGGGGGGTGGGAGTCAGGGGAGGGAAGGAGAGTTTAGCCATGATGGTCCAGCCATCGTGGTGTGGAGTAGGCTTGGTGGACCAGCTGGTCTTTTCCTGCCCGTCATTTTTGTATTTTTGTATGTCTGTTTGTCCAGGACTAAGCTGTGAAATGGGTTTGAGGCAAAAATGGGGTGTGGTTGCAAGGAGGAGCCACTCTAACCTACACCAACCTTTTAGTCAGCATCCAGGAAAAGGGGATGGTGTCATTCTAAGTACATCTGTTTGCCAATGTTCCTTACCTAAGGACATGAATTAAGCAGTTGGTAATGAGTAATCTCATTTGTGACATTCAACTTGGTTGTCTTAAAACATCAAGGTAGCTGGCACTTCTCAAACTATCCTGTCGTCTGATTTGATTTAGTGAAGATGTAGCAGTCGCTCACTCTTTTTAATGACTCATCAGCAATTAGGCCATCTGCTTTTTTTTTTATTGTCCATTGAAGACTGTCCAATACGTGTGCAGTAATTCTGTTAATGTGAATGGCTCCACTGTAGGAAAACAATGTGCAAAGCAGAAGTGACAAAGAGAATGCAAGCCTATATGGGTAATGTAAATTGCCTAGCAGAAAACATGATTACTCAGTGAATTACTTGCTCATTATAACAAGTTTTGGGGGGAAAATGTTTCAGCTGTTGGACCAGCAGCACCTTGGACTGTTTTTCAAGTTTAAATATATTCTCTGCTTGATTTTCTGTCGAGTGGAAAATTGGAGTTTTGGCAGAAATCAGTTTCTCCACTGATTTTATGCCAATCCAACTTCTGTGTCCTCTGTTTATTTGCATGTAAAGTACAGTCAGCACGTTGTGTAAAACTACTAATTTAGTCAATTACTGGGATGTGCCGAAACAAATGTAGACAACATAAGATTTTCTGAAGTGACAACAATTTCTGGCACCAGCAGAACTAAAGACTAGATCAGATTACGTTAAAAAAAACTGTCTTGCCATTTTGGAATGCGTCTTTGAATGGAATATTTTTGAGGAGGATCATGAACAAAAAATAGGTCCAAGTACAGAAGAGGAGGCTATTCAGTGAAATGATTTCTGGGTGAAAGATTAAATTACTTGGTCTAGCTGAAGAGCAGTGTGTGATGGCATTTTAGTGAGAATGAAAACCATCATAACAATGTGTGACTTGATTGTTCAAGATTTGGATAGTGTTTCTGTAAATTCCACCACTGTTCCTGTGCCAGTGAATATCATAGCAGCCCCCTAATTTTTTGTTTGCCATTGGGCCTTTCAAGTTTTGGAGGAAGATTATACTGGCACTGTGCAAAGTAAAATGTCAGATTGTTTAAAGGAGTGCACAGGCAATGATGATGCATTCTTAATGCTTCAAACATATTTCCAAAAAGAAAAATGAAAGATAATTTTCAAGGCAGCAAAATACTAGATAAGTACAGGGTGTCAGCGACTACCAGACATTAAGACATGTCCCTATCTGAAAATCCAGTGTTGTGCTTTGATCATGAGGGATTTCACTTCCTTAACATTCAGATAATCTGTGATGTTGATATTATTAGGTTGGTTATGGCTAAATTTCATGGTCCTAAGCATAACTGGCTATTAAGAATTCATGTGTCCCAGCATTATTCAAACATAGGGAGGGTGGTTGGATTGTCCGTGTTAAAGGTGTTGTTTGCGATATCCATACAAACCCATTAGTTGAAGTTGAGCATAACGGCCATGAATGTAACATCATGGCCGGAATTTTCTGGAGGAAGGCGGGTTGGGGGCTGGGGTGGGGTCTCTGATGCAGGCCCTGCCGACTTTAACAGCAGGGCCTGATTTTCATGTGAGGCCTCTGTTTCCAGCCCGCAGTCAGCCAGATTGAGAGGCTGGCTGGCTGCGGGTGGGTAGGCCTGCAGCCGCACGGAACAGAAAGTAAGAGTTCGCATGAGGGCAGGGTGTGGGCCCGGGCCCCGGCCGGGCAATGGATCGGGGGAGTTGGGGGGAGAGAGGATCGAGGATCAGGACTGGGCAGTGGATCGGGGGTGGGGGTGCTGTGGAGAGGACCAGGGGCTGGGCAATGGATCTGGCGGGGGGGAAGAGAGAGGACCGGGAGCCGGGCAATAGATCGGAGGGGAGAGAAGACCAGGGATCAAGAGCGGGAGGCGGTGTCGGCCAGGATCAGGGTGGGGGGCAGGTCGGGCAGAGATAGCGGGGGGGGGGGGGAAGAGAGGATCGGGTCGGGGAAAGCATCGGTCGGGGGGAGGTCGGGCAGGGATGGGGGTGGGTAGAGAGAGAAGATCAGGGCCGGCATCATAAAGCCACTTATCTTCTGGATCCAGCAGTCCCCGCCTTGCTTTAACTGCCGGGTTTCACGACTTGTGTGAAACCCATCCACATGCAATTAAAAACAAAATGGAGGTTAAAAAAGAGACTTCCATCCTCATTATAATATTTAAGTTGACATTCCGCCCTCTGGGAGCGGGTTGGGCGCCCGCCTCCCCACCCCCCAGTCCCGCCTCTGCTAAAACCGGAAGTGGACGAGTTGGAAGCGGGATCAGGCCGGGAATCCCATTTTGAAGAAAACCCACACTTTTTTTAGGTAATGTTCCCCCCCATGTGCTCAGTGATTGAGCTTACCTTTGAGCTGCTGAAACAAAACAGATATGTCTTAATTACTGAGGTGGTTCTTGTTGCATGGCCCAATAAAATAGTTACAGTGTGCTGTATGTGAAATTGATGAGGAACAGATGCATACCATGGAAATTGGAACTAGAGGAGTTTACCCAGCCTGTGGTCCCGGCATTGGCTCAGGACATTCAAAAACCAACTGATTTAAAATAAAACACACATGAATTGATTTAAAACAGTTGAATATATGAATCTAGTAAATGTCTCTTGCAATGTAAGTGTTACAGTCAGAGGACATTGATGTTTAATAAGTGTGGTTTATAATATGTTTAGTTTGAGTTATATTAAATAACCACATAAAACATCAACCACACAAGCATCAACACAATCTCCAAATTATCCACATGAAAGAGAACTAACTTCATACAAGTTATTTAGTATACAGGTTATGGATATTTTTAGGCCCCTCAGAAATGACTCAAATTATCAATTTGAAAATCTATTGCAAATGTGTATGCTTCATTTTTGTACCGCAGTTTTTTTCCTCTTTACTAAGCTCAGTTTATACTCAGTGCATGTTAGTAGAGAAATGTGATCCTGGTAAAACCATTGTACAACAATATCAGTTGAGAAGGAATTACATTAACAGGTGAATCCTCAGATGCAGCCCAGACACTTGCTGAGGTCTGAAAAATAAAGCAAAAAGTGTCATGAACCACTTGTATAAAGAGCTCAATATCTACGTCATGTGCCTTTGCTTTTGGAGGTGTAATCTTAAGCTAGACATAACCAAGAACCAATAGGTATCATGAGCTACCATCATCTTTCCTTAGACGTGCTAAGAATGGCTCCATTGTGGCAATCCAGTTAACTAACCAGTCTGAATGGTATGTCTCACCTCTGACAAGCCTCAGTTGTACATAACTTCAATCCTGTTCGAATATCACGAACCCCTTCCCTCAGAGCTGACTGTGTGTCATTTTCTTCATAAACCACAGAGATTATACAGCTTATATGAGGTTTGGACTAAGTTTCATTCAGGAGATCAGTGTCCCATGAAGATCAAAGAAGGATCTCCAGCCTTTGATCTATGGAATGCTTTGAAATGCTCCATTTCTTGGTAAATATCTGTTGGCCCAATAATGTCCTTGTACTGAAAGCTTAGCCACTTTACATCTATATCCATATTCTCCTGCTCAGGTGTCTGCCATCTGTAGTGCCAACAAACTGCAATAACACTGTCCAAGTCACCTTCCTTAGCTGGTCATGCTGAATCCTCTGTGCCAGGTAATACATGAGTTTCCACAGAAGTTGAGAAAACAGTTGGGCTGCTGAGCATAGTTTGAGTTTTTGGTGCAGAATTGCTGTGTGCTTTGTGATTGAGTCAGAAGATCCGCATTTAGCAGTAAGGAATTCAGGCAGTAACATTCAACCTTTCCAATTGCATATCCTCACAGATAAATATAACTATACATTGATAAACAATAAGTAACAGTTTATTTTAAGTGGCATGTTTTAAAAAAGCCATCATTGTTAATTTACAATATTATTAATAGATATAAAAAATGACTCCTAAAATGACTGAAACGATGCATTTCTGATATCCTGCAGGGTCGCCGGGGTTACAGTTGTGTGAATGTCCTCCTGTGCTATAGTGAATTTTTGTTGTCCTTCTGCCACTGGGGGTATAATTTCTTTTATGTGAAATATTAATGAAAGATTCATTCACTGTCACTAGAAGCCAGTGGCAGATTAGTAAAAAAATACGTTTCTGTATGTTCACCCACAGAAAAGGACGGTTGAACGCAGTGTTTCCTTGGGGTCCATTTTATGGCCTGAAAACAGAGCTGCTCTTTTTGTTGTGGATATTGCACTCAGCTGCAGGGCTACCTGCTCCCCATGCCTCTAATCCTGTTATTACACTTGAGGGTAGTTGCCCTGCCAAAAATTCAAACTCTCACTTTGGTAAACTTGGGCCAAGTTGCTCGTCTCGCAGAATTTCTGCACTTTTGGATAGGTGTCAAGGATTTAATCCCCAGCTTGTTGTGCTGCTCAGTTGTGCTGTTTTATATTTAGATGCCTTAGATTTCTGCGGGTGGGATTTCATTTTTGCAAATTTTGGTAGAAAACTCTGGGTGTTTTTTTTCTACCAAAGGCATTCAAAATCTCTACAAGTACTTATCCTCTTGATATCTGGAAAATAAACTCCTTTTTGACTGATACCTCATTCGTACTCAATGCATCTGAAAACCGCTTTGTCAAATACATGTACTATTGCCTTCCTCGCTTGTTAATGTTTACACATAAATATCCCAGTGGGAGATCCCTCTGCTGTGAGTGCATGGTATTCCACTAGCACAAATGCATTACACTAAAATTACAATGTGCACCAAAATCATTTTGCATTCTCAATAGTGTACCAAGTGCACTTACTGAATGCAGAAATCATTGCCTAATAGGTTTTGTGCGTGATAGTGTAGGGAAGGAAGAGAAACACTTCTAACATATAAACACAAACTTCTTAACTGAGTATCGGCAAACGTGCACACATTTATAACAGTGTCAGTGCTACTTGCTGACAGATGCTGCAGAGGCTTGATTTCACTGCGGAGCAGCAGTGCGCAAAAGCAATGGCTTTGGAATCACGCTGCACAAGTATTGGCAAATGAACAATTAACCTGAATGAAATTGATTTGCTTGCTACTTTTAATGAAGTTGTTAACCTGCTTATTTTAAACAGTAATATTCACAGGATGTAATCTCAAGGTCGAGGTGTTCCCTGAAGTCTGTCAGGTGTGAGAATGCACAGTCCAACTACCGCATTCAAGCCGTACCATTCATAAATTCTACAACATTGCACTGTGCGCACAATTTCAAGACAACTTCAAATTTCTTCATGTTCCAGGTGAACTCGCACACTTTAGGAAAGCCGGGGTCTGATTAGACATTCAAAAAAAGATAATTGGCTTATTACAACAAAAAGGAACAGAGTGCATTTAAAGCAAAGGAAACAAGCTTTCCATACATTGTACACTGCAATGCATAAAATATATGTAAATTGTTTCACAATTATAAATATAAACTGTTTTGGCCCAACCATTGTTATATAAATTGTTTATTTTTTAAGTTACAAATAATGGAAAGATATTAAGAGGAACTGTTGTAGGTCTCTTTGATTAGCTAATATTTGAAAAGGAACCAACAATGTTAGTGTAGATATGTTTAGTATAACTTGGCTAAGACTGTAGCCAAACTAGTCTGGCTTTGATGCATTGTTCCTTGGTGGTTTCAGTACTCTACTGTTTAACCATTTGAGGATTGCAGTCTCACTTATTTACCAAAAATAGATGTTACTTAGTTTCCCGAGCTTATTAAAAAAACCACACTGAATTAAGAAAGGGTTGTATAATATTTTTGTTCCGATTTTACATTTCTTTCATCCCAGCCCATGCATCATTCTCTAGCTGACTGATGGGCAGATGAACTATTTACAGGCCCCGAGCAATGGCATCCAAATGCCACCAAGAATCTTTTTTAAGCCAGTAAGAAGTTTCAACCAGCCACACTCATTTAAAGAACCTCGAAAGCTTTGCCGAGTAAAACGTTTTGCCGATCGTTTTTCATGGGAATGTTTTCTTGGGTGTCCACATCAGCTATAGCAGCAGTGAAAAGGAACGGAGCCATTAATTTCAGCACAGGGCAGCAGCTCTAAGTCAATTAAGCATCCTGGTCAGTAAATTCAACACACTAACACACCTAGGAGAATCATAAATTCTGGAAACCATCCCAAAAGATGTAATGTGCCACCTTTATTACGGTTCTTAGCTAAAATAAAAACTAATTAAATACAGTTACTAGTTGATCTTATGTGGCACTTTTATTTTAGCAGAGACCCTTTGACCTATAATACTGCATGAAATGAACAGAACAATCATCATCATTCCAAGAAAATTAAGTCTTTGTTTCTTGAAGTCTTGCCAAAAACATTGGCCTAGAAATGTAGGTGACTGATTGAGTACATACCCCTTTATTTGTATTTTCTGTGTAACTTTATAACCATAAGAACATAAGAAATAGGAGCTGGAGTAGGTCATTTGGCCCTTCGAGCCTGCTCCGCCATTCAACAAGGTCATGGCTGATCTTCTACCTCAACTCCACCTTCCCGCACTATCCCCATATCCCTTAGTTCCCAAAAATGTATCGACCTCTGTCTTGAATATACTCAGTGACTGAGCATCCACAGCTCTCTGGGGTAGAGAATTCCAAAGATTCACAACCCTTTAAGTGAAGAAATTTCTCCTCATCTCAGTCCTAAATGGCCAGCCCCTTATTCTGAGGCTGCGACTCAGTGTTCTAGATTCCCCAGCCAGGGGAAACATTTTCCCAGCATTAACCTGTCAAGCCCCTTCAGAATTTTATATGTTTCAATTAGATCACCTCTCATTCTTCTAAACTCTAGGGAATATAGACCTAGTCTATTCAATCTCTCCTCTTAGGGCAATCCCCTCATCCTAGGAACCAGTCTAGTGAACCTTCGTTGCACTCTCTCTAAGGCAATTTATCTGGTTCTGTTTGGAGCTTTTAACCTTACCTAGCTGGGGCACTTTAAAAAAAATATATATACATTAATGAACATGGCTGTAAGAATGTCGGAAACAGTGTGATGAGGTTTGATTTCAACCCATTAGATACAGAGCATAGGGACAGTGTGTAATTGGGTATACTTGGAAAAAGAAAGGACCAATGATTGTGGCAGTATTGATGAAATACAGACCAGAAAGATTGAGGAAGTGAGAGAGAGAAAGTTTGGAACCTAGACATCAGAGATCAATGTCATATGATAAGTTTTTTTGCATCCTGTTCAGCTGTGTGAAATGTAAGAGCGTTCTCATAAATGGGACTAGTATTCAAGTAATCAAGGTAAACTTTTAAGAGTTGCTATGGAAAAAATGTGTTTGCTACAAAAGAGGAAACTGTGCTTGTAGGAAGCAGAATGTTAAGAGCCATCAGCCTATTTACAAATGAAGAACCACTCAACAATTGTCAAACTGAAGCTGCTAATGGGTTTTCTATTTTGGGTTATATAATCATGTACACTTTGAGTAGATGTAACTACATTCCTTGCTGTCTTTGTAATAAAGTAATCCTTTACATGCATCATGCACAATGAAAAAAGAAAAGAAAGACTTGCATTTATATAACGCCTTTCACGACCTCAGGACATCCCAAAGCACTTTACAGCCATTTTGAAGTGTAGTCACTGTTGTAATATAGGAAACGTCAATTTGCGCACAGCAAGATCCCACAAACAGCAATGTGATAATGTCCAGATAATCTGTTTTTGTGATGTTGATTGAGGGATAAATATTGGCTCGGACCCCGGGGATAACTCCCCTGTTCTTCAAAATAGTGCCATGGGTTCTTTTACATCCACCTGGGAGGGCAGACAGGGCCTCAGTTTAATGTCTCATCTGAAAGATGGCACCTCCGACAGTGCAGCACTCCCTCAGCACTGCACTGGAGTGTCAGCCTAAAATGTTGTGCTCATGTCTGTGGAGTGAGACGTGAATCCATAACCTTCTGAGTCAGAGGTGAGAGTGCTACCACTGAGCCACGGCTGACATGACTCTGGGAGACACAGCAGAACTGGGATTTGAGTTGATTATACTCCCACATTCCATCAATTTAACAGTATGTTCTTGTCATGATAGATTCTCCGACAGTGAAATGATCATGACAGATTTCTATTTTGACTGAAGGTGACAGCAACATAATATTGTCATCAAAAATGTATGATGTCACTCTTTCAATGGTTCAGTTCGTAAGTTTACTGCCTCATATGGAACAGGGCCAAACAAGTTACAGGTTCTGTCACCATCAGCTGACCTCGGCCAGGGAAGTGATAAGGATGCTACAATTGGCTTCCACAGTTATAGATCAGGGAGGGGGGAAAATGAGCTGGGGTTCCCACTCCTGATTGCTGTCCAGTGACCTCTGGAAGATGTCTGTGGACATTATGGTGATAAGAGAATGAGGTTCAGTTGGAATTCACCTATGATAAATAACACTCCGTATCTAAACTCACACATGAAGAATGGTCACTTGGGTGAAATACCAGCGGGTGGTTTGCACCTATGTAACCGTACCCCAGTGTAAATTGCCTCCTTAAGGACAGAAGGGGAGAAAATTGAAGGGAGAATAAAATAAAGATTGATGTCGCAATGTCAGTAACATTTACAACAGAATTAAGAATATTAGAAGACTGCAGACCCATCACTCGCCTGTCAAAAAAGATATGGTAACGGAATTGTTACCAGCAATAGATTTGAGGATTGCCTGTATATTAACCAAAAGTTAAGGAGGGAGAGAGTCTGCCTCACCAACCTGCGAGATTCTTCTGAGGAAAGGGCATCCCAAGTGAGCGGTGGAAAGTGAGTGTGGTGTACACAGACTTCCAATAAGCCTTTGACCACGTTCCACAGGAAGGTCATCTGCTCAAATGTAAAGCAGTGAGGAGTCAAAGTAACATCTGGAAATGGCTAAGAAATTAGCTGAAGGATAAGCAATAGTGAAATTAATCAGAAGGACCTAAAAAATAAGTTAGATAAAAATGCAAGTAGATGAACATGTATAAATCTGCACATAGGGGACATGCGTACTCCATGAATGGACATCACAGTAACTAAGAATTAAGTTGAAAGAGATGGATGGGTATTAGTAGACTCTACACTTAACTTGTGAAATAGCTATAGACCAACAATTCGCAAAGTAAATAGAATGCTGAAACTATAGAGGCAAAACAGTGAAGTGTAAGTTGGAGCAAGCCATGCTTAAAGACTGCACTTTGAATACTGTGCCAGTCACCCACTGAGACACAGTATAAACATTAAAGAAAGAACTTGCATTTATGTAGCAAACTCAGACCATCCCAAAGTATTTCACAGCAACGATATCTATGAGTAGTTAATCTGTTTTAGTGGTATTGGTTGAGAGATAAATGAGAATTCCCCTGCTGTTTTTCATATAGTGCCATTGGATCTTTTACATCCACCTCAACAGGTAGCCTCAGTTTAACATCGCATCAAAAAGTCCAACAAAGGAGCGGTGCCTCATGGCTGCACTGAAATATCAGCATAGATTATGTACTCAAATTCTGGAGTGGGGATTCTGACTCTGAGGTGAGCCAAGCTCACTCTCGAGTTGCCTGGACGTGGTGCAGGGAAGAGTCATGTGAATAAGTCAGAAGACTGAGTTATGAGGAACTACGAGAGAAACTTGGGTTTTATGGCTTCGAAAGGAAGTATCTGAGAGGATCATGGCAGTAAATAAGATAGTAAACAATATTGAAAAGTTAACTCTGGAATCTAAATTCACATTAAACTGTGACAAGCCAGACAATTGGGGCAAAAGTTCAAAATAATGAAAGGTAAATTTAGAACTAATATGGGAAAGTTCTTCATCATGTAACAGAGTGATCAACACTTGGGGAGCTAAACACTTTGGAATCATTTAACAATAATGCAGCAAAGAGATGGGCGTCCTTTTAAGAACAGGGCTTACCTCGGCATAATCTAATCTGTTGGTTTAAGATTTAATAAAGTACAAAGGAGCGGTTTATTAGCAAGTATTAAAAAGTTGTCACAACAAGCATTTTATTTGCCAACGAAAATTATGACTGTAATTATGAAGAGCATATGTGTGCTGTTATTTTATGGTACTGAGTAGTCAAATGTGATAATTGCAGAAGAGCACGTACTGTGATCTGTCCCTGGTGCTGAAGAACATTTTAAATTTGAATCTTCACCTGCAGTGGGCTGTCCATGGTGTTGCAAACTGTCTTGCCAAACAGTTCTGTAATTAAACATTGGCTACAGAGTTACATCTATTATTACACCACTCCGAAAAAATAAGCAGCAGTTGCTTTTTAACTCGAGTAAATATAAGAAAAGATGAATATTGAAGTATTCATTGAGCTACATTATTAACTTAACAAATACTTTTGCTGCAAAAGAACATAAAGCCAATATTAAAATATATTGGGACAGAAATTGGACCTTGTTGTGCCCATTTTACAGGAGTACAATGGCTGCAATGAGGGCCAATTTGGGGGACGAGTATCCCGCGCCCAAAGGATGCCTGAAAGATGTCCAACCCGATATTGGGTCAGGCGATTTTTCAGACGTCCTGGCGGTCACCTAAAACAGGTCCCTTAAATGTGTAAATGAGGGGCCTCGTGCCTGTTTTAGGCCCCCTCGCTGATATTCAGTGTCACAGAGGAGACGGGCCTGCACTACTTGGGTTTCTTAAGCGGTCGCTGGGCAACTGCCACCAAAAGCTAAGTGGTTTTTGCCAAAAATACAAAGCAATCATTGCTGTGGAGCCAGGAGGAGCAGGAGTGCAGAGTATACCGATCACCTCTCCCTCCACTGCTGCTCCACATCCCCTCCACACCCTGGTTCGGGCCGGCCTCAGGCCCCCAGGTTTGGGCACGCATTGCAGCCGCATCTCTGCCTTCGAGCCCGAAACCGGGCGCCAACAATTTAATGCCCCATAACATAACAATTTTTAAACAAGGAATGTTTTCTGTACAGAAATAAATGTTGAGTACTGTTGGAGAATAGTGGAAAGATAAACCACTAGTTCCTACCCTGAGCACCACATTGATTTGGTCGATATGAGTCACACAATTTTACCAGCCTTTCATTCATGCTTTTCATTCACCTAATAAGTAACCTGCTCACATCTGCTGGTGTTGTAGAACATGGAGCCACAGCTGTCTCTCCTGCGTCATTAATGCAGTTGGTCAGGAAATATATTGCTTGGCATGGAAGCCCAGATCGGGGAGCTGGAAATGATTATTTGCTGCTTCTGGCTGAGTGCTATCCTTGAATGCTGGTGACTCATTCACTCTGAGAGAAAAAATGATCAAAATCCCAGGCACGAAATGAGTGGAAGCAAGGGACAAATATGGGACTCGGTGACATTTCAGGATGATTAATCAGAAAAGCCAGCTCTGGCTTCATTCTAATTTGAGCATGCTCAGTGAAGAATAGCGAAGCAGTGGTTCCGACAGAGGAGAACGAGGTCAAGGAAAGGCAGAACAGCAAATGAAGAACCATCAAGCTGATTGCTCAATGGCAGTGCTATGTAAATCTGTCGTCAAGGTAAATCTAATATTCATAAAATAATGGCATAAACATGACACTCTTCCAGTTCAGCTGTCGAAGCCTGTATATCAGTGGTTGTGCTTAAATTGCTTTGGAACTGATGAATTTTAAAAGTACTTAATGTTTAAAGGGTGCAATTTTATAAGTCTGTGCTGCCAGTGTGGAGCCTTGCCCATCTCCAGTGCTAATCGTAAATTTGGCACACCACAATGGTTAGAGAATTGTGGTGGTACACGTCCAAATATCTCATTTGTGCTGCCGTGGATGAGGCTCCCTCATAAAATTACCCCAAAGTGTTAAATTTAGTAAGATTATTTTCAATTAAGTTGATTCGCAGCATTTCAAGGTCAAGTGTTTGGCATGCATATCTACAGAAACGTTCTGTAAATTTATTTTCCTTCCCACACCACTTTCCCATGAATAAGCGAGCTCACACTCAGGTGTAGCTCGACAGCCACTGGCCAGTAGCTGGAGCCTCGCCCATCTGGCCAGTCTTTATTTGTGAGCCAGGAAAGTAAGTGGGGCGCGGCTTCTCTGTCGAGCCCAATCCTGCCCTCACCCTATGTCCACACAGTTCTAGCAGGGGTCACTCGTAATCAGGAGGGGAAACCCTGGCCTGATTTTTTTTTTCTCACCCCACTCCTTAACTCGTGAACGTGCAGCATCACTATCTCTGCGACTGCTGTGATCAGCTATCAGCACAGACCAGGGTTTGACCTTGACCTTGTTCGTGACCTGTGCGCTTCAGTTTCATACTGGGCAGTGCACCTATCCACAAATCCATCAGGGAGCCCATTCTGTGCATCTCGATTGTCAAACACAGTGTGATAAAGGAGAATTTATGTGGCCTATTAGAGTTACTTTTTGCATCTGTATTATCATCTAGAGTGTGGGAGAGCAAATGAGGGACAGAAGGCACCTTTGTCATTTTAGTACATTGGTGTCGTTCTGGATGCACAGTATCACTATCCATTATAAATGCAGTCCAGTGTATTGTTGGTAATCTAATAATGCCTAAGTATAAGCATGGAAAAGAACTAGAAATTTTTTGTATATTCTTAAATGGACGGTGGATGTACGAATTCAGATATAATGCAGTACAGAGATACTGTAAAAATGCATGGTCTTTTTCTTTTATAAGATAGCCACCAGTTAATCCAACAGGCAGTTCAGGAGAAACTTCTTTACCCAGAGAGTGGTGGGAATGTGGAACTCGCCACCACATTGAGGCAAATGGCATAGATGCATTTAAGGGGAAGCTAGATAAACACATGAGGGAGAAAGGAATAGAAGGATCTGCTGACAGGGTTAGATGAAGTAGGGTGAAAGGAGGCTCATGTGAGGCATAAATACCGGCACGGACCAGTTGGGCCAAATGGCCTGTTTCTGTGCTGTACATTCTATGTAATTCTAAATTCAAATACTGCAGTCGCTTATACATGCATACTTCACATGGGTCTGCAATCCTCCCTTCTCAGTAGCATAGTGGTTGGCTTACTGAACTAGTAATCCAGAGGCCGGGACTAATGATCCAGAGACGTGAGTTCAAATCCCACCACGACCATGAAACTATCGGATTGTCGTAAAAGCCCATCTGGTTCACTAATGTCCTTTAGGGAAGGAAATCTGCCGTCCTTACCCGGTCTGGCCTATATGTGACTCCAGACCCACAGCAATGTGGTTGACTCTTAACTGCCCTCTGAAATGGCCAAACAAGCAACTCAGTTGTACACAACCGCTACGAAAAACAATAAGACAAAAACTGGACGGACCACCCGACATCGACCTCGGCACCGGCTTTGGACACGACAACGGCACACCCAGCCCAGTCAACCCTGCAAAGTCCTCCTTACTATCATCTGGGGACTTGTGCCAAAATTAGGAGAGCTGTCCCACAGACTAGTCATGCAGCAGCCTGACATAGTCATACTCAGAATCATACCTTTCAGCCAGTGTTCCAGACTCCTCCATCACCATCCCTGGGTATGTCCTGTCCCACCAGCAGGACAAACCCACCAGAGGTAGTGGCACAGTGGTATACAGTCGGGAAGGAGTGGCCCTGGGAGTCCTCAACATTGATTCCGGACCCCATGAAGTCTTATAGCTTCAGGTCAACCATGGGCAAGGAAACCTCCTGCTGATCACCACCTACTGCCCTCCCTCAGCTGGTTAATCAGTACTCCTCCATGTTGAAGAAGCACTGAGGGTACAAGGACACAGAATGTACTCTGGGTGGGGGACTTCAATGTCCATCACCAAGAGTGGCTCGGTAGCACCACTGCTGACCAAGCTGGCCGAGTCCTGAAGGACATAATTGCCAGACTAGGACTGCAGCAGGTGGTGAGAGAACCAACACGAGGGAAAAACCTACTTGACCTCGTTCTCACCAATCTCCCTGTCACAGATGCATCTGTCCATGACAGCATTGGTAGCGGTGACCACCGCACAGTCCCTGTGGAGACAAAATCTCGTCCTCACACTGAGGACACCCTCCATCGTGTTGTGTGACACTACCACTGTGCTAAATGGGATTAGATTCAGAACAGATCTAGCAGCTCAAAACTGGGCATCCATGAGGCGATGTAGGTCATCATCAGCAGCAGAATTGTATTCCACCACAATCTGTAAACTCATGGCCCGGCATATCACTCACTCTACCATTACCATCAAGCCAGGGGACCAACCCTGGTTCAATGAGGAGTGCAGAAGAGCATGCCAGAGCAGCACCAGGCATACCTAAAAATGAGGTGCCAACCTAGGGAAGTTGCAACACAGGACTACGTGCATGCTAAACAGCGGAAGCAACATGCTATAGACAGCTAAGTGATCCCACAATCAACAGATCAGATCAAAGCTCTGCAGTCCTGCCATATCCAGTCGTGAATGGTGGTGGACAATTAAACAACTAACAGGAGGAGGAGGCTTCAGGAATATCCCCATCCTCAATGATGATGGAGCCCAGCACGTGAATGCAAAAGACAAGGCTGAAGCATTTGCAACCATCTTCAGCCAGAAGTGTCGAGTGGATGATCCATATTGGCCTCCTCCTGAGGTCCCTACCATCACAGAAACCAGTCTTCAGCCAATTCGATTCACTCCACATGATATCAAGAAACGGCTGAGCACACTGGATACAGCAAAGGCTATGGGCCCTGACAATATCACGACTGTCATGCTGAAGACTTATGCTCCAGAACTAGCCGCGCCTCTAGCCAAGCTGTTCCAGTACAGCTGCAACACTGGCATCTACCCGACAATGTGGAAAACTGCCCAGGTATGTCCTGTCCATAAAAAGCAGGACAAATCCAATCCGACCAATTACCACCCCATCAGTCTACTCTCAATCATTAGCAAAATGATGGAAGGTGTCGTCGACAGTGCTATCAAGCGGCACTTACTCACCAATAACCTGCTCACCGATGTTCAGTTTGCATTCTGCCAGGACCACTCAGCTCCAGACCTCATTACAGCCTTGGTCCAAACATGGACAAAAGAGCTGAATTCCAGAGGTGAGGTGAGAGTGACTGCCCTTGACATCAAGGCAGCATTTGACCAAGTGTGGCATCAAGGAGCTCAAGTAAAACTGAAGTGAATGGGAATCAGAGGAAAAACTCTCCACTGGCTGGAGTCATACAAAGGTAGATGGTTGTGGTTGTTGGAGGTCAATCATCTCAGTCCCAAGAAATCGCTGCAGGAGTTCCTCAGGGCAGTGTCCTAGGCCCAACCATTTTCAGCTGCTTCATTAATGACCTTCCCTCCAACATAAGGTCAGAAATGGGGATGTTCGCTGATGATTACACAGTGTTCAGTTCCATTCGCAACTCCTCAGATAATGAAGCAATCCATGCCCGAATGCAGCAAGACCTGGATGACATTCAGGCTTGGGCTGATAAGTGGCAAGTAGCATTCGTGCCACACAAGCGAGAGTCTAATCACTGCCCCTTGACATTCAACAGCATTACCATTGTCAAATCCTCCACCACCAACATCCTGGGGGTCACCATTGACCAGAAACTTAACTGGACCAGCCACATAAATACTGTGGCTACAAGAGCAGGTCAGAGGCTGAGTATTCTGCAGTGAGTGTTTCACCTCCTGACTCCCCAAAGCCTTTCTACCATCTACAAGGCACAAGTCAGGAGTGTGATGGAATGCTCTCCACTTGCCTGGATGAGTGCAACTCCAACAACACTCAAGAAGCTCGACACCATCCAGGACAAAGCAGCCTGCTTGATTGGCACCCCATCCACCACTTTAAATATTCACTCCCTCCACCACCGGTGCACTGTGGCTACAGTGTGTACTATCTACAAGATGCACTGCAGCAACTCACCAAGGCTTCTTCGGCATACCTCCCAAACTCACGACCTCTATCACCTAGAAGGACAATGGCAGCAGGCGCATGAGAACAGCATCACCTGCAAGTTCCCCTCCAAGTTACTGACTTGGAAGTATATCGTCGTTCCTTCATCGTCGCTGGGTCAAAATCCTGGAACTCCCTCCCTAACAGCACTGTGGGAGTACCTTCACCACGCGGACTGCAGCAGTGCCAGAAGGCGGCTCACCACCATTTTCTCAAGGGCAATTAGAGATGAGCAATAAATGCTGGCCTTGCCAGCGACGCCCACATCCCAGGAATTAATTTTAAAAACGGACACCTTCAGCAGCTGATTTCAGAATGGCCAGAAAGGTTGAGTGATTTTCAGCATGTGAGTCAGAGGATATTAAGGTATGCAGGACAGCATTAGAAAAATGATTCCAGCAGTGGCACTCAAAATCTGTAAACTACTGAATGGAAGCCTTATATCTGTGATATAACTGCACATAGAAGAAATGTGTGAAAACCAGTAAGACATGATGAGCACCTACACAGGGAGGTTGACAGGATAATTCACATGAAAGTCATGAGCAATTGGGAATCTTTATCATACTTCACTATTGTCATGGCATATTGTATTCATACCTTAAGCTTAAAAAAAATTTTACTTCGTTTTTATAACATCACATTTAAGAAGAATATATCCACAATTCCCAGATGTGAACTGGGAATACAAGATTCATGATGAGGCTCAATCACTTACAGTCAGATAGATAACACAAAGTTCCATAGGTTGAGTGAGTTATGCATTTTTATGTAGAGTGCTTGTTAGATTATACGTTTTTATCTTCAAATCTGAATCTAACTCTGGAGTTATACTCTTGCCTCCTGCTTCACATCAACACATAAGTGGCAATAAAACTGTATCCGTTGAATGAAAGGGGGTGGATTATATTCTATATATGATGCTGTCTGATCGTACGAGAAAAAAGCCACTGTTTCAGTGTTGTACTATTAAATTAGCAAAATCTTTCAGCTACTTCAATGTCATCACCATATCAAAGAATTTTGTTTTAGAAATAATGCATAATATATTTTTTTAATGCAATCTTGCTCTTAATAGTATCAAAAAGTTAGCAAAGGTCAATAATTGTGAATTGTCCAGTATAAATATTAGCATTTACAGTGGGTGAAGTGTGTTTCACTCTGTGAAAGTTGTGCACTAGTCATCAAAAGTATTATTTTATCAACAGATTTACTGAGACTTTAATCACTAAATTAGCCGATAAGCTACATTGCCAATAAACTCTTGTATTGACTACAGTAGTGTTACTGCCGTTTGATGCGTGCTGCTTGACTGTTGTCTGAAGGAATATAATTAATAGATTGGTGAATATACACTACTGAAATCAACAAAATAAATGAAATAATGGGCCAGAAATTCGGCTCTTGTCGGGTGAGTACGCGCTGTGTACTCACCCGTAAGGACACCTGAAGTGCTGGTTTCACGCATGCACTGCGCATGTGCGGGAAACCGGAACTTCCGTTCCCCTGAAGGGAGGGGATCAGAAGTCGAACGCGTGTGCAGTAGAGGCTGCGCGCACGCAGCGAACTTCGTTTTTTTTTTCAGGTTTCTCCAGGAGGGTAAGTATGGAGAAGCTGCACTTTTAAAAAGGAGGCCTGTTTTTAACAAGGTAAGTGGTTAATTAATTACAATTTAAACATTTTTTCAACAGGTTTATCTTTTTTACATACTTTAAAGAAAGGTAAGTTTATTTTTAGCACCGTTAAAAAGTATAATTAATTTTTTCAAAAATTTAAATTTTTGTTTAAAGTAGTTAATTTATGTAACTTATAGTTATTTTAAAAATGTGATTAAAAAAAAAAAATATTTGAAGTTTAAGTGTGGTTTTGGGGCCGATCTCTATCTCTATGAATGAAAATGCCCTGCTCCGATTGGCTCTCCATGGCCCACGTGATCCCAGGGGACGCTTCGAACTAACTGCGCCCCTGGGATACGCAAGCACTGCCCGCCGGCAGCTGCAGGAGGCCCAGGAGCCGAAGTCCTCGTGGGCCTGAAGCACAACAGCAGGCGCGGTAGGTAAGTACGCGCGCGATGCTTGCACCCGCAGGAAGCCGGAGAGCCGAATTTCTGGCCCAATCTATATTTCTGGTCAAATGGATGACCAGAATTAGACTCAACAAGTATTACTTCGGGTGATACTTAAAGGACATTACTATCATATTCTCTACCACAACCAAATGAGGGCAGCAGATGGCTCACTTCAACAAGGAGTGTTTTGCACTTCTTATATTATGAATTTCAGGATAACTGTATCCCAGTCTAAGGCTTCCAAATCAGAAATGATTGTGTGGATTCCATTAAAACACAGCAAAGGTTGGTAGTTGGGTAGTGGAAAATTGGTCCAATCAAACAGCTGGAACTGACACAATACACCATACCCTGATGTGTACCATGATGTCACAACATATTGATTATCATTGGACCTGCTGTTTAGATCTACCTACCAACACAGAACCAGTTCTTCTGCTCACTTGACAATACATAAGTAAGAAAATAAGGATTAGGACCAGGAGTAGGCCATACAGCCCCTCGCGCCTGCTCCGCCACTCAAACATCTGATGGCTGATCTTCGACCTCAACTCTACTTTCCCGCCTGATCTCCATATCCCTTGATTCCAAAAAGCTTTTTATCTCAGCCTTGAATATACTCAATGATTCAGCATCCACAGCCCTTTGGGGTAGATAATTCCAAAGATTCACAACCCTCTGAGTGAAGAAATTCCTCCTCATCTAGGTCTTAAATGGCCGACCCCTTATCCTGAGACTATGCCCCCTAGTTCTAGACTCTCCAGCCAGGGGAAACAACCTCTCAGAATCTACCCTGTTTATCTCAGAATCTTGTATGTTTCAATGTGATCACCTCTCATTCTTCTAAAATCCAGAGAGTATAGGCCAAATCTACTCAATCTCTCCTCGAAGGACAACCCTCTCATCCCAGGAATCTAGTGAACCTTTGTTGCACCGCCTCTAAGGCAAGTATATCCTTCCTCAGATAAGGAAACCAAAATTGTACACAGTACTCCAGGTGTGGTCTCACCAAAGCCCTGTACAATTGTAGCAAGACTTCCTTACTCTTGTACTCCAACCCCCTTGCAATAAAAGCCAACAGCCATTTGCCTTCCTAATTGCTTGCTGCACCTGCATGCTAACTCTCTGTGTTTCCTGTATGAGAATACCTAAATCTCCCTGAACACCAACATTTAATAGTTTCTCACCATTTAAAAAATATATTTTTTTTTACTATTCTTCCCAAACAAGTGAATAATCTAACATTTCCCCACATTATACTCCATCTGCTACCTTATTGCCCACTCACTTAGCCTGTCTATATCCCTTTGCAGGCTCTTGTGTCCTCCTCACAGCTTACTTTCCCACCTAGCTTTGTATTGTCAGCAAACTTAGATACATTACACTCGGTCCCTTCATCTAAGTCATTAATATAGAAATGGGTTTCCATGCGCAGCAGATCTGCTCTGTTTTTCAAATAGTCTATTTTATTTAAGCCCTCCATCTGGCCCCAAAACTGCTCAGACTTCTCTCCATTGCAACTTTTTCACTGATTGACTCTTGTTGTTGTAATTGGAAACTTATTGGGATGAATTAAACTTTTTTTGGTTTTTTTTGTAAAGTTCTTGCATTGGCCAGGATCAAACCCAGGTCTCCTGTGTGTGGGGTGGTGGGGGGAGGCGGGGGCAAGAATTCTACCACTGAACCATCAATGCTCACTTGTAGGTTGCCATAATGTCTGTGTGCTCAAGTTAAACTGGCCACACGCACTAGGAGGTCTTGATCCCTATGAAACTCGGAGCATCCTTACACAGGTACAAGCAACCATATGTTGCATGACACAGCACATGTGTGCCTGGCAATGTGTTGTGGTTCTCTGAAATGCCAGCTTTAATGTAGTTAAGCCAGCAAGAATGAAGCAGCATTATTTAATGTGCATAGTTCACATTAGCAAGTTAATGTAAGGAGAGTGTCGGAGTAATTACGAAGCATGTCTATTTTGAATTAACCATTAAAGGTGACATTGGGTTGCCCCAGTGCCGCCAACCGAAAGACAGCTGCACAAGTGCCATCTCTTAAGGAGGCACCACTAATATAATTTAGACAAGAAGTTTAATTAACGAAAGAAACTATAATTCTAAATCATAATATTATTGTACATGTCAATTAGACACTCTATGCCCTGTGGTGCCCACCGGTCGCAAAGCATGTCATTTATACAACACTTGGTTTAAATTTTTCTCCTTATGCAGGGCACTTGTCTCTTGCAACCACTTATTCCAGGAAGGTATGGCAGTCTGAACAATGGTACTCCGTTTGGCTGTCAGGAGTCATGATTCAAACAGTCCGAAGCAGATGGTGTCAGATTTTTGTTTTCTCGTTTCCTTCCCCTAATTCCACATTTCACTCTATTTAGGAGCTCAGTTTCAAAACTGACTAACACTTCCTCAATGGAGAAAAATGGGCCGATGTGACTTGTTGGCCAAGGGCATGAACTCACAATGCTTGGTTGGTTGGGTGTCAACTGTTAAGTTGCTTTAATTATCAGGTTGTTTGCCAATCTTTTAAATGTTCTGAAAGCATTTGATTCCGAAATGCTGTCTGTTTTGTAGTAGCATATTCCTGAGCCTCAATCGTATGAAAGTAAAAGTAAATTAAATTAAAATCAATAATATGTCAACTGAATGTGTTGAAATTTAGCTGAATAGTGACCTCTGTCAGCTTGTCGGATTGTGAGTGAAACAGCAATCACGATATTTTTTACCGATAAGAATGAAATTAGAAACTCAAATAGAAAACAGTAAACTTAAATTGTTTTGGGAATTTCCATGCAGGCCAATGTAAGTGGAAATACCACTTGAAGTACTTTGGGAGGGTGTCAAAATTTCCACGGGAACTTTCCCGTTTGTCTACTCTAACTTCGATGAAGAGGTGTAAACAGCATTTTTACGGGGTTTCCACACCTCTTCCACCAAAGTTACGGGAGACCAGCGAGAGAACCCCCGTGAAAATTCACCCTCTCTGTTTCATGGGAATCGATTCTTTTAAATGTTTTGCCTCCACGGTATAAAGCATCATAGGTAAACGAGGTAGCCATAGAAACATGTTTCTTTCAATTTCAATTATCTCGTCACGCTTTAGAGCATTTGTTTAATGTCTGGAGCTGCATTTCCTAACAGTATGACCTCAAACAGCTCACACTCGACACTTTATAAAGATTTAATTATGCATACAAATTTACCTCTAATACATGATGTGACTTCAAGAATGTGTATCCTTTGTTTGCCAATGTTTCATTGAGGGGTGGTGACCAAATGCAGTTGAAGAGGTTTCAATTCTGAGCATATTTTCCTCCGGGATTAGACGCATAGAGGGATGCTGGCAATGGCTGATAAGTGATAAAGGGTCTGTGAGGCATAAAATGCACAGCAAGTACTTATCTTTAAAAAAAAAAATGAGCCTCTGTGTTTGAATATATTCCCTTTATGAAATGCCTAGAGTTGACTACCCACAAGAGTGGGACTGCTCATATTGTAGGAAGCTCAGTGTTACACTCCCAACCAGAGTATCTCAAGTACAAATCCAAGTATCAGCTGACACGCAAACCTGCACGTCCTTATTTAATGCGCTTTAGTAGTTACTGGCCAGACTATTACCTGCAGAGCTGTGCAGCAACAGAGGGGCTGTATCTCAGGAAAAAAAAGCACATGCAATATAGTATGCAATAATGGAAAGATAATCTTCGAAAGGTGTGCTATTACAGGACTTTAGCCTCTACCTTTGTCTGCTGAAAGGTGATGCATGGTTCTGTATCATTCCTGGCACCTCATGGCTAATTAAAACCTAGGTTGTGATTGTGTAGCTGTCAATCGACAACATAGCTGGAACTATCATCTCATTAATTCAACCTCTCATGTTAGACCTCTGTGCTGAAAATGTTCAACCATCTCAATGCCTGTACACAGTCTCCGGCTGTACATACTGTCTTGCTATCAGCTGGACAAGCTATCACCAGATGTGTACCCAGACTTTGGGTGGGGAATGGTATGTTGCAGTTCAATAAAGAGCAAACTATGTTCGGAAGTGATTCTGGTCATGAATTGTGGAGGTGTGTCTGTCTGAATGTATTTGGATTAACGACCACATCAGCTGACCTTCCCATTTTTAATTTGTACCAAAGAAACTCTGAGTAAAGATCTCTTTAGACGAAATAATTATTAGTGCTTATTATTTTTCTTCAGGTACTAGTATTGCAGTGCATTGTAGCTGCAGATAAGACTGCAAGAAGAGAGGCTGAAACTAATTTCTAAATTTAATATCTTTGGAAAATAAATACAAGAAATACAGAAAACGTTTACTGGGTCAAATCTGGCTGGAGTGTGGCATCTCGCGGCGTGCGCCGTTAGTTAGATTTATTCCTGTACCCTTCAGTTTGAATATAATTTGTGCCATAACTTGCTGGAAGTGCGAGCTGATAACAGCACGGCGAGGTCAATGGGGCATCTGGGACTGTAGTGAACGATGGGACCAAAAGTCAATCTCCTTAACCAATGAGATTTAAGGATTGAGAATGAAACAGAAGAATGACGGCGAAGGGAGGTGAATTAGAGTTAAATCAAGTACAGAAAGAGAAAAGAGAGAAACAGAAAAATTGCATTAAGAGAGAGAGAGAAAAGAGACAGAAAGGAAAAGTAATTTAAAAAAAAATTTAAATTGAACTTTAAAATTTTTTAAATCTCAGAAGAATTTACTACATGCAGGAATGAGACTCAACAGTTTAAATTGTTCCCTTTCTGGGCCGGAGAGATAGATTGGCATTGCAATGAGCACATCGTTAAAAGGGTACTTACACTGTTAATTATGAGCCCTAACTTTCCATGACGAGTTTAATAGGCAAGTAATGTACAAATCCATCAAGTTCTTAAAAATAACGGAAAGGCTAAGGGTGAGATGCCGTTTGTGCAAGGCAAACGGCGGAGCGGCGTAAATTGACCAGCAAGGTCTGGGGATTCGCAACTCACAGTGTATCTCTTCTTCCCCTGAACCTGCTCACTGATTTGCGCATTAATAACGGCGTGTGTCGTGAACTCGCCGTTATTTTTCCAGGAAGATTTGGCCCAATATGTTTGACTATTTACTCCTAATGTGGCATCTTCCATTTAAGGAATCCTTAGTGACCTTTGCATGTGGTGTAAAAGTAAAATGCTGGTACATCTTATGCTTGGATGAGAACAAGGTTATATTTCTGAAACAAAGCTAATGAGCATCAAATCTTTATATTTTGACTAAAATAATAAGCTTTCTCTTTTTTAATGACTAACCTATGTACTTTATTTCCCTGTTTAACGGGGAACAAATTTGATTCCAGCTTTCTTAATACTCATATTTGCTTGAACATTACCTTCCAATGTAATACCTTCCAGTACCTCTGCTGTTGTAAAGTAGAATCTTGCAAAAAGTGCATTGGAAAGAGGATGCATTATAAAGGAGGCACTTTTTCAGGTTCTCTATTCGTAAGAGTGCTATAATAAAGCATAATATATCAAAGTTCATTTGCGCAGTGTGATAATGGTGGGTTACCATATGCTAATGATTGCAGAGTAAGTGACGATCGTCAAAAGGACTTGATTAAATGACCATTCATTGCAGCTATTAAACACCAGAAAATTTGCAGCTCAGCGTTAAACAGATGTCCTAGGTAGTGTAACGTAAAAAGCTTCTATATTGGTAACAATCTTATTTTGGTTTCAGAAAATAATTATCACTACTCAATGTTGTAGGCACTGAGGAAATTTTACTTGACAACTTTATTATACTGGCTCAGTTCTTAGTCATCTGCTGTTGAGCTGTTGCATTTTCCCGTCTTGGTAACTGTAACTGATTAAACCGGTTTGCACTTCTGTCAACGGCAGAATCATTTTCTAACTCTGTTATTACCTTAGTCACTCCAGCTGTGGCTAACAAATTCATCACCTACTTGAGTCACTTCTTCAACTGGCATCTCACTTTATTTATTCCAAATTGCAAGTGTTTTTTATTAAGCATTTAACATTTCAACTTGTGTGTCTACAGTCTGTGGTATTAACCTTTTTATTGCAGGTGACAGGTATGCTCTAAACATTTATTAAGAATATGTTTGTGGGTTTTTTGGGGAGAACTCCAGATCATGCAATTAGAGCTGAAGCATCCAGAAAAGTAGAACAGCTGGATTTCAGGGAAATAGTTGTCAGAAAAGAATAATGCGAAATCAAGGGCAAAACAGATAAGGAGTAAATGGGCCATCCATACGTCCTTCACAATGGATTGAACTATTTGATCTGTTTTATTTTATTCATTAATGTGTTCAATTAAAAATTGTTACAAGCACAGAAGTGTCCAAATCAATGATCTAAAGCTGTCCAAAGCAGAAATATTGAAATGCCCCAAGGAGTCAGCAGCAAAGTGCTATAAGTAATGGTGTCTAACAAGCATAGTCAATAGCATAATATGGGCTATATATCTATTTACAGCTTAGCATATACTACCTGTAAAACACTTTCAGATGCTTTAACCTCCATTCCATCATCTTCTGTTATAGCTACCTTGTTAAAGACAGAACCGTGTAAACACCCTCAGTATTTGCTTGCCCCAAAAAATAGCGTTAAGACAGTCTATTGTAGTTCTAACTGCTAAAACAGAACAAAAGGCTGATCCATCAGTTAAGAGAATAAAAAGCTTTTCAACTGAAATTCATCCCGTGTATTAAAGCTTTACATCCTCTTAATCCTGTTAAATTAATAACTTTTACAATTGATTTATGGGGCTGAATTTTAATGGAGAAGGCGGGTTGCGAGTGGAGGGGGCGGGGGGCTCTGAGGTGGTCGGGAAACCCAGGAGAACGGGTTTCTCACAGGCCCTGCCGAATTTAACAGCAGGGCCTGATTTCCATGGGAAGCCTCTGTTTCCCACCTGCAGCCAGCCAGATTGAGAGGTTGGCTGGCAGGCCTGCAGCACTAGGCCGCAGAGAGGAGGGAGGAATCGTGTGGGGGCCGGGGTACGGCCGGAGGAGCAGGGGGAGGGTTTGGAAGCGATCAGGGGCTGGGACCGGTACAGGGTGGGGTGGGGGGGTGGGGTGGGGGGTGGTGTCTGAAGCGATCGGGGGCTGGGAGGAGCACGGAGAGGACTGGAGGAGCGGGTGGGCAGCGGTGTCAGCAAGGATTGGCGGCCGGAGGAGCGGGGTGGGGGGGAGGCCTCGTGGGGGGGATCGAAGACCTCGTGGGGGGATCGGAGGCCTGGGGGAGGGAATTGGAGGCCTGGCGGGGGGGTGGAATTGCAGGTTGGGAGCGGGAGCAGGATCGGAGGCCTGGAAGGGGATCTGAGTCCTCGTGGGGGGGTGTCTCCGATTGCGGGGGGGTGGATTAGGCAGGGACGCTGGGTCTAGGAGCGAAGTGTAAAGGCACTTACCTCCTGGATCATGCAATCCTCGCCTTGCATTAGCTGGCACGTTAACTCTGTTTCTCTCTCCACAGATGCTGCCTGACCTGCTGAGTATTTCCAGCATTTTCTGTTTCTAGTCCAGTTTACAGTTTGTTTCAGTATCCAAGTCATCCACATAGGTTAGAAAGAACAGAGGTCAAAGCATTGAGGCCTGCAGGACCACAGTCAACAACTCCTCCCTATGTCTGATATTCTCACAAATACTCTCTTATTCCAATTGTGTAACCAATATCTCAACCAGTACCATGGGTTTCCCCTGATACTTGTGGCTTTTATTTTAATTAAAAATCTTTTATGTCGAATTTCAGCAAATGTTTTCTGTGAATCTAAATTAACTATTGCCCTCGAGAGTGCCACGAATTGCTGAATCTGTAACATTCTAAAATGAATTATTGATTTCAATTGGCAGAAAATCATGGGGAGCATACATCTCAAATACTCCTGTTTTCAATGGGCAAAGTTCTTTGTCGGGAATTTATTTTAAAATAACCTAAATTAACATAACGATCTTTGATATATCCGTATAATCTGGAACTAAGCTTCTCAGGGCAGTCGGCAGGATCAGGAAAGTGGGCCCTGTCGCATGCCCGATGTCCCACCAAGCAGTTTCGGAGCCAAAAATGAGGCAGTTCGACTGGCAGATATCGACCTCATTTTAATTGTATGTTTATTGAAATTATATCCCTCCCCTTAACTTCTGACTGTGGGTGAGGGATGCCCATGGCGTGCTGCTCACCAGTTGGAACAGGCACACTGGAGATCTTGGGACCGGGCCTGTTCAGGCACGCTTCTTAAAGATAGATGGATGTCAGGATCATCTGCAGAATTTTTTCTTTGCATTTTTCCAGTAAACGTTGCTACATTTTGCCCTATGCATTGGTTGTTTTTGCTGCAAACTCAGCCATGTTTGCATTTTAGGATTTATTTTTGCTACCAGCAGTTTTCTTCAGTATTCTTGACTGCTGAGGGCATTTAAGTGGCAAGTTTCCAAATATCTATCTTTTACAGAAGATATTTTAAACATATTTAGTGCACGAGTAACATGAATTTTTGAAGCATCCTAAAAAGGCTTTGAGAGTTAAGTAAATTGTGCAGATTTTATTTTTAACACACCTTTTTAGACTTAGAGGGCTGGATTTTGATACTGGGGCGGGTTGGGGTCGTGTTATCCGCTTTTCATGTTGCCCACCCGAATCTAGATCGATGTGGGAGAGTGATGCGATTTTAACTTAATTGGCCAATTGAGTTCCAACGTGTGGGAACCCATGGCCAATGAGTTATTCCAGTCTGAAAGTCGCCTCTGATGATGTCATCATTGCTGCTGCATTTAAGGTCTGCAACAAGCCTTGCTTCTTCTGCAGACTGCCAAGCTTCTGGGCTTGTATCTTAGAGGCAACTGCAGGAGGAATGGCCAGCCAAAGACCCAGGTCTGCTCCCAGGTTCGATGACATTGCCCTGCAAGCTTTAGTGGAGGGAGCAAGAGCCAACAGAGAGGTGCTCTTCCCTTCCTCAGGGAGGAAGAAGCCTCCCCAGCAGACCAAGGCTGTGTGGGTCCAGGTCGCTCAGGAGGTCAACTCTTTATCCATCACCCGCAGAGCCTGGCTCCAGTGCAGGAAGAGGTTTCATGACCTTCTACGCACTGCAAAAGTGAGTATGACTTTCCCTTCACCCTCAATCTGATCCCCATTGCCTCTCCTCACCAGCACTCAGCTTTAGCAACCTCTTCCTCCATATCCCACTTGACACTGACATCCATGCACCCTTAGCCATTCCCTCTCCCTCTATGGTCACATTCACCTTCGTATTCGACTATGCAGCCCTCACACTCTCTATCGCTGTCATGCTATGAAAACAACTTACAACACACAGGGAGGGCCCTTGGTCTTGCCACCTCACTCCATCTTTGTCTCCTTCTAAGCATCTATGCTATGGACTCTCTACACTCACTCCTTCAATCTCACTCAAACTCCACTTGTCTCCCTCATTGCAGGAAAAGAGAGCTCACAATAAAAGGGAAAGAGCCAGGACAGGAGGAGGGCCACCTTCATTAGCCCAGCTCACCCCCTGGGAGGATGCGGTCCTGGAGATCGTGGGAGTGGAGGACGATACACAAGTGGGGGACGGACAGACGGGTGCATCACAGCAAGCTGGTGACTGAATAGTGTTCCATCTCTCTCATTGACATTGCATGAGTCGCTGATAATGAATCTGAAGCTCTAACAGATGGATTTATGATCATCTGCAATATGCAATGTGCATGTAACCTTGGCATCACATCTCTGACTCTTTCCTTTACTTCCCCACAGGACCATCGCAAGCACCTGTCCCCACTAGCCAGGAGGACCAGCCTGAGTATCCAGACTCCTCAGAGGAAGCTGCAACCTCTGAGGGCGCAGCGTCAGCAGAATTCAGCGCACCCAGCACCAGTGTAGAGACTCACACCTCGGTGGGACCCTCGGGATATAGAGTAGAGTTGTCACCTGGTGTATCACAGCTCACAAGTGAGCATCAGCAGATGGTGGAGACAGGGACAGCAGTGGAGAGTCCTACTCGGAGGGCGCAGGACTCTCCTAGCTCGGCTCAGCTGCATGTCGACCCTCTGCCTCTGGGGCCATCCATAAGATCAGTGGTGCTGGGACTCCAGGAACAGATGCAGGAGTCTCTGACAGGTTTTGTCTCCAGGGTCGCTGCGAGTGTGGAGCGAATGGAGGAGTCCATAGCGAACATGAGCAGAGCCTTTGTGGAGTCATTGGCGCATGAACGCATCACCATGGAAAGGATGGCAACCTCCATGGAGGTGATAAGTCGCCAGAGTGCAGAAAACATGGTGAGTGTTCTGAATAGAATGACATCTCTGGAGGAGCGATGGACATCTATTGAACAGAGAAACCAGACCTTCATGGAAGTCCTTCTGAGTAGGACTGCCAGTGCAGATACGGGTCCCCATGGCCCCCCTGATGTGCAGCAAGGTGCTCTCAATCCACTTTCAAGCGCTGAGGTGGACCTGACCTATGAGAGGGATGTTGGTGGCAGACAACAAGGAGGTGGGGGCTCCTCTCCAAGCGCTCACACTTCCATGCCACTGACAAGTCCTCGGTCAGAGGCCCACCAGAGTCCGCACCCAACTGAGATCGGCGTCTCAACCCCTGCCCAGCCGCAGGAGCAGCAGACTGTTGCCGAGCCCTCGCAGGTTTGCAACCCCAGAGGACGCCCGCCAAAGGTGTCGAGACAGGAGCAGCAACAAACTGAGCAGGGGGCCTCCACCTCTGCTGAAGCCATAGGGGAAGCACCACGTAGGAGCATGCATAAGAGAAAGATACTGCACAAATAGTCACAAGGATAGTCACTTGGATGAAATTTGTTGTTTAATATAAAAAAGCCATCAGATGTTAAGTGTAAATAAAAACTCTGATGGCTACAGCTGCAGTTGTGGCATCTGTCATTTCGCTAATGGGACTTCCACAATGAGGCCTTAGGATAACTTACAATTGTCAGTATGGTGGTCAAATTGTTAGGGATCCGCTGGGTCTGGGCCATTGTCGTAGCTCTGGTAAGAAGCTGCGAGGTAAAAGCGCTTGATTGTCTAGGCTAAGCAAATCTGGCCAAGATGAGTGCGTCCCTTGCATTCCGGGCAGCTATGGTCTCGCGTAATGCTGCCGCTGGTTGATAGGCCTCTGCAAGATGTTCGTTCTCTCTCTCCTCCTCCTCCTCCTCCTCATCTGAGGAGGCTATGTGTGGAGCCACTTGGTCCTCCGGCATCTGCAAGCCACGACGCTGTGCCATGTTGTGAAGTGCACAGCAAACCACGACGATTCTGGAGACCCTAGCTGCTGAGTATTGCAGGGCTCCACCTGATCTATCCAGGCATCTGAAGCGCATCTTCAGCATACCGATGGTTTGCTTGATTATGGCTCTGGTGGAAATGTGGCTGGAGTTGTAGCACTCCTCAGCTGCGTTGGATGGGCTCCTCAACGGCGTCATTAGCCACGTCTTCAGGGGATAGCCCTTGTCTCCAAGTAGCCATCCGTTAAGTTGGTCTGGCGGACTGAATAGCGGAGGCACACCAGACTGGCGCAGTATGAAGGAGTCATGGCAGCTGCCAGGGTACTTGGCACAAACATGCAAAACGTCCTTCTTGTGGTGACACACCAGCTGAACGTTGAGGGAGTGGAAGCCCTTGCGGTTGACAAAAATACCTGGATTGCAATGGGGTGCCTTAAGGGCCACATGTGTGCAGTCAACGACACCCTGCACCCTTGGAAAGCCTGCCAGATCAGCTAATCCAACCGCACGCGCTGTGACACTTGCTCGATCCTTGGTGAAATGGATGTGATTGTGCGCGATGGCAAAGAGGGCATCGGTTACCTGCATGATGCAGGTGTGTGCGGCCGCCTGGGAAATGCCGCTGATGTCTGCTGCTGATCCCTGGAATGAGCCTGAGGCAAAAAAGTTGAGTGCGGTGGTGACTTTGATGGCCACTGGTAAGGGGTGTCCACCTGGTCCTCTGGGCTCCAGGTCTCGTTGCAGCATTGCGCAGATGTCACCCACTACCTCTCGCGAAAGTCGGAGCCGCCTTTGGCACTGCTGCTCAGACATGTTGAGGTAGCTGATACTGTGTCTGTAGACCCTGTTTGGGGGGTATCTCCTGCGCCAACGGCCTTCCATGCGCTGGCCCCTTCCGGCCTGTGCAGATTCAGGCGGGTGAGCAGCAGCTTGGTGCTCCTGTTGTTGCTGCTGCTGTTGCTGCTGCTGTTGCTCATGGTTCTGCTGGTGCCGCGGCTGGTGTTCGTCCTCATCCGATGCCCAGGAGGGAAGGAAATAAATGGCTCCCATGCTTCTGGTATATGCCTCAGTTGAGGAAGCGCTCAATGAGGGTGGCGAGAGGGGTTTCCCAGGAGGTCACACTGGAGATGGGTGTCAGGCTCCAAACTTCCAGAGCTGTGGTTATGCCTTCTAAAAGTTCCCGCAGACCTGTGACAACAAAGTCCTGCCACCTGCAAATGATGGCTGATCAAATCTCCTATTTAATGGTTGAGCTACAGCTGAGAGTCAGCAATCCACTTGTGCTCCCACCAGGTTTCACCGGCGTGTTTCAGATCAGGCGTGCTTCATGTGGGAAAAGGGTTAAACTAGCAAAAAACTACCAAAATGGCATTACAGAGCCAATTTAGGGCTTGTTAAGGGCATTAATGGCCTCTCCCACCTCTTGGAGGCGGGACAGAGACGGGACCAGTAGACACGATTTCATCAAAATTGCGTGGAGGTGGGATCGGGCCCGCCCGCCAGTTTCTGCAATTTTAACCCCCCACACGCCTCCAATCCCGGCTCAACGGCCCTATGAAAATCCAGCCCAGAGTATTTTCAATTATTTTTATTTTAAATGACTATAATCTCCTGAGCATCATTGCCGGTTTCTTAATACGCAGGATGCTTCAGATGAGTAAGAGCAGTTCATGAGGAGCCATAAAATGGAGGTGCAGTGATACTGGAGGCATTCTGTCCACACCCATTGTGACCTTCGGACGCCATTTACAATTCCTCTATATGTACCTGTAGCAGTTGAAGGAGGCCTGTCTCTACATCCTACATTTCACAAGACAGACTACCACACAGCTGCACCATCTGCAAACAACTTCTGGACCACGGATACTTCTTCTTGAACAGAAGGCTACCACAACATGAAGTTTTCATTTTATTGACTCCTTCCAAGCCAACTCAAGGACATGTGCCACACGAGGCAATTTTCTGTGCATACCCGTATCAAACAAATAACAGATACTGTGTTTATAAGCAGCAACAACTTTGTTACGTTTTTGGATTTCTGACTGCAATCACGGGAGGATTTTGGTGTAATTTATGTGAAAAATGATACTATTAAGTTAAATGTAGCTCTCAAGGGAATAAATTCACAGACCACCAGAGCTGAGCAATTTAGATAGATTAGGATTCAGATCAAGAGTTCTTTGGACAATGAAATTTAGTTTAGAGCTTCCAGTGAACACTCACACATATACATGTTTCAGTCATGTCCAGCATAAGGTGTGTACCATCTACAAGATGCACTGCAGCAACTCGCCAAGGCTTCTCGGCAGCACCTCCCAAACCCGCGACCTCTTCCACCTAGAAGGACAAGGGCAGCAGGCGCATGGGAACACCACCACATCCAAGTTCCCCTCCAAGTCACACACCATCCTGACTTAGAAGTATATCGCCGATACTTCATCGTCGCTGGGTCAAAATCCTGGAACTCCCTCCCTAACAACACTGTGGGAGTACCTTCACCACACGGACTGCAGCGGTTCAAGAAGGCAGCTCATCACCACCTTCTCAAAGGCAACTAGGGATGGGCAATAAATGCTGGCCTTGTCAGTGACGCCCAGATCCCATAAGCGAATTTTGATAAAAAGGTGTCTGTTGAGAATATACTCTTTTGAGAGGGAGTAGTTGGTTTGGTTCACCTGCTGGTGAATCCCGGAATGGGGAAGGATTTGGGTCCTGTCCTTACTGTAAATACTCCGAATATAGGAGAAAAGCAACACTGTGGCAAGCAGTCAGGCAGGCAGGTAGGTAGGAAGGAAGGAAGTCTCCAGTCTTACCACATAGAGCATGGTCTAACTGAATTCCCTCATCCCTGGTACCATTCTGGTAAATCTCCTCTGCACCCTCTCTGAGGCCTTGACATCCTTTCTAAAGTGTGGTGCCCAGAATTGGACAAAATACTCTAGCTGAGGTCGAACCAGTGATTTATAAAGGTTTAGCATAATTTCCTTGCTTTTGTACTCTCTGCCACTATTTATAAAGCCAAGGATCCCGTATGTTTTTTTCAATAGCCTTCTGAACTTGTCCTGCCATCTTCAAAGATTTGTGTATATGAACCCCTGGGTCTCCATTCCCGCACCCCCTTTCAAATTTTACCATTTAGTTTATACTGCCTCCCCTAATTTTTCCTTCCAATATGCATCGCTTCACACTTCTCTGCATTAAATTTCATCTGCCATATGTCTGCCCATTTCACCAGTCTGTCTATGTCCTTCTGAAGTCTGCTGCAGTCGTCCTCACTGTTTACTACACTTCCAACTTTGTGTCATCCACAAACTTTGAAATTATATAGCCAAGTCCAGGTCATTAATCTAATACCGACCCCGGGGGATACCACCTGTACACTTCCCTCTAGTCTGAAAACAACCGTTCACTACTGCTCTCTGCTTTCTGTCTCTCAGCCAATTGCGTATCCTCGTAGCCACTGCCCCTTTAATCCCATGTGCTTCAACTTGCCCAGTAGTGACTAGCTACAGCCCTACAAGAGCTGTTCCCTGGCTGGCTTTTGTTGCTCCCAGCATAGTGTGCTGCAGGCCAAGCTCTCCGAGCAAGCTCTTCCTGTGCTTGTGACCTATTCAAATTAGGGGAGAGGCTACACAAAACCGGTGAATAGGGCCCGCACAACCCCAGTTTTGATGGGCTCAGTTATTGCATCACAGCTGTTTGTTGAACTGCAGTATCTACTTACCAAACTACTCATTTCAATAAAGCTGCCAAGGAAACAAAATATTTGTTTTAGAGGTATTCTCATTGACACAACAGCAAGATATTGACTCTGTGGGCCTGGAAACTTTTCATTTCTGCTGTATAAATTATTCATTTCTGACATTGAATACAAACCTGTAAAATAAATACTTGCATTTATAAAGTGCCTTATCATGTCTCTCAGAAATGCCCCAAAGCGCTTCACATGATACAATGAATTATGTTTCGCAAAGTCATCCAAAGCACTTAATTTACATTATATTGTTTATTACATTGTGGTAGCAGCATAGTTCCATAACCCATTAAACAACATGTGCCATGACTTCAGTTTACTGTTGCTACCAGAATAAATGACATATTGAGCATTCAGCTCCCCTTTACTGCTGTCGCCCAAGGCCTCCTGTGAGGGAGATGAGAGTGTTTTGAAATGATTTGTAAGGATATAACCATCTTTATAATTCCTATTGATTGCTGGGCCACTGAAAAGCATGACTGCTCAAATTTCTCATTTGCCAGTGCTATTGAGAAATTATGTGTAGTTTAAAAAAAGATCTGTTAAGACAGTTTGGTTTTGTGTCCTAAATTTCTGGAAATAAGCACTATTTTCCTTGAGTGAAATAATCTAGTTTGGCTTTTCCTCAAGTGTGCATTGCTACATGTGGCACGTATCACTGAACTGTGAAATTAAAGCGTTTCACAGGAACAGCAGCTGCTGCCAAATGGGTTCACTTTATAGGGATTAAAGGGATTTTATTGAGACAATTTGCATTGATAATATTGCAAGTATCTAAAATCATCAGAAATTCGGCATAAATAATCAATTCAGCATATAAATGATTTTCTTTGCACATGTTTTGTGTGGAGTGGAAAGCAGTGAGGTTATTTATACCTTATTTCTGTGGAGAAGGTGTTTAATAGAATGATCCCTCACCAAGACTGACCTACTTTTCAGGGATATTTTTGGATGATGTGGAGGTAACACCAGTATATAAATTGGGACAGAATGATCTAGTCCAGCAGTCCAGCACTTAAGCATAAACTTAATGGGGCCAATTTTCATCTTCAGGTCAGAGTTGTAAACGGTTAAAGACTGGCGAAAATTCCACTCGAAAGGAAAAATATTGAAGCCCCTAATTCTCTGGTGTAAACTCATTTGCATAATTATTCACAGCAACAGGTGCACACTCAGATGGGTCACTAGTGGGAGAGGAAAATGGTGTGAAAGTCAAATTTAAAGGTATGGGGACAATTAAAGGGGAGCTTAACAATAGAGGGACAAAAATTCAGAAAGCCTCTGGAGAGCCTCAGAAGACATCTCAATATTGGTCATGGGTGAAGGGCAGCCAATTAAGAAGTGGCAGGCACAATGAAGGGAAAGGGAACCCTAGGCGCAAGCACGACTCTGCAGATAAGCTTCATTACAAAACAGTGCTTGGTGCACACACTCTGATATGGTTTATTTGTTTATGGGTTTTTTTTTTATTCGTTTATGGGATGTGGACGTCACTGACAAGGCCAGCATTTATTGCCCATCCCTAATTGCCCTTGAGAAGGTGGTGGTGAGCCGTCATCTTGAACCGCTGCAGTCCGTGTGGTGAAGGTACTCCCACAGTGCTATTAGGTAGGGAGTTCCAGGATTTTGACCCAGCGACGATGAAGGATCAGCGATATACTTCTAAGTCAGGATGGTGTGTGACTTGCAGGGGAACTTGGAGGTGGTGGTGTTCCCATGCGCCTGCTGCCCTTGTCCTTCTAGGTGGAAGAGGTCGCGGGTTTAGGAGGTGCTGCCGAAGAAGCCTTGGCGAGTTGCTGCAGTGCATCTTGTAGATGGTACACACTGCAGCCATGTGTAGGGGGTGGTGTGGTAGGGTCAGCTTCACCTCTGACTTTAGTGAGCGGTTCGAATCGCTCCCACTCCCCTGGTTCTAGACCGTGGACTTATTTAGGGGTCGTGAACAAAGGTGCAGTAGACAACAGGTTTTGATGAAAGAACTTTGACTTTTATTCAAGAAAAGGTAAATACAACACAAACAATCTTAAAACACACTTAATACTTAAACACAGGTTGGGGAACACACGGTACAGGCGAGGGAGAATTACAGTATACAAGACCCCTTATCCCTCCCAATCCCACTGCCTAGCTAGGTTTGATTCTGGAGGACCAGGGATAATGCTCACCAAATGACGGTTCTTGACAGTTGAGGTATTTTGCGATTTCGGGGTTCACTGGGGTTTTTGGTTGTTGGGGCCTGCCGTACCCCGGACGTGGTAGAAGACTTCAGCTGCACTCCAGGTCAGTTTGGGTCTGTCCGCTGATTCAATAAGGTGTGTATTGGATTATATCAGGTGAGTACCCTTTTTCTTCGTTAGAGGTAGGGTTTAGAGTTTTTTAAGGGAAAATCTTACCCAGGGGTAAGTCAGGAATAGTTTGTAGCGTGGAAACTTGCGTGTCTTCGGTTTTCCCTGGTGTTGGTCTTTCAGTGGTCGCGACGGCCTGGTTTGCACCTGGTTGGTCGGTGGCGTTGTGTTGGTTGGTTCGTGGGGCCTTGGTTGCTGCGAGGCGTTTGGGAACCTTTTTCCCAGTCGGGTCCGTCGATGACCCCCCCCCCCTTACTGTGGCATGTTGTCCTTGCGTGCCTCGGTACTGTTACTAACTTTAAATTGCCTCTCTGGACAGCCTTGAACTAACTTTTAGTATAGTGTTGTAACAAACTGCACGGCTTGAACAGACACCACCACAGTGTCTCTCGGGTTCCTCATGTCTTCTTGCCCATGGCTTTAGGCCTGCCTGCCTTCCGAAGGTTCTTCTTGTGATTCGTTCCTTGTTGCTTGGCTCTGGTGTCGCCCTCGTGTCGTGTGTGTTGAACCGTGTAGCTCCTTTCTTCGCTTCCTTCTTGGGGGAATAGGCCCCCAATTATACTGTTCAGGTCTATTGTGTTCTTCGCGCCAACTCCGTTTTACTAATCGATTTCGCGTTAAAGTGATTTAGGTTTCAGTTGAGGCCTGTTTATCTTCGCGCCAAATCTCGCTTCTTTTGTCTTAGGTTTTGGCGGGCCCGTTATGTCTGATGACTTTAACTATGTGTTAACTTGTCCTGATGGCTACCGATGTCTTCCATTGAGACAGGGCCTCTACCTACGCGCCAAATCTCGCTTCTTTTGTCTTAGGTTTTGGCGGGCTTGTTAAACTGTTCCTGTCGATACTTGGCTAATCGGTTTTTGATGGGATGCTGGGCTATGAAACTGTGTACTGGAAGTTTTATTTGTTAGGAATTGTTTTCAGACTTCCAGCATCCTGTCTGGACCTGGGGATTTCAAAAGGGGTCTTGGTTTATTCATTTTTGAATGTGTTTGTGATGTTTTGGATGAGGCTCTTCCTCCTTGGTTGGATTGCAGTGCAAACATCTCCCAGACAGCTTGACTTGGTCCCAATATCCAAAAGCTGTCCACTGCCTCACCACACCCCTTCCCGCAGCCTGTGTTTCTGTGACTGCAGGTTTACCCAATTGCCCTTTTTTAAAAGGTATCTTATTATCCAAAGTCATTTTCCTCAGGGTTTTTTTTCTTCTTCCTTGATCCTGTCAAAATGTACTCCAAAACTGAGGTTTTGACCTCAAATTCCTTCATTTCGGTCCCACCATTCCAAATTCGTGTTAAGATCCAAAAATCACCCCCTTTAGGGTTCTATTCGAGTTTCTGGGGGATTTTGCGAAGCCTACACACGGTATGCCGGTGGTGAGGGAGTGAATGTTTAAGGTGGTGGATGGGGTGCCAATCAAGCGGACTGCTTTGTCCTGGATGGTGTCGAGCTTCTTGAGTGCTGTTGGAGCTGCACTCATCCAGGCAAGTGGAGAGTATTCCATCACACTCCTTACTTGTGCCTTGTAGATGGTAGAAAGGCTTTGGGGAGTCAGGAGGTGAGACACTCGCCGCAGAATACCAAGCCTCTGACCTGCTCTTGTTGCCACAGTATTTATGTGGCTGGTCCAGTTAAGTTTCTGGTCAATGGTGACCTCCAGGATGTTGATGGTGGAGGATTCGGTGATGGTAATGCCATTGAATGTCAAGGGGAGGTGGTTAGACTCTTGCTTGTTGGAGATGGTCATTGCCTGGCACTTCTGTGGCGCGAATGTTACCTGCCACTTATCAACCCAAGCCTGAACGTCGTCGAGGTCTTGTTGCATGCGGTCATGGACTGCTTCATTATCTGAGGAGTTGTGAATGGCACTAATGGGTTGCTCAAAAGAGTACACACTCTGATATGGAGGTGCCTTCAATTAAGCTGGGCATTCTAAAACATGGATTTCGTGGCTCTCACTTGTACCTTTATTCATTTGTATAACACAATCCTGAGTGTTCTTGCACTTTAGGTGGCAAGAACAATATAATATAAGAAGCTGTACTTGACAACAAATTAGGTTGGGAACATTTAACAGAGTGTCGAATTAAACATAGCCATTTTAAATAGAAGGGACATTCTTTAGAACAATTTGGGATTAGTTAAAAGTAGGATAAAACCCTGATGAGAACATTTTTGGTTAAGTATATTGTTTGTGTTGGAAAATACAACAGAGGAGTAATTTTCGGAACCTGATTGTCATAATGTGTAATCGATGCAGACATCATACAATTCTGAGATGCTATAAATAAATGAATATCAGAATTTGGATTTATTATCCATTACATTGACATGCCCCAAAAACAGTTTACCACCAGTATCAAACAGGAGAATTTACTGTTACTTCCCATCTTTATTTATTTTAGTATCAGTGCTTTTCTTTTGGCTTCCATTCAATTACTGTGGATTATCCATTGACAACGCCACAGATGTATCCTATCAAGTGCCGCACTAAACATGTGTAGCACAATCAGAAGTGGGCTAATTGATTATGAGCCTCTTTTTGCCTCTGCCACAAACCAGGACACGGTCTGAACACCATCAGTCTGCTAGTGGAATGAGAGACCGGTAGATCTGGCAAACTGGCAGAGCAGCAGGAATTCAAAATCGAAACTGTTTATTTCGTGCTCGTATAAATCCATCCATTTTGAAGATGGCTTTGATTTGACATTGTGAAGGGAGAATTTGTTGCCTGAACAAATCAATTCACACTATTGAAACTATGAATATTGTTTTGAAACACTTGCAGATCTTGAAGACATCAGCATTTACTAATGAATTACAACCAGACCACTCAGAATGTTTGTTGATGTGACATCTGAATAATCCTGTACAAGGTAGGCCATATGACTTAATTCAGTCTTTGACCTTTTTAATTTAACTTTACGACACTGTTTACTGAATCCTGGATAATAGCAGAAGGGTACGTGACTGAACTGATGCAGTATTGTTAATAAATGGCACTGGATGAACACATCATTGTGAAGATCAAGAAACATTTTAGCTTTGTGCTGTTTGAAAATAGCGCAACTTAATTCAATTCATTGATATTTAGGAAAAATAGAACGTGAAGTATGACTGCTTCACAACCTTATTTCATATTGGTACCAAGAGAACTAAGGGTGCACACATTTAAAGGGGAATTTAAATTTTTTGTGCCTATTTGGAAGTCGAGTTAAAATTGAAATGGGGCACTAAACGCCATATTAACCGCACAGTATTTTTAGAAGCAGCCAGGTGCCTCAGCAATCCATGCAAATCAGGGTCCTAGGAAGTCATTGAGACCCCAGTGTGATTTTAATGGGATTCCTGGCATGCACTGAACCGGCTGAGTAAAAGCTAGTGGGATTGGTTGCTAAGGGCCATTGGAAGTAGTATTTAAAAGGGGACTTATCTGCAAGCACTCATTTCATCGATATGTTTGCTATTGCATTTTTGGGGAATTCCACAGGAGAGTTTGCCTTGGAGATTGCCTTTTTCTGAAACTATTCTGCTTGCACACCCTCAAAAAGCACACAGTTTACGATGGGCACCATTCTTGCTGCTTTAACCTGGTTACATGAAGAGGAGGAGGAGAAGGAGCACAGCAGACTACCTACCCTGCCACAAGGAGCATATTAGAAAACAACCAGAGAGGAGGAATGCTCGAAGAAGACCATACCCAGTTGATAGGATCTACAGACCCAAAGTGACTTTCCTGGATCTGTCTGAGCAGCAGTGCATAAGGAGGCTTCACTTGCCCACGCAAGCTGTCGTAGACCTTTGCAGCCTCCTCCAATAAGACCTACAACTTGCTGGGCCAGGTGGTCATGGATTGCCAGTGGCAATAAAATTAGCCACAGCCCTTAGCTTCTTTCCCTCAGGATCTTTCTAGGATGCCGCAGGGGACATTTCCCACATCTCTCATTTTGCTGTTAATAAGTGCATCAAACAGTTCACCAGTGTCCTCTTTGCCAGGGCCAATGACTACATATCATTCTTAAAGGATGGCAATAGTCAGAATGAAAGGGCTCTGAGATTGGCTGCGGTGTCTTGCTTCCCTCATATGAAGGGGGTCATTGACTGCACACATGTAGCCGTCAAGACATTGGAAAACCAGCCTGCAGCATTTGTTAACAGGAAGGGCTTTCATTCCTTGAATGTGTAGCGATCACTGCCACAGAATCACACAGGTGTGTGTCAGGTTTCCAGGCAACTGTCACGTTGCCTTCATCCTGTGCCAGTCAACCATTCCTCCACTATTCCACCTGTCGAGGAGCGTCAAAGGATGACTGCTCGGTGTCAATGGCTACCCCCTCCACACATGGATGATAACACCCCTCGTAAACCCGGCACTCCTGCACAACTAAGTTGCAGACAGAATCATGGGGAAAAACCAGGATGATCATCAAGCACACAATCGGGCTCCTCAAACAACAGTTTAGGTTCTTGGATAGATCGGGGGGCTCGCTTCAGTATAAGCCACAGAGAGTTTCACAGATTGTGGTAGTGTGCTACATGTCACACAATCTCGCCATACAAAGAGGTTTGCACACGGAAGAGGAGCAGCAATAAGAACTTGACTCATCTGATGAGTAAGACTTGGATGAAGATGAGGAAGGAGCAGAATAGGGATGCCATTCCAACAAAGTTGCAAAAGCTAGTGACACAGAATCCTGAGTCTCAATTTCAACCGAAGTCCAGCAAGTGGATGGGTTGCCCGTGTCTGACACAATAGGGTGGGCAGCTGGCCAATTGGATGTAAATGAGGCCTGGCAATTAAAGTCATCCTGGCCTTACACTGATAATGTCGGGTAGGCTTGCCGCTTCCCCCGCCCCTGCCTGTCCAAAACCTGCTGCCAGATAACATTCTCCCTTTAGTGTCGGTGTGAAGCAATTTCAACTTAGTACTAAAGCTAATTTTGTGCAGTATAAATCAGCTGTTACAGTCTGAACTGACTCTGAAGTGAAAACAGAGTGAAAGGTTAACTTTCAGGGCTTTGCTCCAGTATCAGATTAGACCTTGATTTAATTCAGGCTGCATTTGCACTATAACTGTCGCATCGGTACAAAGTGCAACCATTTTGCACCAACACTAAGTTGTAATGGAAGTGCATCATAAATTAACATTAGGTGCCAGCTAAAAAGCTTTGAAGAGTTTCATACTTATGTTTCAGTATCATTGACTGGGTAAAACTTGCATTCTTAAGAAAATGGAAATAAAGGATACTGGCCCTGAACTGATACAAATATGCAATAGTATTGTGGGATACTAACATACAAACACTTAATGTATTTGTCTGAAATTCCTCTCTCTACTGTTTTAGTGCCGATGTTAACTTGTTGAAAATAAATGGTAACACTATGGAGACAAATGTGATGAGCATTCATTCGTAGTAACGCACAGTGTAATTTTGTTATCCTGTACGTCATTTAATACTGTCTTGAAGACCTCAGAAAAATAAGAAAATGGCCAGATATGGCCTCATAATCCTTCTGACCACCCCCACCCATGTTTTAGCTCTCTGCTTGCTGAGCCTATTTGCCAGAGAGCGAGAACCTGCTGTGGCATGCAGATTATTTCAGTCCTACCATTTGTCAGCCAAAATGTGTGCCCCTATACTATGGAGAAGCACAACCGCTCCAATAATATGCAAGCTTTGCTTGGACCTAGAGAAATACCAGGCAATTTGGTGGGTCCCTTGCTAAAGATCTATTTGATCTAAGCAGCAAAAAGAGTTCTCCATGCCCCCTCCCATAAAAAGAGAGACCAACTCGTGCAGACAAAATGATGAAAAAGCATTTCACATCCTAAACCATGGGGAGCAACTCAACCCAGGATGACCAGCCATACCCACCCAAAAGTGCCCCCCTCCCGCATCTACAGAACCACAATCATCTCCAAATTCTTTTTTCACAATGCCATTTAAACATGTACTACCTTATCAAAACATACAATGAACACATGTAAGATGCGAATCTTATCATGAAGCTAAAAGCCCTTGGCCCTTCCAACGGACTCCAGTCGAACCTGCAGGGAAATAGGCCAGGACTTAGATAGGCAGGATCCTGGTCTTATGCTGGAGTGTCAGCAGGGCTCGGTAAGGGGTGAAGCGTCCTCCTGCCCCTTACAAAGCCAAAGGCGGAGGAAAGGGCAGGGCCAGGAACATCCAGTCTGGGAGTCCCACATTCCTGGCCTCTCAATAGTTGGGTGGATCATTGGCGGCCAGTATACTGGGTGAAACTGGGCATTCTGGCTTGCCACTTGGCATAGGTGGGTTTCACCTGGGGGTCCAGGCCTGGCTAAAGCTAAAATAGTAAATTTTTAAATGAAAACGTTAGAAACGGTGACCCCCACCAAAGTATATGTGGTCGGGGGAAGTTCCCGATTTAAATATCTTTGAAATTTTGAAGTGTCATTTTAATAACATTCACTTTTACTTAGGAAGATTCATATTGTCACTACTAGAGACTGAGTATCCTTAATGATCCTTTCCCTTCCTCCTTCTTCACACTTAGAGCAGTTTATGGTTCCATGCAGTTTGCTCTGACTGCCTTGCAATTTAGAATCCTTTTCAACATTGTTTCCTACACATTAACCCTTTGAAGAAATATAAACATGAGGCACAATTGGTCAATGCATACTGAAGGCTTTTCCTGTGAGTGCTCAGAGTTTTATGTAATCTGATCTCAAGTGGCATGTTAAGATATATTTGTTGTTTATTGAGGATGTGTAAGTATCAAGACAATTAAGTAATATGGATTTTGGTGAGATTCAAATGACAAAACATCATATTGCTTTTATTGCAGGTCATGATCATTATTGTCAACCCTCATCATGTGCAGTAGCATTTGTGTTAAGATTCATTGCACATTTAACACAGATGGAAGATGTGCATTATCTGCCATCATCAACATAATTGCTTTATGAAATTAATTTTTTTAATTCTTAAATGAGAAAAAATGTTAACCACAATTTCTCATTTTAATTTAAAAACAATACAAGCACAATCTTTGAAGGTACTATTTCTCCTCTTAACCCTAGGCTATAGAGACAAAAAGTTAATTATAATGATTAAATATTATACAGTATGATGGAAGGAAAAATTGGGTGGCAGGATATACATTTGTTAGAGCTATAAGCTATAAGGGAGAGAGAAAACGGGGAACTACAGACCAGTTAGCCTGACATCAGTAGTAGGGAAAATGCTAGAATCTATTATTAAGGACATGGTAACAGGGCACTTAGAAAATAATAATAGGAATGGGCAGAGTCAACACAGATTTATGAAAGGGAAATTATGTTTGTCAAATCTGTTAGAGTTTTTTGAGTTTGTAACTAGCAGAATAGATAAGGGGGAACCAGTGGATGTGGTGTATTTGGATTTTCAGAAGACATTCGATAAGGTGCCCCACATGAGGATTGGGGGTAATATACTAGCATGGTTTGAAGATTGGTTAACGGACAGAAAACAGACAGTAGGAATAAACGGGTCATTTTCGGGTTGGCAGGCTGTAACTAGTGGGGATCAGTGCTTGGGCCTCGGCTATTCACAATCTATATCAATGATTTGGATGAGGGGACCAAATGTAATATATCCATGTTTGCTGATGATACAAAGCTAGGTGGGAATGTAAGTTGTGAGGAGGATGCAAAGAGGCTTCAAGGGGCTATAGACAGGCTAAGTGAGTGGACAAGAACATGGCAAATGGAATATAATGTGGAGAAATGTGAAGTTATCCACTTTGGTCAGAAAAATAGAAAAGCAGAGTATTTTTTAAATGGTGAGAGATTGGGAAATGTTGCCGTTCAGAGGGACCTGGGTGTCCTTGTACACAAATCACTGAAAGTTAACATGCAGATACAGCAAGCAATTACAAAAGCAAATGGTATGTTGGCCTTTATTACAAGAGGATTTGAGTATAACAGTAAAGATGTCTTGCTGCAATTATATAGGGCCCTTGTGAGACCACACCTGGAGTATTGTGTACAGTTTTGGTCTCCTTACCTAAGGAAGGATATACTTGCCATAGAGGGAATGTAACAAAGGTTCACCAGACTGGTTCCTGGGATGGGGGGATTGTCCGATGTGGAGAAATTGAGTAGACTAGGCCTATGTTTTCTGGAGTTTAGAAAAATGAGAGGTGATCTCATTGAAACATACACAATTCTTACAGGGCTTGACAGGGTAGATGCAGGGAGGATGTTTCCCCTGGCTGGGGAGACTAGAACCAGGGTTCACAGTCTCAGAATAAGGGGTTGGCCATGTAGGACTGAGCTGAGGAGAAATTTCTTCACTCAGAGGGTGGTGAATCTTTGGAATTCTCTACCAAGAGGGCAGTGGAGACTCAGTCGTTGAGTATATTCAAGACAGAGATCGATAGATTTTTGGATATTAAGGGAATCAAGGGATATGGGGATAGTGCAGGAAAGTTGAGTTGAGGTAGAAGATCAGCCATGATCTTATTGAATGGCTGAGCAGACTCGAGGGGCCATATGGCCTACTCCTGCTCCTATTTCTTATGTTCTTATGTTAATTATTGTTGAAGATTTTAAATTTAATTTTTTTTTACTTTTTCTTTCTGTGTCTTTTATCTCTCTCTCCTTTCATAATCCCATCTTTCTTTCCCTCTCTTTATTTCGCTTTCTGTACATGATTTTACATAGAATTAAATAATCTAAATTATACTTCCTGGTTTAGACTCTGCGGGGGTGATTTTATCAATGGGGACGTGATGGAGGCGGGACTGCTGCTTGTCGGGTTTTAGTCCCGTCTCCATCGGCGTCCGGCCAACCCACACTATTTTCCCTTGATTGACCTTGTTAAGCCCGCCCAGCGGGCTTAGCCGGCCAATTAAGGGAAAGCCGGTGGCAGAAAACGTCAGCTAATGACATTTCAGAGATGAATTGTCATCGCTTGACAGCTTTGAGAAGCTGTCAAACACTGGCAACCTCTGTTCTTTGGTGAGTCCTTGTACTCAAGACTCACCAAACCTCTTTACTGAGCAGAAATCAGATGGCTGTTGCATCGGAGAATGCAGCAGCCATTCTGTCATCTCTGCTGTGGAGATGAGGCAGCTCCGCAGCCTAAAGGGATGAAGCCTGGAGGAAGAAGCAAAGGTAAGTAATCTTATTAAAACACCTCACACACTTACCTCTCCACACTCGCACTCATCACTCACCTGTACACCGGACATTTCGGCCCCTCCGATCCCCGCAGACCCACGGCTCGCCTCGCTGACCCTGGCGAGGTTCGGAACCGTCGGGAGCCCACACTTTAGGGCTCAAAATAGGAATTAGCCAAATAACTGCCTGTTAACTAACTGTTAACAGGCAGTTAATTGGCACTAATCCCCTTCCCGCCTTGAGGAGACGGGACCCGGCGTGGGTTGGGTACCCACCTCCTGGGAAGATGGCACGGAGGCGGGTTGGGGGCGGGATGGGTTAGCCGCTCCCAGATTCTTCCATTTTCCCAGCAGTCCCGCCTCCATACCCGCCTCCCCAGGGCTGGGAAAATCACCCCCTGCGTGTCTCAGTGAGGATTCTTCAATCTGATTGGTTGATGAGACACACTGTTGCTTGTCGTGCTCACACAGGTCCCAGATCCCCTGTGGAGGGCGCCGCACTGAAAAATATCTCTAGTAACCGTAAGGTGCCGCTCAAAAGCCCACGGAAAGTCTGTGGGGAGCCGTAAGTGTAATGAACAGTGAGCGCTGTTCGTTGGCCGCTGACCGCAAAATCCGGGCCAATGAATACTTAACAGTAACTCTGCTCAAACTGATCTTGGAAAGGGATGCTTTGGAGATAAATATGAAAGCGCTTGAAATATAACACTGGCAATTGGCACCACTACATCCAATGCTGTGATCACTAGCAGGGGCATGCCCACTTTGTGGCACATCTTCTCTCATTGCTAGATGGGCAAAATATAGTTTCACCCTGAGAGGTGGCAGTCTACTGCAGCCATGCCTCTGCTGCTAGACGCTTCCTCAGCATGCCCACTGATCTGTACCCAGTCCCACAGTCTGTTGAAACCAGAAAAAGACATCTTGTTCATTGGAGCCCAAGAACCCAGTAGCAACTGTCTGAGCATTTACAAGAGATACTCCATTAAGACCTCTTGCACTGGAAGTGGTCCCAGAATTTGAGATGCTTTCCATGCTGGACTGCAGTTCTGTTATGCAGTCATGTGTGACTGCAAAGTTGTGGGTAATGAACACCACCACAGTTGCCACCAGCCTTTGCAGGATGCTTGAAACACACTCTAATGTCAGCAAGAAATGGTGCTGTGCTAACATCTTTCTTTTGAAAGAAGTCCACATGAAGTTGAGTGCCCAGATCTCTGCAGCTGAAGAATAATGCAAGCTGGTCCTCTGACCAGCAAATGCTGGCTGTCCCTCTGCCACCATCACCTGTTGCCGCTCACTCATGATCTGTGTCTTACCTGGTGCAGCCTCCTCAAACTATCTAAATCACCCTGGATGTATATACTTGGGCTAGTGCTTGCTACAGAAGGAGTGTGTAATGCAGAGTGCTGTGAGGTGCTGGCTTGTTGGATGCCACTGGGACCCGTTGCTGATTCTTGTGTTTCACCTATAGAAACAGAAGAGGAACTATGTTAGAATTCTGCCTGCAAGACACCCCTTCAAGCTACGGTTACATTGCTAATAATGTGTGCTATGGTGGTGTGCTGAAATGCGAATGGGTAAGTTTGTGAGTGATTGAATGGAGGAAGAATAGCAGGAAAACGATGCTGCTCACCCTGAGTTGAGGGACTGCAGCTTCACCGAGGCCCACTCCCTATGTTAGAAGTTCCCAGGATATTAAACGTGGCCTGTTCAGAATGACTAGAAGGTTAAAATTAGGGGGCCCACCTTCTAGTCAGGTTTGCTCCCTCCTATCAAGTACTGACTGTCACCAATCCGTACAATCAGTGAAGCAATACTGAGATGTTGGAAATTAGAAGAGCACATAAAGAATGTGACCGAAGTGTCCACCTTGCATCCCAGCTTATGTGTGAGTAAATGAGCATGCATCTTAAAGCCCAGATGGTGTTATAAGGTTAGTTTGTAGGCTCACCTTTCAAAATGTGAACGTGAGAAGTTTCAGTTCAAAGCGACAGTAATGAAGTGTGCCCTGGGAAGTATGAGCAGGCTTGTGCAGCTTGGAGTTCTCGGTGTGCAGCTTCACTTGTGCTTTGATACTCTGTGTGGCCTGCATAATTTGTCCATTGACTTGGTATAATGTAAAAGCGGCCAGCCTTACCTTGACGGACTTCCTCAGGCTATTCATTATTTTTCACATCTACTCCCACACTCTTTAACTGTTGGGCACGACATTGACTCTGTCCGCTATCTCATGCCATGCAGACTGTACGGAGCTCCCGTGGTGACTGTGCGCTGGGATCTCAAACAGAGCAACCCTTCATTGTTGCACTTCTTCCACAAGCATCTCCAAAACAGCATCACACAATGGAGGTACTCTGCATCCTTGACCAGCTATTTCCAGATTTGTGCCCAGCAAGAATCAAGGTATCCCTTTAAACAGCAGCTGCAGCTCGATGCGGGCCAAGAGCTCACCAAGCGTAATTAATTAGGACGTTGTGAAATCCAGCAAGGTTGGCCCAGTGTGACTTTGGCAAGCACAAAGCTCATTCTGCTGTGGTCCAACTATTTAAGTGATGGGACTGGGAACGTTATCCTACCATGAACAAATTCTCCCAGATAAGCTCATAGAATAGGAAAGTTGTTTCACCATTTTCATGGTCATCCAGAAAGAAGTTCCGAATTTGCAATTACACCAAAATATCTAGGGGGTGGAAATACGAACAGCCAGATACTGAAGGGCACTGTAACAGTGTACGCAGTGTAACAGATGTTTTCAGTAACTTGGCTCTCTCATTGAGCATCAAGGCCAGTGTCGTGAAGGCAGGCACCCAGTTGATTGCTAAACATAGATTTCCCTCCTGATCACATTGAGCAGTTCCCTCAATTCTTTCTTGCTCCTTAAGACTGCTAGCTTTCTTCAGAACCCAGTAAGTTGCTTCTGTATTGCCCTTCATATAACCTCTTACCCATTACACACTCTCTAAAGCTTATCCAAACGTAGGCAATTCAATTTTTAGGCACTGCATGCAGATGGCACTGTGAGTAAAGCTATAATGGATATGTGGACCATCAGAATTGATAATCCCATAAGTATTTCCTCGGGTTTTAAAGTATAGAAAATACTGTGAAATGCAAGTTGGGAACAGCTTTAAATACTATGGGGGAGAAATTCAGTATCGCCCCATTTGGGGTGCAATTATCGGCCGGGCGCAAAGATTAGCGCCTGGCGTTAATTATCGCCACCGACTGCAAACTTGACTTTTATCGCCCCTGGAGGTGATTGCAGCGCTAAATCAGGCACTTCACACCTGTCTTAAGGCGCAAAGGCCGAGGAGCGAGGCGCTACCTCAGAGCGCTGGCGAAGCTCATGTAATGTCAGTCAGCAATGGAACACACACACAATGGCACGGGCCAGTTCTTAAAGGGGATGGTTAATCTTGCTTTCCATCCACATCCTGCTCATTGCAGCCTTGAATCTCGGCCTGGAGAGACCTGCACATCAAATGTGCTGGAAAGAACAATGGAGAGTACCAGGCAAAGAGCTCAGAGTGCAGCCCCCACAGTCTCTGCTAAATCGATACAAGGAATGGCAAATCAAAATGAACCTGTAAAGTGCTGCTCAGTACCCAAAACTCCTTCACACAACGTTGAATCTCTCCAGAAGTCTCTCCCTCTCTCTCTCAGAATGCGTAGTTCAAAAATGGCACCAACAATAAAAGGCAGGAAGCGGTCACCTTTAAATAGCACTCCCTCTTTCCCTTCATGACTGCAGAACGCTCCCCTCAACCTGTCGTTGCTCGCGTCAGGCGGTAAGGCAGGGGGCGCCACTCAATATCCGCTCCGGGGCGATACCAGGGCGTTGCGCACTCGAGTGACGTCATGATCATCCAGCGCAGGAGATCGTGGTGGTAGTGTTTAGCGCCGCCGCAAAATGTCTAGTTAATTTCGCGAGCGGCGCAAACTTCGCCGCGCCCGGGCGCTAGATGCTTTGCGCCCTCTTAAGGCGCTAACGGGAGGCGCAACCAACTGAATTTTCCCCCTATAACTGTTACATTCAATAATTGTTTCAACGGGGTATTTTGACTGCAGCTGAGCAGAAATGAAGCCAGTATAATGTCAATCACTAATGCTGTATGCATGACTTTGTGCTGTCCCCACAAGAGCAAATATCAGGATCTCATTGGTGAGACCTTCTCCCAGGTCATCCTTCTCTTCATTGTATCCACAAACCTCTGTTTATCTTTACCATGTCCTCAACAAAAATACTTTCACCTGCATTTCCCTGAGGAACAGATAAAAAGTAGAAATTTGTTCCCACTTTACACCCGCTTTTCAGGCGTAAAGTGAGCACAAAGCATACCAATTTAGCAGTGGAATGGCCTGCACGCAATCTGTGCAGGTGTTTGGGTGTAAAATGGGCACAAAGCATACCAATTTTGCAGTGAGACGACCTGCTTCCCAGTATGCACAAAGCGCCTTGAGACGTTTTCCTATGTTAAAGGTGCCAAATAAATGCAAGCTGTTGTTGGTGGGTAGTCATACTTGGCTGACCTGGTGAGGTCTGCAGAATTCTTCTGGAGGTGCTTCTAGGCCCACAAAGTGTTTGACTCAGCAATGGTGTGCAGAGTTACCTCCTTCCATGCATTGTGCGTTGCACGTCTCTGTAGCCAGTGCCCTGGGGTACCGGGTCCTGCCATCCTTCTCTGGTGCACTTACTCAATCAGCACATTTACAGATACATTGAAGAATCTTGGGGGTGGGGGGGGGGTGTTCTTGGCACAGCTCCTCTGGCAGCTAACAGTATGCTTGCCACTCAAAAATCAAACGTCAGGCTTTCTGCAGTACAGCAATTTTAAAATCCTATAAACTGATGCTGCAGGACTTCAAATCCTGCAGCAACAATCAATTTCCTGCCCTCCCTTCCACTCCCACCCCCCATCCCAACGCCCAAAAGTGGAGAAAGGAGACATTACTCAGGATTACTCAGGTCAAGTGCTTGAACTCATTCTATTGTGAAAAACAGTGATCCCTATCATCATAACTCATGTAATTGAAATGGAGATTGTGCAGGATCTATATTGATCTACAAGGGGATGCAATTTACTATCTAATCTGAAACGTTTCCAAACTAATAGTTCATGCATAATTGCAAGTTCTGCAGACTTACTTTGAATACACATTTTAACAAATAGAATGGAAAATGTAACCACATTTATAACTGTATACAAGTATAAGGTAAGATGAATTTGTTTTTATTGCAAGTTTTAATTAAACAGGTTCATTTCAGAATGTGGCCATGTGTGTTTGCAGCCTCTGATATTATCAAAGTAATTGGTGTGTAGAGCTTGCACCAGGACTTTTAGCTTGCACGACATTTACATTGTGCAGTTTACTTCAACTAAAAACAATGATGCAGCTAAATGATAGAGACAGTGCAAGTTTCCAAAATAAATCCTGTACTAGAAATTCATTGGTGGCGTGCCCATTTTTCGGGCGCAAAACGGGCGCCTAAGCATCCAATATGGCGGGCGGCACACCTACGTTCACTCCGTACCGAAATTGCGCCGCCCACCATAAGGATTGGCTGTTCCGTAGGTGTCCAAGGTACCCACCTGAAGATAATAAACGATGAATAAAATATTTAAATAAAGGTCCTACGCTTGTTGTAGATAAGCATGATATTTGTGATATTGGTCTGCCCCAGCGGCTGGCACGCTGAACTCGCTCAGCAATTTGTCACAGGAAGAACCCTTCAGCAGTGCTAATTAAAGGGCTTATCCACTGCTTAGAGGTTAATTGCTGGTTTGTCCTTTTCGGTTGCTGGTTAACGTCTGGACGATCTTTGGCTTGTCTGACTTATAAAACATGATTCTGACTTCTGAGAAAATGTTTTTGCTAGTGCTGGACTGTTTCCTATCTGCCTTCAAAACAGTTTTACTGCAGTCATTAATGTTCTGGTAGGCTGCCTTTGGCATAGGAGGATGAGGGGGAGCAGCTGAGAAGGCAAGAGAAGTTAGGAGAAGAGGGAGTTGGAGGGCACAGTGCAAGAGACCATACCATACCAACAGATCATCAGGGAATACCTCTACTTGATCTTCTCTGAGGAGCCATGTATCAGGCGCCTTCGATTCACAAAGGAGCCTGTTACCGAGCGAGCTATGTCACCTGCTGCAGCCACAACTCGAGCCTCAAACCAAGGCATGGACAACACTGCCAGTGACTGTCAAGGTCACTGTGGCTCTTAAGTTTTATGCAGCAGGCTCTTTCCAGGATGCAGCAAGTGACACCAGCGGCAGCTTCCATTTTGCAGTCCACTGTTTTATCAGGAAGGTCGCCGAGGCTCTCTACGCCAAGAGGAACACCTATGTCTCTTTCCTCATGGACAGCGTGAGGCAGGACGAGAGAGCTCGAGGGTTCATCTGCATTGAAGGGTCCAAGGTGCCATAGAATGCACCCATATTGCCTTGCATGCTCCCCACCACTAGCCTGACATCTTTCTGAGTAGAAAGGGATTTCACTTCCTCAATGCCCAGCTTGTTGCAACCGCAGACAGCATATCATCCAGGTCTGTACCCAGTTTCCTGGCAACAGTTATGATACTTTGCAGTTCAGCTCTGAAAGGGTATCCAGATTTGTGGTTGTTTGCTGCATAGTGCCATCATGAGGGACCAGTCCTTACCACCAGCTGGGCAACAAGAAGTGCAGCAGGAGGAGGAGGAAGAGAAGGAGCAGCATGAAGAGGAGGAAGAGCAGGAGCGGCAATGGACACCAGTGCCGCTAGCTGCCAGAGCTCTCAAAGAGCAGCTCATCCAAGAGTGCTTCATGTGAACCAACCCTCCCATCCCCAATACACGAACAGCCCCACAATCCTCATCACCACCGTCCTAACTACCAGCAGCCAATTGCCTTCCTTCAGTCCAGCCTTATGGGTCTTGCCCTCACTTCACTAAAAATATAAACAACACCACCAAATCCAGAACAAAATATCAATTTATACAACAACTCAATTCAAGTTGTGTCGAATAGTGTTGCAGTGTGTAAGATGTAAATTATGGGGAAGTGAGGGTTGCAATAGAAAGAAAGACTTGCATTTATATAGTACCTTTCACAGGACGTCCCAAAGTTTTTGAAGTGTCGTCACTGTTGTAATGTAGGAAATGCGGCAGCCAATTTGCGGACAGCAAGATCCCACAAACAGCAATGTGATAATGACCAGATAATCTGTTTGTTTTTTCATGATGTTGATTGAGGGATAAATGTTGGCCAGGACACTGGGGATAACTCCCCTGCTCTTCTTTGAAATAGTGCCACGGGATCTTTTGCATCCACCTGAGAGAACAACCGAGGCCTTGGATTAATGTCTCACCTGAAAGATGGCACCTCTAACAGTGCAGAGCTCCCTCAGTACTGCACTGGAGTGTCAGCCTAGCTTTTTGTGCTCAAGTCTCTGGAGCTGTTGCCTTGAGGGATTTCTTCCCCCTGGAAAAGAGTGAGACAAGAGGCTGGATTTTACCTTAGATCCGGAGGTCGAGGCGGGACTGTTGGTTTTCGGGTTTTAGTTCCGCCCCCAGCGACGTCTGACGAACAGACGCTATTTTCCCTTGATTGGCCTTGTTAAGCCCGCCCTGCGGGCTTGCCGGCCAATTAAGGGAAAGCTGGTGTCAGATGACGTCAGTACATGACGCTTCATCTACTGGTTTTGTTAAAGTGACAGGCACCATAACTTTTTGACAGATGAATTGTCAGTGTTTGGCGGCATTGAGGTGCTGTCAAACACTGACAATCACTGTCCAAAGGTGAGCCCTTGCACCCAGACTCTCCAATGACTCTCTCCTTAGGATGAAACAGATGGCAGCTGCATGTGAGATTGCAGAAGCCATCTGTCACTTCACCTGATAAGATGAGGCTGCACAAACACATCACAGCTTGTCACCTGCAGAAGCATCAAACCACTGTAAAATAAAATTCCCCAACATTCTCTCACCTGTCATACTTACCAGTGTCCCATTGCAGCCTTCACACTACCTCTGCAGCTGTCATTTCTACAGTTACAGTGCAACAGACCCACAGCTCACCTCACTTACCCTGATGGGGTTTCCCGACGTCGGGAAGCCCGCAGCAGTAGGCGCAAAATGGGAAAAAGCCTCTTAACTGCCAGTGAACTACCTGTTAACAGGCAGTTAATTGGCTCGAATCCCCTTCCCGCCGCTAGGAGACGGGTCCCTGCGCGAATCAGGGACCCAACTCCCGGGAAGATCGTTTGGAGGCGGGTTGGGAGCGGGTTCGGGACCTGCTCCCATTTTTTACCATTTTGCCACCGGTCCCGCCCCCTGAGCGCCAGCAAAATCCCCCCCAAGATCTCCCTCCTCCTAAACACAGCCTGCACCGGGGCCTCCAATGCAGCATCGGAGACCCTGGGTGCTCTGCCTGGACCTGTTGCAGCCATTTTAGCCCTTTGACAATTTTCATTGAGGAAGTCAGCAAAAACATTGTAAGACTATTGCATAGATCTATGTTTCATTGTATCAGTTTTTGATATACAGCATATGTGGCGTGGATTTTCATGGTCAGGTCTAGACTTGAAACGAAAACTCTTCTTTTTCATCTACACTTGTGATCAAAAAAATCATTGGAGCAATAAAGGCCCAAAAGAGAATTATAAGGGTATTTTTTAATCAGGCAGGTTCTGATTACTGTGCAAGTTACTTCGGTATTACTCTTTGTTTATGAGGCCATCAGAATTCTATCTATTGAATTACAGGCAAATATCTCTCCAAGGCTTTTGTTATTTCATATAATGTATTCGATCAAGGATATAAACCTGTCATTTACTGAACAAGAATGACTTGGAGACAATTCATGTAGCCAGTAAATTAAACAAAAATGCCCACAAACAGTTCCATGGAGCCTGCAGAATTTCATAAAAAGGCCTGGAGCAAAACAACATCTTTAAGAGTTGGAGAGCTGGAAGTGGTTGAGAAAAAATTATTTAAATGCTTTATATTAAAGGATAGAAACTAAAATATAATAAAATGTTGGTGATTTACCGATAATGGTGGGAAGGTTTACATCATGAGAGAAAGGCCCAGGCATTCGTAATGAAGTTTGACCTGAAGAAAATCATAATGTTACCACTGGTACTATATTATGACTACCTTGTTTTCTTTATCAGATTGAACTCAGTTTGCAGTGTGTAGGCAGTGATATGTCCAAAGGTTGTGCTGATATCTTAAAACTGCAAGAGTGAAGCTACCAAACTCAACAGTGTCTGAGCCCAAAGATATGTTACCCTCTTGGAATACATTAGGCGTGTGATATTCTTGATAATATAAACAGTTTTAACATTTTCAAACTAATGTTTACTGTTTTCCAGTTTCAATTTTTAGTATCCAGGGTGCCATGATTCCAAGGCTTCTCCAGTCATGATTTGGCCTGCCGTGAAACTGCACCGTGTGATTTGACAATAAGATTGCTCCAGATGTTTTGAAAATAAGTAATAATGTGCCAGTTAGTTTGATGAGCAGCGTGTGATTTTACAAATAGTGTCAACTCACTCCCCGGGTGTAAAACTGGCACGTGGATCGGCCACCCATTTAAAAAAAAACGATGGAAATGAAAATCAGGCAGTATCTATAATGGGCGGCCAATCTGCAATGCCAGTTTTACGGCCGGGTGGTAACTTGAAAATCCACCACCTTGCCTCTAAGTTAGAAGGTTGTGAATTCAAGCCCTGCTCCAGGACTTGAGCACATATTCTAACCAGACATTCCATGCAATGCTGAGGGAGTACTGCATTGTTGGAAATGCTGCACTTGAGATAACATGTTAAACAAAGTACTATCCACTTGTTCCAGTGGGTCAGATGGACATTGAAGATCTTATTGCACTCCTCATGTTCTGACCAATATTCTTTGTAACCAAAAACAGATGAAATGGTCAAACAAGGAGTTAAATTGAAGGAAGCCTTTAAGGTTTAAAATGTAGAAGTAGTCACTACCAGGCCTGCTTCCAGCTTTATCGATTGCAGCTTATGATCCCTTTAAGTAGCACTGCAAATGGTCATGTCCTGACCTGTTGCGGCCATGGCTTCTAGGCTGGTTGAGGAAGCAGCTGTGGTAGCGCTGACTGACACCAAAATTGTATTGGGATCCTAAATGCATCATTTGATCCCTATTTAAACATATTAATGAGGCCTCCGGCGGGAGTGCTGGCCGCCTAAATTAAAGTCTGCACAAAAATCGGAATGGGCAAGCTTCCAGCAGTAAGTCAGTGATTGATTATTGAAACATTTTTTGTCATGCTTCGACCCCGTTTATGCCTATAAACAGGGTGGCAGTGAGACGGAAATCGGCCCCACTGTTTTTATTATGTGAACCTCCCATAGCTCTGCTCTAGGTAAATGAGAGGGTGTGCAGTTTTATAAGGACAGGAAAATAATGCCGTGTAAAATAGAATGTAGCTGTGTGTTGCTTTAAGGTTCTTGAAATGAATACCGGGGTCAGTTAGAGCAGGCTGCAGAGCAGTGCTCTAGTTGTGTTTGACTGTCCAGTCAGTTGACAAGTTGGAGACAGTAAAACCTAATATTTTCTTGGAGAGGGGAAGCTGAAACACACAGCATTTCAAGATTACTTTGCACCTACAAGAAACAGAGCTGAGTGCAGCAGGTAAAAGAAACTACCTGCAAATGCCATCTGGAGGAACAGACCTAGGAGATGGACTTTTGAAGTGACTGAAAGTCAATTTTAATGGTAAGTATACATACCTTATAACGTATTTTAAAGGTGAAAAGTAATGCCCAGGGCATGACCTGCAGGTATGACGGGCGTGATGGAAGTAGGTGTGACACAAAATTGTGACACAGGTAGTAAAGAATAAGCGGGACAGAAGTGCATTCTTTACAAATGTTTTAATGCATTATGGATAGAATTAATATATATATATATATATATATAGAGAGAGAGAGAGAGAAAACAAGATTTCAGTACACTTCAATGGAGATGATTTTGGATTGCGTGTGTACCTGAGGTTAGAAAAGTGGATTAGAGGGGGATGAAAGGAATATTGAGGGTTGATGTAAGGATGGTAGCTAGCTTGAACAACTGAAATGAACATTTTGGGATATTTTTCAAGGAATGTGTATTTTAGCCTGAGGTTCTGTAAAGTGTAAACATTTTTAATCTTGTTTAAAAATATTTAGTGATGGGCTTCGGCCTGACCATGAATCTGATCTATTTGCACAGAGCCTCAATATTATACAGTGAGCTAGCAGCTCAAGTATAACTAACCTGAATTTGCTGCTAATGATAACCAGTTTACTGAATGGCCCATTGGTTTGCATTCCTCTTTCCGGCTAAAATGACAAAGTACTCTGCATGTAGGTCATGTCTGATGGTGGGTGTCTGCATTTAGTCTGCCTCAGTTGAAATAGAAAATGCAAAATGGCCATCAGCTGATGTGACAGCAGCTGATAATCGGTCCCCTGTCAGTTGAAGCTACCAGCATATCATCTGAGAGCCCTTTGAGCATGGTGTTTGAGTCGAGACAGATTGAATAGCTATATCTACTTTAGATATTGGAAATTCATATATTAGTGGAAAAGAATAACTCAGTGTGGTTATTGGTAAGTCTTGTTTGGTTAACAGAGATAAGATTTTTCAGTTTTCCTGTTTAATAGTGACCTCTTGTCTCTATCCGTGATGTACAGGCTATTAAGTTCAAAAATAAATGGTATGTTTACAACTGTGAGTGATACAAGTTTAGAGTATCAATATTTTGCTTCAAAGAAACTTAGATTGGTAAGTCTGATAGACTGCAGAAGAGGCTTCTCGAATTTACTTTAGAAACACTTCAGCTTGCTTAAAGGCCAATTTGCTTGTGTGAAATGGACTGCAATGCAGCAGTATTTAGTAGAAACAAGGGAGTGAAGTTGCTCCTGTCAATAGTTTTAGTGAAGACGTCAGTAAGTACAAAACAAAAAATGAATTCCTTTTTTCATGCCAACTTGTTCATTAGAATTATCAATAAAAGCAATTTTACCCTTCAGTTAACTCCCATTTTATTTGCTGCTTGTACTTTTCACAAGCACTGAAAAAAATGAGAAGGAGGCTATGGCAAAACAGCAGCAACATATTGGCCTAGAAATTCGCGTGGCCGGCTTGCCGCGGGGGTAAGGATCGCGCGCACTCTTACCCGCCGCGCCTGCCGTTGTGTTTTGGGCCCACAGGAACTTCGGGTCCTGGGCCTCTCCCAAGTGCCGGCGCGCAGTGCTTGCGTGTCCCAGGGGCGCAGTTAGTGTGATGCGACCCCTGGGATCACGTGGGCCATGGAGAGCCAATGGCAGCAGACCATCTTTCATTCATAGATTTGACAGGAGACCTGTCAAACCTGTGAATTGAAATCGGCCCCAAAAGAACAGCTAAACTTCAAATAATTTTTTTTTTTAAACCATCACATTTATAAAATAACTATAGTTAAATAAATTAACCACTTTAAACAAAAATTTAAATTTTTGAAAAAATTAAAATACTTTTTAAAAGTTATAAAAATAAACTTACCTTTCTTTAAAGTATCTAAAAAAGATAAACCTGTTGAAAAAAATTTAAAATTATACTTAATTAACTACTTACCTTGTTCAAAAGGGGTCTTACGCCTCATTTTTACTAGCGTAGAATCTTCAATACTTACCCTCGCGTTGAAACCTGAAAAAAAATCTAAGTGTGCTGCGTGCACGCAGCCTCTAGCGCGCACGCGGTTCACCTAAGAACCGCCCCCTTCACCATACCGGAAGTTCCGGTTTCCCGCGCATGCGCAGTGCATGCAGGAAACCAGCACTTCGGGAATGAATACGGGTGAGTACGGACTGTGTACTCACCCGGGAACGGCCGAATTTTTGGGCCATTGTAAAGTGTTCCTGCGTTCATGGTCAGCTCATGTGTAAACATATACAGTAACAAACGGAAAGGTAATAATATGCTATCCTTCTACAGTACCTTCGACTCGGTCATCCTTCAACCATAGCCAGTTCTTGGGATGAAGCAGGAGGAGTGTACACTCATTGCCAGTATTGTAGTCTGAGAGCAGGTAGATCATGTAGCCTTTAGAACCTCATAAAATACTTTACCAAAATTAGCTGTCTTTGCTGTCAGTAAGCAATGCGGAATCAGAAAGCCCGAGACACACCAGCCTGATGAGCTGTGGCCAAGCTCTTTCAGGAGTGGTGATGGGAATGAGGAGCAAAATGTGTGCAGATACCCAAAGGACTCATCATGTCACAGTGGAATTCAACCAAACAGGTTTGAATAATGGAAGTATAAGTTTAAATAGATATTGCTGTGTTTTCCAGTGCACCTTTGTGGGTTGGGGGGAAAAAATTGCGTAAATTTCTCTCCGGAGATTAAGTAAATGAGTAGAATCCATGATAGGGCAGATTGGGATTGATGGCCCAAATGATCTTTTCACATCCCAAAGTTTATTGTCCTTTTTTCATATTTTTTTGAGAAACTAAATATTATAAACAAACAGTTTATGGGTTGAAACAAAGAAACTGGCAAACAATTAGCAGTCCAGGTGTAAAACATGTTTAAAGTTCAATAAAAAAAATTTAACAGCAGAGAAAAATTGTGCACCAGTTTTCACACTGACATTGTAGTGGGACATATTGTCAGCACAGCATTTACAAGAGGGCACACTGATGGTATAGATATGCACACATGTACAGAGTCTTTTCTAGATGTGTTTTTGGGTTGAGTCACTTTTCATGTACAGCTGAGGGCCAACAGTGGTGTGTGCTGTGATTGGGATGAACCCATCCCTCTTTTTACAATGGTATGATTGTGGGGTGTGAGGAAACCTATTGTATAGTCCTATAAGAAGGGGCTTCAGCTTTATTTTCTTATGTTTTTGGTTTTAGATTGTTACCATACAAGTTGTTGTAAAGTAGTGAAGCGATGAGTACATTTGCTGTTTGAGCTGGGATTTAGAATGTTGACAAACTGGCAATTTTATATGCACATTAATCAAACCAACTGTCATCTTTCATTGGCATTGCAGCTTCTGCCGAACGAGCTATCTGAAAGGTTTTTTCTTCTTCTTTTTCTTGCCAGTTTCCTCCACCTCCTTCCTCTCCTGACAGTGTTGGCTTTTTGCTAGAGTACAGTTCCACAGATACTAATTTCCCCCCAGTATCTCACCCAAGTGGCCATTATTGATGTGTGAACTTTGACAGTGAGTATTCGCAAGTTGTACCACTGCCGACCCTGTCCTCACCCAATAGCCACACAGGCACATTTGCAACAAGGTTCACTGGATAGCGATTAAAAAGTGGGCGCCTTCCTTATCCCCAACCGAGGAGCACTGAGGCCACTTGTTGCAACCCTACTGCTAACCCAGATGAAATCAGCTTTCTCAGCACAAATTGGGGATTGAATCTGGGACCTTCCTCATCCCTATGGCTCAGCCATTCACTAGTAAACTTGCTGATCTATTGGGCAGCGTGAATCATTGCTAATGGAGAAGGTAGTAAACAATGCTGATTTTGTGAAGAAAGAACCATGATTGCTGGAACACACAGGGAACTATTGGAAACCTGTGACTTACCTGGTAGGACCCCAGTACAATATTTCTGAATCTTTGTTCCCAACGACAAACAGAATCAAATTTGTAGAACATCTATCCTTACACTTGTCTCCAGTTGCAGAAAGGTGATGAATCTGCAAATCTCAGTTCCTTCAAAGTGGTACATTTCAGACCAGTTCATGTAATGAAACCAATATAATTACATCACCTAAATTTCATATTTGGACCAAAACTAGTTGTACATTTACATTTTTCAGATCTCATAAGAAAAAGACTACCCCTACCATGAAAATGTCTCTCTGTCACACTCACAGCCATTCTATGGCAATATCAGCAATTATCCTAAATCCAGATCTAAAATCCACCATTGCTTTTGTTTGTAGTTGTTTCTGAAAGTGCTCTGTCCCCAAAGTCAATTCTTGAATCGTTTGTTAATATCTCTTATGAGCCTACTTTTGCTGCCTGTTAAAATTAAAAACTAAATTGGCAGGAAGCCTTCCTTTATCCAATAGCAAAATACTGCGGATGCTGGAAAGCTGAAATAACAACAGAAAATACTGGAAACACTCAGTAGGCCAGGCAGCATCCGTGGAGAGAGAAACAGAGTTAACGTTTCAGGTCTGTGACCCTTCATCAGAACTGGAAAAAGTGAGAGATGTAACAGGTTTTAAGCAAGTGCAGAGGCAGGGAAAGGGAGAGGGGAAGAAAGAATAAAAGGAACTGTCTGTGATAGGGTGGAAGGCAGGAGTGGCTAAATGTTGCAAATGGGGATGGCAGAATCATCAACAGCTGCCATGTGAAAAAATAGGGGCAGAGGTTATAGTCTGAAATTGTTGAACTCGATGTTGAGTCCAGAAGGTTGTAAAATGCCTAATCGAAAGATGAGGTGCTGTTCCTCGAGCTTACGTTGAGCTTCATGGGAACAGTGTAAGAGGCCGAGGTCAGAGTGGGAGTGGAGCGGAGAATTAAAGTGGCAAGTGACGGAAGCTCGGGGTCACCCTTACGGACTGAACGGAGGTGTTCCGCTAAGCGGTCACCCAATCTGCATTTGGTCTCCCCAATGTAGAGGAGACCGCATCGTGAGCAGCGAATACAGTATACTAAATTGCAAGAAGTACAACTAACTCACTGTTTCACCTGGGAGGGGTGTTTGGGGCCCTGGACAGTGGGAAGGGAGGAGGTAAAAGGGCAGGTGTTGCATCTCCTGCGCTTGCACGGGAAGGTACCGTGGGGAGGGGAGGAAGAGGGGCTGTTGGGGGTGATTGAGGAGTGGACCAGGGTGTTGCGGAGGGAGCGGTCCCTTCGGAATGCTGAAAGGGGAGGGGAAGATGCATTTGGTGGTGGGATCACGCTGGAGGTGGCGGAAATGGCGCAGGATGATCCATTGAATGTGAAGGCTGATGGGGTGAAAGGTGAGAACAAGGGGAACCCTATCATGGTTCTGGGAGTGAGGAGAAGGTGTGAGAGCAGAAGTGTGGGAAATGGAACAGACACGGCCGAGGGCCATGCCAACCACGGTAGAGGGGAATCCTCGGTTGAGGAAAAAGGAAGACATATCGGAAGCACTAGTATGGAAGGTGGTATCGTCAGAACAGATGCGGCAGAGACGGAGAAACTGGGAGAATGGAATTGAGTCCTTACAGGAAGCGGGGTGGGAAGAAGTGTAGTCCAGGTAGCTGTAGGAGTCAGTGGGCTTGTAATGGATGTTTGTCGATAGCCTATCCCCAGAAAGGGAGACAGAGAAGTCAAGGAAGGGAAGGGAAGAGTCGGAGATGGACCATGTGAAGGTGAGGGAAGGATGGAAATTGGAAGCAAAGTGAATTCCTTTATCTATCTTCCTTCCTTTATCTTTACTTCTATTATTGCAACCATTCACTGTTGTTATCCTGTCCCTATTAACACTACTGCCATCCCCACTGCGTATGCATTTTAGAACAGTATCTGTTGTGTAGAAATATGTTGGCCCAGATTCTAGTGAGGAACTGAAAGCAGTTTCACACTGCGTATGATTTGGTAGAAAAAGAAAGTTTGTTGGCCAACAAATCATTTGGAAATCGGGACGTCACTCTGACTAATCAGGAACACTAGTTGGCAGTAATAGATATATATCTGAAATTCAGAAACCATCTCTGAATCAGCACACTCAAAGACCATGTCCAAGTTGAGGACTGCATACGCTGTCGAACAGCAACTTGGAAATGTTTGCGTCTGTCGACTCAAAATGGATGCATTTTTTCTGTACCTGCAATATACAAAGTCACTTGGACGTTTCTGGGAAAAGAGAGAGTAAAGAACAGCATTGGTTGATTTTATTGAGTGAACAATGTATTTTGGAGAGCTGCCTACAATAGTTACATCCGGCAGCTCTGAGTAGTGATGGTGATGTCCCTACTCATACATAGAAGATGATTCCTGTGGGCCCTCCTCAGCTTTTGTGTGCCTGTTCCTTCCTTGCTTCCAGTGCATATTCAGTGTAATGTATGCCGCACTGATAAAATCCAACAACTTCTTTATTGATGTAGCTGTTCAAACAGTTTAAAGAAAACGACAATCACCCAAATTTCTTCTTTTGTTGCCAATTTTTCTGTTTCATTTTTCCCCACAATCCTGTCCCTGCCTTGAAGAAGGTGACTTGTTGTTGGACTACAGTTCCACAGGCACTGGGCACCCTCCGATAACTTGCCCAAGTGGTCGGTATTCATGTGTGAGCCTTGACAATAGGTTTCAACAGGCTTTTTGACTGGGAACCATCACAGCCAAGTCCAATCAGCACCATGCTCTCCCTTTTAGCTTCTTGCAATAGCTGTTTATATCCATACCTTTTCACTTAAATAAGAGGGCAAAGTAACAATTTATAAAATTAAAGAAGTATCTTTCTGACAAGTGAGCCAATGTCCAACTGAGGGGTAAAGGTTTCATAAATATATCATAAATTTATGACTAATTTGAGTACTAATCACTGCCAGACCTCAAGTCTGAATGCAAAGGTCAGAATTAAGCATTTCAATGGATATGAATCACTATATCATTCCCTTTTTATTGAATAAACAGGATAGAATTAACTTTAAAACTGTTCTTTTAGCACATCTATGAATAATGTTGAGACATAGTGTAATATATGTGGGTAGAACAAATGAAGGACTGGGCTGGATTTTATCAGCCCCAAGGAGGCGGGTATGGAGGCGGGACTGCCGGTAAAGTAGCAGAAAGTGGGGGCGGATGGTAGACCCTCCCCCATCCCACCTCCGTGCCCTTTTGCCAGGAGGCGGGAAGATGTGCTGCTTCGGATCCCGTCTCCTGGAGGCGGGAAAGGGATTAAATCCTTTTAACTGCCTGTTAACAGGTAGTTAACAGGCAGAAAAAAGGATTAGTGCCATTTTACCTTCACAGGTGAAGGCTTCCCGACATCAGAGAAGCCCGCCAGGTTGGAGGAGATGTGAAGGAGGTCTGCGGGGGTCAGAGGCAACTGGAAGTAAGATGTAGAGGTGAGTGATGGGTGCAAGTGTGGAGTGGTAAGTATGTAAGGTGAGTGATAAGTGTTAAAAAATGTTCACTTACCTTGTTTTCTGCCTACAGCCTTCATCCATCCTGGATCGGGAGACCCGACATCCTCCTTGTCGATTTCACAGACTGGCTGTTGGATCCTCCGAACCAACAGCCATCTGAAATCGACAAAGTTGAAAGGTTTGATGAGTCCTGAACACAAGAACTCATCAAACTACAGAGAATGTCAGTGTTTGACAGCTTCACAGAGCTGTCAAACGCTGACATTTCTTCTTTCAAGAAGTCTTGACAGATAGCACGTCTGACGTTGACGTGCTCTGTCAGTGACTCCCTCCCTAATTGGGCTGCTGAGCCCGCAGAGCGGCCTTAACAAGGTCAATCAGGGGAAAATCCTTCTGGTTGGTCAGGCTAGGATGGAGGCGGGACATTGACACGACAAGCAGCAGTCCCGCCTCCAACTCGTCACCATTGAGAAAATCCAGCCCAATGAGTTGCCAGTCAATGTGCTTGCATTACTAGGCCAGAGCGAACTGAACATGCTCATACTAAACCATGTGACAAACCATGTGATACTACATTACACTGCTTTCCCCTTAAAAAATAATGTACATATTCCCCACTGAAATACAACAGAACTATGGTCCCACCTTTCCCAACATTACATGTACCACATAACAAAAACTCCTGGCTTTTCTCTTTTAAATGAACTACAAATCCTACAAATGAACTACAAATCCAGTTTAATAACAGGTTTGCAGAGCCTTCCTGATCTCCTTAAAGAAGGTTTTGGTGTTGAACCAGTTTTTGGGCTGTTCTGTTTTGGTTCCGAAATCTAAGATGATCCTGTTTCTATCTCAGACTTGTTTGAACCTGGTACTTCAATTCCTGAAATCTGAACTGAGTCAAACTCATGTATGAGTTCATGATCAAGTGGTTCAAGATCACGTCTTGGTTCATCTCTAGCAGAGATCATTTGATCTACATGTACACTTTGGTTGTTGTCACCGACTTCAACCAAATATCTCTTGGTTCCACCAACCTCTATTATGGTTCCTACATCCCACATGTGTGAACTTGACTTTCCAGGGGAACAGAGAACACGAACACACTCGTTTTGTTTGAAACTGCGTTCTTTCTGAATACTGTCATAATAATGTTTCTGACTCAACTGTTTCTGTTCAACTCTTGAGGCCAAATTTGGTTGAACAAGACTCAATCGTGCTCTCAATCTCCTCTTCATCAAGAGTTCTGCTGGGGTATATCCGGTTATAGTGTGCGGAGTAGTTCTGTACTTCAGCAAGAAATTTGCCAAACGTTGCTTCATGCTGAGTCCCGAACAACACTTGCTTTTACTAAAATAACAACAGAAAACGCTGGAAAAACTCAGCAGGCGAGGCAGCATCCGTGGAGAGAGAAACAGAGTTAACGTTTCAGGTCGAAGACCTTTCGTCAGAACTGGAAATAGCAGGAAATTGAATAGATTTAAGGCAAGGATAAAGCTGGGAAAAGGGGGAGGGGATGAAAGAACAAAAGGAGAGATTAAGAGACATTAAGAGACATTAAGAGATATTCAAGGCAAGAGGTGGTGTTAATGTGACAGGTTAAGGCTAAAAAAAGTGTGAAATGCACTGGCAGAATGAAGGACAGCTGCCAGCTTCTAGGAGGGAAAAAAAGTGGGGGGGGCAAACAAAAGGGTGGATGAAAAAATAAAATATAAATGCGATTGGGGCTGAGGTTATGATCTAAAATTGTTGAACTCGATATTGAGTCCAGAGGGCTGTAGCGTGCCTAAACGAAAGATGAGGTGCTGTTCCTCGAGCTTACGCTGCGCTGCCGTGGAACAGTGTAATAGGCCGAGGACGGTGAGGTCAGAGTGGGAGTGAAGCGGTGAATTAAAGTGACAGGCGACCGGGAGCTCGGGGTCCCCCTTACGGACTGAACGGAGGTGTTCCGCAAAGCGGTCACCCAATCTGCGTTTGGTCTCCCCAATGTAGAGGAGACCACATCGTGAGCAGCGAATACAGTATACTAAACAAGTAAATCGCTGTTTCATCTGGAAGGGGTGTTTGGGGCCCTGGACAGTGGGAAGAGGGGAGGTATACGGGCATGTGTTGCATCTCCTGCGCTTGCACAGGAAAGTGCCGGGCGAAGGGGAAGGGGTTCTGGGGGTGGTAGAGGAGTGGACTAGGGTGTCGCGGAGGGAGCGGTCCCTGCGGAAAGCTGAAAGGGGAGGTGAGGGGAAGATGCGTTTGGTGGTGGGATCACGCTGGAGGTGGCAGAAATGGCGGAGGATGATCCGTTGAATGTGGAGGCTGGTGGGGTGAAAGGTGAGGACAAGGGGAACTCTATCGTGGTTCCGGGAGGGAGGGGCAGGGGTGAGGGCAGAAGTGCGGGAGATAGAACGGACACGGTCGAGGGCCGTGTCGACCACGGTAGAGGGAATCCTCGGTTGAGGAAAAAGGAAGACATGTCGGAAACACTGGTATGGAAGGTGGCATCATCGGAGCAGATGCGGCGGAGACGGAGAAACTGGGAGAATGGAATAGAGTCCTTACAGGAGGCGGGGTGGGAGGAAGTGTAGTCCAGGTAGCTGTGGGAGTCAGTGGGCTTGTAGTGAATGTTAGTCAATAACCTATCCCCAGAGATGGAGACGGAGAAGTCGAGAAAGGGAAGGGAAGAGTCGGAGATGGACCATGTGAAGGTGAGGGAAGGGTGGAAATTGGAAGCATAGTGAATGAAATGTTCTAGTTCAGGGCGAGAGCAGGAGACGGCACCGATACAGTCATCAATGTACCGGAAAAAGAGGTGAGGGAGGGGACCCGAGTAGGACTGGAACAAAGAGTGTTCCACATATCCCACAAAAAGGCAGGCATAGCTAGGACCCATACGGGTACCCATAGCAACACCTTGTATTTCCTGCAATTTAGTATACTGTATTCGCTGCTCACGATGTGGTCTCCTCTACATTGGGGAGACCAAACGCAGATTGGGTGACCGCTTTGCGGAACACCTCCGTTCAGTCCGTAAGGGGGACCCCGAGCTCCCGGTCGCCTGTCACTTTAATTCACCGCTTCACTCCCACTCTGACCTCACCGTCCTCGGCCTATTACACTGTTCCACGGAAGCGCAGCGTAAGCTCGAGGAACAGCACCTCATCTTTCGTTTAGGCACGCTACAGCCCTCTGGACTCAATATCGAGTTCAACAATTTTAGATCATAACCTCAGCCCCAATCACATTTATATTTTATTTTTTCATCCACCCTTTTGTTTGCCCCCCCCACTTTTTTTCCCTCCTAGAAGCTGGCAGCTGTCCTTCATTCTGCCAGTGCATTTCACACTTTTTTTAGCCTTAACCTGTCACATTAACACCACCTCTTGCCTTGAATATCTCTTAATGTCTCTTAATGTCTCTTAATCTCTCCTTTTGTTCTTTCATCCCCTCCCCCTTTTCCCAGCTTTATCCTTGCCTTAAATCTATTCCATTCCCTGCTATTTCCAGTTCTGACGAAAGGTCTTCGACCTGAAACGTTAACTCTGTTTCTCTCTCCACGGATGCTGCCTCGCCTGCTGAGTTTTTCCAGCGTTTTCTGTTGTTATTTCGGATTTCCAACATCTGCAGTATTTTGCTATCGTACTTGCTTTTACTATTCTGACTGACCTTTCGGCTGCACCGTTTGAAGCTGGATGATATGGTGGAAGGAGAGTGTGTTTGATACCATTCTGTTTCATGGATTCTTGGACTAGAACAGAACGAAACTGAGGGCCATTGTCAGAAACAAGCTCTTCAGGTAAGCCATGCCATGCAAAGATAGACCTCAACTCATCTATGGTACGTTCAGTTGTAGTATTTGAACCCAGGTGTTTCACTTCAATCCACTTTGAGTGACTATCTACAAGTACCAGGGAATAATCATTTGCTTTCTTACAGAAGTCTACATGTATTCTTTGAAAAGTTCTACTTGGTCATGACCAGGGTTATCGTGGAGTTTTGGGTGGTTTGTTTCTGCAATTTTGGCAAATGCTGCATTTGCTGACAAGTGATTCAAGATAACTGACCAATCCAGGCCAGTAAACAAAGCTTCTCGCAATTGGTTTCATACTGACGATCCCAGGATGTTCAGTATGAAGTTCGGCCAAAATCCTATCTCTCTAAGAAGTAGGTACCACCACTCTGTTTCCCCACTTGATACAACCTTGCTCATAAGACAATTCAGTGCAACGGTTATGGAATGGTTTCAACTCTGTGTCCATACACTGATGAGTCCATCCATTCAAGGTGTTTTCATACATTCTTTTCAGTACCGAGAGTCCTTTTGAGTCTCATTTGCAAACTCAGTTGCATTCACGGGAAAGTCTTTGTCAACTGCACCTAGTGTGAAAATCTCACCTTCACTCCCAACACACGAGTCCTCATGTGACAACCTGGACAAGGCATCTGCGATTGCGTTTTGCTTTGAAGTGCGATATTCAATCGTGTCGTCATAGTGGCCTAGAAATTCCGTTCCCTACGGGTGTGTACGCGCTGTGTACTCACCCGTAGGGCCAACGGAAGTGCCGGTTTTACACATGCACTGCGCATGCGCTGGAAACCGGCACTTCCGTTCTCTGCAGAAAGGGCTGCCCGGGTCAAACGCCTGCGCCGGATAGGCAGCGCGTACAGCAGAAACTTCCGTTTTTTTCCACACTGGCTTGAGTCCAGGTAAGTCGGGAACAGCTGTGCCTACAAAAGCTGTTTTTAGCAGGCTAATAGTTTAAGAAAGTAAAAAAAATTCCACTGATTTATCATTTTAAAATACTTTAAAGAAAGGTAAGTTTATTTTTAACCCCGTTAAAAACTTAAATTTTTTTTTCAAAAATTTAAATTTTTGTTTAAAATAGTTAATTTATGTAATTTATAGTCATTTTAAAAATGTGATTATTTTTTTAATTTATTTGAAGTTTTACTTATGTTTTGGGGCTGATCTCTATTCATAGATTTGACAGGTCTTCTTGTCAAATCTATGAATGGAGATTCCCTGCTCTGATTGGCTCCCCATGGCCCACGTGATCCCAGGGACGCTGCGAACTACCTGCGCCCCTGGGATACGCGTGCCCTGCACGCCGGCAGTTTGAAGAGGCACAGCAACGGAATTCTGCGCCTCCCGGGAGCCCTCCGGTCCAGGCGCAGATTTTTCCGAATCGCAGTCCTCCGCTCGCGGGAGGGCTGCGAACGGAATTTCTGGGCCATTGTGACAACAACCCTGCCCAACGTTGCATTCTTGATGCGGCCATTGCAGGGATGGCAGATTTGGGCCCCAATTTTGCTAGGAACGTTTTGTGATCGGATATCAAGGTAAACTTTCTGCCGATCAGGAACTGTTGGAATTTCTTGTTTCCAAACACTATGGTGAGTGCTTCCTTTTCAATTTGTGCGTAGTTTCTTTCGCTCTTTGCGATGCAAACGCGATTGGTTTCTCTTGGCCGTCATCCATTACGTGACTTATGACAGCTTCCACACCATAGCTGGAAGCATCACATGCTAACTTAAGTTCACGCTCTGTGTCATAGTGCACAAGTAGAACATCACTAGAGAGACTTCTCTTACAAGCATCGTAAGCTTCCTCTTGTGCTTTTGTTCACTTCCACTGGACATCCTTCTTAAGGAGCTCGTGCAATGGAGCGAACATGGTCGCTAACTCAGGTAAGAAACGTACGAAGTACTGGACCATTCCAAGGAAAAATCTTAACTCAGACACATTCTGTGGCTTTGGAGCATTGACGACAGCATCAACCTTTTCCTTCACTGGTTGCAAGCCATTTGTATCAACTTCAGACCAAGGTACACAACCTCGAGCTGCACAAAAGCACATTTGCTCCTTTTCAATTTGACATTGTGGGCATACAACCTTTGAAGCACTATATCTAACACTTCTAGATTTTCTTCCTCACTGCTTGTTGCGATCAGCACATCGTCTTAATTGCATAAGAAATTTGGAACTCCTTGCAAAATCTTATCCATCGTAACCTGGAAGATTTTGGGAGAGGACTTTACACCATACGGCAGCTTGGTGTATGAGTACAGTCCCTTGTGTGTGTTGATAGTGAGATACTGTTGACTCTCTTTGTCAACATTCAGCTGAGCGTAAGCGTGCAACAGGCCAAGCTTGGAGAAAACCTTTGACCCAGAGAGTGCTGCATACAAATCTTGTGATGCAGGTAATGGGTACTGCTCATCGTCAACTGCTTGGTTGATAGTAACTTTGTCGGCACTGCACAAGTGTACAGTTTTTTCTGCTTTGGGCACTACCACAATCGGGGTAGCCCATTCACTTTTGTCAGTTTTTACTAGCACTCTGTTCTCTCTCAGTTTCTCTAGCTCTTCCTCCACCTGACTTTTCAACGCATAGGGGACCGGCCTTGCCTTACAATAGACAGGCTTTGCATTGGACTTGATGCGGATCTGCACGTCATACCTAGTGATGTCCTCATAACTGTCTGTGAACATGCCTTCATACTTGTTCAGCATTGTGTTGCGTCGTTTCTTTGAAGCATCTACACTGAAGATGTTTTTCCAGTCTAGTTTTAACTTTCTCAACCAGTCTTTGCCCATGAGGGTTGGCCAGCAAGACATCCTTGTTCCTGTACTCAAACCCTTTTGCTATGAAGGCCAACATACCATTTGCCTTCTTCACCGCCGCCTGCTGCACCTGCATGCTTACCTTCAGTGACTGGTGCACAAGGACACCCAGGTCTCGTTGCACTTCCCCTTCTCCCAATCTATTGCCATTCAGATAATAGTCTGTCTTTCTGTTTTTGACACCAAAGTGGATAACCTCGCATTTATCCACGTTATATTGCATCTGCCACGCTTCTGCCCACTCACCCAACCTGTCCAAATCATCCTGGAGTTTCTCGGTATCCTCCTCGCAGCACACACGCCCACATGCCGAGGCTTCCGATGAATCCCATAGGCGTGGCCATGATTGTCCTGATCCCGTCGAACAGTGACTCAGCACGCTATCTGTGTACCTTAAACTTTTCCACTCAAAGGTTGAACACTGTGTCCTTCCATGATCCCTAAAAATGGCTTTGGGATCCCATCCTCATCGCCAAAATGTAATATATGTGGGTAGAACAAATGAAGGACAGAGACACGATGAGTTGCTAGTCCATGTCCTTGCTTTACTTGGCCAGAGCAAACTGAACATGCTCATACTAAACCATGTGACACATCATGTGACAAACTATGTGATAATACATTAAACATAGTAAGTTTGATGTTTTGAAACAGCTGGTTATTTAGAACAACCTCTTTCCAGGGGTTTTCACTCATGCATAAATTACTGCTTAAAACTAAGCTACCAGATGGAAATTAGTGAGTCCCTCAAGACAAATTCAACTGGGTAGTTATACAGACAATATTGCAAACCACTTAAAAATATATAAGCTCGATAAAACTTTTTTGAAACCTAATAAATTAGAGTCTGGCTGCGAGGAACAGGAGCACAAACAAAAGTGTATCTTAGCTTTTGTTGTTTCTGATGGAGACAATACTGTCCAGCTAAATCTTGACAATTAAGGGTAGATGTTTAGCACCTGGGTGGGAATCTGGCTGGGTGGATCACATGCCCTTTTATAGAACCTACCTGATTTTCATTCCATTGATTTCAATGAATTCTACAAAGAACGTGCGATCTGCCCTGCCCTTACTGCCCAAGCGATGAAGATTAAAACCAGCCCATAATTGAGGCACTGGTTAACCTCCTGCGGAGAAGATGGGATAGTGAGAAAAGAGGGATCACTTTTATTGATTCTAAGACGAGGCTGTACCCAGTCTTGTATGAAGAGCAGAAATGCCCCTCGTGTTGAATGCTATTTACTATGAAATTTGTTTCTGTTGATTTGTTTAATTCTTTCAATGTAGATTATTGATTTATCTTTATTATATACTGATAGAAATGGTTTTGTTCTTTTGGTGTTTCCAATAGTGATGGAAAGCAAAAGCATAAGCTTGTGATCCGAAAAGCACTTGGGCTTGGAGTTTCCACTCGATTGTGCTGGGTTTTTTTGGCGCAATTCGCCCGACATCGGCGTAACTGGTGCAAAAGATCGTCGAGTTTCAAACGCAAATTACCTTCAGCGCAACTCGAGTTTCCGCGATATTTTGTGCTAGTTTTAAAAACATCGCCCACAAAAGTGGCCACGCCCCCCAGGGTGCATTAATCACCACTGGGAGTTTCCAATAAATGCGCTCGTCTGCAGGCCTTTGAGGAGTCTCCAAAAATTAAGCTGGATCTTTTGGGCGCAAGGACACTAATAGGTACATCTTGAAAGGTTTTGAGTGAATTTTTGTTTTAATTTACTGTAGAACTGACTACCCCAATCTAACGAGAAAATACTTTTGTATATTTTTTTTAAGTAATTTCAGTAATTTAAAATCGGATTATTAATACTATGGATTCACAATGTGATTTAAACTGCTTATTTTTTGTGATAAACCCATTTTCAGCTGTATTAATCAAACTTTACCAAGTTACCACTCCGAAGGAATTTTCTTTAAATTACATTTTAAACGCTGCCCAATTCCGCTGGTTCACAGCAGATTTTGCGTTCAGCGCAATGCAAATGAGTTTGACCGGAAACTCGGGGTTGGGGGATGGGTGGGGGAGGGGGAACACTTTTCAAAACTGGCTCAGTTTGCGCCGGAATCGCTGATGGCGCCCAAAGTGGAAACTCAACCCCCTGGTGTGAATTATACCGATGATGTCCACATTCTTGCTCGATCCTTGATTGCTGATGATGTCATGGTGAAGGAGCTGCATTATGGAGAAAAGAAGTGGAGGTTCAAAATCAGCTTCACAAACACCATAAGTATGTCTATATAATGCAAGGAAAAGCACAGAAGGACGACAGAAGACAGTGGATACTGATGGTGAGAAGAAGGCAAGTGGCGGGCAATATATGTGGCAGGGAAGGTGGCTGCAAGAAAGAAATGAAGAGTTGCATTGCTGTGGAAGTGTTTTTGACTGTGGAAACCACCCTGGAGAAGGAAAGACTTGACAGATTGTGAACGAACAGAATTATGAGGCTAGTGTCCAGTTGACAGTTTGTATAGTGCAGTAAGTTGGGCCCTCACAAAGGCACAGCAGCAGATGATGGAGGCTTTTGAAAAACACTGCAAGAAAAGAATGTTGGGCGTCAGCTAAAAGGACAAAGCAAACAAAGCTGAAGTAATTAGAAAAAGTAGCTTGCATGTAATAACAAAGCGTATTACACAGTAGCCGATTGCCAAGAAAAGTCAAAGCTCAGATGGTGGAGCCGTGCACAAGAAGACTTGATTGGAAGAGGGATAACTGGCAGTCAGCTCTGGGAGTTGGCAGAGGGGAGAGCGTGATGTCTAGGTCTTGTGGCATCTATGACGAGCATACTTGAGACTGACGTACAAACTGATGCTTCTAGCTATATCAGCCATTCATGCTTTGGAGCAATTTTGTGTGTCATTTAGGGATGGGGAGGAGAGTTGTTAATTTTTTTGTAGGATTTGAAGCATATTTAAAGGAATAAAATGAAATGACGACAATATTGCAGAATATAGTCTTGATTGGATAATTGAATGACTGATAGAGATGATTAAAGTGTTTCTTTGGGGGAATGCAGTATTTTTCATCAAGTTGTCCAACTTTCTGTTTGCATGTCCTCTAGTCCTTTACAAACATTAATGTTTTAAATTCCATTTGATTTTGCCTTCCTTCCTTCAGGGAAGCACATGAACTCTGCTCAGTGTCTTCCTGGAGTGGCAATGCCTGCGATCAAAAACCCATGACTCTTTTGCTCAATATTCTCCCCAAAGGAGGCCTAAGCTCATGCCCTACCCCTCCACAAAACTGTTTTATTACTGGGGGCTGTAACAATCAACATTTTAGGGCTGAATTTTCCGGGGTGGTAGCGGGCGCGATCGGTGGCGGGCCGGGTGAGAAAGTTGTTTCTTTTGACAGTGGGTCGGGAACCCGCTGTCAACTCACTCCCACATGCCTTTCCCACAGGCGCATCTGTCAGCGTGGAGCCGACCCGACCTGCAGAGGACCCAATTAAGATCATTAAGAGGTACTTTACAGGCACTTAAGAGCCTTTTTTCCCTTACTTTTTAAATTTCCCTGCATGGCCACGGGATTCACACAGCTCGGGAACCATATCTGTCAACCTGAGGCGCAAGTTCCGTGGCCATTGCTCCAGCTGATTACTTGACAGCATGGAAAACAAACCCAAATAAAAACATGTTGATTACATCAGCTAACAGATTGATGGAGATTCTGTTCTACTTGAAAAGCTACTGGTAAATGTTAATTTTTCACTGGCCATTCTCAGCTGCTGCCTTCCAACTGAACAGTAATTTCAGTGAATTGATCTGCACTATAAAAAAATGACATATACCATTTAAATAAATGTTTGTGTTGTTTCTGGGCAGGTTTTTCTCACAGTATACTGTGATTGTTCAGTTACACGTTAAATCAAGTCATCAACCGTCACAATTTCATTCTCATCACTCATTCCCCTGGTTCAATTTGCTTTCAGTCCCTGAATATGACTAATTTAACCTTCCAGTCTGAGACTTTAGGGTGAATTTCTGCGGAGGTTCTCTCACTTGTCCATTGTTAACTTCAAGGGAAGAGCTGCAGAAATCCCAGAAACACATTGTAAGCACCACTTACACTGTTTGTCAGGGATTCCGCAGCTGTTCCGCTGAACTTGCATAAGATTGTAAATCCACCCCTTTACAATTACATTTAAAATCTGCTTAATTTTATGTCTTACCTATACACACACCTCTTTTATTTGTACCAGTTACTGATACAAAAGTCAATAGATTTGTGGCTAAAGCACCAATAACTTCACAATTAATGTACTTTTTTCATTATGTTCTTGATCGTATTTGTAGATGGAGTCATATTACTTAATAATAAATATTTCTTTGTCACTCATATATAACTTTTATTATATTATTTTAGAGTAAAGATTCAACACCCACTATATTAGATTGAACTTAAAATTTAATGTGGCCAGGGTCCCTTTAAGGATCCCGGCTTAAAACGCGTCATGAGTGACGTCGCTAGACCCGCTCTGTCTAATTGGGCCGGGTATCGCGCTGGGCGAGCTTAATAGGCCCCATTCAGGTAAATTCATTTTCAGCAGTGGGATGGAGCCAGCAGCGGGGTCGCGACCCGCCACGGACACCGGCCACACCGGACCCGCCCAGGTAAGGAAAATTCCGGCCAATGAGTCCAATTCATTGTACGAGGGATTTTCAGCGTGGTGGCTAAAAACAATCAAGAGGCTGGGCAGGGGAACTAGAATATTTTATGGTCAGCTAGAAAGTAAACATAACTTACACTAATAAAGGCTAGCCAAATGGTGTAAAGGTGTTGCACAACTTATTTTTCTGAAATGTCCAAAGGTGTAAAAATAAGTGAATGCAAATGAATCCTAGTCTCTGATCTCCAAAATATGAAGTACTTGACACAATTGTGCTGATGTTATGGTTCATATTTTAGCCTAACAATTACAGACTGGGGAGAATCATCACCATTAGCTGTGTCTGGTGTTCTACCAATAAAATAGATAGAATGATTGAAGAGGTATTTTTTTTTTAAAGCAGAAATGGTGCTGTTGTTTTTTCTTAATCAGGTGCTTCTTACAGGAGTGGACATGCCTAAATTAATTTTCCTGTTCTACTCGAAGAAAAATCACTGTACATTTGACTATCAGGACCCCATAACTTGGTAGGGAGTGCAGCACAATCAACAAGTAGGAGGGATTTATACTAATATCATGTTACCAGGTCCAGTTACTGCTTTTGGTTCTTTTGGTGTATATATATAGAGAGCATGTACATTTCAATGGCTAAACAATGATTGAAAATTGTAATGTTCTTTATGTATATTAACTCGTGTCAAAATAAGTGATACTAGTTCTTAAGAGTGATTCTTTTTCATTACTTTTACACTTTTAGTCCCACAATAACATGGTAGGATCTTTTGAATAATATGGACCTTGATATTTATGGGGAGGCGGGGGAGCGTGGTAGCGCGGGGGAAGCCCGGCGAGGCAGGGGATGCGTTAAATTCAGCAGGATCGCGTTAGAATTTTTTTCTTCCGTTTCCAGCTGGGTGGGAAAACCAATGGCTGGAGGCCCCAGCCTTGGGGATGGAACCCGGCAATCGTGATCGCAGGGCAGGCTGCAGATTGGGACTGGAGGGGGGATGGCAAGAGAGAGAGGCCGCAATCGGCAGAAGGGAGGCCGAAGGCTTCCTTGAGGGGCCCACAGGGAGTGCTATAAAAATCACTTATCTTCTGGGGCCAGCAGGTCCTGCCGCCATTTCGCTGCCGGGTTTCCAGAGCCTTGGGAAACCTGGCCGTCAGCAGCTAAATTTAAATCAGGCTCCAATAGCATATTTAAATATGTTAATGAAATGTCCTGCCTCTCCAAGATGGGACACTCGCATGCCTTACTACTCGCCATCGTAAAAATGGCAATGGGCGCGTAGGCATTGGGTTGGTGACGTGTTCCCCATTTTTTAGGGTTTAACCCCCCACCCCACCTACTCAACCTACTCCCGTCCATTGTGCAGGGTTAATATCGAGGGCATGCACTTTATTTAGAGAAAATGACTTCATGCTATAATATTGAAAGAAGCTACATAGTAGCTATTTTAAAGCTTTCAAAGCCAGGAGAATAGGAAACGAATGGTAAAACAACATGGAGGGAAAATTCGGTTGATTAGTGCTTCCCGTTAGCACCCTAACGGGGCGCAAAGTTACTAGCGCCTGGGCGCGGCAATGTTTGCGCCGCTCGCGAAATTGACAACATTTTGCGGCAGCACTAAACACTACCGCCACGATCTCCTGCGCCCGCAGATCGTGACGTCAGGCAAGCATGCAACGCCCCGGACCAGATATTGAGTGGCGCCCCCTGCCTTTCCGCCTGCCGCTAGCAACAACAGGTAGAGGGGAACGTTTTGCAGTCAGGAAGGGACTGGGGGAGCGCTATTTAAAGGCGGCCTCTTCCTACCTTTTTATGTCGGCGACATTTTTGCACCACGTATTCTGAGAGAGAGAGACTTCTGGAGAGATTCAACGCTGTGTGAAGGAGTTTTGGGTACTGAGCAGCACTTTGCAGGTTCATTTTGATTTGACCTTCCTGCATTGATTTAGAAGAGACTGTGGGGGCTGCACTGATTCGGGCGTCGTCCTGCACCTGCAGAATCGGAGGCATCAGAGAGAGAGTGTCAAACATGGCCAGAGGGAGGAGGGCCAACAGGCCTCTGCACAGGAGACCGTACCTCCCAGGGTATTCCGGGAGCAATTCTCCTACATTCATTTGTCTGAGGAGCAGTGTTTGTGCAGGCTGCGCTTCAGCAAGGAGGTGGTCACTGAGCTCAGCAACCTGCTGCAACCAGATCTGCAGCCTCAACTGAGGACCAGGACGCCTCTGTCGGTGGCAGTGAAGGTCACAGTGGCTCTGAATTTTTGTGCCAGTGGCTTCTTTCAAGCATCTACTGGGGACATCGCCAATATCTCCCAGTTCGCTGTCCATTGCTGTATCTGGGAGGTGACAAATGCACTCTATAAAAGGAGACGCCAGTACATCTCTTTCCCCATGACCCGGGCCAAACAGCATGAACGCGCATGTGGCTTTGCTAGGATAGCGGGCTTCCCCATGGTGCAGGGCGCCATTGATTGCACGCATGTGGCATTGCGGGCACCGCATGAAAGTGCAGAGGTTTTCCGAAACCGCAAGGGCTACCACTCCTTAAATGTCCAGTTGGTCTGTGACCACAGACAGCTCATACTCGCCGTCAATGCCCGCTATCCTGGCAGCAGCCACGATGCTTTCACCCTGCGCCAGACTGGTGTGCCAGACCTTTTCCAGGCAGCGCATCAGCCAAGTGGATGGCTCCTCGGGGACAAGGGTTATCCACTCTGCACCTGGCTGATAACACCGCTCCGTAACCCCAACACCCCTGCTGAGCTGCGGTATAATGAGAGCCATATCGCCACCAGGAACATAATTGAGCAGACGATCGGCGTGCTCAAGCAACGGTTCCGCTGTCTGGACCACTCAGGAGGAGCCCTGCAGTACTCGCCTGAGTGAGTCTCCCTCTTCATAGTTGTGTGCTGCATGCTTCACAACCTGGCAATCCTGAGGACCCAGCCAATGCCACCAGGGATTGGTGCACCACCGGAGGAGGAGGAGGAGGAAGAGGAGGAGGAAGAGGATGAGGAGGATGATCAGCAGCAGCACCAAGGTAGGAGGGAGGCCCACTGTTGCCACTGCAAGGGCCGTCCGTCAACGGCTGATAACAAGCCGCTTCTAGGCCCCTACTCAGAAGATGGCTTCTGGCATCAAGAACAACATCATGGAAAGCAACCCGCAACCCCTATAGCCGGCCAAGGCAGCAATGATTCCAAAGGCCAAACATGTAAATTTTGAATACAACAACTTTTTTATTGAACAAACTCTGTGTGTGTCATTTATTCAGGACAAACAATTAGAAACAAACACAACAAATCATGAATTAACAGAACTGGTTCTCACAAGCTGGAGAAAAACGCCCAAACAGTAAACAAATGTAATCACACGAACCTCGACCTTTACTACAAACATTCCCACCATTTATTTAGACCTCCTACTGTTTGCCCTTCGAGGGTGATCTCCATCCCCTGTGCACTTCCCCCCTTCCCACCCTACTGCTCCTCCGTGATGTGGCCCCTGTGGCTGCAGCAAGGCTGGTGGAAGGCTGCTGAATGTCAGATGCAGAGACTACAGATGCCCTTGAAGGACGCCCTCGACCAGCTCTGGGCCTGGAGGCCCCGGCTGCAGACTGCACCAACTCTGCATGGGCGGCAGCAGTCTGGGCTGGCTGTGTTGCAGGCGGTGGCAAGTGCAATGGGGAAGTGACAGTGGTGGGAGCAGGAATGCTGTCATCCTGAGAGAGGACAGCACCTTCCTGCTCGACCGACACACTGGAACTCCCACGGGGCAGCACCTCAGCATCCGGAGCAATCTGCTGGAGCACAGATTGCTGGCCTGCTGCGACACCATGAGAGCCCCGGGGCAATGTGGCCGAACCAGCGACGATGGCAGCAGTCAGTGCTTGCGTTACATCAATCTGAGACTGCATGAGAGCAGTCTGAGATTGGATGGCAGCAGCCAGTGACTGAATTGCAGCACTAAGCCGTTGCATCGGCCTGTACTGCAGCGGAGTGCTCCACACTCCTTGCCAGTCCATCAATGCTTTCGGGCACCCTTGCCATTGTACCCATGAGCTGAGTGTGCATGTTCAAGGCCTGACTATTCATTTCCGTGCTGAGGCGCTCCTCCTCTGCGTCCAGTGCAGCAGGACTCGCTTGCCTACTCGCCCTCCGGGGAGAAGGCCCCCGAGCTTCCCTATCCCCATTGCGTTGCTGCAGCTCGCTGGGTCCCGGAGCTTCGTCCTCATCAGACCCTTCCCCTCTGCTCCTTCCAGGGATGGCGTGGTCACAGTGTGGGCATGGGATCCCTCGAGAGACGCAGGCGCTGAGGCTCCGGTTTCCTCTTCCTCCTCGCCTGGGGCGTCGCTGCCACTGGTTGGTTGAGGGCCAGGCTGCTCAGCTGGTGGTTCACTATCTGAAAGCAGGGAGGGTACAAGAGTGGCTTTAGCGTCAGGACAGGGGGGCAGGAAGGGAGCAAGGACTGGAGACATTTAGTGAGTTGGATTGAAAGTGTAAAAGACTGGTGCTGTGAGGGGCAAGTGGATGAGAGAGGAGAGAAAGCTGATGAACTTACCATTGCTGTCCCCAAGGGGGTCGACCTCTCCAGCGGCCACGGCACCTATCACCTGGCTTGCAACGATCCTGTGGACGCGCGCCTCCAAATCGCTGAGGGTTTGCAGCTGAGGCGGCCCTCCACCCGTCCATTGCTGCTGCCGCCTATTTTGAGATAGCGTGGCCTGCAGGAAAAAGGATGGCGTCTGAGTGAATGTGCAGCCATGGTCTTGCCTGATGTGCCTCCCATAGTTGAATGTCCCTTAATGTATGCAAGGTGTGGAATGTGCGTGTGTGTTTTATGAGATGGCCATAGGTCTTGGATGAGTGTTGGGCATTTGTGGTTTTTAAACTCCCTGGGCACAGAGTGAGGTTGAGATAGAGGGATGTAGAGGCATGAAAAGCAGCCACACCCCCTGACCACCCAAGTGAGGTCGTTGAACTTCTTCCGATATTGGGTGTGGGTCCTGGGCACCATGCTCCTGGAGGAGACGTGCTGAGGCACTTCCCTCCACACTCTTCTGTATTCGCGTGGCAATGGCCTCCTGCCACTCTGTGGGTAGAGTACTGCCCTTCGTCGCTTCACTGCGCCAACCAGAGCCACCAAGGCCCGGTCGCTGAAGTGCTGAGCTCTTTCCCTGGGCCTCTCCATTGTACTTTCCAGCAGAATTGATGCACAGGTTTGTCCAGACTGAGATTCAGGGCCGCAATGAGCAGGGTGTGGCTGGAGAGCAAGATCGACCCTCCCCTTTAAGAACTGGCCGGCGCCAGTCTGTCTGTGTTCTATTGCTGACTGACATCACCTGAGCTTCACCAGCGCTCTGAGGTAGCGCCTCACTCCTCGGCGTTAGCGCCTTAAGAGAGGTGTGTAGCGCCTGATTTAGTGCTCAAATCACCTCCAGGGACGATAGAGGCCAAGTTTGCAGTCGGAGGCGATAATTTGCGCCAGGTGCTAAACTTTGCGCCCGGCCGATAATTGCGCCCCAAACGGGGCGATACTGAATTTCTCCCCCCAAATGTCAGTCTGTCATGTTTTAACTGCTGTAAATTCTGCTGTTTCTGTGCATGAAAGTGATCTTTCTGCTTGCAATAACCAGGAACTCTAATACCACAAGTGATAACATGATTTTTATTCTTGGCAGTAGCAACAAAACATGGACTGCTGCCAGAGATTTGATTTTCTTCTTTTCTGGAGTGGCAACAGTACGGAACCATCCCAAGAGGTGGGAGACCAGTCCACAATGGAGTACGTTTGGTGATAGCAACAATCTGCCATTTGATTTTTCACTTTTATTTCCAGTACTGTCAGACAACATTTAAGTGCTGGTTCAATTCCCATCAGAGCAGATTCCTTCAAATGCTGGATGGCTTGACATTTGCGTGACAATGAAATCTTGTCCTCAGTGAGAACAAGATTTGTTTATATTGTCCTGCAACATCAATAACACTTCCCAAAATGCTTCAAAAAGGCAAATGGATGCCAAGCAATGGTAGAAGAATTAGACAAGCTGGCCAAGGACATGGCTGAAGAGGGAGGCTTTGAGGAGGTTTTGAAGGTGGGAGAAAGTGAGCAAGGAGGCGGCATTTAGGGAGGGAGTTCCAGAATGTAGGGCTAAGACCGCTGAAGAATCTGCCACTGAAGGAGGAGTGAAAGGAGGGAGGGAGCAGGGGAGACCAGGGTCAGTGCATAGTGATTCATAGGGCTGGAGGAGGTTGTAGCGGTAGGATGGGGAAACCTGCAGAGAAGTTGTAAGAGGGAATAAGGATTTTGAATTGAATGAGCTGAGGGATGAGGAGCCAGTGGAAGTCGACTTGGATAGTAGTAGTAGGGAACTAAGACTTCGGGCCGGAATTTGCGGTGGGTAATAACGAATAACGGCAAACGCTGTGTTATTACCCCTTTGAAAGTGACCACAACTTCAGGATGTAGCGCATGCCCACCTAAATGTGCAAATCCTGAAGTTACGGTCAGTCATTCATTGCTCCGGCACTGGCTGCACTGTGGGCCTCCGCCCCCCGCCCCCCCCCACCCCACCCCCACAGCCGGCAATCAGTGTAATCAGTGAAACTGACGATAACTTGGGCTTTTCCGCGGTAATATCGCTGTAAAATACCCCATTAAATCTTAAGCCTTGTTGGATTATGTGTAGCTGGGGTTTTAACAGCATATTGACTGCTAAACAAACATTTATGGCCCTGAAAAACTAATCTGAATTTTGTGGAGTGTCAAATTTCTCCATTATGATTAAAAAAAATAACAATTTGTAAGAAACTTTAAAAAAAAGTAAAATATTTTTTTAGAAGTTTGTTCATATTTCAGGTACTACCCTTATCCCCATGTGAGAGCCCCAATCTTAGTTTTGCTCTCTCTGTAACATTTTTAAAAAGTCCAGATAAAAGCAGCTTCTCGTTCCCTGATTCCCGGTTTGTGAGAATTCCGCAATGTGATTGGCTGCTTAGACAGCTTGTTGACGTCACAGCAGCATCGCACTAGGAATTTCCACTACAGAGCGCTGCAATCATTTACGTGTCAAAAAAGGCAAACTTGCTTTCTTCGGGGCCAGCGGCGAACGCCTTTGCTTCGCCGCTGACCGCAAGTTCCGGGCCTTCATGTTGGATTGGCCTTTTTTGGGGCAGAGTAGCAACCCCAACCCATTTTCCTGAGTCAGGATTATTTCTCATGCAAGTTGGCCTCCCATCAGGATTCATGCCATAAAAGGGAGACCGTCACTGCAGGTCTGCAACGGGACTATTGCTGCAGCTCTGGAAGAGGCAGCAAAGAACTTTAAAAGGGGCAGAGGAGCCTTGAGAATCCAGAAACTTACTGGCTTTGCAAGCCTCAGCAAGGTAAACACGTGAGGGCCCATTTAGAGGGGGAAGAAGACCTCTACTAGGCCCTCTTCCGCCATTGAATGATTTTGGGGCCCTACCTTTGCTACCCCGGGCCTACTGCCACGCTTCATCAGATGCTTGAGGGGAGAGGGTCAAACAGGAGGGAAATGGGACAGGATGCTGGGCTCCACCAGCTGCTGCCACCAGCCCCCCCGCAACCCCCACCTCCCACTGGCATTTAAATGTGGTTGGCATAAAAGGGGTGGCTGAGAGAGGTCCTGTAGGGAGCAGGGGAAGGGAATGGAGCTTGGGACAGGGAGGCAATTGCTTCCCAATTTTGCCTCATTTTTTGCTGAAATTGGGTGAGATCGCAGAGGAAAATCCCACCGTCATTGGAGAATAGGATCGAGACTGCAGAATTTCGGACAATTTGGACTTTTTAGAGGGTGGAGTTTGGGGGGGGGCGGTCCCTTAATAAAGCATTTGAGATGTTGAGGAGGTGACAAAGGCATCGAGAAAGATTTCGGCGAATGTAAAAGGAGGTAAGGATGGAAGCGGGCCAGTCTGTAGAGGTGCAGTCCGTATGATCTGTGGAAAGACACTGTCACATTGTCCTGCTATCTCTGCCCATATTCCTGCAAATTATAGACCAATTCATCTGACAACAGTGGTAAAAATATTCAAGAAATGCAGTTTGGAATCATTTATTCGAAGCAAGTACCATGAATGAAATCCAACATGATTTAAGAGTGAGACATCATGCCTGTGTTAAAAGAGAATGATCCAGTGTGTCTTGGATAGCTTAGCCTAAAACAGGCATTTGACTGAGAGACTCAGGAGATACAGGTAGTGAAGGTAAGAGCTGATGGATCCAGTAGAAAAGAAGAAAAGTAAATCTAAAATTAATCAGACAATTGGAAAGGGGATAGTCCTAAATTATATTGGCCCTGAATTTGCGGTCAGAGGCTTCCTGCGGGGAAAAGCCTCCGATCCGCAAATAAAATGCCCGCGTACCTGGTGGTCCGGGAGGTACGGAGACTCACGGTCCTGGGCCTCTCCAGGTACCCGTGGACAGAGGCCCACATATCTTGGGCGCACGCGGTTCACAAGCATCCCTGGGATCACATGGGCCAGCCCAACGAATGACATAGAAACATAGAAGATAGGAGCAAGAGTAGGCCATTCAGCCCCTCGAGCTTGCTCCGCCATTCGATGAGATCATGGCTGATCATCCAAACTCAGTATCCTGTCCCTGCCTTCTCCCCATATCCCTTGATACCTTTAGCCTTAAGAAATATATCTAACTCCTTCTTGAATATATTTACTGACTTGGCCTCAACTACCTTCTGTGGTAGAGAATTCCACAGGTTCACCACTCTCTGGGTGAAGAAATTCCTCCGCATCTCTGTCCGAAATGGCTTACCCCTTATCCTTAGACTGTGACCTCTTGTTCTGGACTCACCTGCCATCGGGAACATCCTTCCTGCATCCAGTCTGTCTAGCCCTGTTAGAATTTTATAAGTTTCAATGAGATCTCCTCTCATTCTTCTAAACTCCAGCGAGTATAAGCCAAATCGACCCAATCTCTCCTCGTACGTCATTCCTGCCATCCCAGGTATCAGTCTGGTGAATCTTCGCTGCACACCCTCCATGGCAAGAACATCCTTCCTCAGATAAGGCGACCAAAACTGCACACAATACTCAAGGTGTGGTCTCACCAAGGCCCTGTACAGCTGCAACAAGACATCCTTGTTCCTGTACTCAAACCCTCTCGCTACGAAGGCCAACATACCATTTACCTTCTTAACCGCCTGCTGCACCTGCATGCTTACCTTCAGCGACTGGTGCACAAGGATACCCAGGTCTCGTTGCACTTCCCCTTCTCCCAATCTATTGCCGTTCAGATAATAATCTGCCTTTCTGTTTTTGCCACCAAAGTGGATAACCTCGCATTTATCCACATTATACTGCATCTGCCATGCTTCTGCCCAATCACCCAACCTGTCCAAATCATACTGGAGTTTCTCTGCATCCTCCTCGCAGCACACATGCCCACCCAGCTTTGTGTCATCTGCAAACTTGGAGATATTACATCTAGTTCCCTCGTCTAGATCATTAATATATATTGTGAATAGCTGGGGTCCTAGGACCGATCCCTGCGGAACCCCACTAGTCACTGCCTGCCACTCGGAAAAAGACCCGTTTATTCCAGATAGGAATCCCCATTCATGCTTATGGGGATATGTATGGAAACCCCATAAGTATGAATGGGAATACCCCAAAAAATACCTCTACACTTCAAATAAATTAAAAAAAAAACATATTTAAAATTAATTAAAATGTCATTTAATATTTAAAACAAACATTTAATTTTTTGAAAAATAAATTTACATGTTTTAAAGGGGCTAAAAATAAACTTACCTTATTTCACAGGTTTTTAAATATATAAATTATTGATAAAATTTTATTTTTCTTGTTTTTTAGAACTCTTATGCTGGTAAAAGCAGGCCTTACGCCTGCTTTTACCAGGCGTAAGAATTTCACGGGGCATTCGCTGAGCAGAAGTTGGGCAAATAGCGCAACTCTCGCCCACAGATGCCTTTTTCCCGGGGAAGCGTTGGATCTGTCAAGCCGAAACCCGGACCTTGCGTGGCCCTGACGAGCGCATATGCACCAATAGGGGCCGCAAATTACGGCCCATTATTTGAGGCAAGGCTGAAGTAACAAATGGAGTTGCTCAGGGATTGGCCCTTCAACCACCACTTTTCACAATTTACTTGAATGACCTGCATGGAGATCTGCTAAAGCGCTAACTTTGAGAAGTCAAAACGTGTCATGGAAGCAGGCGTTAATTAAAGAGATTTGAAGAGCCAGGAGGTGGGGTAAATGGTGTTTAATATGGATAAAGGGAATATACTGCATGTGCATCCAAAAATCAACTATGTTGATTGCAATATGAGTGGGCCAAACGCAATGAAAGTGGAATTAGAAGAGGATTTGGGAGCAGTCATGGCTTTTGAAAATGCCCCTGCATTATGATGTCATTAAGAATAGAAAATATAAAGGCACACTGTCAGATGCATAAACGTTAAGTCCAAAGATATTTGATTAGCTCTCCATATTCTCAGTATGCTTATAGTAAGACTGGTACATTAAGGCTTGGTGGCCATATCCCCAAAAGGTAATTGATGCATTAGCCCATTGTGCTATGAAGACTGGCAGTAGGAATCAGAATGATTATCTTCATTTAAATGAACCATCAGAGGAGACATAAGGTTTAAAATGATGAATACATCCAAGGAAAGCTGGTAAATTATATTGAGCTGCAGTTGCAATGTAGCACGGAGAAGATACTTTCAAAATTGGAAAGCCATGAGCTAGTCAAGGGTTATACTGTTACAGACTTGTGCAATAAGCTGTTACCGAGTGCAGGGGCTCCTGACCTTCTTAAAGAATGTTCTTATTCCAGTTGTGGAATAAGGCTTCAGTCCTCAGACTGAGGCATAAGTACAATCAGACAATTTTGTGTTGAATTGACTGAATTTTTGTGGTTGACTGAGCTTACCTTTAGTCTATGAAGTAAATGCCTTTTGCCTTGTTGTGACAGGCTAAAGATTGTTCATGAAAGGTGTTTGTTTGCAGAGTTGGACTCCAATAAGGTAGTGCCTGAGAATATTATGGATTCTCACATATATACACACTACACTAGAGAATCCACTGGATATGTTATTCTCAAATTACTGGAATATATCAACAATCCAGAAAGATTTGCAGAAAATTCCCTGCTATTCCCATTAAAAATACACCGTAATAAAATAAATATTTCAGGAGCTTCCCCGAGCAGCTGACGTGCAGAAACTTTAGATTTATATTTCCTTTCAAGTATATATTTGTAATGACAAATCTCTGGGTGATTCATTATAACAGCTTAGCAAATACGCAGCATATCCTTCAGAAAAAGTACAAACTTTAATTTTCTCCCTAAAATTCTTAGGGCCAACTCAAAGCTCAGTCCATTCTTTTATGGCTCTGAAAAGAACTTTATTTGTCACCACAAATATTTTGTACTAAAAATTCTTCACTGATATTTCACTGCTAAATAAGCTCAACTTTTAATGTAATTAGAAAAAATAATCATAGAATATCACAGTAAATATATGAAGTCGTCTTGTTCTGAATCTTATTCCACGACAATGATAACACTGAAGTGGGTTGGATGAAACCGAGAGTTAAATTATTTCCCTGTACCTGAGTGAATTCTATAATGCACCATCTGTATGAAGGTCCAAGCAAAACAAGTCCGGACAGTCCATATCTAGAGTAGGCTCTCACTATGTTGCTCTCGAGTATATTGCCAAGTCAGTTATAACACCGGAATTGTTGGTATGCAATTATTCGTTTGATCTTCTGATGCCACAGGGTTGTATTGAAAGATCAAAGGAATAATTAAAAGATAACCAGTAGCAAGAGCAGAGCCCGGGGTGTTAGATTTATGTATTGAGAAGAATATTTGTTTTTATAGAGTAATTGATTTTGTTTTTCTAAGGCAAAGGGATATCTGATTTTTATTTTTAAAGCACCGCTTTCTGTTTGCACCAATAATTTCTCACATCTGCACTGAAACATGTATGCTATGACACACCGTGTTCTTCTCCTGTCTTGGAAAAAGAGTTAGTTATCATGTTGGATTTCTAATGAAATGATATTCACACAGGTTTTGAACAAAGGCACCTGGATGAAAGGTGTTTGATATGCAAATGGATTTTTTGTCCCCAAACACTGTAAACAATAAGCAATATGTTATCTTGTTTCAGTAATTAATAAACACCTCACAACCATTATTTCCGGGAAGTCTCTGATCCCAGATACGAGGCTGGGGTCTGGCAGACCTTCTTCCCTTCCATCTGTGAACAAAGGGTTCCAAAAAAAACAGAAACAGAAGGTCAGGCAGGCTGTGACAGTGGTAAGGTCTAGCAATGGTTATAACATCAGTCAGATTCTTTCTTAGTAATGCAGTGATACAATAGTACTGAGAAAATATGTGTTCCAAATTTTTATTGTATTGTCATTCTAAGTAGAAAAAAAATCTGTTTTACAGATTGCAGGTTTTAAATCTGGTGTGGGAAGATCAAAATTCTCCCCGAGACAGAGGATGTAATTAAGGTAGAAAATCACAATAATTTTTAAATCTAATTAATTCACCCTTTAATAATTGACTAAATTATTGGGCAAAAAGAGATTAACTGGTCATCCATTCCATTTCTGTTTGTGGGACCTTGCTGCCACATTCACCTCTATATCAGTGACTCTTGACTGTATTTCAAAGCAATTCCTCATATATAAAGTGCTTTGGGATGGTTCTGACAGATGTGATCATAGAATTGTAGAAAGTACAGAACAGAAGGAAGCCATTTAGCCCACTGTGCCAGTGATAAGGCATTATATAAATCCTCTTTCTTACACTGAATAGAAAGCTTTTCTTCACCGAAATAGATTTAGCAGAATTTTACCAACTTCAGGAAAATTTGACCAAGCGAGTGTAGAACTTACTGAAATTTCCCTACAACAGTGGTTCTCAAACTGGGGTCTCCCAGGAGATCCACGAAACATTGACCAATTAGTCGTTGGAAAAGGTCTCTGAAAAAAATTGCGGACTGTAAAAGTGAATCAGTGAGGATCGGGAAGGAGGCGGGACCAGAGTGTTCACGTTCGGGTTCCTTCCAATCACGGGCTCTCAACCGGGGTTCCGCAGCCCCCGAAGGGTCCGCGAGAAGATTTCAAGGGGTCCACCAAAAAAAGTCTTAGATGATGGACAAAGGTGAACCAGTGGATGTGGTGTATTTGAATTTCCAGAAGGCATTCGATAAGGTGCCACATAAAAGGTTACTGCATAAGATAAGAGCTCACGGAGTTGGGGATAATATATTAGCATGGATAGAGAATTGGCTAACTAACAGAAAGCAGAGAGTTGGGATAAATGGGTCATTTTCCAGTTGGCAAAAGGTAACTAGTGGGGTGCCACAGGGATCGGTGCTCAGGCCTCAACTATTTACAATCTACATTAATGACTTGGATGAAGGGACCGAGTGTAATGTAGCCAAGTTTGCGGATGATACAAAGATGGGTGGGAAAGCAAGTTGTGCAGAGGACTCAAAGAACCTGCAAAGGGATATAGACAGGCTAAGTGAGTGGGCAAACATTTGGCAGATGGAGTACAATGTGGGAAAGTGCGAGGTTATACACTTTGGCAGGAAAAATAAAAAAGCTAATTATTATTTAAATGGAGAGAGATTACAAAATGCTACAGTTCAGAGGGACCTGGAGGTCCTTGTGCATGAAACACAAAAAGTTAGCATGCAGGTACTGCAAGTAATCAAAAAGGCAAATGGAATGTTGGCCTTTATTTCAAAGGGGTTGGAGTATAAAAGCAGGGAAGTCCTGCTACAACTGTACAGGGTATTGGTGAGACCACACCTTGAGTACTGCGTACAGTTTTGGTCTCCTTATTTAAGGAAGGATATACTTGCATTGGAAGCAGTTCAGAGACGATTCACTAGGTTAATTCCAGAGATGAGGGGATTGACTTACGAGGAAAGGTTAAGCAGGTTGGGCCTATACTCATTGGAATTTAGAAGAATAAGAGGTGATCTTATTGAAACATATAAGATACTGAGGGGGCTCGACAAGGTAGATGCAGAGAGGATGTTTCCCCTCGTGGGGAAATCTAGAACGCGGGGGCACAGCTTTAGAATAAAGGGTCGCCCTTTTAGAACTGAGATGAGGACGAACTTCTTCTCTCAAAGGGTCGTAAATCTGTGGAATTCTCTGCCCCAGAGAGCTGTGGAGGCTGGATCATTAAATACATTTAAGGTGGAGATAGAGAGATTTTTGCAAGATAAGGGAGTGAAGGGTTATGGGGAGCGGGCGGGGAAGTGGCTTTGAGCTCTAGATCAGCCATGATCTTATTGAATGGCGGAGCAGGCTCGAGGGGCCAAGTGGCCTATTCCTGCTCCTATTTCTTATGTTATTTTGTTTTTATGTTCTTATGATAGCAGGCAGAGCAGTGTTGCTCTCTGCCGTTAATCCGGGGATTCCCAGTGGCGGGTCAGTTTGCCTCTTGTGACGTGTGGCGCGGGCCGATCTGTGAGTGATGGTAAGCAACAGGATCATTCCCCGGGTTACAGGAGTCGCGCTCTGTTGCTGAGTGAACGCCATTCTATTCAGGATACGGCTCTGACAGCGCGGGTGTTCAGCTCTCATTTTATATAACACAGGGAGTGACTTTAATGGTTTGTAACTCGGCAGAGAGCAGGACCGAGCTCTGCAGGGCAGAGATTGGAGGTGTCTGTCCCTTTAATTTTCACTCATCAGCCTTATTTTACCATCTGTGATCCTGTTCCAGGCTCTAAAATCATTTATTTTCAGTTTCACGGAGGCCATTTAGTTTATGAAACCGGGACCAACAAGAACACGGAGGGCAGATTACTGCCAGCATCAGATCCCGGGGAATGTACTGAACCGGGTCATAATACAAGGGCTGGTCCGGGATATGAATAACACAAAAATAATAATAAATATGTATGTTTAATTGTGTAACTAATTTTTATACAGAAAAAATACTTGTTTTGTGTTACAGGAGGTATGTGAAATTTTTATAACACGGGTGGGGGGCCGCACTTTCATATTATGAGTATTATAATTTAGATGGGGGGTCCGTGATTACTAATCGATTTGAAAAGGGGTCCTTCAACCAAAAAAGTTTGAGAACCACTGCCCTGGAAAGTGACCCAGCTCTTTGCACCAGTTATTTCCTGGGATGAGAGGGTTGTCCTATGATGAGAGATTGTGTAGAATGGGCCTGTACTCTCTGGAGTTTAGAAGAATGAGAGGTGATCTCATTGAAAAATACAAGATTCTGAAGGGGATTGACAGGGTAGATGCTGAGAGGTTGTTTCCCCTGGTTGGAGAGTCTAGAACTAGGGGGCATCGTCTCAGGATAAGGGGTCGGCCATTTAAGTCCGAGATGAGGAGGAATTTCTTCACATCAGAGGGTTGTGAATCTTTGGAATTCTCTGCCCCAGAGGGCTGTGAATGCTGAGTCTTTGAGTATATTCAAGGCTGAGATAGATTGATTTTTGGACTCGAGGGGAATCAAGGGATATGGAGATCGGGCAGGAAAGTGGAGTTGAGGTCGATGATCAGCCATGATCCTATTGAATGGCGGAGCAGGCTCGAGGGGCCGTATGGCCTACTCCTGCTCTTACTTCTTATGTTCTTATTTCCCCTCCCCAATGTGCTTTAAAAATGTTAAGCCAATATGTGTGTTTACTTAATCGATGTTTAGTGAAAATGAAACTGAGTCAAAAATAACATTATACAAAATGTGTGTGATTCAATGTTGGGACCGCTACTGAGAAAACCTCGTCATCAGCAGTTGTTCATATTTCTGTTTAATTGCAGAGACTTTTCACTGAAACCTGCTTCTTGCTACAATACATCATTTGATGCAGCTTATGCCCAAGTACCAAAGTACAGTCAGAGAACCAATGTCATTTAGCATTGCTTTTTAGAGAAGTAGTAAAATAGAAATTGTAGAGGATAAGGTGTCGCACCAGTACAGTAGAAGGGCTCTTCAAAGAAGTGGGTTAAAATGCATCACCTAGGTAACTGAGAGGGAGCTATTTGTGTCAATTCCAGTCTGTCAGTGAATGGATGCAAAGTGGAAGCGTGTTTTATTTCCCCATCACACCTGACAGATATACATTCAAAAAAAGCTCCAAGATTCAATCTGGCAAACAAATATAACGGCCCCGCTATTTACGGGGACAGAGCAGGGGAGCGGTGTAGCATCTGGAAAACCCGGAGAGACGGATTTCACGGAGGTTCTGCTGAATTTAACGGCCGGACCTGATTTAAATTTTTGGGCTCTGTTTCCCGGCTGGCAGCCAGCCAGATTGAAAGGCTGGCTGGGTGTCGGGTGGGAAGGCCTGCGGCACCAGGCCGCAGCCGGGGAGCGGAGAGGAGGGATGAAGTGATCGGAGCAGGGGTGGGGTTGGAGGGGGGGGGGGGCGGGGAAAGACATCGGGGGGAGTCTGAATGGCGAGGGGGTTTGGCCCATCGCTGGGAGGTTTGCTTGGTGGGCCAGAGGGAAGCACACCTGTTCCCCCTGGCCCACAAGCCATGCTGTAGTGGCACTTAACTGTTGGATCTGGCTGTTCTCGCCTCCCTTTAGCTGTTGGGTTTCCCGAGGCCTGGGAAACCCGGTCCGCAGGTATTAAATCTGAAGCACAGCTAATATTTGAGGCAGGTAGCCTCATTAAAATATTTAAATTAGGGACACGCCTCCGGAGAACAGCTTAGTTGCCCTCCCCCGAACTCACCTCCATTAAAACTGGAAATGGGCTGGAGGCAGGTTGGGGTCAGATTTCTCCTTTTTGAAATTTTACTCCCCCACCCGCCCATTCTGGTGGGGTTAAAATCACCCCCCAATGAACAGCCCTTCACTGTATCTCTGGGGCTGTGTTCAGGCTTGAGAACCATGCCCTGTGCCCTTTAATAACTGGATATGGGATTGCCAGTCCTAGTCCTGTCTGCAATTAGGATGAATCAGACACTAGGGCTGGAATTTTCACAGGAAAGAACGGGCGGATTGGAGGCACGGGGGGAAGCGACAGTTGTAAAAATGTAAAACCTGACTCCAACCCCGCCCACTTTCACCTTTCACTCCGGCGGGATGGGGTTGCGGGGGGGGTGGGGTCGGGCTGCCAACCTGCTGCCAGGAGGTGGGTTGGCAATTTAAATATTGTAATGAGGCCTGAAGCCTCTACTTTAACCTGCTTTGCAGGTTTTACCAGAAGACCGCCAGATGCCATATTGGCTAGGGCAACTTTTAGCCATCCAGGACGCTCGCTGAAACATGTGTCAGGCTCCTTAAATACGCAAATTGGGGTCCTGAGCCGATTGTAGGACCCCGAATGCGAAATTCAAGTACAAATGGGCAGAACCTGGGCCACGCATGCTCTGCCTAGTTGTACCAGGCCCTGAATGACCTTACCAACTGTCCTTCGATTCTCATGGGACTTTATGCTAATTGCTGTGAATTATTTATTTCCCCCCTCGCCCCCAACAGCATAACTGGCACTAATGGGAGTTCCCCTATCTGATGTGTCTGGAAGAAAAGAGAGACCGATGGAGGGATACCAGACAGGTCAGACTCCAGGAGAGATGCTCTGCTTCCACTCGGTGATCCCCACCAACACATACCTGCAGCAGAGGTGCAGCTGCCTCCTTTGGGAAAGAATTAATGCTGATGGTGCAAAGGAAGCCGGGGCAGAGGCGTCCCAGTGGCACAATTAAGATATGTGAAAGGTTGACTAACTGAAATAAAAGGTGCGTCCTTAAAAGCACCGCAATAAAGTATGTCATGCTTTCGGTGGTACTGCAGAAAGTAGGCAGGTCAGCGTGATTTAAAAAAAAAGAGTTGTTTGATTGGCCTCACTTGTTAAGATACCACTAACTATTTCTGCAGGCCCTGGAACATCTACTTGGCAATGGCTGAGGCCGGAATTTTGCCGGGGCTCAGGGGGCGGGTTTGGAGGCGGGACATCCGGCAAGATTGCAAAGATTAACAGCGGGTCGGAAACCCGCTGTCAAGCCACCTCCAAACAATCTTCCCAGGTGTCGGGTCCCCGATTTGCGCATGGACCCGACACCTAGAGGCGGGAAGAAGATTATAGGCACTTAACTGCTTGTTAACAGGTTGTTAACAGGCAGTTAAGAGGCATTTTGCAATTTTGACAGGTCTACTGTGGGCTTTCCAACGTCCGGCCACCACGCCAGGTAAGTGTGGCGTGCTGTGGGTCTACTGTAATGTTTCTGCATTGATGACAGCTGCAGACATGGTGTGAAGGATCCAGTGGTGCACTGGTGAGTTTCAGAGGTAAGAAAATGTTGGGGAAATCATTTTTAATGCATTTACACTTTTCTGTAGGTGACAAGTTTTGAATTGTTTGTGTAGTCCCACCTCATTGGGAGAACCTCTCTCACCAGTGACAGATCGGCTTCTGTAACCTCACCTGCAGCTGCCATCTGTTCTAGCCTAAGGAGGGAGTCACTGGAGAGTCTGGGTGCAAGGCCTCACCTTTGTACAGTGATTGTCAGTGTTTGCAGCACCTCAGTGCTGTCAAATACTGAAAAATCAACTGTCAAAAAAAATTGTGCGTGGCCCCTTTAAGAAAACCAGCAGATGACGTGCCATCAACTGACGTCATCTGACACCGGCTTCCTCCTAATTGGCCGGCAAGCCCACAGGGCGGGCTTAACAAGGCCAATTGACGCAAAATCGCGTCTGTGCGTCTGATGTCATTGGGGGCGGGACTGGAACCCGGAAGGCAGCTGTCCCGTCCCCAAGCCGCATCGATTAAATCGCGGCCTGAGTAACTGCCTTCTTGGGTGCGGATCATAGAATTACACAGAATTTACAGCACAGGAACAGGCCATTTGGTGCAACAGGCCAGTGTTTACGCTCTACATGAGCCTCCTCTTATCCTACTTCATGTCACCCTATCAGCGTGTCAGCAGAGAGACAGATGCAGTGCTGTGTCATTTGCTGCAAGGACACTTAAGCTACCATGCAGCAAAGGGCACTCGCATACACTGTCCAAACTTGGCTTCACCACCTTCACCAGGCGTGCTGCAATTAATGGAAATATGGGGCTGGATTTTGTGAATGGAGACGAGTTGGAGGCGGGACTGCTGCTTGTTGTGTCAATGTCCCGCCTCCATCCTAGCCTGACCAACCAGAGGGATTTTCCCCTGATTGAGCTGGTTAAGCCCGCCCTGCGGGCTCAGCAGCCCAATTAGGGAGGGAGTCACTGACAGAGCACGTCAACGTCAGACGTGCTATCTGTCAAGACTTCTTGAAAGAAGAAATGTCAGCGTTTGACAGCTCTGTGAAGCTGTCAAACATTGACATTCTCTTTCGTTTGATGAGCCCTTGTGTTCAGGACTCATCAAACCTTTCAACTTTGTTGATTTCACATGGCTGTTGATTCGGAGATTCCAACAGCCAGTCTGTGAAATTGACAAGGAGGATGTCGGGCTCTCCTGTCCAGCGCGGCTGAAGGCTGTAGGAAGAAAACAAGGTAAGTGAACATTTTTTTAAACTTATCACTCACCTTGCATAATTACCACTCCACACTTGCATCCATCACTCACCTCTACATCTTACTTCCAGGTGCCTCCGACCGCCGCAGACCTCCTTCACGTCTCCTCCAACCCGGCGGGGTTCTCCGAGGTCGGGAAGCCTTCACCCTGTGAAGGTAAAATGGGACTAATCCTTTTTTCTGCCTGTTAACTACCTGTTAACAGGCAGTTAAAAGGATTTAATGCCTTTCCCGCCTCCAGGAGGCAGGACCCGAAGCAGCACATCTTCCCGCCTCCTGGCAAAAGGGCACGGAGGCGGGTTTACCATCCGCCCCCACTTTCTCCGAATTTACCGGCTGTCCCGCCTCCATGTCCGCCTCCTCAGGGCTTGGAAAATCCAGCCCATGGAGTGCAACAGCAGGCAACCCTCCTTACTACCACCTCATGAAGCACCACCACCACCTCAGCAGCCATCAAACAAGGGATTGGATGTTGGCTGTTCTGTTACTTGTCTGCAGACTCATGGAGAGAGAAATTTGACTCGCATCCAAAATGGGCAGGAGGTCAGCAAAGCGACTGCTTTAGGCCTCATTTAAATGTTGACGATGAGTTGTGAGTAGGCACTCTGCAGCAACTTGCTGGTTGGAGAAGGCGGGAAATCAGATGCCTCTCTCACGGAGCCATCCAGCAGATCGGATCTAGGGTGAGGGACATCCTGGGATGGGGGGGCTTCAAACGCCTGCTTCCCCATGGCCGACAAAAATAACAACTGAAAATTTCTTGGACCTTTTTTTAATAATAGCCTGCAGCAGTCCCTTTAAGGACAGTTGGTAAGACCATTCAGGGCCTGGTACAACTGGGCAGAGCATGCGTGGCCCAAGCTCTACCCATTTGTACTTGAATTTCGCATTCGGGGTCCTACAATTGGCGCAGGACCCCAATTTGCGTATTTAAGGAGCCTGGCACATGTTTCAGCGAGCGTCCTGGATGGCTAAAAGTTGCCTGAGCCAATATGGTATCTGGCGGTCTTCCGGTCCAGATCAGGCATGACAAATTTGGAGGCCTAATGCCCATTTTACAGGCGCAAAACGGGTGGCCATAAGTTAAATTTCTCCCCTATGCCTGCACATTGGGTTTCCTTTCTTTTCATTTCTGCCTGTATCTTCCTAGTCCCCTACACCTTCCTTCAGAGAAGGCCTGAGATTCTCCACAACTTTTTAGAATTTTTGTCTCCAATTATGGCACTCCCTTCAATTGTTCCCATTCTTTTTAAATTGACTCGGAACTGATGAGAAGCTATCTGGAGACCTGGGGGTAAAAATTCAGTTGGTTGCGCCTCCCGTTAGCGCCTTAAGAGGGCGCTAATGGGGCGCAAAGCCGCTAACGCCCGGGCGCAGCGATGTTTGCGCCGCTCAGGAACTTAACTTGACATTGTGCGGCGGCGCTAAAACTTACCGCTGCGACCACCTGCGCGCGCAGATTGTGACATCATTCCATGGTGCAACGCCCTTGTGGCGCCCCGGAGCGGAAATTGAGTGGCGCCCCCTGCCTTACCGCCTGGCGCTTCCAACGACCAGAAGACTGGAACGCTATCAATCGCTGTGGGGCTGGGGGGGGGCGCTATTTAAAGGGGGCCTCTTCCTGTCTTTTATTGTTGGTGGCATTTTTGAACTACGCATTCTGAGAGAGAGAGGGAGAGACTTCTGGAGAGATTCAACGTTGTGTGAAGGAGTTTTGGGTACTGAGCAGCACTTTGCAGGTTCATTTTGATTTGCCATTCCTTGTATCGATTTAGCAGAGACTGTGGGAGCTGCACTCTGAGCTCTTTGCCTGGTACTCTCCATTGTTCTTTCCAGCACATTTGATGTGCAAGTCTCTCCAGGCTGAGATTCAAGGCTGCAATGAACAGGATGTGGATGGAAAGCAAGATTAACCATCCCCTTTAAGAACTGGCCCGTGCCATTGTGTGTGTGTTCCATTGCTGACTGACATTACATGAGCTTCGCCAGTGCTCTGAGTTAGCGCCTCACTCCTTGGCCTTTGCGCCTTAAGACAGGTGTGCAGCGCCTGATTTAGCACTCCACTCACTTCCCGGGGCGGTAAAAGTGAAATTTCCAGTCAGTGCCGATAATTAGCGCCAGGCGCTAATATTTGCGTCCAGACGATATTTGTGCCCCAAATGGGGCGCGACCTAATTTTTACCCCCTGGAGTTTCCGCTAGGTTGCACTGTTTTTTTTCAGCGCAATTCGCCCGAAACCGGCCGAATCCGTGCAAAAGACCAAGGAATGTTAAACGCAAATTACGTCCAGCACAAATCGAGTTTCCGTGATCTTTTGCGCTAGTTTAAAAAACATTGCGCTCGAGGCAGGCCCCGCCCACAAAACTGGCCATGCCCCCCCGAGCAAATTAATCACCATTGCGTGTTTCCGCTAATTCCCGCCCGTTTGTGGGACTCTGAGGAGGCTCTGAAAATTAAGCTTTTTCTTTTAAGCACAAGGACACTAATGGGCACATTTTAAAAGCTTTTGGAGATTTTTTTAATTTACTAAGAAACTGACTACTGTGCACCAATGTAACTAGAAAATGGTTCTGTACAGTTTTTTTTAAGTCATTTTCATTTATTTAAAATTAGGTTACTCACAGGTGGTCGACTAAACACTGATTAAAAATGCTTATTTTTGTGATAACCCCATTTTCAGCTCTATTGATCAAACTGCACCAGTTTACCATTCTTAAATATATCATGGAATATTTTTTCACTGCAAACATTTTTTTTTATTACATTCTAAAATGCTCCCCGATTGCGCTGGTGGAACATTCTGGGCTGGATTTTCCAAGCTCCGAGGAGGCGGGCATGGAGGCGGGACAGCCCGTAAAATCGGAGAAAGTGGGAGCGGATGGCAAACCCACCCCCATCCCGCCTCCGTGCCCACTTGCCAGGAGGCGGGAAGATGTGCACAAAATCCAGCCCCTTGCGTTCGGCGATATGGAAATTAGTTTGAGCCGAAACTTGAGCAAAAAAAACAATTCTTAAAACTAGCCCAATTTTGGATGCAATTTGCGCCCAGATCGCCGGTTGTGCCCAAAGCAGAAACTCTTGGTCCTTGTCTTCATTTGGAGGGGTGCAAAACCAACTTCAGTGACCCGTAGCTTCTGTAACATGTTGTATCCCTTCCAGTAATTTAAGCCATTCACTGTCCATGAACAGAAGCATTTATTTGAGTCATGTTTGATTCAAGGGTCCAAGGCTTGGTCTGGAGAGAGTGGGTGAAAGGTTGCAAGGACTCCTGTTGGGCAAATGCATTGCCAATAGTTCTAGCTTTACTCTGGAACAACCCAGCAGCCCTGTTTGAGATAATGTGGGCTAGAAATGATTGCTGGTGAGATTAGCGGATTAACGCTTATCTCTTATGAACATATGATATTAATCTATCACAAATTTAATGAAGGTTTTAATCCATTTATGAAAGTATTTCCAGTGCCTGCCTGTGAAATAATTTTTTTCTGGCTATGATCTATCATCATAGCACTGTCATTCTTGCAGTATGTCTCAGGTTTATATCCTTAGCAACTAAATATACAATCCTATAGGCAGGATATTTTATACAGAGCTAAGATCTGAGCATAAAATTTGTCCTATCCACAAAATGCTTTTTAGAGTGGTCCGAAAAGACTCTTTGCTAAATTATCTCTGTCTCTGCGTCATTACATCTATTGTAATGTTGGATTACAGCCCTAATACCTCATCCATATCAAAGCCATTCAGTGAAATGAATGGTTTGTAGATCTCAAAAATGAGGTAGAAAAAGCATTTAATTAGGAGTCATCAAAATTAAACCTTAAATCATTGATCTGTCTATATCTCTGCATCATTTCATAATACCATATTTGGATGGATTGTAACAAAAGAAGCAGCTCCTCGTGCCTGATAAACCCTCCACCTATTGTACTCGGCCTGATAAACCCTCCACCTATTGTACAAGGCCTGATAAACCATCCACATATTGTACCAGGCCTGATAAACTGTCCACATATTGTACAAGGCCTGATAAACTGTCCACATATTGTACAGGCCTGATAAACCCTCCATCTATTGTACAAGGCCTGATAAACCGTCCACATATTGTACTAGGCCTGATAAACCGTCCACATATTGTACAAGGCCTGATAAACCCTCCATCTATTGTACAAGGCCTGATAAACCCTCCACATATTGTACAAGGCCTGATAAACCCTCCATCTATTGTACAAGGCCTGATAAACCCTCCACATATTGTACAAGGCCTGATAAACTGTCCACATATTGTACAAGGCCTGATAAACTGTCCACATATTGTACAAGGCCTGATAAACCCTCCATCTATTGTACAAGGCCTGATAAACTGTCCACATATTGTACCAGGCCTGATAAATCGTCCACATATTGTACAAGGCCTAATAAAACCTCCACATATTGTACCAGGCCTGATAAATCGTCCACATATTGTACAAGGCCTAATAAAATCTCCACATATTGTAAAAGGCCTGATAAACCGTCCACATATTGTACCAGGCCTGATAAACCCTCCACATATTGTACCAGGCCTGATAAACCCTCCACATATTGTACCAGGCCTGATAAACCCTCCACTTATTGTACCAGGCCTGATAAACCCTCCACATATTGTACCAGGCCTGATAAACCCTCCACATATTGTACCAGGCCTGATAAACCCTCCACATATTGTACCAGGCCTGATAAACCCTCCACATATTGTACCAGGCCTGATAAACCCTCCACATATTATACCAGGCCTGATAAACCCTCCACATATTGTACCAGGCCTGATAAACCCTCACATATTGTACCAGGCCTGATAAAACCTCCACATATTGTACCAGGCCTGATAAAACCTCCACATATTGTACCAGGCCTGATAAAACCTCCACATATTGTGCCGAGCCTGATAAGCCTGTCACGTAGTTATATCCTCCATGTACTGCACCAGGTTTGTTGTGCTGGGCTCGATAAGCCCTGTACATACTGTGCCGAGCCTGATTAACCCTCCACATGTTCTGCTTGGCTTGACAAATCTCTCTTTGTATTATACTTGGCCTGATGAACCCCTCCTTATGTTAATCTAATCTAGTTACCTCTTCAGGCCCTGAAAAGCACTCTTCACAAACATCTCTTTCATAGTATAAACATCACAAACCTCCGCAACACTGTCTCAGTGATACCATTTAATTTGCTGATACTTATGTAAAAATGAAATGTAATCAACTGGGAAGCATTTGAAATACCTCAAAATAAATCATGTTTATGGAGATATTCCTGTGGAACACCGAAGCCATTATTTTCAGTCCCCGCCACAAACTTCGTTCCCTAGCCACTGATTCTATCCCTGTCCCCAACATCTGTCTGAGGTTGAACCACACTGTTTTCAACCTTGGTGTCAAATTTGACCCTGAAATGAGCTTCCAACCACATATCCGCGGCATAACTAAGACCGCATATTTCTACCACCGTAACATCGCCCGTCTCTGCCCTTGCCTCAGCTCATTCGCTGCTGAAACCCACATCCATGCCTTTGTTACCTCCAGACTTGACTATTCCAACGCACTCCTGGCTGGCCTCCCACATTCTACCCTACGTAAACTTGAGGTCATCCAAAACTCAACTGCCCATGTCCTAACTCGCACCAAGTCCCGTTCACCCATCACCCCTGTGCTCGCTGACCTACATTGGCTCCCAGTTAAGCAACGCCTCGATTTCAAAATTCTTATCCTTGTTTTCAAATCCTTGTTTTCAAATCCCTCCATGGCCTCGCCCCTCCCTATCTCTGTAATCTCCTTCAGCCCCACAGCTCCCCCCGAGATATCTGCGCTCCTTCAACTCTGCCCTCTTGAGCATCCCTGATTATAATCGCTCCACCATTGGTGGCCGTGCCTTCTGTTGCCTCGGCCCTAAGCTCTGGAATTCCCTCCCGAAACCTCTCCACCTCCCTCCCTCTCTCTCCTTCTTTAAGAAGCTCCTTAAAACCTACCTCTTTGACCAAGCTTTTAGGTCATCTGCCCTAATTTTTCCTTATGTGGCTCGATGTCAAATTTTTTGTCTTATAATACTCCTGTGAAGCGCCTTGGGACGATTTACTATGTTGAAGGTGCTATATAAATACAAGTTGTTGTTGTTGTTGTTGTGGAAAGCAAAACAAATCCCTTTAGCAAGCTCTTCTTAATAAAACCTAACTGTGTGAAAAATGAGCAAGTATTTCTTCTAAATCAACGTAGCCATTAATAGCGTGCCTATTAACTGGTGTATAGTATATCCATCTTAATGCAGTTAAAAATAAGCAATTAATTGATGTTCACAGTAGACTTTGCTTATTTATGTATAGTAGGTTAGATTCACTATTTATCCAACTTCTTCCAAAAGGCACTGATTATGTCATAATTTGAGTTTATCTGCTGTGAGCAAATATACCACCGACATAATCTTTTCTTACAGTCTGAATGATTACATCAAATGAAATTATCTGACCAGACATGCTTCCTTATTTGATTAAAGTATTTTCCTGCAGCTGATCAGTTGATTATTTGATCATTTGAATTATTTGCGAGGTTTAGTCTTAGTTTGTCATAATATTAACCCTTCGAAGAATATAGCAACTTTTCTGCACCAACATGAAAATTAATACTTTCATTCAGAGCACAGTACGAATGACACTATGGCTAGAAATGCTCTGTGGCTCCCAGTATTTCCCTAAGAGAAATGTAATACGCTGCCTGACATTGCTCTAATTCAGCATTAAAAATTACATAACATCATTTCTTGCAGATTATATAAAGCAACGTGTATTTTGATGTTACAAAGGTCGTTTGATACTTTGAGGGTTCACCGAGATTATTGTTGTTGAATACGGGAAGGGGTTTTTTTGCCAGCAGTTAAGCCAGAAGCCAAGAAACAGCCAAATGAGCCAACATCAAAATCCATGAGAGATGAGTCAGACACTGATGTTAGGTACATGAACTGACAACCACATCAAAAGAAGTGACTAACAGTTTCAACTGAGATTCAACTTTGTAGTTGCAGAAACAGAGAATTATTACCTGCATATCAACTGCATTTATTCTTGTAACCTGCAGAAAGCAAATAAGCAAAAGTGAAAAGAGCAGGGTTCAGGCTAACAAGGTGTTTGTATTTTAGAATAACTTAAGTGTCAGATAACCAACAAATACTAATGGAATTAATCTTCGTAAAGTCTTCCCTACTTTTTCAGAAATAATGATCAGTAACATCTTTGTACAGGTGAGGTGCAAAATTGAGTAGAACCATTCTGCTCAGAAAAGTTTAATTAATCTATTTGGATAAAGAAAAGAATTGCACATATCTAGCATCTTATCACTTCCTGAGGATGTTACAAAGTTCTTTACAACCAGTGGATTACTTTTGAAACATAGTCACTTATTATGTAGGTAACCATGGCAGCAAGCTTGCATACATCATGATGCCCCAAACATCATATGAAAGAAGGGCTGCATAATCTGTTTTTGTTATGGTGTTGGTTAAGTGAGGAATGTAGGCCAGGACATCAGGAGCACTCCCTTCTCCTCTTTGAATAGTGCCATGAGATCTTCCAAATCTACCTCCGTAGATAGGGGGTGATTTTGCCAATGGGGGCGCGTTGGAGGCGGGACTGCTGCTCGTCGGGTTTTAGTCCCGCCTCCATCGACTTGTGGCCAACCCACGCTATTTTCCCTTGATTGATCTTGTTAAGCCCACCCAGTGGGCTTAGCAGGCCAATTAAGGGGAAGCCGGTTACAGAGAACATCAGCGTATGACGTTTCATCTGTCAAAAATTTTTGACAGATGAATTGTCATCGTTTGACAGCTCTGTGAAGCTGTCAAACACTGACATTCAATGTTGTTTGATGAGTCCTTGTATTCAAGACTCATCAAACCTATCTGCTGAGCAGAAATCAGATGACTTGCATCGGAGAATGCAGCAGCCATCGGTCATCTCTGCCGGTGAGATACGAGACTCTCCGCATCCCCAACTGTTGAAGCCTGCAGGAAGAAACAAAGGTAAGTAAACATTTTCTATCACTTTCCACTCACCTCGCATACTCACCTCTCCACACTTGCACCCATCACTTACCTCCACAACGCACTTTTGCACCCCTCCCACCCCCGCAGACCCACTGTTCGCCTCGGTGACCCTGGCGGGGTTTCCCGACGTCGGGAAGCCCGCGCCTCTGTTGGAAAAATGGGGATAATCCTCTTAACTGCCTGTTAACTACCTGTTAACAGGCAGTTAAGTGGCTGTAATCCTCTTCCCGCCTCCAGGAGACGGGACCCGGCGCGGGTCGGCTACCCGCCTCCTGGGAAGATGGCACGGAGGCGAGTTGGGGGGGTGATGGGCACCCGCCCCCAGATTCTGCCATTTTCCTGGCAGTCCTGCCTCCAAACCCGCCTCCCCAGGGCTGGCAAGATCGCGCCTGTAGACTCCGTTTAACGTCTCATTCAAAAGACAGCACCTCTAATAATGCAGCACTTACCGAGTACTGAACTGAAATATCAGAAATGTGCTCAAGTCCTGGAGTAGAGCTGGAACCCACAACTTTCTAACTCAGAGAGAATGTCACCAACTGAACTAAAGTGATACTTATAAAAGCCATGCTGTTCATGAAAATGCTGTTAAACTGCTAGGAACTCATTAACTGATCAGACACACAGGGCTGGATTTTGTCTTGGGGTCGGGTTGGGGTCGGGTTACCTGCATTTCGTGTTGCCCCCCCGACTCCAGATTAATGTGGATGAATGATGCAATTTTTACTTAATTGGGCAATTGAGTTCCAGCATGTGGGAACCCATGACCCAATTAGTGGTTTCAGTCTGAAAGTCGCCTCTGATGATGTCATCATTGCAGGTCAGAGACTGACTGCCTCATCTCAGAGACTGCCTGGCCTTTGCTGTGAGAGGACCTGGATGCAAAATGAGCAGCATCTCAGAGAGAGAGAGAGAGAGAGAAAGAGAATTTTTTTTGCAACCAAGTCCTCCCAGGCAGTCTCTGAAGACATTCAATGCAGCAGCATCAGAGGCGACTTTCAGACCTAATACTACTACTACCTTCATCACAATACTACTACTACCTTCATCACATCTCCATTGTAATAGTGGACCTGCAGCTGATAGTCAGCTATCCACTTGTGCTCCCGCCAGGTTTCACTGGCGTGTTTCACATCAGGTGTATTCACGTTGGAAAAGGGTAAACTAGCTAAAACGTTTCAAAATGGCATTACAGAGCCAATTTAAGACTTGTTAAGGGCTTTAATGGCCTCTCCCGCCTCTTGGAGGCGGGACGGAGTCGGGAATCCCGCGACCGATTTTGTCAAAATTGCATGGAGTCGGGATGGGGTCGGGACCCCCGAATCTGCAACTTTAACCCCCCACACACCTCCAAACCCGACTCCACGGGTCATTGAAAATCCAGCCCACAATCTCCGTGAAGTGCCAGTTCATTGAACTTCATGTGAACATTTCTTTTAAATATGTACAGTTGAATTGTTTGACTAAAACTCAGTCGTTTTTACATTAGTTTTTTTAAGCAAAAGTTCTCTAAGTGGAACTTCAGCATATTTTACAGATAAGGTTCTAATGCCATTCATACAACATATCAGCATGAAACACCTGCAGTATCAATGACGCAGGCCAATAGAAAATGCATGCTAATTTTTCTACAGATGCAGAAGAAATTGATTATTTTTCCTGGAATTCTTCCAATTTTGAACCTTGTTTAAGAGATTTTACTTTTCAATTAAATTTTGCTGCCAGTTGTAAATTGTACTTTTAAGATAGATGCTGCCACATTAAAATGACAATTAGCCCCACTGGCACCAACATACTCAATAAAATGGCTGCCATGTCATTCAAAATGACCATCTGTCCTGCTGTTCTAATCAGACCTGTACTGTCTGCTGATGCTAGCCAATTATTTGGACCCATCTGTCAACTAGCTTGTTGTTCACCAATGAGAATTCAAATAAGTACATATGCATGTCAGGATTGAATTAGCAGAAAGCAAATCTGTCAATTGCCTCCAAAAAGTATAAATGCTTAACAAGAGTCCTAATGTGCAAAGTATTAAATCCTTGTATTTATGGGTTTCATGTTGATGTAAGGATGGATACATCTTGTAGATTTAATGAAAATTACCAGTTTTTTTGTATATTTTCGCGAGCTTTTGCCAACAGCAGCAGCAATAATTTACTTGGCTCTGAATGAGTTTAAATTGCACTCAATAATCCCAATTTCTTCCCTTATTCTGCACGTGTGTTTATCCTCATTAACTGAGACACTTTGTGATTGCCAATTTCTAGTGCATTCTATTTGGACCTCTCAGGTAACACCCATCGGGCCCAATTTAAAATGCTTGGTTATAGTACAAAGCTGTGTTCGTAACATGTAATGTTAGGGTTGGCAACTCTGATTGGACGTATTCCTGGAAGTTTCATCACATGACTTCCTGCCTACAACCGCCCCGCCCCCACGCTCCCACCATTGGTCGCCCAGCACGTCCACCCTCACGGCACACTGCCTTCCCACATCGATTGGAAAGCGAACAGACTCTTGTTACCCAATTGGATGATTCTTGACTCAGATAGCTTTTTTTCCCCCTCCATCTCCAATACTTTTAGAACTAATAAGCAAAGTGTTCAAAGAAAATGGAAAAAAAACCACATGCTTGTTCTCCCTGGTTGCTCACAGCAGTGTCCTGGAGATTAATCTCAATTCCTGGAGACTCCAGGCGAGGGGCAGATGTGCGGTTAAACTCAAATATCCAAAGGTTGCTATCTGAGTTGCGCCGCTCCGCCGTTAGCTTTGCAAAATCAGCATCTCGCTGTCTGCCTCATCATTAAAATGCATTGAATGGCGTGAAGTTGCTGTAATTGCACGGTAGATACGAACTAAAGTCGCCGCAAAAGGTTAAGCCTTGTCCATTCCAGTCTAAGTACCCTTTTAACGACATGATAAGTGTTAATTACTGCCAAACAACCTCGCTGGCACTGAAAATTAACAATTGCAAATGTGGAGTCTCATTCCTTCAGGTTTTAATTGTTGGAGATTTTAAAAATGTAAAATTTTACATTTACATTTTTTTTTCAACTTTTCCTTTCTGTCTCTTTTTTTTCCTCTCTTAATCCAATCTTTCTTTCCCTACTTTTATTTCTCTTTCTGTACCTGATTTGACATTGAATTCGCCCACTCTTGTCCTTGTGTTGTTAATTTCACAATCCTTCAATCTGGTTGGTTCAGGAGATACACAGTTGCTTGCCCTGTTCACTCAGGTCCCAGATGCCCGGCTTCCCTCGCTGTGACGTAGCTCTCACTTTCAGCAACTTGACACACATACCATTTAAAAACCTAAGCAGGCAAGGGCAAGTCTAACTAACGGCTGACGCCATTAGATGCCCTGCCACAGCAAATTATGGCCCAATGTACTTTCCCAACATCCACACGGGTGCATTTCCAACAGCAATTGCTGGGCCACTATCAGAGCCAGTGGGGCTGGCTAATTCTTCCCCTCCCCAGTCTGGGGAAACTGAAGCCAACTAGAAATTCCTCAGCTCTTCCTTTCCATTCTAGCTGAGATTAGCTAAATCAGCACAATCTGGGGAACAAATCTGGACCTTTTTATGGCCCAGATGCCTTAAGGCCATGTTACGTGGTGCATTTATTCACAACCATGAGGGAAGAGGTGCCACAAACATCTTATATTGTCATATTTGTTACAAATGAGTTTGTACAATTTACAGCATGGATTTGGTGAGAAAACAAGGTCACGGTATCTCCAAATTACCATTTTAGTTTTTATTCCATTGGAAACATGAATAGTTCTGGTCTCCGGTGGGACCAAGCGACAATTATCATATTTGACTTATTTTAAACAAAAAAGCCCATTAAGCAGCAGTTAATATATTTAAATAAAGCAGCACAAAAAATATTTAAAAAAACTATTTATCACTTCAGTGAAAAGGAGAAATCACATTATGCTAATGCTAATAGCTAATATAAAATTGATCTCAGCATGATTCATGTTGACTGCACTTCCTATTATTTAAGCTGTGGCCATTACTGGACTTTTTAAAGCAATTCCCTCAAACTCGGCAGGCAATAAAATCGTGGAATAATAAATTTTGTCTTAATAACACATGCTTTAAAATGAAATGTTGCAGAAGCCCAAAGTAAATTTACAAATAATCTGCTTTGTGGAGTTCAGCAAAAACATAGAATAAAATATCACAATTGAGCAGCATCCACTAAATATACAAATTTTGCCATCACAATAGTTGACTTATGAGAATATTCAAACTGATTTGTGTTTTCGGATGATGTCGCCAAGGGGCAACATGTAGATGAGAAATAGGAGGGGGCCAAGGATAGATCCTTGGGGGACAGCAGAGGTAACGATGCGGGAGCGGGAAGAAAAGCCGTTGCAGGTGATTCTCTGGCTATGATTAGATAGATAAGAATGGAACCAGGCCCATCCAGTCTGACGACGGTGGAGAGGCGTTGGAGAAGGATGGAGTGGTCAACCGTGTCAAAGGCTGCAGACAAGTCAAGAAGGACGAGGAGGGATAGTTTACCTTTGTCACAGTCACAAAGATGTCATTCGTGGCTTTGATGAGAGCCGTTTCGGTACTGTGGCAAGGGCGGAAACCTGATTGGAGGGATTCAAACATGGAGTTGCGGGAAAGATGGGCATGGATTTGGGAGGCAACAACACGTTCAAGGACTTTGTAGAGGAAAGGGAGGTTGGAGATGAGGCGGTAGTTTGCAACGACGGAGGGATCAAGGATTGTTTTTTTGAGGAGAGGGGTGATGACGGCAGATTTGAGGGAGAGGGGGACAGTACCTGAGGAGAGAGAACCGTTAACAATGTCAGCTAACATGGGAGCCAGAAAAGGAAGTTGGGTGGTCAGGCAGTTTGGTGGGAATAGGGTCGAGGGAGCAGGAAGTGGGTCTCATGGACAAGATGAGCATGGAGAGGACATGAGGGAGATCCGAGAGAAACTGGAGAAAGATGTGAGTTCAGGGCTAGGGCAGGGGGTTGCCTAAGAGGAAGTTTGGCACGGTGGGCTAGAGGAAGGAAGGGAAGTGGCAGAGGCAGCTGAACGGATGGTCTCAATCTTAGAGACAAAGAAGTCCATGAGCTCCTCATACTTGTTGTCGGAGGTGAGGGTGGAGGAGACTGGGGAGAGGGGTTTAAGAAGATGGTTAGCAGTAGAGATAGGAGCCGGGGTTTATATTTGCATTCCAGAATGATTCTGGATTAGTGAGCAATTTTGGCAGACAAGAACAGGATCCTATAATGCTGTATGTGGTCCTGCCAGATCTAGCGGTAAATGGCTTAACCTGTTGTCCGCCATATCCATTCGAGTCTGCGTCCCTTGGACTTAAGGGAGCGAAGATGAGGGCCGTACCAGGGGGAATGGCCAGGGTGAGAGAGAATGATTGTTTTAATAGGGACTAGGGCATCAAAGGTGGTGGTGAGGGTGTGGTTGAGCAGATCGGTAGCTGCAGAAATATCATGGTGAATGGAGGGCCAAAGGCTGGACAGTTGGGATTTCATAAGTGCAGTTGTAAGAGAGTTGGGAGAGAGTTTTTTCAGGGGCAGACACAGCAGGAAGTAGGGTTGGGGGGGGGGTGGGTGGGTGGAAGGGGGGATGTGGGTGGAGAGCGATACGAGGAAGTGGTCAGAGATGGCCTTATCTGCGATTGGCACGATGGGAGTAGCGAGGCCACGAGAGATGGAAAGGTTGAGGGGCTGAGCCAAAGCCTGTGCAGATTGGGCACAGGCTGCCCCACTGCTCAATTGGAATGCCTTGCACCAGAAAAACGGGCGCAACGCATACCAATTTCTACCCCTATGAGTTCAAATCCTACCAAACCAAGTTGTGAAATTGAATTCAATAAACCTCTTAAAGCAGCTGAACCTGAACCCCTTTCCTTCCTTCAGGGACAGTCCCATTTGGGCACCTAGAAACATGTATACTTTGACTTCAGCATATTTCCCATTTCTTCCTTTTGCTATGTACTGTCTATGTAATTCTTGACTTGGTGAAGTACTGTTTTTGATCCTTTATGATTTATTGTAGGAAGAATTACCTCAAAATATTTTTTTTGTAAATGTTCTGTTGTTTTTCCCTGAAGCATAGAAAACAAATAACCTAATTAGTCTTTTATTGGCCAATGTTCAATCAATCGTACAATTAAAATGTCGCACTTGGTGTGTGCAGCCTATGAAGCAGAAGACAAATTTATGGTAATTTGGCAAGAAGCCATTAGACAAAAAAATGCCTGAATCACTTGCTGCTACAAATTAGCTGATTTGTGTCAGGTTGTTTTGCTTTTTGGTTGGACCCCTTGTGGGTTTGGCATAGGACGCTCTGACCCACAGCAAGCGACAAATTTCAGAAGACCCTTTCCTTGGCCTGATGCTGCTCCAGCGTCTCAGGAGAAAGATTAGCCACAATGCAGAAATATCACATCAGCAGCTAGCAGTAGCATAGCTACCTGTAGAACAATATGAATCAAATTGCATGGAAAATCGTTCACAACTGTGGCATTCCACTCAGTCTTTTGTTTAACATTGTATTTTAATAAACAACACATTGACACCAGCCAATTGTGGGACGAAAAATAAAATGGTTAAGACTAATTATAGAATAACTGCAAGCATACACATATCCTAATTGCTGATATATAAATAATCAGACTATGACCTTCATGGAAAACTCATTCTTTTTTTTAAATATAAGAACAAAATTCTCATTATATCAAGCTTTGACTTTTCTGTTGATAAACACAGTTATTTCCTCATCAGGCTTCCTAGCCCTGCGCATTCTAATAACCTGAGAGAATGCCAGCAGTGCAGAGTCACATTCTGCTGCTGCAGATGGCTAAAGCTTGTTTCCATGGGAACAGTCTTAGGACGTGCAGATAGCAACAGTAGCAAACTCCTTAATGCATGTTGTTCTTTCTCACACCTTGCTGGGCAACGTGACAAGAAACTCAAACAATTGTTAAATATATCTGTGTCAAGAAGTATATCAGATTAGACTGAAGTTTATAAAGATAAAATGAGCATTGATAAGAATGCCAGCTATTATTTTATTTCACATAGATCACAAGTCACAGATTACCTATCATATATTGAAACGCTTAAATGATTTTTTTTTTAAATCACCAGTGCAGCATGACTCAAATGTACAAAAGAAATACTTACTCGAACTATTCAAATGACCATTGCTTTCTTCAGAAAAATTAGCTCTTTATTACTTGAATAATACCTGCACTGTCAAAGGGATGAAAAATTGACTATTTTACAGTAGAAACGGAATAAGGGAAGTTTGTATGGCTTAGTTTGGGAGTTAGGTCCATCGATTTTCAGTGGAAACATTAATTTTGATGAGTGCATCTTTTCTGGGGTTACCCCTGCCCCCACACCCCCCACCGGTTTTGCTTTCCTATAGGTGCTGACTCCTTTCGAAGGTAAGAGCTCATGGGTACCAGATGCTCTCCAGTACCTCAGCCAAGTAACCATTATTCCTGACAATGGGCTTCTGATGTAAGGTCATCGACCTGAAACGTTAACTCTCTTTCTCTCTCCACAGATGCTGCCTGACCTGCTGAGTGTTTCCAGCATTTTCTGTTTTTATTTCAGCTTTTTTTCTTAAAGGTTAAATCTTGTTCCATGTAAAATTATCTCCTGCACTTAATATTCAGCACTCAAAATATAATCTGTTTAAAGTCACAATCCAGCATGAAGCAGGAATACATTTCAAAAATGGAGTGGAATTCTCTACCACAGAAGGCTGTGGAGGCCAAGTCACTGAATATATTTAAGAAGGAGATAGATCGATTTCTAGACACAAAAGGCATCAAGGGGTATGGGGAGAGAGCGGGAATATGGTATTGAGATAGAGGATCAGCAGGCTCGAAGGGCCGAATGGCCTACTCCTGCTCCTATTTTTCTATGTTTCTATGTTTCCAGCATTCGCAGTATTTTGTTTCTGTGAACCATTATTCATGTGTGATCTCTGACAGTGAGCGTAAGCAGATGATTTGATCCCATCTCATCCAGCGTCCAAAACACTTTCAGCACAGTTTGTTACACAGTCAGGTTGGGAAACCTGATAGATGTTCCCTTCATAGAGCCTGGGTCAATTGTAGGACCCCAACCGCTGTCTCAGCTGGGATAAAACAACTCCGGGAATTGGGGATCAAACCTAGAACCTTCCTAGTCTGTATGGTTTAGCTGTTCACGGTATAAACTTGCTTGTGCCATTGCGGGGAGCTAGTTACGTCCATCGATTTTCAGTGAAAACATTAATTTAACAAAAGGCAGGTGCAAAATGGGACTGCTAACATTAATTTTGATGAGTGCATCTCTTTTTAATTAAGATACTGGCAACGTATAAACCTCATGATGGATATTCATTTGTAACTAGTTTTACAAAATTAAAAACATCAAAATTTGATTTGGCTTACACCATGATTAAACTCACTAAGAGTATTGTTTAGTTCAGTGGTAAATATCACTGGTGTTTTTGGAGATTCTTTCAAAGCTGGAGTTGAACCCTGATGAATGCACACGTAGTTTGCCAAGAAGTGTTACTCTTGGGTTAGAGTGCTGGTAGTTTTCTGGATTTCTGCACGTTGTAGATTTTTAAAACATCATTTCGATAATCAGTAATTCAATCAAGAATTTTTTTTTAATGCTTTGTACAAAAGTGACTCCATTTTTGAAAGGTACTCCTGTTTCATGCTGGATTGTGACTTTAAACAGGAGATAAATTTGCATGGAACAAGATTTAACCTTTAAGAAATAAAGAGCTTGCATCTATAAAGCACCTTGTCAAAAGCTCAAGAGGTGCCAAAGTACTTCCCAATCAATGAATTACTTTTGAAGTGCAGTCACCACAGGCAAAAACAGCAGCCAACTGCACGCAGCAAAGTCTCACAAACAGCAAATGAAACGAACGCCCACATATGTTTTTGGTGATGTTGGTTGAGATCACATGTTGACCAGCACACCAGGAAAATTTCCCAGCTCTTCTTTGAATAGTAACATGGAATCTTTTACACATACTTGAACAGACAAGGCTTTGCTTTAACGTCTCATTCCATTGACAACACCTCTGACAATTCAGAAGTTCCTCAGTACTGCACTCAGTGTCAGCCTAGATTTTGTGCTCAAGTTCACCCCACAACCTTATGACTTGAGCTGAGGGTACTGCCTACCGATTGAGCCTCCAGATTTAAGTGTTACACGTCGATCCAGAATTCTAAACTTCACCTTTATACACATAGGACCGAAATGTTTTTCATTTGGAATTAATGGGAAATGGTCTCATTCAACCAGCCAAATGAAGTCGGAGCGCTTTTCCATGGAGCAGGGCTGCTCTCTGAGTGGTTAGCTGAAGAGTGCACAGAGCTGGAAGTGAGTGTGCAGCTCAATATGATGACGAGGGAATAGTGTGAGCACAGCAGGGCACCAAAAGAGAGGATGGGAGGAGAGAATATAAAAAGAAATCAAGTCAAGAATTCTACTTGTATCAGACATTTGTTTATCTAATAAATGTGGTAGCATTTGTTTGATTATAATTCAAAGCATCCCAGCACACTGTAGAATCTCAAATCTGCAAAGGGCACTCTAAGCATTGTGTTCTTTTCAAACAACATTGTATTGATTGGATGGTAAACAATGGTCCCTCTATTTTCTTTCCCTGCGCAGACCCTTTAAATTTGCTGCGTGGCATCTCCTCCAGAGGCAGGAACTGGTGAGCAGCCTGCTCAGGACCTTGCAATTGGTGCGCGGCCACGCACCTTATGGGGAACACTGATGGTAAGGATCATTTGTTATATACCAGCAGAACTGTGGCATTGCTCATAGTGAATCGGAGGTTGCAAGGTTTTGTAACAATGGGACACCATCACTAAAGTGTGTCGCGGAAAGTGTTACAAGAAATAAATGTGACATTTAGCGGATGTGCATGCTATATATCACCTTCAATATAGTATATAGAAATAGATATATACGGTGGCGCCTTGGTACTCGAAATATTGGTGTTGCAAATCTCTGATTGTAGCTCATTTTAACTGTGGCACCAGCTGAAACGCCATTATTAGTAGCAAAGGATCTCAAACCTCAATAAGGTGTCATCTTCATAACAACAAATACTTATCCCACTCGTTTGCAATAATGAGGGTTGATTGTATTGAGTTGAGTAAATTTAATGAACTTGTAAGCTGAAACCCTAATGATCGCATTTTAGTAATTAACAGTAATTAAGCCATTTTCTGTTTGACATCTTTAGAGTAAATTGAACTGCAAAGGTCATCCGGAAAAGAACAGCTGCTCCTCATCAGACAAGAATGTAGCATCTTCAGTTCGAAAAGGGGCCTTATTATCTAAAATCTCTACCGAAGGGGCAGCATTTTATGAGCTTCTAACATTTTTTAGTGTTCAGGATAGTCAGTAATCGTTACGGAGATATTTAGTTCAGCAATATGGAGCTTCTTTATATACAGCAAAATGTCACATAAAATTCTCTTTGCTCTCCATTCATTTAATGTACCTCACTTGCAAGGCCATTGACAGCATGAGATCAGTTTTGGAAAAATAATAACTGTGAAGAAACAAATGAGTATGTTCTGGGAATACTCTCTTTCTGAGGTACTCGTTAGTGCATTTGTGGTTTATAAACGGCACGATGGAATAGCAATACTACATTTACGTAGAATATATATATTTGTGATAACCATATTCTTTTGGGATAACTAGTGCAAAATTTGAACTATATTCCTGCTGTAGCTGAGTATTTTGACACTATAGTATCTACAGGATGTATGTTGAGGTTCTGATGGACTGGATATTTATCCAGTGAGTAAACCTAATGCAACACAAAGGAAGTATAAAGCTACTGTGTGGCCCTGACGTGGATCTCGATTATGCAATGAGCTATTGCTTAAAAAGGTCACCGAATTAAAAGAAAACTCCAGGGATCAATCTAAATTACAAATAATTATTTTGTTCATGGCTTGCATTATTTTTGGTAAGTTTAATTTTAAATTTTTTCAAGAGGATATATTCCGTACTAATTTTCCCATTCCCGCCTCACTATGTCAAGGGTGCCTCCCTGTCTGAGATATCAGGCGGCCTGCCCCAGCCTCCGGCCGATGCCACCCTTCACACAGCCACTAGGAGCAGTTTAGTGACGGCTTTCATTCTGATTTTTCTCTTCCTCTCTATGGGAGACTCCAAACAGAGCCTGAGGCTTGCAACTTCCGTGCTTCCACTTGATTTGCATGACTGCAAGCTAATTTTAAAATGCACAATACAACAGGGGAGAAAAATATAACATTTGCTTTCCAAGGAGCGCACACAATGTGCTTATGCTATGTTGGCAATAGAAATAACAGATACAGCTACTTTAAGGGGGTATGTTGCCACAAGTATAGATTTACTATTTAGTAAATTGCTAAAACCATACAAAATCTGGTGTGAATATAAGTATCCTGCTGATGTAACAATTTTATCAAGGCATCTGAGGCACCACTTTAACAGTGTACCTTATGTGTGAAACACAAATGGGAGATGTCCAATAAATGGTCAAAATCATTCTGACAATTCAGTCCATTAAATCACTGCAGTTCTATAATATAGTTTTGAAGTGAACAAGAGACTTTTAAATCCATATTATAGGTACGGCAAAGGATGTTTTCACTCGGATAACATGGCTCTTAAGTAAGTACATGGCTACTAAACATAGCACTGATTTTTACAAGTTTCTAAACACTTATGAGGGGTATCTAGGAGAATACAGCATTGAATGCACTACAATTCATACAGCAATTTATTTACAAAAATGCTGCATTGTGTTTTTAGTAATAGGAGAGTATGCAGCCATAGAATATGATATTTAGACTGTCTAGACTAGGAATATGAATGTTGACAGATATATAATTAATAGATTAGTGTTTTCAATAGAGCAAATAGAGGTGCCATCTACAGAACTATATTTTTATATTAATATTTTAATTGCACATTTTATATAACATATAGGAGCCAGGCATCCACAGAACTGATCATGTCTGCTTGTGCACATCAGTGCTGCTCCTGTCACAGTGTGTGAGGTCAGTCGGAGGATACCTCATTAGCATGGGCCGGGCAAGGTGCAAGTGTCCTCTGTGTGCATCTTTAGTGCCTATATGTCTCATGCTAATGGAAACTTAGCCTTCGCCCACCTCGGGAGGGGGCAGGGCGTAGTGGGGGGGGGGGGGACACACTGGGGGTTGCCCAGCCCGCTAACCCCGCCCGCCCGCCCCCTACTTATCCAGGATAATATTTCCTGGGCTGCGCCAGACCCCACTAGTGGGGCCTACATTTGCCAGTAAGCCTCCACTCACTTAGTATACTGGCCTCCACAGAAATGCCAGGTCCTCCTTTCAGCCTCAGAAGGAGGAAATCCTGGCTTAGGAATTCCCTGCCCCTGCCATCACTGCCCTTGTCAGGGATGGATGGAGGTGTGCCTATTTACAAAGCAACCAGAAACCTCCCAGAAATGGCAGAAACACAATGCAACTGGGTCTCCAGCAGAACCCCCGAGGACCTTTGGGGTCGCAGAAATTAACAAGTATCTAATAACTGTGTTGTTTTATTTTTTAAATCTATACATGTAATTGCAAGAGGCCCCATTTATAATTTGATGAATACACTTCTACCAAAAATGTTTAAGCTTCTGAAAATGTAACTTTCAGTCCTTGGGGCCGATTTCCCTCTGCTTAACGACCCATGTCCGCCAGGTTCTGGGGCATAAGGCAGAGGGAATTGGGCCCAGAATGTTGAGTCTCCACTTCTTTTGCATTTGATGAGCGTCCCTGGCCTGTCTTGGAAGCTCCTGTCTGAAACATGATGAGGGAGTAGTGATGTAACGCCTCCTGCAACATTTTACAGAGGTTTCATTCAGCATCCTGCAGAAAAGAAAAGCACCCATGAAAACTGCGTTAGTTTGCCAGCCAGGCGCTTCAGATAGAATGGTTTGTGAAGGGCCTGCCTCCTATCACTTCAGGAAATATATTGTCTTACCTTCTAGGGTACTACAGAGCCCCACTGTGAGGCTGGAGGCCTTTTGTGTGTTATTTCTGACTGGTACCAGAGAGCCAACAACCTGCTGGGAATAATATGTGCATGTAGGTCTTTTAAACCTGCAGCAGTGCTCAACTTCCCTCCTCTGATCTGGGGCGAGCGGTATTCCAGCCCAGTGCTCACCCAGCCTATCCAAATAAACTGAATGTAAAAGTAAGCTGGCTTCAGTCATACTCAAGTTGGGTAGGTTTCAAATGGGTACTGCCTCACTTAAGCCTGGGTGAGTGACAGGAGGAAAATTGGCCCCGTAATGTGTTGCGATTTTTACCTTTTTGGCCGAGAAGGGACTTCTGGTTGATATTATGTTGCTGATGTAAGGCCAGGTCATCCAGGATGTTGATTAGAAAGTGTTGTCTTTCAGATGAGACATTAAACCGAGGTCCCGTCTGCCCTCTCAGGTAAAAAAAATCCCACAACTCTATTTCGAAGAAGAGCTGGGGAGTTCTGGCCAATATTTATCCCAACATCACTAAAATCAGATTACCTGGTCATTATTTCATTGCTGTTTATGGGAGCTTGCTGCACACAAATTGGCTGCTGCGTTTCCTACATTACAACAGTGACTACACTTCAAAAGTACTTCATTGGCTGTAAAGCACTTTGGGGCATCCTGAGGTTGTGAAAGGTGCTATATAAATGAAAGTCTTTCTTTTTGCCTGCACCAAAGGAAAGGGGGATTCATAATTAAGGTTGTAGTTTTGAGTGGGCAGGGTGAGATGTCAGCCTTTGCCTCTATCTCTCTCTGGAGAAGTCAGTCACTAGGTAGGAGCATTAAGAGACACAGAAAAGTTTAACAGTCTAAGCAGTCAGATATGATCACAAATAGCCTGTAAAATAAGGTTAGCTCAGGGACTGCAAATGTGAGTGAGTTTAGCCCATTAACGGGCAGGGTTGTGTATCTTATTATTTTGATGTTACAAGGAGCAGTAGAAATCAGATGTATTTCACTCGAGGAATACAATCTGTTCATTCATATATTTCATGTGAAATAAATGAATTTGCTGGATCACGCTGGGCTTTGTTTCACAAAAGTACTTTTCAGTCTGATTTCTGAAAGGATTGGAAAATCCACGTGGTGGTGCGTCTAAGATTACAGCATCCAGCGCACACAGATTCCTCGATCATGCTATTATTCACTAGCTATTGTGCAATAAACATACTCTCCAGATGGTAGAGGATATGAGGTCCACTTACAGGAGTAACTAGTGACAGTGAGCCCTCGGGCATATCTACTGTAGAACCATAAGTATGCTACATCCCCCATATCTTTGTAAATTGTGAATTGCCATACAATATGTCAGCCGGTTCAGCCAGCTTTTTTTAGCTGACTGAAAACCCAGGTGTTCAGAAGATTAAAATTCTTTGATAATGACTTCCTATATTCTGTATATAATTACTTCCATTTTTTTCCATCAAAATAACAGTTAAAATAGATTTCTGGAAAAAAGAAACTAAAAGATTTTAGCTATGATATTCCTGGCAACAAAAAGCACAAGCAGAAAGCATTGAGAGGTTGAGATTCCCATAAAAAGGAACCCGCATACAGCATTCTTCTCTAATGTCCAGAATGAAGTCTGTGACGGGCTTTACAACTGGGAGAGAAATTTGGTCAGACTACAGCTGGTATCAAGTGAACTGTAACTAAGGTCTGGTGAAATATCATGTTTCTGAATTCAATTATAGTTTGGGTTACTAATAGTACTTTAAATGGTGCAATGTTCTTTTAATTTGACACAAGAATTAATTTGTTTCTGAAATTATAATACGGTCAAATTTCATTACTAATCCTGTAACTACAAATATTAGTGACAACAGACCATTCCTGTGGTTCTTCATTGCAACCCACAGAGCTCCATTTGAAGCTTCATTGTAATTCATACAGGCCCTCGTACCTTGGAATCATAGGATCTTACAGCACAGAAGGAGGCCATTCAGCCTGTCATGTCTGTGTCGGCTCTTTGAAAGAGCTGTCCAATTTAGTCCCACACCCCAGCTTTATCCCCACAACTCTGTTCTCTTCAAGTACATGTCCAATTGCCTTTTGAAAGTTTCTATGGAATCTGCTTCCACCACTCTTTCAGGTAGTGCATTCCAGATCTTAACAACCCTCTGTGTGAAAACAATTCTCCTCATTTCCCCTCTAGTTCTTTTGATAATTATTTTAAATCTGTGAGCTTTGATTACCGAGCCACTTGCCAGAGGAAACAGTTTCTCCCTACTTGCTCTATCAAAACCCCTCATAATTTTGAATACCTCTATTAGGTCTCCCCTTAACCTTCTCTGCTCTAAGGAGAACAGCCCCAGCTTCTCCAATCTATCCACATAACCGAAGTCCCTCATCCCTAGTATCATCCTGGTAAGCCTCCTCTGTACCCTCTCCAAGGCCTTGGCATCCTAAAGTGTGGTGTAGAGGCCTAACTAGTGATTTGTAAAGGTTTAGCATGACTTCCTTGTTTTTGTATTCAATGCCCCTATTTACAAAGCCAGGTATCCCATACGCTTTCTTAACTGCCTTATCAAATTGCCCTGCCTCCTTCAAGGATTTGTGCACCTCCAGGTCGCTCTACTCTTGCACCCCCCTCAAAATAGTGCCATTTAGATTATACTGTCCCTCCATGTTGTTTCTCCCAAAATGCATCACTTCATACTTATCTGCATTAAATTGCATCTGCCATGTGTCTGCCCATTTCATCAGTCTGTCTATGTCCTCCTGAAGTCTGCTGCTATCCTGTTCACTATTTACTATGTTGCCAAGTTTTGTATCATCTGCAGACTTCAAAATTGTACCCCTTATACCCAAGTCCAGGACATTTATATCTATAAAACAAGAAAAGCAATGGTCCTAATACTGACCCCTGGGGGATCCCACTGCATACATCTCTCCAGTCAGGAAAAACATCCATTCACCACTACTCTCTGCCTCCTATCCCTGAGCCAATTATTTCCCCAAGTTACCACTGTCCCTTTAATAGCATGTGCTTCTATTTTCCAAATTAGTCTAATATGTGGTACTTTATCAAATACCTTTTGAATGTCCATATATATGACATCTCTCATCAAACCTCTGTGTTATTTCATCAAAGAACTCAATCAGGTTAGTCACACACAAATTGCCTTCAACAAATCCATGCTGGCTGTCCCTTAGTAACCCATGCTTCTCCCAAGTGAGAATCAATTTTGTCTTTGACAATGGTCTCTAGTAGTTATCCCACCATTGACGTTAGACTGACTGGACTGTAGTTACCAGGTTTATCTCTCTACCCTTTTTAGAACCTTAATAAAGTTAAACATCTGATATGAGCTGGTACCAGGACCAATAGATTTGTAGTAACAAGATTTGACTGTACTTCATTTCCAAGGTTCAACGTGCATAGAATGGCAACATAGAACCTTGCTTAACTTATCCAAAAGCACAATACCCTAACTTTATTTCTGATCAAGGTGAACTATACAAAGCAAATAGTTGGTTTGGTGTTTTTTAATTGTTATTTGCAATTCTCTCATGGCATTGCTCATCATGATTCAGTGGTATAGTGTTGCAAGGAACGGTTGCGAGGGTGTCTTAATGGGGGATGGGTGCACATCTTCACTGAAAGGATTTAGAAAGAGGTTTGTATTTCTACAGGTAGAGAAATGAGTGTTTTTAATTTGTTCCTGGAAAAAATATATAGTGGGTGCCATCGGACAGGCCAGAGACGATTGGCAAGAGATAGATACGCCAGTTCTGGACCTGCTCGACCAGTTTTACCACAAGAAAGGTCATTTGTGTCAGAGTGGATGTGTCCAAGGGAGGGGAATCCCAGGCTAAATATTTTCTTGCAAGTACACCAAGTAAGAAGGCATACTGGCCTGCTGGTTAGTGGAAGACGCATCCTCCTGGGGGCCAACCTAGGTGGTGACCTAAACCAGCAAAGAAATGTGTTTTGAGAAGAATAATATCTAGTTATTAAACTTACTGATTCAAAAAAAAAGGTCAACTGGTAGGTTTAGTGACAGAAATTTCTGGATCCCAGCCAGAAGATGGTGAGTTTGATTCTCAAAGTTTTCTAATACTTCAACTTGATGCTTTCCTTGGTTGGGTAAGTTTTGACATTTCTTCTCAGGACAATTGGACAGCGTGTCACCAGAAGCAAAATGATCCATCTCAGGGGAGCAGAACCAGCTACAGACAAATTCTCTGTATTTCAATCACATTTCTTGCTGTCCAACTGTGGAGTAGCTTTGACTGTTACAATAAAGAGGTTGGTGGTCCAAACTGTCCCTGTGACAATTTAGCTCAGACGACAGCACTCTAACCTTAGAGTCAAAAGGTTGTAGGTCCAAAGCCCCAGAAGGAAATTGAAAAAAACTTAGCTTAAATGGCTCTTCTGTACCCAGTCTTCTTCTCACTGGGCTAGAAATTCATGAAAGCCCGGGAATGGCCAGTATCATTAGAAAAGTATGAGAATTAGCGTCAGGCGCTAATGCTTTAGACTGCACACAAAATACATTCTCACTGCTCAAAGAAATGATTGGAGCGCTAATTCAAGTCTTAAAGGCCTAGCTCAGTGGCGTTACACATAAAGGGTGGACCAATATCGGGTGCAGTCTAATCGCAACTCATCATTGCCACAGGCTTTTCCCAGTACTTAAAGGGGAGGTTCATTGATACTGCAGCACCTCATTCTCAGCATTGCTGGCTGTGCAGCTGCCTCAGCAAAGAGAAGCACAACAAGGAGAAGGAGCCGGAGGACTGAAGCAGCTGTGCTCATGGCAGATCCACCTCAGTCAGGTGGTCAGGGTGATTGAATTCTTCAACAAATGCTACATACCACCATCTGTACCACAAGCTTCACACACTGCCCAAAGCACCACACCCCCAGCACTCACCCACCAACAATCTCTACCTACCAACACTCACACCCACATCTCATGCCTTGCACAAAATGACAGCTATTCAACTATGGCAGGCACAAGAGTCATTAGTTATTAGAATGAATGTGATATGTGTGATATGTTTATGCATAAATTTATTGATGGAGTTTGCAATATTTTGTGGTCTCTCTCATTTCACCTTTGCACCCAGGAGGACGCTGTGATATGGCATGACACAGGGATGGTATGATGGGCATGTGGTGAGCAAAAGGGATCTGGGGTTTAAGTCATCCTGGTGTGAGGCTGGAGGTCTGTTTGGAGGAGGTGGCAGTGTTCTGTGACCACCACCTTGGTGATGCGGAGCCATCTAGTACACTGCTTGTCGCTTAATTGAAGGTTGGGGAAGTGCTGTCGGAATACCTTGGAGGGTAAGGCCTCCTGGTGTGAGTCCTGATGTCCCTCCTCATCCCTCTGCGCACAATTTCCCGTATTTCTCATTGCCTACGCTCCCTCCGCTGGAGGGCGAGGTGGCATGCCAGTACAGCCCCCATTAATGTTGCCAGGTGTAGCAGTTTGAATCTTTGAACAATAAACGTGGCCAATTTGTAGTTGCCAGAAGACTGCTGATACAAAGGAAGCTTGAAATTACTCATAGGACCTGTTCTACTGGGTGAAACTGACAACAAACCATTGAAACTAACCTGCCCTGACAGCTGGGAGTGATTAATGCTGATGCCTTTAAATAACGTCACTGGAGCCGGCTTCCTGGAACTGCACGCCAGCTCTCCCTGTCGCAGTCTGGTCGAGGCGCTAAGGTAAGTGGCAACAATGAAGTTTTCAGATCGGGCAGCCAGTGAGCGTTGCATACTCTCTGATGTCACGATCTGCCTGGCATTGATGTCCCTGGCGGCACCTCGTACCAGTGACGCAATGGGGAGGACCATATTTGCCATGCGGCGCTAGATTCGCCTCGCTCCGGCGCTACTGCATCAGCGCCCCATTACCGCCATCTGCTGGCACTAACTGGAGGCGCTAAGGTACCGAATTTTTCCCCCCTTGTCTTCACCTAGCAGGAAAGCTGGCAGGGACCTGATGACATCATTGGACCCCGATCTGCATATTTAAAGAAGGACCCCACCAGCTTCAGGCACATGTTTTTGCCTCCTGACTCCCCAAAGCCTTTCCACTATCTACAAGGCATAAGTCAGGAGTGTGATGGAATACTCTCCACATGCCTGGATGAGTGCAGCTCCAATAGCATTCAATAAGCTCGACACCATCAAGGACAAAGCAGCCCGTTTGATTGGCACCCCATCCACCACCTTAAACAATCACTCCCTCCACCACCGGCGTACCGTGACTGCAGTGTGCACCATCTGCAAGATGCACTGCAGCAACTCGTTAAGGCTTCTTTGACAGCACCTCCCAAATCCGCAACCTCTACCACCTAGAAGGACAAGGGCAGCAGGCGCATGGGAACATCACCACCTCCAGGTTCCCCTCCAAGTCACACACCATCCTGACTTGGAAATATATTGCTGTTCCTTCATCGTCGCTGGGTCAAAATCCTGGACTTTATTACAAGAGGATTTGAGTATAAGAGTAAAAACGTCTTTCTGCAATTATATAGGGCCCTGGTAAGACCACACCTGGAGTATTGTGTACAGTTTTGGTCTCCTTGCCTAAGGAAGAGTATACTTGCCATAGAGGGAGTGCAACGAAGGTTCACCAGACTGGTTCCTGGGATGGGGGGATTGTCCTATGAGGAGAGATTGAGTAGACTAGGCCTATATTCTCTAGAGTTTATAAGAATAAGAGGTGATCTCATTGAAACATACAAAATTCTTACAGGGCTTGGCAGGGTAGATGCAGGGAGGATGTTTCACCTGGCTGGGGAGTCTAGAACCAGGGGTCTCAGTCTCAGAATAAGGGGTCGGCCATTTAGGACTGAGATGAGGAGAAATTTCTTCACTCAGAGGGTGGTGAATCTTTGGAATTCTCTACCCCAGAGGGCTGTGGAGGCTCAGTCATTGAGGATATTCAAGATAGAGATCGATAGATTTTTTGAATATTAAGGGAATCAAGAGATATGGGGATAGTGCAGGACAGTGGAGTTGAGGTAGAAGATCAGCCATGATCTTATTGAATGGCGGAGCAGGCGCGAAGGGCCAAATGGCCTACTCCTGCTCCTATTTCTTATGTTCTTATGTTCACCAGACGGACTGCAGCGGTTCAAGAAGGCGGCTCACCACCACCTTCTCAAGGGCAATTAGGGATGGGCAATAAATGCTGGCCTTGCCAGCGATGCCCACATCCAATGAATTAATATTAAAAAATAGGTTTAAATGGAAGAGGTCAGGATCCAGGTGGGACATCGGTAGGTAAGTCACCTGGTCGATTTTAACGGCTGACCCGCACAGTTTATGTCAGTGGGGGTGGCGGGGAGGGTAGGGTTAATATCTCCCCCTATATTCCGAGTGATGGTGAGTTCCATTATTGGGGTGGAGTGGTCATTAAGGGAGGTGGAATAGCAATTAATAATCCTGAAAATAGGAATATAATGAAATATAGGCACGCACAGACAAATATACACAAATTTTAAGATTCACATAGTGGACCAAACTAATTCAACTTAGCCAAAGTTAAATGTAGGACCTATATTATGCCCCAAAAAATATAATCCCACAAGCAAAAATGCCATAAATATAATTTGGAACTTGCAAAATCAATGAGTAGTTTTGAATAGTAACACAGATTAAAAAATGAAACTGCAACACACCATTTTAGAGCACTATAATAATGCAAGAAAGTGGGTAGATTCAGGATGTAGGTTTCAGTGTTGTCAGCAAGGTGGTCTAACGACTAATCGATCAACATCAAAACAGGCTGCAACATCCAAATTCTTTAGTGGTAACAATCACTCCAGCCAGAAATAACTTCTTTGTAAATTCTGTGACTTTGTAATGAATGTGTATTGTTAATGGTTTCCTCTGCTTAGGTACTTCTTTTAAATCTGTCATCATCACCCCCTCTGTCCTTGCAAATTACTGCCCCATCTCCAACCTCCCTTTCCTCTCCAACATCTTTGAATGAGCTGTTACCTCCCAAATCTATGCTCGTCTTTCCCGCAACTCCATGTTTGAATCTAGGTTTCTACCCTTGCCACAGCACTAAAATGGCCCAAATCAAAGTCACAAATGGCATCCACTGTGACTCTGATCAGTGTGCATTTTTCCTCTTCATTCTTCTTAACTTCTCTGCAGCCTTTGACATAGTCGACGACACCAGCCTCCTCCAACGCCTCTCCTCATTGTCCAATTCAGTGGGACTGCCTTCACTTCCTTCTACTCTTACCTAACCAATCATAGGCAGAGAAATGGCTTCTCTTCCCACCACTGTACCATTACTGCTGGCATATCCCAAGAATCTATCATTGGCACCCTCCTCTTCCTCATCTACATGCTGCCATTGGCGATATCGTCCAAAGACATGGGGTCTGCCGCCATATGTATGCTAATGACACTCCGCTCTATCTGTCCACCACCTCTCTCAACTCCTCCACTGCCTCTGTGCTGTCAGACTCCTTGCCTAACATCCAGTCTAGATGAGCTGCAATTTCCTCCAGTTAAACATTTGGAAGACCAAAGCCATCATCTTCGGCCCCCGTCACAATCTGTGTACCCATGCCACCAATTCCATCCCCCTCCCTGGCCATTCATTCAGGTTGAACCAGACTGTTTGCAACCTCAGCATCCCATTTAACTCCAAGCTGAACTTCCATCTCATATACTCTTCATCACAAAGACCACCTACTTCCTCTTGTACATAACATCATCCATCTACGCCCCTGCTTCAGCCCATCTGCTGCTGAAACTTGCATCCCTGCCTTTGTCACCTCCAGACTCGATTATTCCAATGCTCTCCTGGTCAGCCTCCATCCTCAATGCTCTGTAAACTTAAGCTCATCCAGAATTCTGCTCTCTGTGGTATCCAGCACCAATCCCATTCATCCATCACTCCTGATTTTGCTGACCTTCATTGGCTCCCATTCTCCCAACGCCTCCAATTTAAAATTCTTATGCTCCTGTTTAATTCCCTTTGTGATGTTGCCCCTCCTATCATTGTAACCTCCTCTTTGACCAAGCTTTTTGTCAGCCCTCCTCGTATCTCCTTCTTTAGCTCGGCATCTATTTTTCTCTGTGAAGCCCCTTGGGATGTTTTTCTACATTAAAGGCACTATATAAATATAAGTTGTTGTTGATTTGATGGTTCTTTTAAATTAGAGCTTGTTGTGCAGTAAGCCTGTCAGATTTTGTTATGGTCCAGCGCCTGGCCCCACCGGGCTGCATCTGTTAGCAAAATTTGCTAAAATAATTTTTTGCTTGTAAAAAGCAGCCAAATGGAAAATGAACCTAAAAATTACTGATAACTGCTCTCAGCAAACAGGAGCACGCAGTGTGTTATTCCCCAGATATGACCACTTCAGATCATTGAAGGTCCTTTTGTGCTGCACCAAATCTTTCACAGAGTTCTTATCTATGCAATGCTTTATTAAATTCACACAGCTGTAAGGCAGCAGTGGGATTGAATGCTTGGAAAACACTGACTTGAAGTTAAGTCTGCCATGTAGTTGTCACAAATGAAAGATAAAAGGCAAATCCAAGTCTTTTTGGCTCTTTTGGTAGGTGGTAAGAAGTGCAATTATGTGTTACATCATGAACCAAGGAGCACAGATTCATGTTCTAATCTCAAGCGCAGCAGAACTGTTGGCGTGGGATGTAATCTTTTGAGTCATTGTGAATGCAGTGTACTCTTAAACCCACCATCCCAAGAAACAGCAGTAATACGAGTCAATGATAGAGCCACAGAGCAATCTTGGGGTAGAAATTGATATGCATTGCACCCATTTTTCAGGGGTAAAATAGGCACAAAGTACAGCAATTTGGGAATGGGACGGCCTGCGCCCAATCTGCGCAGGCGTTGGCCACACTGCTAAATTCATCCTAGGTGGGCATCTAAAACAAGCGTTAGGCCTCTAATTGACATATTAAGGGGCCTAATGGCTGTTGAAGGGCCCCCATCCAGAAATAAGTCTGCCCCGTTCAGGATTCTTCGGCGGCCCCATCAGCCGCCAATGGAAAATAAATTTAAAAAATTCTTTTTTTAAAAAAGCCCGTTTCAATGGAGCCAGGAGGAGCAGGAGTGCACCTCCGACTCCAGAGAGTCGTGATTGCCCCCCATCTCCCGTAGCTGACTCCAGTACCCCAATCCCAGGACTTAACTGATGGTCGCTGGCGGCAAGGCAGGCGGCCTACCAATGATCTCTTTGTTCGGGCGAGCTGCCTGTGGAGGTGCGAACAGCCTGAGGACTAATTTCCATCGATCCTCGGGCCTCTTAGTTCGGACGCACGCTGATTGTGCATCGCCCAAGATCAGGCCCAGACCAAAATCAACTCCTTCTTGCAACATAAAGACCCTTTATAGTGCTGCCTTCTAGTGGTACTTCCTTCACCAGTTCATGGCACAGCAGAACATAGGGAAGAGTTATTGAGCCCGGCACAATGAGGGAACTGAAACAACATATACAATTGAAGCCAGGGCAATGTGGCTTCATTATTGTGCCTCCTGTTCTTTTTTGCTCCTTCAGGCTGTTGGCTCAGTCACTTCTGTAAATCAAGTCAATGATGTCATCAACATGCAACGTTTAAAAATAGGAAAGCAGAAATAATCAGAAAGCCGTTAAGCAGGACCTATCCTTTATCACCAGAGGGAAATCAGTCAAATTACAAGGTGACATTTTCATCATGGTGACATCATGCACAAGTGACCCAGTGATGCTTTCATGATAAATTTATCATCGCATTATGATGTTGGGCAAAGCAAACAAAAATGTTTGTCAAATACTTTTCTTTAATGTCCCTTCAATCTAAAGGGCATGGTTGATTTTTTTTTTAACTGGAGTTAGTAATGGTCACAATCTTTAATATCGGTCTTGGCCCAAAACAATACATTTCATGTGCTTTCTATATCATTACGTATTCAATGTATTCTGACTATCTGAATACGAGAGTATGGAATATGCAAAGACCATTCATTTCATCCTTTCCAACCGACTGTGTGCTATTTATTCTCCCCAGGCTATTTAATCTCCCTAAAGAAATGAATAACAACAGTTCAAAGCTTACTCTGTGACGGAGGTTGTATCTGACTTCCAAATCACGTAAAACTACAGGTGTCATCTACCAACACAATCTACATTATTTAATGCAGACCAGTTGTGTTTAACTGATGGCAGTCCAGTGTCCCAACGGAACTAGAATTCATGTGTTCTGTGGACTATCTATCCACATTTATCTATAGTTATGCACCTGATCCATTTCACAAGCAGATATTCATCCAGCTGTTTCCAATAAGACCATAAGGTATGGAGTGAGAAAAAGCTAGTCAGTCTAGTTCGAAAAACTGTGGGAAATAAATGACAACAGCAACACTTTGCATTTCTATACACTTTTAACGTGCTTCACAGAGGAAAGAGATGGAGCAAGCAGTGGAGGATTTCAGAACGTTAGCTGAAGGCACAGTCCACAAGGTAGTTAGGGAGAATAGTAGCAAGCTGACCAGTTCGGGGAAGCGTCTGCAGAGGGTGAGACCAAAAGATCTGAAAGCGCTGCCACCAAGTGAGGAAAATTATGATACACAAGAGCCCAGAGTCAGATGACTGTAGGACATAGCTGGGATGTCAGCCAGGAGGTGATTGCAGAGGTAGGATGTGGTAGGACTCTAGAGGGATTTGAATTTGGTGCACTGGGAGACTGACCCATGCAGGTCACATTATCTATGTTTATCTTATGATGTCGCTCTAAATGATTAAAAAAATATGCTTATAATTACTCTTTAATAGCATTTCTTGAACTTAAGTTTGCACATTGCAATTCTACGAGATACTGATGGACCTCAGTGGATTACTGATTTTATGTCCATCTAAAACTATAACGATTGTTCTGCTATTCAAGATTGAAGTTTCCTAATTGTTGCTTTGAAAGAGGGTGTTATTTCTGTAAATTAAATTACCATGTGTTTGCTATAAATGGTTGAAGAATAAAACTGCTAGGGATTCACTTATTTGTCCACTGAATGCTGTAGTCAGCTTAATGAGTCCCTGTAGCAGGGTTCTTGTTACTTAAACAAGTCTCGTGTGTGTGTATATGAAATACTCAGCATCATGTGGATAAATGTGGACTGACGACTAAAAGTAATAATGGATCATGGGGATGATTTTCAATTGACACCCACCCCATTTTCCAGCGTAAACAGGGTGGTCTGCAGAAAATTAGAACAAAAATCGTGCCCCTCCCCCATTGGCTGCCCAAAATTAAAAATATACAGGGTAAATACATTCTGGCTAGGAGTAAAGGAAGTGCATCAAAGGCTTTGGTTCGTTCCACTAATAAATAAATTGGAGAAAAATATGAGGCATATGATAAATATTGTGGGAACAATAGAGGAAACCCATGAGAAATATAAAACGTATAGAAGGAAAGTAAAAGAGAGATTAGGGGGGAAAAATTCGGTTGATTAGCGCCTCCCGTTTGCAACCTAAGAGGGCGCTAACGGGGCGCAAAGCAACTAGCGCCTGGGCACGGCGATGTTTGCGCCGCTCGCGAAATTGACCAGACATTTTGCGGTGGCGCTAAACACTACCACCACGATCTCCTGCGCCCGCAGATCGTGACATCAGTTGAGTGTGCAACGCCCCGGTAGCGCCCCAAACCAGATATTGAGTGGCGCCCCTGCCTTGCCGCCTGCCGCTAGCAACGACAGGTAGAGGAGAACGTTTTGCAGTCGGGAAGGGGCTGGGGGAGCGCTATTTAAAGGCGGCCTCTTCCTGCCTTTTTTTGTCAGAGACATTTTTGCACCACATATTCTGAGAGAGAGAGAGAGATTCTGAGAGAGAGACTTCTGGAGAGATTCAACGCTGTGTGAAGGAGCAGCACTTTGCAGGTTCTTTTTGATTTGACCTTCCTTGCATCGATTTAGAAGAGACTGTGGGGGCTGCACTGATTCGGGGCATCGTCCTGCACCTGCAGAATCAGAGGCCTCAGAGATGCAGAGAGAGAGTGGCAAACATGGCCAGAGGGAGGAGGGCCAACAGGCCTCTGCACAGGAGACCTTACCCTCCCAGGGTATTCCGGGAGCAATTCTCCTACATTCATTTGTCTGAGGAGCAGTGTTTGCGCAGGCTGTGCTTCAGCAAGGAGGTGGTCACTGAGCTCTGCCACCTGCTGCAGCCAGATCTGCAGCCTCAACTGAGGACTAGGACATCTCTGTCGGTGGCAGTGAAGGTCACAGTGGCTCTGAATTTTTATGCCAGCGGCTCCTTTCAAGCATCTACTGGGGACATCGCCAATATGTCCATTGCTGTATCTGGGAGGTGACAAAGGCCCTCTATAACAGGAGACACCAGTACATCTCTTTCCCCATGACCCGGGCCAAACAGCATGAACGCACATGTGGCTTTGCTAGGATAGCGGGCTTCCCCATGGTGCAGGGCACCATTGACTGCATGCATGTGGCATTGCGGGCACCACATGAAAGTGCAGAGGCTTTCCGAAACCGCAAGGGCTACCACTCCTTAAATGTGCAGTTGGTCTGTGTCCACAGACAGCTCATACTCGCCGTCAATGCCCGCTATCCTGGCAGCAGCCACGATGCTTTTATCCTGCGCCAGACTGGTGTGCCAGACCTTTTCCAGGCACCGCATCAGCCAAGTGGTTGGCTCCTCGGGGACAAGGGTTATCCACTCTGCACCTGGCTGATGACACCGCTCCGTAACCCCAACACCCCTGCCGAGCTGCAGTATAATGAGAGCCATAGCGCCACCAGGAACATAATTGAGCAGACGATCGGCGTGCTCAAGCAACGGGTCCGCTGTCTGGACCACTCAAGAGGAGCCCTGCAGTACTCTCCTGAGCGAGTCTCCCTCTTCATAGTTGTGTGCTGCATGCTTCACAACCTGACAATCCTGAGGACCCAGCCAATGCCACCAGGGATTGGTGCACCACCGGAGGAGGAGGAGGAGGAAGCGGAGGAGGAAGCGGAGGAAGATGATCAGCAGCAGCACCAAGGTGGGAGGGAGGCCCACAATGTTGCCACTGCAAGAGCCGTCCTTCAATGGCTGATAACAAGCCGCTTCTAGGCCCCTACTCAGAAGATGGCTTCTGGCATCGAGAACAACATCATGGAAAGCAACCCGCAACCCCTATAGCCGGCCAAGGCAGCAATGATTCCAAAGGCCAAACATGTAAATTTTGAATACAACAACTTTTTTATTGAACTCTGTGTGTGTCATTTATTCAGGACAAACAAATAGAAACAAACAACAAATGATGAATTTACAGAACTGGTTCTCACAAGCTGGAGAAAAACGCCAAAACAGTAAACAAATGTTATCAGATGAACCTCGACCTTTACTACAAACATTCCCACCGTTTATTTAGACCTCCTACTGTTTGCCCTTCGAGGGTGATCTCCATCCCCTGCGCACTTCCCCCCTTCCCACCCTACTGCTCCTCCGTAATGTGGCCCCAGTGGCTGCAGCAAGGCTGGTGGAAGGCTGCTGAATGTCAGATGCTGAGACTACAGATGCCCTTCAAGGACGCCCTCGACCAGCTCTGGGCCTGGAGGCCCCGGCTGCAGACTGCACCAACTCTGCATGGGCGGCAGCAGTCTGGGCTGGCTGTGTTGCAGGCGGTGGCAAGTGCAATGGGGAAATGAGTGGTGGGAGCAGGAATGCTGTCATCCTGAGATAGGACAGCACCTTCCTGCTCGACCGACACACTGGCACTCCCACGGGGCAGCACCTCAGCATCCGGAGCAATCTGCTCGAGCACAGATTGCTGGCCTGCTGCGGTGCCGTGAGAGCCCTGGGGCAATGTGGCCGAACCAGCGACGATGGCAGCAGTCAGTGCTTGCGTTACATTAATCTGAGACTGCATGAGAGCAGTCTGAGATTGGATGGCAGCAGCCAGTGACTGAATTGCAGCACTAAGCCATTGCGTTGCGTCGGCCTGTGCTGCAGCGGAGTGCTCCACATTCCTTGCCAGTCCATTAATGCTTTCGGGCACTCTTCCCATTGCACCCATGAGCTCAGTGTGCATGCTCAAGGCCTGGCTATTCATTTCCGCGATGAGGCGCTCCTCCTCTGCGTCCAGTGCAGCAGGACTTGCTTGCCTACTCGCCCTCCGGGGAGATGGCCCCCGAGCTTCCCTACCCCCCATGGCATTGCTGCAGCCCGCTGGGTCCCGGAGCTTCGTCCTCGTCAGACCCTTCCTCCCTGCTCCCCTGCATGGAAGGCGTGGTCCCAGTGTGGGCATGGGCTCCCTCGGGAGACGCAGGCGCTGAGGCTCCGGCTTCCTCTTCCTCCTCGCCTGGGCCGTCGCTCCCACTGCTTGTTTGAGGAACAGGCTGCTCAGCTGGTGATTCACTATCTGAAAGCAGGGAGGGTACAAGAGTGGCTTTAGCATCAGGACAGGGGCAGTCTGGGAGCAAGGACTGGAGAGATTTAGTAAGTTGGATTGAAAGTGTAAAAGGCTAGTGTTGTGAGGGGCAAGTGGAATGAGAGAGGAGAGAAAGCTGATGAACTTACCATTGCTGTCCCCAAGGGGGTTGACCTCTCCAGCGGCCACGGCACCTATCACCTGGCTGGCAACGATCCTGTACCGCGCGCCTCCAAATTGCTGAGGGTCTGCAGCTCAGCCGGCCCTCCACCCATCCGTTGCTGCTGGCACCTGGTGTGAGATAGCTTGGCCTGCAAGAAAAAGGATGGCGTCTGAGTGAATGTGCAGCCATGTGCTTGCCTGATGTGCCTCCCATAGTTGAATAGCCCTTAATATATGCAATGTGTGGAATGTGCGTGTGTGTTTTATGAGATGGCCATAGGTCGGATGAGTGTTGGGCAGTTGGGGTTTTTAAACCCTCTGGGCACAGAGTGAGGTTGAGATGGAGGGATGTAGAAGTATTGAAAAGCAGCCACTCACCCTGACCACCTGAGTGCAGTCGTTGAACTTCTTCCAACATTGGGTGTGGGTCCTGGGCACCAGGCTCCTGGAGGAGACGTGCTGAGCCACCTCCCTCCACACTCTTCTATAATCGCATGGCAATGGCCTCCTGCCACTCGGTGGGTAGAGTACTGACCTTCGGCGCTCCACTGCGCCAACCAGAGCCACCAAGGCCCGGTCGCTGAAGTGCTGAGCTCGTTCCCTGGGCCTCTCCATTCTTCTTTGCAGCAGAATTCAATATCAGGTATGTCCAGGCCGAGATTGAAGTCTGCAATGAGCAGGGTGTGGCTGGAGAGCAAGATCGACCCTCCCCTTTAAGAACTGGCCGGCGCCAGTGTGTCTGTGTTCCATTGCTAACTGACATCACATGTGCTTCGCCAGCGCTCTGAGGTAGCGCCTCGCTCCTCCGCATTAGCGCCTTAAGACAGGTGTGTAGCGCCTGATTTAGCGCTCCAATCACCTCCAGGGGCGATAGAAGCCAAGTTTGCAGTCGGAGACGATAATTAGCGCCAGGTGCTAAACTTTGCGCCCGGCCGATAATTGCGCCCAAAGCGGGGCGATACTGAATTTCTCCCCCTAGGAAGTTGTCATGTTTCAGGATCCTTTGACTATTTTTACACACCAGATTTGGAGAAAGCAAATTATATTTACACAAGCAAATATATGATGAGCAGTAGTTAAGATGCAAATTGAAATCGTTTCCTCATACACTGCAAATAATAAACAATTCACCTGACTGTCTCAGCAATTGGAAAATGCTCATTGTGTTGGGAAATCTTTGATTCCTTTCCATGGCTGTGTAGAAGTAATAGATAAAATATCGAGATAGAGAGAGGCATTCAGGATTTTGAAACCAAGTGCTGCGTGAGAGTCAAACTGCCAAGTTTGCGAGGAGGTTGGAGTGCAGGGGAGAATAGTTCGATATTATCTTGTTTAAGTCCAGTAAAATGAGCTACTGATGTGCGGAAGCAAAGCATGTTCTTTATTTTGTATTATTACATGAAAATAAGTTGCACTTACTGAATTAAGTAAGTCTGATCATGACTGTATGTTCACTTTACCGTGAGACAAAGCTGCTTATCAATTTATATGTGGCCTCGTCTCAGCAAGTGTTTCCTTAGTCCACCTTCAGAGAGATTAAAGAAACATGAGTGCAAAACACGTGAATGTCCAGTTCAGATCACAAGTCGATATTATTGCTACACCCTGGGTTACACTATTGTGCAAATAGATATCGGGTTCTGTGAATCAACTCTCACACAAGCAAAATGCTCAGACCACTTTCAGCAGAGATTGACTCACGGAATCTGTATCAGAGGGCTACGTGACAGTATGAAAAAAGACTGGCAAGCAGCATCGAGGGGAACAGTACAGACAAGAAGTAAAAGGATAGTCAAAGCATGATTGCGACCACTTATGACATGAAAGGGACCATCTTGTATTTGAAAGGGAAGGAATAGCACTGATGCTTAATAGGTATTTTGCCTCAATTTGTACAGAGGAAAATGAAAGTGGGACTGCAGAAGTACCTAAAGAGGTTTTGACGAGCCATTACTGGAGATAAATATTCAAACTCCATTAAAAGTGCATTAAAAAGTTAATGATATTGAAAGTAGAGAAGCCCAGAGGTAATGCACTACAGAATACTGAGCGAAGTTAGCAAAACAGAGTGAAGACGTTACCATAATTTTACAAAAATCTTTGCAAGTAGGTACAAAGGACTAAAGGGTAGCAAATATTACGCCCTTATAGAAAAAAGAGGAAAAAGGTAAACCAGTTAGTCTGATTCTGAGAGACAGTTTTGTGATGTTTTGAGAGCCAGCCAGTGTCGAGGCTCACCTCCCGGCTTCACATATCAAGAACGCATGTTTACGCTGCCTGCAGAGAATTCCCGTTATGTGCTCCTCACTGGAAGTGTGCATTCATAAAATCAGACCCCTACAGTCCATAATAAAGGATGAAAGTCATGAATACTGAGATAGACGTGGGAAATCAGGGACAGTCAGCATAGATTTGCAAAGGGCAGGTTATGCTTGACGAAGTTAATTGATTTTATTGAGGTAATCACAAAGTGCATAGATGAAAAGAAAGCTGTGGATGTTGTACATATGTTTTCTGGATTGGCAGGTTATTATTTGTGGCCTGTCCCAGGAATCTGTGTTGTGATCTCTTTTATTTTCTATATGTACAAATGATTTGGATATAGGCATAAGAGGAATGATATCAAAGTTTGCTGATGTCAAATTTGGGGGCATGGCAAACTGTGAAGAAGATAACTGGACACAGGCAGGTTAGCAGAGTGGGCAGCTTCAGTACGGAAGCATAGCAGCTATGGTACTGGACCAGCAATCGTGAGATTAAATCCTGCCATGGCAGATCATGAAACTAAATTTTAAAAATCTGGTAATTTTTGAGCTGGCACCAGAAAAAATTACTAGATTATCCAAAAAACCCAACTGGTTCACTAATTTCCTCAAGGTACGAAACCTTCACATCCTACCCAGTCCGGCCTATACATGATTGCAATTCTACACTATGTGGTTGACTTTTAAAGCCCTCTCAGTTGTGCACTCACTTCAAGATGACCACCCACCACCACCACCTCAGGGGAATTAAGGATGAGTAATAAATACGGTCTTGCTAGCATTGCCCACATCCATATATATATTATATATATTTTTTAAAGGATATAGGGTTGGGAACTGGGAGTAGCGTTGAGAGTTCCAGCGAAAGAGCCAGCACCAACCCAAATGGCCTCCTTCTGTTCTGTAATTTCTAAGATCCCAAGAAAACATCATGAATGCAATTATGCTCGGATAAAAGGGAACAATATCTTACGTTTGTCTATTGATTGATCTGTTAAACCAAGGCCCTGTGAGTGAGCCTTCGGCTTGCTGGGAGCATTCCTGCTTCTGAGTCAGAAGATAAGCGCCTTGGGATGTTTTACTACGTTAAAGGCGCTATACAAAAGCAAGTTGTTGTTGTTCTGAGTCAGAAGATGCAGGGTTCGAAACCCACTCCAGGCAATCCCAGCAAGTGGAGGCCAAAGCGCCGACTCTGAATTCTGGCTTGACATCCAGTGGCATACTCATGTCCGGTGAGTGTGGGTGTCCTGCCCCTATCATATGGGCTGTGGGTGCCCATGAAACCCTCTCGATGTATAGAACTAACCACCTATTGGCTGGTATAAAGGTGGTTATGGCCATGGAAGGAGCATTCATGTCATGGCCTGTTAAACTGTTAATCAGCCTCCGAATTCTTCCACTATTTCAAACTACTCTCCAAGGGAAGAGTGTGAAGATAGGAAAACAATAATCAAGGTCCCATCTGTCTGCTTCGATGGATGTAAAAGTTCCCCAGGCACTATTTAAAGAAGAGTAGGGACTTCTCCCAGTGCCCTGGCCAACAGTCATCCCTCACCAACATCAACAATAGCAGATTATCTGGTTGTTTCTTATTTATTGTTTGTGGAACTTTCCTGTACCCAAATTAGCTGCAGTGTTTACCTACAAAACAGTGACTGCACTTCAAAAGTAATCCAAAGGTTTTAAAGCACTTTTGGACATCCTGAAGACATCTTGTAATCCGCTACATTAAAGCAAACTCTATACATGTCCACCATCAGCGATTCACACTGACATCAGCAATTTGGAGGCCTGGTCACTGTGTCAGCATTTGCTAACAAACAAATCATTGCAGACCAGGACCCCAGTCCTACTTCTATCTGAGTCTGGCTGCTATTCCACCAAACTGCGTCCCCCCCCCCCCCCGCCCGCTCTCCTCTCAGTGCTACTGACAGTGGCAATGGTGGGGATAGGTGGGAACTCTCCCTCGAACAGGAGGTCCTGCCTAATGTATACATAGACCATGTTCCCTACCATTAGCTCTAGCAGTACTGAGAGGAAATAGGAAACCGGACCATTGAAAGCCATATTGAACAGTTGGCAGAGATGGGTGGTGATGAAAGTGGAGAAAATGGATGACAGTGACAGGGGGAAATTAATTGCATTGAAATAAGAAATGAATGGCAATGAAGGTGGGATGGATTGGCAATGAAGGTGGGATGGATTGGCAATGAAGGTGGGATGGATTGGCAATGAAGGTGGGATGGATTGGCAATGAAGGTGGGATGGATAGTAATGAAGGTGGGATGGATTGGCAATGAAGGTGGGATGGATGGCAATGAAATGGCAGAAAATGATGGCAATGAAAGCAAAGAAATGGATGGTCATAAAAGAAGAGGGAGAGGGGCCGAAGCTGGAAGCGGTACTTTTGGGTAGAAAAGGAAGGTTTGTGCCAGCATTAACTGAGAGGGCTTAGGCAGGGTGAGTGCCAGCATTAATTTGGGGAGGTGGGGAAGAGTGCCAGATGCACTTGGGGAGGTTGGGGGAGGGAGAAGAAGATTGCCAACTTTTACTGGGGAGCAGAGGAAGAGCACCCATGTAATTGGCTTGGAGGGAGCTGAAGAGTGCCAGGTTAAATTTAGGGGAGACTGTGAGAAGAGAACCATGATGAACTAGAAGGGTTGAAGGGAATGAGTGTGCCTTTGTCGAAGGGTAAGGAGTTGGATGGGGTAAAGTGTCTCGGTGAACTGGGTCTGGGTAGAGTGCCTAACTGAAATGGGGCAGCAGGGGTAGGATGTGTGGAGAGTGACTGTTAAGGTAAGTGATGGGCTGGTTGGTCTGTTGAAAATGCAGATATCACTTTGTATTTCTTTTATCTTAGATTGAATTTTGAAGCTTAAAAGTGCTTAAAATAAATCAGAATGCATCATTTCCAATATAAAAATTCTACTATTTCTAAGGGAGCATGCCCATAGACTTCTGGCTTGTATTTGTGGGTTTTTTCCATACAAGTGAAGAAATAATATGTATAAATCCAAATTCTGTGTAATAATTTGTTTTCTCATATCGGGGCCAATCTTCAATTGTCAGCTTCTTGGGAACTGAATCAACCTTTTTGAAGCCGTTGGTGAGCTTTTGCTAGTTTTCTAGGTTGACATGTATGCAGTTTGTTCGTTTTTATGTACGATTGGGCAATTAATTATTTTCACCCCTATTTGTTTAGAAAGTTGCAGTTTCACTGGCTTAAAAACATTTTATGCAAAATCACACGACACGTGAGATCTACCACCACTCTAAATCACCAGGTGTGATTATGGGATATATTCCAATTGGTAAAAGTGATTTGTCTAAAAGGAAATATGAATCAAACTTGCACATAAACTGGACTTGCTGTTGTCAGAATTGCTGTTAAGTGGACAGGTCTGTCCATCTTCAGGGATTTAGTAAGTAGCAGAATAGAACAAGTGCTTACTTTATATTCTAATATAGTTATTGGGTTAAAATCTAGTAGAGGTCAAAACTCAACCAAATTACTAATTGATGTGATGAGTGTAAGTCTACATTCAGCAAGAGCAGCAGGTGGATGTCCTATTACTGGCCCCAAGATAGTGGTTTTGTTTTGCTCTTTTGCAAAATGCTGAAACAATATTTTTCCATAATATTTAAAGCTGATCAAAATCTAAATTTTCAATTTTATTCTGCCCATTCTATTTTTTGCACCTCTTGTATTTTCAATTTTGCTTGACACTCAAATTATTCATTATTATTTTTTTTAAGTTTTATATTTACAACTTTCAGAATGCATGTGGTGTAATACTATTTGAAATATCTGCACTCAATTAGTACATGGTCAGGTTATATATCGCCCTATATAGCTCACTATTTTGAACATTTTTCCATCAATTATAAATGTATTAAATAGCATGCCACAAAACTTCAATTTGCTTAGCCATCTAAGGGATTGAATGTTGCTTCAGTTCTCAAATGCATTTTGGGGGAGTGGGAAGGGGTAACGTCTTGTAAAGACTTTTTAAGAAAAGCTCCCATTCATTATAATGGGATTCAACTTTTTGTAGTGGAGGTTTTTACAGCCTTCACACAAAACTCTTTTCTCTGATAGCGAGTACTTGAGGCAATCTCTGTTTTTTAAACACGATGCCTATCTCAATACAGGCATCTACACCAACACGCTGATGAAGTAGTGAAGGAGATCTGTATTGTTGGGGATGCCATGCTTCATTTGAGATGTGAAATCAAGGTCTCAAATGTCTAATCAAATGGTTCAGGTGGATGTCAAAGACACTGTATGAAGCAGAACAGGGAGTTCTCCTCAAGTCTTAAGCAAGGTTCCTCCCTGAATCAATACAATCAAAAAACAGACTAGCTAGTCATTCATCACAGGTCTACTTATGAGCTGCTGCTGCAGTGGAATAGTTGGTTGTTGTGTTTACCAACATAACAACAGTCATTACATTCCAAAAAAGTAATTATTTGTGTGAAATGCTTTGAGATGGTTTGACATGATAAGGCACTACATGAATATAATATTTGTCTGAATCATGAGCAAGTATTGAGGACAAGTGAAAGATTGATTTACACTCTAATGTTTTCTCCTTTCCTGTGGGAAACATTGCAGCTCTGCCCAGTACCTTACTGATTGCCTGGCTGAGAAATTACCAATGTGGGAATCATTGAGAAGTGTCATCCTCCATAATATGGCATAAGGCATTAGTTCAGTATTGCATTGTTAATGGGTTGTCATGGGAAGCTCCTGGGTTGCTTTCAGCAGGATATAAATTATTGTTAGTAATGTTATCATACGAATACACATTGTGGTTTTATCAAGTTCCTCTCTCGGCCTATTTTAAAAGTTGCTCCTTTTAAAAGAGCAGAGAAGAATGTGATAAGAGCACTTTAAGCATTTATACAATATTGCTGAAGTAATCCCCACCATATAATTTTTTAACATGTATTGCAATGGTAGTGTTCTAAAGGTTTCTATTCTCAGTGCTTTTCTGGTATGAACTTGATATCAATTTTATAATGGTATAGTTATAAAGTTTCAAGAATACACTTTGTTATTTTCTAGTCTCTTGAGCTGGCCTACTTAGGTGTGGTGCTGTCAGCTGAGGTAGTTTAATTTCTCTTGCTGGAACATAAATGCATAAATGGCCCAGTTTCCATTACTTCAGCTAGAATTTAGACTGCAGAATGCAAAGTCTCCCTATTTCCAGCCACCAAAATCAACGATTTCTTCAATTATTTAATTATAGACAAAAAAACCTGATTCTCATGGATGTCATAAGATATGCTCCAGAAAATTTGTAGAAACAAGCCAACAATTACTAAAGATAAAGGGGGAAAAATTCAGCTGCTTGCGCCTCCCGTTAGCGCCTTAAGAGGGCGCTAATGGGGCGTAAAGCAGCTAACGCCCGGGCGCAGCGCCGCCCACGCCTCCCGTAAAATTCAGCGGGAGGTTAGCGGCGGCGCCAGCCGGTAGCGCCCTGTGGCGCTGCGCCGCCTGCGATGACGTCATCGCCGTGCGCAGCACCCCGCTCGCGCTCCAGCCGCGATCTTCAGTTGCGCCCCCTGATTTACCGCCAGACGCTATGTCCGACGGGTTCAGGGAGGCGTACGTGCGGCCGGGGCGGCGATATTTAAAGGGGAGGTGGCAGGCGGCCATTTTTGTTGCTGGCCGCCTGCCAGCACCTGCCCCCGTTGCTGTCCCCGGCCCCCGTGAAGCCCCCCCACCGTGAAGTGCCGGCTGCGCTCCGGCACTCCCAATCCCTGGGGGCCCAGCTGGGCCCCGGTTCGCGCTGCGCAGGGTCCCTCCCCTTTAAGAAGGGGAGGAAGGCCTGCAATACCGCGGCGCGACATGCCACAGCGCCTGGCGCTGCGGCACGTAGCGCCAGGATATTCCCTCGCAGCGCCCCAAGAGGGATGCGGGGTGCTTCCAGTGGCGCCCCGCTTCCCTCTTGGGGCGCAACCACTGAAGTTCCGGCGCGGGGCCGCTAATTTTTTCGGGGCGCTAAAAGTCGCGCCCCGGCGAGGTTAGCGCCCCAAATGGGGCGCGACTCAATTTTTACCCCATTGGATCCATTTTCCTTTACTGTCAGTCATTGATTTAAGCCGAAATTCCTTGGCCGCGAAATTCAGCTCCTTTGTGCCTGCCGTTAGTGCCTCCAGGGGGCGCTAACGGGGCGCAAACGGCTTATTGCCCGGGGGGGGGGGGGGGGGGGGCTTCAGCGGGGCGCTACTGAGATGCTAGTCGATGGCACTGCGCCTCCACCGGTAGCATCCTGGGTCACTGCGATGCCAGCGATGACGTCATTGCCGTGTGGTGCGACCCCTTAGCGCCCTGCGGCAGAAATTCAGCTGTGCCCCGCGGGGCTGCTGCGGGCAGTGTTCTGCCTCGCAGGTCGTGAGCCGCGCCGACCTCCACTCGCAGGGTGCTAATTAAAGGGAGGTGCAACCGCGACCTGCGCTGCCATGGTCGGCCCTCCGTGGCGGCTGTAGCCATGGCACCACGCCGACCTGGTGGGCTAGTGTGGGCCATCGGAGGCCCTGCAGAGCTCGCAGTGACTCTCCCCTTTAACCACCCCGGCGGTAAGCCAAATTTAGCAGCCGGGGCGGTACTTCCACGCCGGCCACTAAATCTCTGGCGATAATTCAGTTACCGTCCCCAAATGGGGCGTAACTGAATTTCGCCTTCCTTGTTTATTACATTTTCGACAGACACAGCTTCTTCCCCTGCATCACAGCTTTCTCTCAGCACATTATCATTTGTGACAAAAACCATGCTACCACCTGTGAAATCTGCAGCTCCAGCCTCTGGCATAGTGTCCTCGGGTTGGACATCACACAAATGGCTGAGCAGAGAGGGAGATCTGACTCAAGGGTCCCTATGCCTGTAAAAAGCCTGATTTTTTTTAAACTGAAGTATCAACAAGCAATCTACTTCCCAGAGAGGGAGAGGCTCTGGCAGAAAACACATAAAAGGCAGTCGTGTAACTAAGATTAATCATTTTCTTGTGAATTTTGTAATTTTTTTGGAACCTTATTTCCAATACTACATTCTCGGCATAATGAGAAAGCGAGATGGCAGACAAAAGGATTTTCAAAAGCGCCACCGTTCCTGTGCATTGGAGAAGCAGATCCTGAAGAATTTCAGGGCCTTTGTCATTTATAATAACTTTTTTAAAAACCTTGCCATATTTTTATGTGAGAATTCTACCATTACCTTCAGAGAGTTAATATAAGTCTGTGTTTGATAAATGTTTGAACACCCCCATTCAAACCTTACTCATTCACAGTGAATACTTTGTTTGCAATATTGCAAAATCAACTAATTCCAGGGAAAGGAGAAACTGCACTTTGCAAAGCTAATTAAATGTTGCCAAAAATATTTTGTTAAATTTTACAGATTAGCACTCCCATCACACAAAGTCTATATCAGGAATATTAAATTATAAAATCTACCCCATTATGTACCACATAGTAGACTCGTGACTAAGGTCAGAGCATGTGGAGTCAGAGTGAAGTAGCAGAATGGATAGTAAACTGGCTGCAAAACAGAAAACAGAGATTTGGGGTTAAAGGTAGTTACTTAGACTGGCAGAAGGTGGGAAGTGGTGTTCCATAGGTTTCAGTGCTGGGGCCACTGTTGTTCACCATGTATATAAATGATATGGACTCTGGAATCGGAAGTAAGATATCAAAATTTGTGGATGACACCAAATTGGGAGTTTAGTTAATACCGAAGAAGACTGCGACAAAATACAAGAAGACATTAGCAAACTTGCAGAATGGGCATGTAAATGGCAAATTAATTTCAGTATAGATAAGTGTGAGGTGGTGCATTTTGGTAGGAGGAATAAGGACGTCATCTACACCTTGGAAAATAAGAGACTAAATAGGGTAGAGGCACAAAGGGATCTTAGGATACAGATTCACAAATAAGTGCAAATAAAGCACGGGCATTCATTTCTCAAGGAATAGAATTCAAAAGCAGAGAAGTTATGTTAAACTTACGTAGAACCTTGGTTAGACCACACTTGGAGTACTGTGAACAGTTTTGGCCTCCATATTACAAAAAGGATATCGAAAAACTGGAGAAAGTGCAAAAAAGATTTACAAAGATGATACCAGAACTGAGAGGATAAACTGAACAGGCGGGGGGCTCTTCTCCAGAAAGGAGATGACTGAGAGGTGACCTGATAGAGGCCTCTAAAATTATGAAGGGGTTTGATAGGCTGACGTAGAGATGATGGGGGAAAATTTGGTACCTTAGCTCCTCCTGTTAGCGCCAGCAGATGGCGGTAACAGGGCGCTAGAGCATTATCACGGGGGCGAGGCGAATCCAGCGCCACACGCCAAATCCCGCCCCCCTCAGCACCGCTGCTAACAGTTATCGCCGGGAGCCTCAACGCCAGGTGGATCGTGACATCAGTGAATGTGCAAATTGATTGTCGCCACCTACCTCAGTGCCTGGAGGAAACAGCAACAGGGAGAGCTGGCATGAAGCACCAGGAAGCCGGCTCCAGGGATGTTATTTAAAGGGATCATCAGTAATGAGTCGCAGCTGTAGGTTAGTGGAGTTTCAGTGCTTTCGTGTTAGTTTTACATAGTGCAACAGTCTCATTCCGTGATTTGATGGTTATTTTGTATCAGGAGTGTTGTGCAACTAAAAAGTAGCTACATTTATTCTTTTAAAAAAAACTGCTATGCTTGGTTACATTAATGGGGGCTCTACTGTCAGTTGACCTCTCCCTCCAGGATCTATGGTGGAGGGAGCGGAGGCAGCGAGAAAGACTGGAACATGTGGCCAGAGGGAGGGGGAGGGCCATCAGGGCTCTCAATAGGAGGCCTGACCCTCCAAAGTTATTCGAGAGCACTTCTCCTACCTCCAATTAAGCGAAGAGCAGTGTATTAGAATGCTCTGCTGGACCAAGGAGGTGGTCACAGAACTCTGCCACTTCCTGCAACCAGACCTCCAGTCTCAGATCAGAGTGACCACTCAGTGGCAGTCAAGGTCACCGTCGCCCTCAATTTCTTCGCCAGCAGATCCTTCCAGTCTGCAACAGGAGACATAGCTAACATCTCGCAGTTCGCCTTCCATCACTGCATCCGGGAGGTCACAGAGGCTCTCTACAGTAGGAGAAGGGACTACATTTCCTTCCCCATCACCAGAGAGAAGTAGGATGAACATGCATGTGGATTTGCCAAGATAGCGGGATTCCCCAGGGTGCAGGGCACCATTGACTGCACTCACGTGGCTTTGTGGGCACCATATAACAATCCTGAGATCTTCCGTAACCGCAAAGGCTGCCACTCACTTAATGTGCAGTTGGTGTGCAACCACAGAAAGCGAATCCCCATTGTCAATGCCCACTATCCTGGCAGCAGGCACGATGGCGTCATCCTGCGCCAGACCAGTGTGCCAGCACTCTTCCAGCCACCACGTCAAGCTCACGGCTGGCTGGTTGGCGACATGGGCTATTCTCTCTCCACCTAGCTCATGACTCCCTCCGCAACCCCAACACTCCTGCCCAGCAGTCATATAATGAGAGCCATGCTGCCACCAGGAACATCATCGAGCAGACCATCGGCCTGCTGAAGCTGCCTTGACTGCTCGGGAGGAGTCCTCCAGTACTCGGCTGAGCGGGTGTCCCATTTTGTGGTGGTCTGCTGCATGCTCCACAACTTGGCTATCATGAGGGCCCAGCCCTTGCCACCAGGGATTGCAGGACTACCTCAGGAGGAGGAAAAGGGAGAGGAGGACGAGGAGGAAGAGGAAGACGAGGAGGATGATGAGAAGGACGAGGAGGAGGAGGAACAGGAGCGAGGGAGGAGGCAGCCACTCAATCGGTCTTCTGGAAGGGCGGTCCGTGATCGCCTCATCAGACTGCAGTTCAAATGAATTAAACCCCAGATCCCCGTTGCTCACCACATCCCCATCATTCCATCCCTGTCACAGGCTATATCACAGCGCAAAGCTGAAATGAAACACACGACAAAAGAATCCAAACTGAATTAATACATTTATCAATAATCTGTGAACACATATTTACAACAAAAATATTAACTATTCACTCTTGTGCAATCCTTTAGTGCCTCTCGTTACTGTGCCTTTGCCTACTCTAGTGCTCCTAGGAAGTGTTGGCCCAGTGGCTGCAGCAGGGCTGGTGGAAGGCTGCTGAGTGTCTATGCGGGAGACTTCAGATGGCCTTGCAAGACGCCCTTGACCAGCTCTGGGCCTGGATGGCCTGGCTGTAGACTGCACCACCTCAGCATGGGCGGCAGCAGTCTGGGCTGGCTGGATGACAGGCAGCGATTAGGGCAATGGCAGAGTGGCAGTGGTGGGAGCAGGAATGCTGTCATCGTGAGAGAGGACAGCAGGTTCCTGCTCCACTGACACACTGCCACTCCCCTGGGGCAGCACCTCAGCATCCCTAGCAATCTGTTGGAGCACAGATTGCTGGCCTGCTGCGACAGCATGAAAGCCCCGGTCGACGTTGGTAGACCCAGCCACAATGGCAGCAGTCAGAGCTTGCATGGCATCAAGCATAGACTCCATTATAGCACTGAGACGTTGCGTCGCTTCCGCCTGTGCTGCAATGGAAGCTGCCAGATCGCACATCACACGCGGCATCAGGTCTGGGTTGCCACGGTCTCTCTGGGAGTCTACCATCGTTTGCAGACTGGAAATGATAGGCTCCATGGTGTGCGCAGAGCCTTGTGCAATGTTGGAGGCGGACTCCTCCACGCTCCTTACCATTGCCGAGAGGCTCTCGGGCATCCTTGCCATTGCACCTATCATCTCCGTGTGCATGCCCATCACCCTTCTTATAAACACCTCCCCATCGAGGTCCTCATCTGAGTCCTGTGCAGCAGAACTCACGCGCGAACTCGCCCTCTAGGGAGCTGGCCCCCGAGCTACCCTTTCCCCCTGGCCTTGCTGCAGCCCACTCGTCCCGGTGCCTCACCCTGTGCAGATTCCACGACTATACCAACCTTTAAAGAACGCGTAGTGCCAGTATCTGAGCTGGTGCGTGCGGGTGAGACATGCAGTGACGCGGTGTGTTCTTCTTCCTCCTCTTCTCCCACCTCGCTCTCTACGGTGCCCTCAGGGATAGGCTGCCCAGGTGCTTGCTGATTATCTGAAAGCATAAAGGCACAAGAGATGGGTTAAGGTGAGGGGAGGGGGGCAGGAAGGGAGAAATGCATGCATACAGCATGATTAGCTGGAATGTGCGAAAGGCTTGTGGGGTGAGGGGGAAGTTGGATGTGAGAAGGAATAGGGATGAACATAGCATTGTTGTCCCCAAGGGTGTCAACGTCGCTGGTGGCCACGGCGTCCACCACCTGGCGCCCAATAATCTGCAGCACTCGATTCTCCAGCGCAGACAGTGGTTGGCTGTCGGCTTGTCCCCCACCTGTGCGCTGCTGCTCCCTCCTGTTTTGAGCCACCTTGGCCTGCAAGAGAAAGGAAAGTGTGTGAGTGAGTGTGGAGCAATGTGTTTGGGTGATGTGCCTGCCATAGTTGAATAGCTGTCATTGTATGCAAGGTGTGAGTGTTGGTAGGTACAGATTGTTGGTGGATGAGTGCTGGGGGTGTGGTGCTTTGGGCAGTGTGTGAAGACTGTGGCTCAGATGGTGGTACGTAGCATTTGTAGAAGCATTCACTCACCCTGACCACCCGAGTGAGGTCGTTAAATTTCTTCCTGCACTGTGCGTGGATCCTGGGGACCACAGTGCTGCCCGAGATGTGCTGCGCCACCTCCCTCCACATGGTGCGGAAGACTTGCGGTGAGGGGCTCCTGCCTCTTGCCGGGTAGAGCACTGTCCTCAGCGAACACCAACATCTCCAATGCTTGATCACAGAATCTGCAGGGTCTCTTCCTAGGGCATGGATCTGCCATGAGTACTGCTGTTTCAGTCCTCTAGCTCTTTCTCCTTGACCTGCTTCTGCTTGCTGAGGCAGCTGCACAGGCAGCAATGCTGAGAATGAGGTTCTGCAGCATCAATGAACCTCCCCTTTAAGAACTGGAAAAAGCCTGTGGCAATCATGACTTGCGATTAGACTGCACCTGATATTGGTCCACCCTTTGGGTGTAATGCCAATGAGCTTGGGCTTAAAGACTTGAATTAGGACTCCAAACAGTTCTTTGAGCAGTGAGAATGACTTTTGCATGCAGTCTAAAGCATTAGCGCCTGGCGCTAATTCTCCAACTTTTCTAATTATACCACCCATGCCGGGGCTAGAATGAATTTCTTGCCTGATGTTTCCACTTGTAGGGGAGTCCAAAACTAGGGGTCATAAATATAAGATCGTCACCAATAAATCCAACAGGGAATTCAGGAGAAACTTCTTTGCTCAGTGAGTGGTGAGAATGTGGAACTCGCTCCCACATGGAGTGGTTGAGGCGAATAGCATAGATCAGGGGTGGGCAAAATACGGTGCACGGGCCGTATCTGGCCCGCCAGTTCATTCTATCCGGCCAGCTGGAGCTTGAGCTGCACATTCATCTGAGTCTTGCGAGGCGGTTGTGGGGGTGCCCCTGACGAGAGCTCGCTCAGGGTTACTGCGGCCTGGGAGTAGGCTGTGACCCTGAACCAGGGCGATTCAAAATAAATAAAGCTGCTGGGATTCCTGCTGCAGATCTGCTTCCCTTTTGTGTCTCGGAGCTGGCCTAACGTCTGTCTGCGGCTCTCTCCCGCTCTGGCTCCGTCAACCACTTTTCTAAAACCCGCCCAATCTGCCGCTGGTCACTGGCTGGTGGAGGCGCTGCTGCGCGCGCGCACTGGACGCACCTCCTCCGTCGAGTCATGGCTGCTCATCTCGACGACTCTTAGTTTCACCGAAGAAAGAGACCGGCAGTGCGTCTTTCCTCTCCAAAACAGATAAGGAATTACTATATGTATGTACAATCCTCTTGACAAATTAATCCAATGAAATAGTAAACTGCAAAAACTTCTGTATGTTACAAAATTTGCACAAAAAAACCTTGCATCATATCTGCACCAATCACCCAGTCTTTAAATGCTGTAAAAGGAAAGCAATAATTGGCAAATGTGAGCAATCAGATCTTTTACAAATATAAATAAAATTATATTTTAAATAAAAACTGACTGTCAAAGCTTCTATAGAAATGTGAAGAGAAAAAGATTGGTGAAGTCAAGCATAGGTCCCTTGCAGTCAGAATCAGGGGAATTTATAATGGGGAACAAAGAAATGGCAGACCAATTAAATACATACTTTGGTTCTGTCTTCACAAAGGAGGACACAAATAACCTCCCAGAGATGTCGGGGAACATAGGGTCTAATGAGAGGGAGGAACTGAATGAAATCAGTATTTGTAGGGAAATGGTGTTAGGGAAATTGATGGGATTGAAGGCCGATAAATCCCCAGGGCCTGATAATCTACATCCTAGGGTACTTAAGGAAGTGGCCCTAGAAATAGTAGATGCATTGCTGGTCATCTTCCAAAATTCTATAGACTCTGGAACAGTTCCCATGGATTGGAGGGTAGCTAATGTAACCCCACTCTTTAAAAAAGGTGGTAGAGAGAAAACGGGGAATTATAGACCGGTAAGCCTAACGTCGGTAGTGGGGAAAATGCTAGAGTCCATTATAAAAGATGTAATAGCAGAGCACTTGGAAAACAGTGACAGGATCGGACAAAGTCAACATGGATTTACAAAAGGTAAATCATGCTTGACTAATCTACTGGAATTTTTTGAGGATGTAACTGGTAGAATAGATAAGGGAGAACCAGTGGATGTGGTGTATTTGGACTTTCAGAAGGCTTTCGATAAGCTCCCACATAAGAGATTGGCGTGCAAAGTTAAAGCACATGGGATTGGGGTAAGGTAATGACTTGGATAGAGAACTGGTTGGCAGACAGGAAGCAAAGAGTTGGAATAAACGGGTCTTTTTCCGAGTGGCAGGCAGTGACTAGTGGGGTACCGCAGGGATCGGTGCTAGGACCCCAGTTATTCACAATATATATTAATGATCTAGATGAGGGAACTAGATGTAATATCTCCAAGTTTGCAGACGACATAAAGCTGGGTGGGCGTGTGTGCTGTGAGGAGGATGCAGAGAAACTCCAGTATGATTTGGACAGGTTGGGTGATTGGGCAGATGCATGGCAGATGCGGTATAATGTGGATAAATGCGAGGTTATCCACTTTGGTGGCAAAAACAGGAAGGCAGATTATTGTCTGAACGGCAATAGATTGGGAAAAGGGGAAGTGCAACGAGACCTGCGTGTCCTTGTGCACCAGTCGCTGAAGGTAAGCATGCAGGTGCAGCAGGTGGTTAAGAAGGCAAATGGTATGTTGACCTTCATAGCGAGAGGATTCAAGTACAGGAGCAAGGATGTCTTGCTGCAGTTGTACAGGGCCTTGGTGAGACCACACCTTGAGTATTGTGTGCAGTTTTGGTCGCCTTATCTGAGGAAGGATGTTCTTGCCCTGGAGGGAGTGCAGCGAAGATTCACCAGACTGATACCTGGGATGGCAGGAATGACGTATGAAGAGAGATTGGGTCGATTAGGCTTATATTCGCTAGAGTTTAGAAGAATGAGAGGGGATCTCATTGAAACTTATAAAATTCTAACAGGACTAGACAGACTAGATGCAGGAAGGATGTTCCTGATGGCGGGGGAGTCTAGAATCAGGGGTCATAGTCTAAGGATAAGGGGTAAGCCATTTAGGACTGAGATGAGGAGGAATTTCTTCACCCAGAGAGTGGTGAACCTGTGGAATTCTCTACCACAGAAGGCAGTTGAGGCCAATTCATTAAATATATTCAAAAAGGAGTTAGATATATCTCTTAAGGCTAAAGGGATCAAGGGATATGGGGAGAAAGCAGGGACAGGGTACTGAATTTGGATGATCAGCCATGATCTCATTAAATGGCGGAACAGGCTCGAGGGGCCGAATGGCCTACTCCTGCTCCTATCTTCTATGTTTCTATGTTATGGTTAGTTTAAGTTTTAAATATTATAATGTAAACCTACAAATGAGACACACTCAGAATCACTGGGACATTCATCCTGCCACTCTGATTACTATCACATATAATGCTAATTCTGTTACTGCAGGAGATTTTTAAATATCGTTGTCGGAATACATTTTCAAACAATATTATTTTCCAATATTGCTAATTACATATACAAAACAATATAAATAGCAGAAAGAATGGTTTGCTCCACTCCTGGTACCCAGAGTACGATAGCAGGGGAGTTCTCATCGTTGTCTTAGACACAGGAGTGGGTCCCGGAGCACAAGGACTCGAGGTAATGACACGCGATTGTAGTTCAGGCCTTGCGTAGCCTCGGGCTCCCGTATTCAGCACACGAAACAGAGAACACCTCTTGCGTCGGAGGCCCTGCAGACTCGAGCTCCGTCGACTTTCAGTACAACATGTAATCAATCGATCAATCATTTCATTCATTTAATAACGGAAGATTTTACTATTTTACACTGCGTTTTGTGTATTTAAGATAATATCTGATTATCTGGATTTATGTTTATGTTTATGCAAGATTCCCTCTAATTTTTTTTCCGTGCACAGTCCCTTTAAATTTGCAAGCGCAGTATCTCTTCCAGCAGCAGGAGCTGGTGAGCGGCCTGTGCGGGACCTCGCGATTGGTCCGGGGCCGCGCACCTTCAGGGGAATGTTGGTGTGCGGCCCTCAACAGCTCACCAAAGCTGGTTAAGTGGCCCTCCAGCCCAAATAATTGCCCGCCCCTGGCATAGATGCATTTGAGGGGAATATAGATAAGTACTTGAGGGAGAAAGGAATAGAAGGATATGTTGATAGGGTCAGATGAAGTAAGGTGGGAGGAGGCTCGTGTGGAGCATAAACTCCGGCATAGTTGGGCCCAATGGCTTGATTCCGTGCTGTAAATTCTCTGTATGTAATTCCACGTATGTCTTTGGAATAACTTTATGCACACTCATTTTCTGCATTTCCTTAAAATTAGTTTAGTTGGAGATCAGACCATTGCTGTTCTGTGATCAGTGACTGAGAGTTAAAGAAGAGCTGCACAGGCTGATGCACCTTCCCCTTCCTCCCAGTGCAAAAGTATTTTGCCTCCCTGTGGCATTTCCCTGGTGACCTGGCTAAAACCAGAAGCTTGCACTATTGAGAATCATTGCTGTCGCTCACAGTGTGCCAATGAGCCAGCGTGCTGGGCTTGCCATGCTTCTGTCGTTACGCTGTTTCACTTCATCTGAACCAGGGTTTTTGAGCTCCTCTGCCAGTTGTTAGTGGGCAGTGCTTCCCCGAGTGCCTTATCACAAGTGTCCTCTTCAGAGAACTGGCTGTCCTCAAACAGATCAGTGGCAGGATTAAAACTTGTGCTGATGTCCAGAATCATAGCACCCAGTTTTCTGCATCAGAGGATTCCAGCTCTCGATTCATTTCAGCTGTTTTTACACCGCAGTGCAGTCTGCATCCTGCATTTCCTCGATTTCTGCCATCTGTGCATTTTCATTTCTTTTGGTGTCTTTTGGGTTTAAAGCGCCATCTGTGTTTGCATAAAAGCAAATCCACTATATATAGAAGAGCATCAGTTTGTGTCAATCTGCAGCACCTCCGAGGCCAGTGATTTTGATAGCCCCCACTTCTAATACTGTATGAAATACCTAATCATTGCCTGATCCATAGGTTGTATGATTTTACATTCCTGTGTTAACAACTTGATATTTCTTTTTCTTCTGGTATTAGCACACCACATATTGTTATCATATATTGTTAGCAACTGTACAGTTCTCCACTTTTGCCACTAATTTTATGCCTTTTGAAAAATTTCACTTCAATCAGTGTTGCTAAAAAAAAATCACTTCACTAATTCTAATACCCACCTTTTGGAATTACTGACACAACTTGAGGTTAATGATGTCAGTCTCACCACAGAATGCTCTGGCAACCACATTATGAAGTTTCACTTTGCAGTCATGTATTGCAGGTTATCTTTCCTCCTCCCCCGTCACTATAAACTGTGACCAGTGCATAGTGCCGGTGATGTAAGGCCGTGTCTTGTGGTCTCACTCCAGACTGCCAATATCTGTGACATTGGCAGCATTATGATGCACGTTTGACATTAGTGCGGTGCAAAAGATCACACTGCACCAGTACTAAATGAGCAGCATAGTTGAGGCAGAAAAGAAATAGTACTGACAGTGAACTTTGACCAGAACCCCAGCGTTTTCAGTACTAAGTGCCTTTATGCTAACTTTCAACTTTAAACCTGCCGTTCTCAAACATTTTATAGTATTAATAATTAAATTATCTTAAAATATGTTGGGGGAGAAATTCAGTATTGCCCCATTTGGGCCGCAATTATCGGCCGGGCGCAAAGATTAGCGCCTGGCGCTAATTATCGCCTCCGACTGCAAACTTGACTTTTATCGCCCCTGGAGGTGATTGGAGCGCTAAATCAGGCACTTCACACCTGTCTTAAGGCACAAAGGCCGAGGAGCAAGGCGCTACCTCAAAGTGCTGGCGAAGCTCATGTGATGTCAGTCAGCAATGGAACACACACACAATGGCGCAGGCCAGTTCTTAAAGGGGAGGGTTGATCTTGCTTTCCATCCACATCCTGCTCATTGCAGCCTTGAATCTCGGCCTGGAGAGACCTGTACATCAAATCTGCTGGAAAGAACAATGGAGAGGCCCAGGGAAAGAGCTCAGAGTGCAGCCCCCACAGTCTCTTCTAAATCGATACAAGGAAGGGCAAATCAAAATAAACCTGCAAAGTACTGCTCAGTACCCAAAACTCCTTCACACAGCGTTGAATCTCTCCAGAAGTCTCTCTCTCTCTCTCTCTCTCTCTCTTCAGAATGCGTGGTTCAAAAATGTCACCAACGATAAAAGGCAGGAAGCGGTCGCCTTTAAATAGCGCTCCCCCAGTCCCTTCCTGACTGCAAAACGCTCCCCTCAACCTGTCGTTGCTAGCGGCAGGCGGTAAGGCAGGGGGCGCCACTCAATATCCGCTCCGGGGCGATACCGGGGCGTTGCGCACTCGACTGACGTCACGATCTGCCGGTGCAGGAGATCGTGGCGGTAGTGTTTAGCGCCGCCGCAAAATGTCTAGTTAATTTCGCGAGCGGCGCAAACATCGCCGCGCCCGGGCGTTAGTTGCTTTGCGCCCCATTAGTGCCCTCTTAAGGCGCTAACGGGAGGCGCAACCAACTGAATTTTTCCCCTGTTATTTTAATACTTTGCTTTCCATATTTTCTTCAGATATAGACACAATAAACTAAACGTTTTGCATATTGCACGCACACCTATATTTGTCACATTTAGTTCCTGCCACACTTCCAATGTTACACTTTAGCATATCCTCTGACACACTATGAGCACTGCCACAGGAGATCTGGTTTTATATATGTCTTATCTTGCATTAATACTTAGCCTAGAAAGGAGGTAACGGAGAGGTGTTCTTATTTAAATTATTAAAGGAGTGGACAAGGTAAATCTGGAATATTACTTTAAATTAAATTGCAAGAGTAGGACAAGGCGACACAGGTTCAAACTCGTAAAAGATCAATTTTAGACTAATAGCAAGAATTTATTTTTCACACACAAAGCTATCAACACATATAATGGACTTCCCGATAGAATAGTAGAGGTGAAAACTATGGAATCATTTAAGAAACAATTAGATGCTGAAATGTGGAGACAGTGGGGTCCTTCTGGGTGGAAGAATTAATTAAGATAAAATCAACAACTTGCATTTATATAGCACCTTTAATGTAGTAACGTAGTAAAATGTCCCAAGACACGTCACAGAGGCGTTATCAGACACAATTTGACACCGAGCCATACAAAGAGATATTAGGACAGGTCAGGGAGGTAGATTTTTAAGGAGCGACAAAGGAGGAGAGAGAGGGAGAGATGCGGAAAGGTTTCGGGAGGGATTCCAAAGCTTAGGCCATAGGCAGCTGAAGGCACAGCTGCCAATGATGGAGCGATGGAAATCGAGGATGTGCAAGAGGCCAGAATTGGAGGAGTGCTGAATAGCCTTCTTCGTCAACAATAACCATGTGAATATATTGAAAGGACTTTGTCAACTTAAATATGTCTTCAAATTCATAGATTGGTCCATATTACGATTGGTCCAGTATGTAACCTATGTTGATTCAGCCTGAACCTGCTGGTACAGATCATGAATGCACTACCGCAGTTTTAAAGTGTTCATATCTGGCACTTTATAGAGCTTTCAATCCTTCCTAGTCTTGGTGGGGGCTGTTCATTTTCTATTGATTAAGTGGAAATCTGTGGCTTATTTCTAATTCTTTGTTCATGTCTATCCTCGCTAAAGATTTTCAAGGGGAAGGGGGGGAGTTGGGAGTGAATTTGGGAGTGATCATTTTATCTCTGTGATCTTGCAGTTTACTGGAATCAGGTTTTAGCTTTAAGTATAAAATGTTAGGGTCTCTGAAACTGAAATCCCCAAAACCTTAATGCTCATCCCTTCTGTTCAGTATTTATGAGAAGGTTTGTTACATAACTGTTCAAATGTTTTGAAGATTATGTTCGCTGCAGTAGAATAAGTACAATGCCCTTATTTTCAGAACAAGCAGAATGGAATATGGTCTCCTTTTATCATTCCGTTCTATTATAAAGACTTTTGAAGGTAACTAATTGTATGCATTCCTAAAGTGACACATTTAGGCAATAATACTTTCATTTTCTACACAGACTTATTTCACAAAAATTGATCCCCACTGTAGCACTTCAAATGATTAGCAGGTAGAAAGCTCGTTTACTGACAATGTGAAAGATTCGCTGAATTACGGTAACATTTTTCTTCCAGGAATTTCTTATTAATTTTTAAAGAAATATGACAAAATGCCTGGTTTAGAAAAGGGAAGAAATTCCTTCACTGCAAGCATGAGTGATTAACCTTTTGTTTTCACTGAAACCCCACTTTTCGCACATGTTTTGAATGCAGAAGTACCAAAGGATGGCAAGTGACTGCATTCTGACATTACACCGTGGGATACTAATGTACAACTGATTAGCTCATGCATTTGAACTTCCCCTCTCCACTATTTTAGCAGAGACACTTATTCTACAGTGGAAGAAAGAATTTCAGATCAACACATCAAGCATTAGTATCCCACAGCATAATATAGGGTCTAAAAATAAAATAGAATGGGAATTTTTTTAACTGTTGTGAACAATGGTTTGAAAAGTTGACTTCAAATCTTGTACTTGATGTGCTCTTTGCATGTTTTTCAGTAATACATCTTACCCACACATTAGTAATTATCTTTTAAGATAATATTGTTCCAAAGACAGTCAGCAAGGTGACCTACAAGTTTACTGATCTGCATGTGTTGACATCTCCCAGTTATAATCAAGAGTGTTAATTTTGTACAGTACTGCAGAGGCTGCAGTAGAGGTTCAGCCCTGTCACTGTAGCCTCGTTCTTTCACAGTAAGTAGAACAGTAGTTTGTCACATTAATGACATCCACAAGGTAACAGTATTGGCTGAAAATGTCCCTTCCGCATACCTCAGGTTCTAGAAAGGCAATAGCAAGTTATTGTGTTATTAAGAGTTTTTTATTTCAACTCTTTTAATGACACAAATCCATATTTAGACTTCAAAGAAAAGCATGAGTCTTGTATTGTGGATAAAACAAATCCTCAATCAGAAAATAGCAACTGTTTACACTCGAAATTATGGGGGTAATTTTAACCCCCAAAAGCGGGTGGGCTTGGGTCGGGTGGGTAGTTAAAATGTTAAAAATCTGAAACAGCGACCCAATCCACCTCGAACCCACCCACTTCTAGTTCTAATAGAGGCGGGAGGAGGGGCAGGCGACCAATCTGCTCCCAGGAGGCGGGTCAGTCGGTAAAACCTTTTTAAGGAGGCTGCGTGCCTCCATTTTAACAAACTTTTTTATTTTTTACTGGGCTTCGGGAAACCGGGCAGGCAAAAGGAGGCGAGAAGGGCTTGATTCATCAGGTAAGTGCCTTTTATAGTACTGCCTGTGGGCCAGAAAAAGCAGGGCTGTTTCCTGCAGGCCCAACAAGCAACCCTGTGAACCCCCCACGATCTGTCTGACCCCCACCGGCCTCTCCCCCCACCCCCCGTGTTCGGACCTGCACAACCACCATCTCCACCCTCGACAGCGATCTCTCCCTGCCTGCTCCTCCGCTGCATCCTTCTGCTGCAGGTTTTAATTAAGGACAAAGTGACTGAGCACTTAGAGAAATTTGAGCTGATTGGAGAGAGCCAGCATGGATTTGAAAAGGGTAGATCATGTCTAACAAACCTAAGGATGCTCACTGAAGTAGTAGACAGGGGAATGTCTATGGATGGACTTCCAGAAGGCATTTGATAAGGTTCCACATAAGAGACTGTGTAGCAAAAATGAAGCTAGAATTGAAGGTAAATTATTGACCTGGTCAGGAGATTTGTTGAGCAGTAGATGACAGAGAGTAGGGATAATGGATATGTACTCAAATTGGAAGGAAGTGACTAGTGGTGTCCCAGAAGGATCTGTGCTGGAGCCTCAACTATTCACTATATTTATTAATGACTTAGATAGGACAATAGAGAGCCGTATATCTAAGTTTGCTGATGACACAAAGACAGGTGACATAGTAAGTAGCGGAGTAAGGAGCATAACATTTCAAATAGACATTGATAGATTAAGTGAGTGGGCAAAACTGTGGCAGTTGGATTTCAAAGCAGGTAAATGTGAGGTCACCCATTTTGGATCGAAGAAGGATAGATCGGAGTCTTATTTAAATGGTGAAAAGCGAGGAACAGTGGAGGTCCAAAAAGATTTAGGGTCCATGTACACAGATCACTAAAATGTAGTGGTGAGGTACAAATAATAATCAATAAAGCTAATGGAATGTTAGCCTTAATAATTAGAGGGCTAGAATATAAAAGGGAGGAAGTTTTGCTACAGCTATACAAAGCTCTGGTTAGACCACATCTGGAGTATTGTGTACAGTTCTGGGCACCGCACCTTAGAAAGGATTTCTTGGCCTTGGAAGGAGTGCAGCGAAGATTCACCAGAATGTTACCAGGGCTCCAAGGGTTAAATTATGAGGAGAGGTTACATAAACTAGGCTTGTCTTCCCTGGAATATAGAAGGTTAAAGGATGATTTGATTGAGGTTTTTAGGATTTTGAAAGGAATTGATAGGGTAGAGAGAGACAATCTTTTTCTGCTGGTGGTGGGGGTGCGGGGGGGCTGTTGAAGACAAGGGGACATAACCTCAAAATCAGATCCAAGCCATTCAGGAGAGAATTTAGGAGAAACCTCTTCACACAAAGGGTGGTAGAAGTGTGGAACACTCTCCCACATAAAGCAGTAGATGCTAGCTCAATTAATAATTTTAAATCTGAGATCGATAGATTCTTGCTACCCAAGAGTATTAAGGGATATGGAGCCATGGCTGGTAAATGGAGTTAAGATACAGATTAACCATGATGTAATTGAATGGTGGAACAGGCGCGGGGGCTGAATGACCTACTCCTATTTCTATGTTCCTACAGCTATCGCTGCGTCAGCTATTACAGGACGTGACTCATGGTGTCCTACAGGGAATGTGTTGGGGCCGCAACTGTTCACTGTATTTATTAATGACTTGGAGGACAGGATAGTGAGCCACATATCCAAGTTTGCCGATGACACAAAGATAGGCGGCATTGTAAGCAGTGTAGATGGAAGCATAAAATTCCAAAGAGATATTAATAGATTAATAGATAGATTATTATTAATAGATTAAGTGAATGGGCAAAACTGCGACAAATGGATTTCAACTTTGGACCTAAAAAGGATAGATCAGAGTACTTTCTAAATGGTGAAAAGCTAGAAATAGCGGAGGTCCAAAGAGACTTAGAAGTCCATTTACATTGATCATTAAAATGTCATGGACAGGTGCAGAAAAGAATTTAAAAAGCTAATGGAATGCTGGACTTTTTTATCTGGAGGACTAGAATACAAGGGGGTAGAAGACATGCTACAGCTATACAAAGCCCTGGTTAGACCACAACTGGAGTACTGTGTTCAGTTCAGGACACGACACCTTAGGAAAGACATATTGGCCTTGGAGGGAGTGCAGTGTAGATTTACTAGAATGATACCTGAACACCAAAGGTTCAATTAAGAGGAAAGATTACACAAATTCCCTGGCATTTAGAAGATTAAGGGGTGATTTGATCAAAGTTTTCAAGATATTAATGGGAACTGATAGGGTAGATAGAGAGAAACTATTTCTACTGGTTGGGCATCTCGGACAAGGGGACATGACCTAAAAATTAGGGCCAGGCCTTTCAGGAGTGAAGTTAGGAAACACTTCTTCATGCAAAGGCTGGTAGAAGTTTGGAACTCTCTTCCGCAAACGGCAGTTGATGCTAGGTCAATTGTCAATGTTAAATCTGAGATTGATAGGTTTTTGTTAACCAAGGATATTAAGGGATATGGGGCAAAGGCAGGTATATGGAGTTAGGTCACAGATCAGCCATGATCTCATTGAATGACGGAACAGGCTTGAGGGGCTAAATGCCCTACTCCTGTTCCTATGTTGCTATGTACTTTGAATGAAGAGATTCAACCAGGCAGAAGACTGCAGATGTCAGAATGCACCAGTGTTGCCCTTTGCACGAACTCTGTGGAGTAAACTCTCAGAAGGCAGCTTAAGCCTGCATTTTCTGAGTCTAATGCTATGGTTTTCAAATGTTTTTTGTTATGGAGAGTCCCGACAAATATTGAAACATTCCCAGTGTCTCAAAAATGTGACTCCCTGTCCTAATGTCAGCCACTCAGAGTGTTATAATCGCAGAAAACAAGTGCAGAAAAATACAGAAGATAATCATATTGAATTCTCAAGCCCCCGTGCTCAAGCCTGGGCAGAAATGTGTTGCTTTTGCAACCTCCTTGAAATTTCTTTGTGTAATCCTTGAAAATCCACCTCCAGGGGATTTCTCACTCACTATTTTAGATTTATAGAATAACGACTGCTGGTAAGTGGCCTTTTTCAAAAAAAAACTCTGGCTTGTACAGTCATTTAATTTATATCAATCGAGAAGAACTGACTTCCTCATCTCCTTTTCTCAACCAGTAGAAAAGTCATCATGGCTGAAACCAGTAAGGAATGCACTGTCCATGCAGTTCAGTCAGCAAACATGGAGCTGTGCTAAATTCCACCCCTCCATTCTGTAGCTGTGTGAGTGGGCACTGTAACTATGGCTTCCCACTTGCATTGCTTCAGAAATCCTGGTGGTGCTGCATTGGCATGTGCAGTGTTTTAACAATCTATGAACTTCACGTGCTCCCAGAAAATCCTGGAAAATTGAATTCTAAATGCTGTGGTGCAATGATTATGCATATAAGAGCAGGCAGTATATTTTCTGAGAAAATGCTTAACTTAATTGGTGCGATGACTATGCTAACAAGAGGAAGGTTTCAACAGAGAAAATGTTATAATTACCATCTGAATGCTACGCTTGGGATTTGTATTAAATTGAGGCACAGGAATTACAATCGCTTTATCTGTACAAAAGGGTCGCAGAAGCTCCCTAATTCAGTTGAAAATACTGAGTGTTTGCTTCTCAACGGCCCAATGCGTAATTGCAGTTCTGTTCCTTAAGCATATCAGGAGCAAGAGAAGGGTACAGAAGGACAGTGGACCATTTAGCAGTGGCAGTAGGGTAGTGGCGTCTGAGGACAATGAAGTAGAGGAATTACGAGATCATCATTTTGTGATTACTGCCGTATGAGGACAGATTGGGTCGACTAGGCCTGTATTCACTAGAGTTTAGAAGAATGAGAGGGGATCTCATTGAAACGTATAAAATTCTGACAGGGCTAGACAGACTGGATGCAGGGAGGATGTTTCCCCTGGCTGCGGGGTCTAGAACGAGGGGTCACAGTCTCAGGACATTTAGGACTGAGATGAGGAGAAATTTCTTCACTCAGAGGGTGGTGAACCTGTGGAATTTTTTTACCACAGAAGGCTGTGGAGGCCAAGTCACTGAATATATTTAAGAAGGAGATAGATAGATTTCCAGACACAAAAGGCATCATGGGGTATGGGGAGAGAGCGGGAATATGGTATTGAGATAGAGGATCAGCCATGATCATATTGAATGGCGGAGCAGGCTCGAAGGGCCGAATAGGCCTACTCCTGCTCATATTTTTCGATGTTTCTATGATTGTTTTCGAAAAAGAGGAGAAAAACTTGAGTTGAGAGGGAAACTTAAGAGAAAGGAGAGACTGGAAATCTTTAGTATCACATGGAAAGGCATAGTAGAACAGATCTAAACTTAAAAAGAAGCTCCAGGGTCCGACAATCTCCATCCGAGGGTGCTGGTGCAATTTCATGAGGTGACTGTAAATCTCCTTACGGATATCTTTCATAGTTCATTCGAATCAGATAATGTCTCAATGGATTGAAAAGTAGCAAATGTTGATCATCTTGACAAAATAGAAGCAAGGAATGAATTCTTAAATTTTGGACCTGTGAGCCTTACCATGATTAGTGGGGAAATATTGGAGACTTTGATGAGAGATAGCTAGAGGATCATTTGGAAGCAAAACGTCAGCCCAGAAGAGGTAGGTCATGTTGGACCAATTTACTGGAGCTGTTTGAGGATGTTACAAAGGAGGAACAAATCAGCTCGAGTCCCCACTCCTGATCTTTATCTGGCAGATCCTACTGGAAAACGCAAGGGCATGGATATTGCGTGAGGACAAGATTTAGTTCAGCTATAATGCCCACATGATTAATAATAACCCATTGCATTCACTGCTGAAGCTCACACATGAAGCATAGCTACTCGAGTCAAGTACTGGATGTTGGTTAGAGCCTGTGGTACTGTACCCATTCATGAAGTACTTTCAAGAGGGGAGAGAGATAATTAGGGGCAGGGGCAAAAATGGCTGTTGCTTTATGCCTCCATTGCATTTGTATTATGAAAAGGTGGTCTTCGGATTATGCATAATGTTGGGAAGGTGTGGTGTCAGGGCACACATTGTAATGCAATATTGGATAAATTCACATGTCCCCTGTTCTAAACATGTAATTTTAATGTAGTTTGACTGTTTGTCGAATAATTCAAAGCAACTGAACATATAAAAAAACTGAAATAAAAGCTCATACTTGTTGCAGATCACTCTACCCTGCCAGTATGACTTTGTTGGCCTCACATTATACCATGGCCCTAAATTTGCGATCAGAGGCTTCCTGCGGGGAAAAGCCTCCGATCCGCAAATAAAATGCCTGCGTACCTGGTGGTCCGGGAGGTACGGAGATTCACGGTCCTGGGCCTCTCCGGGTACCCGCGGATAGAGGCCACATATCTCGAGCGCACGCGGTTCGCAAGCGCCCCTGGGATCACGTGGGCTGGCCCAACCAATAAAAGAAAGGAATCCCCATTCATGCTTAGGGTGTCACGTATGCACGGAATCTCCATAAGCATGAATGGGAATACCCAAAAAATACATGTGCACATCAAATTAAAAAAACATTACATATTTAAAATTAATTAAAATGCCATTTAATTAAATATTTAAAACAAAAATTTAATTTTTTGAAAAATAAATGTAAATGTTTTAAAGGGGCTAAAAATAAACTTACCATATTGCCCAGGTTTTTTAATGTACAAATGATTGAAAAAAAATTATTTTTATGTTTTTTTAAACTCTTACGCTGGTAAAAGCAGGTCTTACGCCTGCTTTTACCAGGCGTAAGAATTTCACGGGCATTCGCTGGGCAGAAGTTGGGCAAACCGCGCAACTCTCCACCCGCGAATGCCGTTTTCCCGGGGATGCGTTGGATCTGTCGAGCAAGTTCCGGGTTTTTGCGCATGTGCTTCGCGCGCGAAAACTTGGAACTTGCGCGGCCCTTACGAGCGCGTACGCACCTCGTACATGCCTGTAGTGGCCAATGGCTCCACATGTAGAGCTCTCTACTGCTAGTGGTATAGAGCAAATAGATAGTACTTGAGGTTTATAAATAGCAATGAATATTTCTAATATGTAAAAAGCCACGTTTTATGATTTTTGACCGTTTTTTCACAAAGTACTTGGAAAAAAAGTTACTTTTAACTACTGAGTTTTAAAGTGAAGTATACTCACATAATTCTTGTTAAAAAAACACTGAGATGAGAGGTGATTAAAATGCTATTTTTTCCCAGAGACTGTAAACAATAATCAATTCATTAGCTTGTCACAGTTATCAATGAACACCTCATAGCCATTGTGTTGGGAAATCTCTGGTGTCAGGTGCTCAGCAGGGGTTATATGGCAAGCCTTCCCTTCCTGCTGTGAACACAGAGATATTATAGACAATGGCACAGGCAGGCAGGCAGGCAGGTTTTTAAAGCAGAAAGCTGCGAGGGCAATTTTTGGCCCGTTTCAGAAGAAGAATGCAGGAGTATGGTTAGGAGTTATTTCATTTAAGTTAAGCAAGACAACCGACTGATGCGGGGAAGCATAGGATGTTTATTTTTTTGTAATATTTACATGATCACAAGTCATTACTGCTTGCATTCAGTGAATCTCATCATAATTGGTGCTCCCCTTGTCCACTTGCTGTGAAATAAAGAGGCTAACAATTTGTATCTGACCTTTGTCTTCCCAAGTTCCCAGGTGTCTTCTTAGCCTGCATTTGGACAGACATATGGAGGCACATGTGAAAGGTATGAATACAGTGTAACCTGTAAATTAGGGACAGCTAAGGGACTTGTATCAGGTGTACTTTTTTTGCAGGTGTCCTTATTTAAAAAATGGTGATTGTAAACAGTAAACCAGATGAGCCAAATATCCCGAGATTGCCTATGTCTCCTGCAGCGTTCCTTTTTTTCACTCTCACTGGGATCGTGCCTAATTCTGGAGCCCTGCCAGTGGCATGTGATTTCAGTTCATTTTCTGTTTATTGGGTTTCCCAGTTCATTGCCATCTTTTCCATTGAAGGAGGGATGTTGTGATACTTGAATCTGTTGCGTTGGCAGCCTGCACAGAGTGAAGTGGCTGCTGTATGGCCGGAATGCCTGGGAGATCCCAGCCACATTAAGAGAATTAGTGTCCTGCAGACCCCTGCCCAGGACCCCTCTCTCCATGTGCTGCTAATGTTTGAAGCGTTGGGGGGTGAGGGGGGTGGGGGGGGCGGGGGGGCGCGCAGTAGGGGGCTGTTTGCAGCTCATCAGTACCTAGCATACTGGTGGAGTGAGAAGTGATGTTATCCGGTGTAGTTCCGGCTTTTGCGGAATGAAAAGTTCTTTACCCAACATCCATAGCGTGAGAGAAACTGCTCTATCCCTGGAATCGAGCTGTGCAAGCATTCAATCCCAGAGATAGAGCGGTGTCTCTGCTACTATGGATGCTGGGTAAAGAGCTCCCCATTCACAAAAGCCATTCCTTTCACCTGCTGCCGCCTCATGCTGACCTGCGTGTCCTGTGTTTTAAGTTGTAACCGGACTTGGTGCATTGAAGGCTGTCTGTAGTTAATGATTTGTGAGCGTCCGTGGTTTCAAAGCGCAGCTTGTAGTTTTTTACAATGTAAGTCATTTGGGACTGTCGATAAATGTCTGTTTTTTGGAGGTGTCCATTTGTACAGATTTCACTGTATGTGGTTCAAGGGGGTACTATTGTCACACCCCTGGGTTATACAATCTTATTGTTAGATATTGGGTAGTATGGGTGCACCTCTAAACGTAAAACACTCGGAGCACTTAGAAAAGTGGCTAATACCGCATGAGAGAATATATAAGACAAGACCAAATTTGGAACAGTCTTGCATATAGCACATACTTCCCATTAGTGTCACATTTACTTCCTGGAACACATATTGAAAACACCTGTATTATTATAAAACAGCATATCCTCTCCCAAAAGCCTGGGAGTGAAGTTGTTTTTTTCCCCCAGAGTTGAATTTGGACTCTGCAGTGTGACTCATTTCCCAGGACAGACCAGCGCTGTTTAATTAGTTGGACTGATGGAATTTTTTCTTTAGCTAGAATAATTTATTCTAAAATGATTTGAAGAAAAGCTAGAGAACAAATTTCAAAAGTTTTACTGAAGTAAAGTTTATATTGAGCATTTCTTTTTAATTGAGAGACTGTTTGTGTGCATGACACACAGAGTGAGGAAAAAAAATGACTGTACTAATTATACACCTGTTGTAGCTTTGTTTTAGGTTCTATCAGCTTCAAACGGCGGTTAAGCTGATGGTGAGCGAGCGAGATTAAGGTCAAGAGAGAGAGGAGAAAAGAGAGAGTATCTTTCTTCATGCTAATAATAGTTAATTTTCAAAAAATCACAGAATCCCCACAGTGCAGATAGAGGCCATTTCGGCCCATCGAGCCTGCACCGACACATATCCCACCCTATCCCCGTAACCCCACGTATTTAATCCCCCCCCTAACACTAAGGGTCAATTTATCATAGCCAAATCAACCTAACCTGCACATCTTTGGACTGTGGGAGGAAACCGGAGCACCCGGAGGAACCCACGCAGACACGGGGAGAATGTGCAAACTCCACACAGACAGTCACCCGAGGCCGGATTCGCACCCGGGTCCCTGGCACTGTGAGGCAACCGTGCTAACCACTATGCCACCGTGTTGCCAGTTCAATTTTCAAGCCAATTAATTATCTTATCTGTATTTGTTGATACTAGTAAAGATTAATGCTAATGTGAGACAGAAATCCTAAGTGCTAATACTTATGAGAAAGAGACAGAAGGGCTCATTTTCATCCCCTCCACCAGGCAGGAATAGGATAGTAGTGCGATCAAAATAGCAGTATAGCACTTACTGCCCTTTGCCTGCCGATGTCTCCGTCTCCACACCTGGGGGAGTTAAAATGAGTGGCCCAGTTGCCCGCTGGTAAAAGGCAAAAGCCTCACTAGCCTATGCAAATCAGAGTCCTATGTTGTCAATATGACCCCAGTGCAATTTTTGAAGTACCAATGGGCTGCTAAACATAAAAAATCACCCCAAGGTACTTCACAGAGGTGTAATAAAAAAAATGGATGCCAAGTCAAAGAAGGAGGGGTGACCTTCGGCCAAACACCTCAAATTTAAAATTCTCACTTTCATGTTGAAATTCCTTCATGGCCTCAACCCTCCCTTCTCTGTACCTTCCTCCAGCTTTACAACCCCATCCCCCAAACTCCCCACTCCTGTGATTCTAACTGCTTATGCATCCCCCCATCCATTTGCCCTACCATTGGTGTTTGTGCTTCAGCTCCATGTTCTGGAATTCCCTTCCTAAATCCCTGCACCTCTCTCTCTCCCCTTCCTTCTTTCAGACTTAACTTCAAACCTCCAAATTGATGAAACCTATGATCACCCCTCCCAATATCTCCTTCTTTGATGGCATCTATTTTATTCTGGTCACACCTCAGTGAAGTGCCCTGGGAAGATTTTCTATGTTAAAGACACTATATAAATGCAAGCTGCGATGGTTTTACTGTACTATCAATGCAGATAATGTGATAACAGGAATATTGCTTTGTAATTTTATACCATATACATATTATTGTTCTGCTTTTGTTCTGAAACCAAAGTATTTGTGATGATTACATTGACAATTGTATTATTCATGTCAACATAGAAGTAGTGAAATAAAATAGCTATTTAGTGATATAATTTCTTGTGCCCTGTCTATCTTTGGTAACTATGAGGTGAGCTGTATTTCTGCTGATGGCCAGATGATTGTCTTATCTATGCTAATTCACTTGATTATGTCGAATAACTCTGAGCCATAATAGATATCAGATATAAAACTCTAGGCACGTTAACGTATCCCAATCTGTTTTTCGTATACAAAGAATCGATGTGGTAGAATCTTCTTGTTACAATGTCCAGTTTGTCAGGCTAAGTTAAGATACTGACGTGGACTTGATGGAATAAATTCTCAAGAGTCAAAAAATGAGAAAAGAATGTCGGCAAAATGAAGCATGACAGATGAGGATACTTCGTCGCGAAAGAAGATAGAAAGAGAGGGGTTTAGCAATATTAGTGAGCAAGTAAGACACAATCAAAGGATCAGTTCCGTAATCATGCTCAGTATGAAAAGGCTTACATTTTCATGCATATCTAATTGAAGGTGGCTATGGACAGATTAGGAATTTTTATCTAGAAAAATCAGGTTTTTGTATGGCATAAAACAAGGAATATTTTAGCTGGGTATATGGGAATTCTCTGCTAGTCAGATTGCAGTACAAAATGACATGACACTTAGTGGTTTTCATTGGAATAAGCAGAAGACTTGAGGTATAGTCCTTTCAGACTTTGAAATTGTGGGTGCTCTTGTTCACTGGTGCTGTTACGATTTTCCCTGTGGTAACTACTGTGCCTGAGAAAGATGTGCTGTACTGCATAATCTGAATTCAAGTTATTTACAGTTTTCATCAATGATCCAGATTTTGCCTAGTTAACATTTGAGAATATTTGAATTAACCTTTTAGTTATTTGTAAGTGTCTGTCAGCAAGGCTAAAGGAAATTCTTGAAGTTCATCCATTGGTTGAAATGAATAACATTTTTAAAGCTTCTGTCTTGACTGAGTTTTAATACAGTCATAATTTTGTTGGTAAAATCTTGCCTGATCTGAGTACAATTGAAACAATAATGGATGACTGACATGAATCTTGTCATTCATGTGGAAATGACTTATGAAATAATACTGGGCGGCCTGCTGGTGGCGCTGTCCAGGGAGAGTATAAATACTCGGGCATGGGCCCAGCTTGCTCAGGACTTTCTTTAACAGGAACTAGTGAAGGACACAACTAGACCTCCATGTTGAAAAACAGTTGATTAAAGCTTTGTTTAATGCTTAGACCAAGTGCCTAGTAGTTTTCTTACGTCAATGACTATGTTCATTCTTTGAGAACAAGAAGTTTTGTTTCACCGCAATTTTCTTCAATGCACACTGGAATCAAAGACATTATTCATGTGTTGATCTTGTGACTGTTTAGTAACACCAAGAGTCCATCATTTTGGACTAATTATAGTTTTCAGAGGCTACGAGAAGTGTTTGGTTTTCAAAGGTTGGTTGGTTAGCAATTCAATTGTTGCTTTGAGGATAGGAAATGTCTCACTTAAGAAGATAAAGGGGTCAATTTTCACTTCTATCACCTGGCAGTAACAGCCTCAAGATGGGGTCGGTAGCTTCACCGCCCGTTACCACTGACAAAGAGGCTGGCGACATTTTGAAACGGGGCCTACTGCTGAGCACCCCCCCCCCCCCTCCCGTCTCAGGCGGTCGGCCCCTTTTTTACATAAATCAGGATCCTAGGACCACGCGCACACCAATTAGTTCTACAGGCGATGGAGCCGAAGAGGCCTAGCCAAGATAAGCTTGGATCCCTTTTTGTGGGTCCTGGAGGAACAGGTGTGCATATAGGAAAATCCTGAAGATGGCACTTTATAATTGAAAATATATCTGCCTAATCTTACTGTAACTGCTCATTGAATAGAAATATTCTGAACCATTGCTCAAACGAGATGTGTTTTTATTCGTTGTCACAAAACTTGCATTGGTAAAAGCCTGAATGAATTATACATGAACTCCCTCAGGCTATCATTTTTTATGAGAGAAAACAAAGCATATTGTCACACGTGCTTTGTGAGTTAACAGAGGAGCTGGTCATTTATAAGCTGGCATCAGAAAAATTACTATGAAAAAATCCAACTGAATTATCAATGTCCCACAGGGAAGGTACCTGTCACCCCGAGTCGTTCCGATCTCACAATGTGACACATTGATATTGACTTTGGAGTCTATGAAGTTTTGTGGCTTCTGGTCAAAAAAGCCACGGCAACCTCCTACCACCTCTCCTAACTGATGAATCGGTACCCTTCCATGTTGAACATCACTTGGAGGAAGCACAGAATGTTATCTGGGTAGGGGAATTTAATGGCTCGGGAATACCACCACTCACTCACCAAGCTGGCTGAATTGTGAAAATCATAGCTGTCAGACTGAGCCTACGTCAGATGGTGAAGGAACCAATCCAAGGAATGAACCGACCTGACCTCGTCCTTACAACCTGCATTTCACAAACAAGTCTATTCTTGATAACATTGGTAGAAGTGACCACTGCACAATCCTCTTACAAACAAGGTCTCGTCCTCACATTGATATTACTCTCCATCATGTAGTGTGGCATCACTGCCATGCTAAGTGGGATAGACTCGGAATAGATCTAGTAGCCCACAACTGGGTATCCAAGGGCCATCAGCAGCATTGTATACCACCAAAATCTGTAGCCTCGTGGCCCAGCCTGACTCCTTTCTCACCGTCAAGCTGGGAGATCAATGCTGTTTCAATGGGGTGTGTAGAAGGGCATACCAGAAACAGCACCAGTCGTACTTCAGGAGAAACTAACCTAGTGAAGCTGAAAACACAGGGCAGCATCCCCAGCCCAACCATTTTCAACTGCGTCACCATGGAGGACTGGGGCTGTTCAGTGATGATTCTACGCTGTTCAGCTCCATTCCAACTCTTCCAATAATGAGGCAGCCTATCGGCCTACAGCAACACTTGCACAATATCTAGGCTCTGTTGACAAGTGCTAGGTAAAATTCGCACCACATAAGTGGCAAGCAACTTCAAAAGGAAATAGTCCAATTGCCTCACCCTGACCTTCAATGGCATTACCATTGACAAGTCCCCCACCATCAACTCCTGGGGGTAACCACTGAGCAGAGGCTTAACTGGACCAGTTATATCAACACTGGGGCTACAAGAGCAGGGCAGTGGCTGGGTACACTGCAATGAGTGGATCACCTTGATACTCAAAGCCTCTCCACCATCTAGGCTCAAATCGGAAGTGTTATGAAATACACACTGCTCATGAGTGCATCTGCAACAATGCTCAAGATCTTATCAGTCAGCTTGATCATCACCCCTGCCACTGAGCTCCACCCTATCCATCACCAATGCAGTATGACTACAGTATTTGTAGACATTTCCTTAACACCAGTACATATCAATATTTCAATTGAACAACCAGACTGGTGGAGTTAATCTGAAGAAGAGGGTTGTTTTAGTGGGTGAAATCACTTAATGTTGCCTGAATATATATATAAAGTCCACAATAAGTTTAGTTATTATCCCCTTATCATTCAATGCTGTATTATTAGGAACCCTAAAGGCAATACAAGAAGAATATACACATGTGTTGTAGTAACAGCAAAGAGGTGATAGTACAGGATTTTCATTTTAGGAATTGTTTAATCGTATTCAGCTCAGAATCATCAGGTGTGGAAGTGGGTCTTCAAAATGATGGAATGTGTTTGAACCAGAACTGTCAAGCCTCATTTATTTCTAGCATTAAATAAAAACAGAAAATGCTGGAAATGCTCAGCAGGTCAGGCAGCATCTGTGGAGAGAGAAACAGAGTGAACGTTTCAAGGTGATGACCTTTCGTCAGAACTGGACAAAGTTAGAGATATAACAGGTTTTAAGCAAGTACAGAGGCAGGGAAAGGGGGGAGTGGAGGAAAGAACAAAAGGGAAGGTCTGTGATAGGGTGGAAGAGAAGAGAGATTAAATGACAAAAGAGATGATGGTGCAAGGCGAAAGGAGATGGTCATGGAAAAAGTAAGGAAACAAAAAATGGGTCTAGAGGAGGTGTAAATGGGAATATCAAAATCATTAGCAACAGCTGCCACCCAAAAAGATGGGAGCAGAGGTTATGATATGAAATTGTTGAACTCAATGTTGAGTCTGGAAGGCTGTAAGGGAAGGGCAGGGGAAGATATGTTTGGTGGTGGGATCATGCTGGAGGTGGCAGAAATGGCGGAGGATGATCCATTTAATGTGGAGGCTGGTGGGTTGGAAAGTGAGGACAACCCTATCATGGTTCTGGGAGGGAGGAGAAGTGCAGGAAATGGATCGGACATGGTCAAGGGCCCTGTCAATCACGGTGAAGGGGAAACCTCTGTTGAGGAAAAAGGAAGACATATTGGAAGCATTGGTATAGAAGGTGGCATTGTCGGAACAGATGCGATGGAGATGGAAAAACTGGGAGAATGGAAGAGAGTCCTAACAGGAAGTGGGGTGGGAGGAAGTGTAGTCAAGGTAGCTGTGGGAGTCAGTGGGCTTAAAGTGGATATCGGTCAATAGCCTAACCCCAGAAATGGAGACAGAGAAGTCGAGGAAGGGAAGGGAAGAGTCGGAGATGGACCATGTGAAGGCGAGGGAAGGGTGGAAATTGGAAGCAAAGTTGATGACATTTTCTAGTTTAGGGCGAGAGCAAGAGACGGCACCGATACAGTCGTTAATATACCAGAAAAAGAGGTGAGGGAGGGGACCCGAGTAGGACTGGAACAAAGAATGTTCCACATAGCCCACGAAAAGGCAGGCATAGTTAGGACCCATACGCATTACCATAGCAACACCTTTTATTTGGAGGAAGTGAGTGGAGTCAAAGGAGAAGTTGTTCAATGTGAGAACAAGTTCAGCCAGGCGGAGGAGGGTGATAGTGGATGGAGACTAGTTGGGCCTCTGTTCAAGGAAGTAGGAAGAAGCGGAGAGCCCTCGGACCATCCTGGTGGGGGATGGAGGTGTCGGAGGATTGGACGTCCATGGTGAAAAGGAGACGGTTAGGGCCAGGAAACTGAAAACTGTTAAAGTGGCAGAGGACATCGGAAGAGTTGTGAATGTAGGTAGGAAGAGACTGGACAAGGGAGAAAAAATAGAGTTGAGATAGGAAAAAATCAGTTTTGTGGGGCAAGAACAGGTTGAAACTATGGATCTACCAGGGTATTCCTGTTTGTGGCTCTTGGGAAGGAGGTAGAAGAGGGCTGCGCGGGGTTGGGGGACTGGGGTTGGAGGACTCGGAGGGAGATGCGGTCAGTGACAGTCTTGTAAATGATGCCTTGATGTTCGGTGGTGGGGTCGTGGTCCAGGGGGAGGTCGGAGGAGGTGTCAGAGAGTTGGCGTTCAGTCTCCGCAAGGTAGAGGGCAATTTGCCAAACAGTAGGCTTAATGACCAGATTAGGGTTGGATCTGAGAGATCGGAGTGCTGCAAGTTCAGAGGGAGGTATATTAGAGTGAGTGAGGGGAGCAGAGAAATGTTCTTATGAGGCGGCCGATGTCACGCCGGCAGTTGCCAATGAAAAGATCTAGAGAGGGTAAGAGGCCAGGGGGGAGGGGTCCAGGTGGAACAAGAATTCTAAAGATGGGAGAAAGGGTCCACTGTGCAGGGGGAAGACGCCTGGCCAAAGAAGTGGGCGTGGAGGGGAAGGTGACGGAAGAAGAGCTCAGCGCGTGCCGAGCTCAAAATTCATTGAGGTGGGAGCGTAGGGGGATGAAGCAAAGGCCTTGCTGAGAAATGATTGTTGAAGGTCAGTGGGGATAATGAAAACACGGCAAGGGGTGAGATTGGAAGAAGGGATGGGGTCAGAGGAAAGTGAAGGGAAAGAGGGGCATTGGTGAAAGTTTTGGTCTCCTTACCTAAGAAAGGATATACTTGCCATAGAGGGAGTGCAGCGAAGGTTCACCGGACTGATTCCTGGGATGGCAGGACTGTCGTATGAGGAGAGATTGGGTCGACTAGAGTTTAGAAGAATGAGAGGGGATCTCATCGAAACATATAAAATTCTGACAGGGCTAGACAGACTGGATGCAGGGAGGATGTTTCCCCTGGCTGGGGGGTCTAGAACGAGGGGTCACAGTCTCAGGATAAGGGGTAGGACATTTAGGACTGAGATGAGGAGAAATTTCTTCACTCAGAGGGTGGTGAACCTGTGGAATTCTCTACCACAGAAGGCTGTGGAGGCCATGTCACTGAATATATTTAAGAAAGAGATAGATAGATTTCTAGACACAAAAGGCATCAAGGGGTATGGGGAGAGAGCGGGAATATAGTATTGAGATAGAGGATCAGCCATGAAGGGCCGAAGGGCCGAATGGCCTACTCCTGCTCCTATTTTTCTATGTTTCTATGTATCCAAGAGTTGTTGAAGCTTGAGATCCTTGACACCTGAAAGGAAGAAAAAAAAAATTTTGTTAAAGCGCCGGATGAGGCAAAGGATGATATGGATCGGCGGACCAGGACAGCTTTGAGTTAGAGTGAGTCGGTGTTGCTGAAGAGAGAGGTCGAGAGCATTCATGTGGCAGCGCATGGCATTGAGCGTGGATTTCAGGATGCGGCGAGAGCAGTGGTTCGAGAAACGCTGAATATCCTGGAGATATCTGCAATCATGGGTGGATCCGAAACATAAAGGCTGGAATTTCAGTTGGAATCCACGTGGACTAAGTTGGAGCCGGAGACAGTTGCTGAGGAAAATTATATGGCTGTGAAAGCGAATTTTGGTAGATACCTGAAAATATCAGATTTCCAGCATCTGCAGTGTCTAGCTTTTGCATTATTTCTAACATTGTTTTGTTTTTCATAAAAAGACAACCTCTTCCTGTCTGTCACTGCATTATATAATCCCAGCTCCATTAAAATCAGTGCATTTAACAACTTTGTTGCTGTGCTGACGAAAAAAAAAAGGTCTTGATGTTTCCAGCAGTCTGTCTTGTCAATATTGCTTGAAAATTTTGAACCTTCAACAATGAAGGTAAATTGATTTGATTTTCTCACTTGACTTGCAGATCTTACTTATGTAGTAATGCATATTTTCTTTTGGCAGCTGGGTATCTGACACATGCAGAAACCCATCACGATGTTTAAGAGTCTCCAATTCAAGCTACTGTGAAATCCATTTGTAGGGTTTCTGATTGCCCAATATGGAGTGCACAAGTGTCTCTCATAGTAACACATTCCGCTTACCGAAGTCCAGCGAGCCTTGGTGCAGTTTGGCAAAGCTGAAGTTTAGGAACGCCCCAGGTATGTATGGGTATGCTGGAGTCTAACCAGCTAAATCCACACAGCTTACCAGAACAAAGCACCAATAAGCTTTCCACTGCTTGTCCAGCTAGGACCACCCTACCCATTAAGGCTTTGGCCTGTCTGGAGCTGACTGGGACGAGTCCCAGCTCCCATTGATATTTGGGGGGAAAAATTAAGTTGGTTTGCACCTCCCTTTAGCGCCTTAAGAGGGCGCTAATGGGGCGCAAAGCAACTAGCGCCCGGGCGCGGCGATGTCTGTGCCGCTCGTGAAATTGACCAGACATTTTGCGGTGGCACTAAACAATACCGCCCCGATCTCCTGCGCCCGCAGATCTTGATGTCATTCGAGCGTGCAACGTCCTTGTGGCGCCCCAGACCGGATATTGAGTGGCGCAGCCCTCCTTTCCGCCTGGCGCAAGCAACAATAGGTAGACTGGAACGTTTCCCAGTCGGTGTGGGGCTGGGGGGGGGCGCTATTTAAAGACGGCCTCTTCCTGGCTTTTTCTGTGCTAGACATTTTTGCACCACTCATTCTGACAGAGAGAGATTCTGAGAGAGAGAAGGAGAGACTTCTGCATAGAGTCAATGCTGTGTGAAGTAGTTTTGGCTACTGAGCATCACTTTGCAGGTACTTTTGTTTTTGACCTTAATTACTTTGATTGCCAAGAGACTATGGGGGCTGCACTGATTCGGGGCGTCATCCTGCGCTTGCAGATTCGGAGGCCACAGAGACACAGGGAGAGAGTGGCAATCATGGCCAGATGGAGGAGGGCCAACAGGCCTCTGTACAGGAGACCTTACCCTCCCAGGTTATTTCGCCAACAATTCTCCGCCATTAATTTGTCTGAGGAGCAGTGTTTGCGCAGGCTGCGCTTCAGCAAGGACGTGGTCACTGAGCTCTGCCACCTGCTGCAGCCAGATCTGCAGCCTCAACTGAGGACCAGGACGTCTCTGTTGGTGGCAGTGAAGGTCACAGTGGCTCTGAACTTTTATGCCACCGGCTCCTTTCAAGCAGCTACTGGGGACATCGCCAATATCTCCCAGTTCGGGGTCCATTGCTGCATCCGTCAGGTCACAAATGCCCTCTATAAAAGGAGACGACAGTACATCTCTTTCCCGATGACCCAGGCCAAACAGCATGAACGCGCATTGGGCTTTGCGAGGATAGCGGGCTTCCCCATGGTGCAGGGCGCCATTGACTGCACGCATGTGGCATTGCGTGCACCGCATGAGAATGCAGAGGATTTCCGCAACCGCAAGGGATTCCACTCCTTAAACGTCCAGTTGGTCTGTGACCACAGACAGCAGATACTTGCTGTCAATGCCCGCTATCCTGGCAGCAGCCACGATGCATTCATCCTGCGCCAGACTGCTGTGGCAGAACTTTTCCAGGCACCGCATCACCCAAGTGGTTGGCTCCTCGGGGACAAGGGTTATCCACTGTGTACCTGGCTGATGACACTGCTCCGTAACCCCAACACCCCTGCTGACCTGCGGTACAACAAGAGCCATCTCACCACCAGGAACATCGTTGAGCACACAATCAGCGTGCTCAAGCAACGGTTCCGCTGTCTGGACCACTCAGGAGGAGCCCTACAGTACTCGCCTGAGCGAGTCTCCCTCTTCATAGTTGTGTGCTGCATGCTGCATAACCTGGCAATCCTCAGGACCCAGCCAATGCCACCAGGCCTTGGAGCACCACCGGAGGAGGAGGAGGAAGAGGAGGAGGATGATCATCAGCAGCACCAAGGCGGGAGGGAGGCCCACAATGTTGAAACTGGAAGGGCCGTCCGTCAACGGCTGATAGCAAGCCGCTTCTAGGCCCCTGCTGAGGAAATGGCTTCTGCCATTGAGAACAACATGAATGAAACCAACCCGCAACCCCTAAGCCGGCCAAGGCAGCAATGATTCCAAAGACCAAACATGTACATTTTGAATACAAAAACTTATTTATTTTACAAACTCTGTGTGTGTCATTTCTTCATGACAAACTAATAGAAAGAAACACAAAAAAACAGTCATTAACATAACTGGTTCTCACAACCTGGAGATAATGTCCAAAACACTAAACAAAAGTTTGAACACGAACCTCGGCCTTTAATAAAAAATTGACAAACATTTTGTCACACCTCCTACTGTTTGCCCTTCGAGGGTGATCTCCTTCCCTTGTGCACTTACCCCCTTCCCACCCTACTGCTCCTCCGTAATGGGGCCCCAGTGGCTGCAGCAAGGCTGGTGGAAGGCTGCTGATTGTCAGAACCTGAGCCTGCAGATGCCCTTGAAGGATGGCCTCGACCAGCTCTGGGCCTGGAGGGCCCGGCTGCAGACTGCACCAACTCTGCATGGGCGGCAGCAGTCTGGGCTACAGGCGGTGGCAAGTGCAATGGGGAAGTGACAGTGGTGGCAGCAGGAATGCTGTCATCTTGAGAGAGGACAGCAACTCCCTGCTCGACCAACATACTGGCACTCCCACGGGGCAGCACATCAGCATTCGGAGCAATCTGCTGGAGCACAGATTGCTGGCCTGCTGCGGCACGGTGAGAGCCCCGGGGAAATGTGTCAGAACCAGTGAGGATGGCAGCAGTCAGTGCTTGCGTGACCTCAATCTGAGTCTGCATGAGAGCAGTCTGAGATGGGTTCATGGCAGCCAGTGACTGAATTGCAGCACTAAGCTTTAGCGTGGCATCCGCCTGTGCTACAGCGAAGTGCTCGACACTCCTTGCCAGTGATTCAATGCATTCGGGCACCCTTCCCACTGCACCCATGAGCTCAGTGTGCATGTCCACCGCCTGGGTGTTCATTTCAGCGATGAGCTGCTCCTCCTCTGCATCCAGTGCAGCAGGACTCGCTGGCCTACTCTCCCCCCGGGGAGAAGGCCCCCGAGCTTCCCTACCCCCATCGCGTTGCTGCAGCCCGCTGGGTCCTGGAGCTTCACCCTCATCAGACCCTTCCCCCCTGCTCCCCTCCAGGGAAGGTGTGTTCCCAGTGTGGGCATGGGCTTCCTCAGGAGAGGGTGGCGCTGATGCTCCGACTTCCTCTTTCTCCTCACCTGCAGCTTCACTCCCACTGGCATCTTGAGGGCCCGTCTCCTCAGCTGATGAATCACCATCTGAAAGCAGGGAGCTACAAGAGTGGCTTTAGCGTCAGGACAGGGGGGCAGTAAGGGAGGAATGAGTGCAGCGATTTAGTAAGTTGGATTGAAAGTGTCAAAGGCTGGTGTTATGAGGGACAAGTGGAAGGAGAGAGGACAAAAAGGTGATGACCTTACCATTGCTGTTCAGAACGGGGTCGGCCTCTCCAGGGGCAACGGGACCGATCACGTGGCTTGCCACAATCCTGTGGACGCGCGCCTCAAGATCGCTGAGGGGTTGGAGCTGAGGCCGCCCTCCACCCGTCCGTTGCTGCTGTCTCCTATTATGAGATAGCTTGGCCTGCAAGAAAAAGGACGGCGTCTGAGTAAATATACAGCCATGGTCTTGCCTGATGTGCCTCCCATAATTGAATAGCTCTTACTGTATGCAGCCATGGTCTTGCCTGATGTGCCTCCCATAATTGAATCGCCCTTATTGTATGCAGCCATGGTCTTGCCTGATGTGCCTCCCATAGGTGAATAGCCCTTACTGTTTGCAAAGTGTGGAATGTGTGTGTGTGTTTCATGAGAGGGCCATAGGTGTTGGATGAGTGTTGGGCATTGGGGTTTTAAGATCCTCTGGCCATTGAGTGAGGTTGAGATGGAGGGATGGAGAGGTATTGAAAAAAAGCCACTCACCCTGACGACCCGAGTGAGGTCGTTGAACTTTTTTCGACATTGAGTATGGATCCTGGGCACCATGCCCCTGGAGGAGATGTTCTGAGCCACCTCCCTCCACACTCTTCTGTACTCGCGCGGCAAAGGCCTCCTGCCACTCTCTGGGTACAGTATTGATCTTCTGTGCTCCACCGCGCCAACCAGAGCCTCCAAGGCCCGCTCGCTGAAGTGCTGAGCTCGTTCTCTCACCCTCTCCATAGTCCTTGGCTGGAAGATTTAGGCACAGGTCTCTCCAGGCCGAGATTCAAGGTTCCAATGAGCAGGGTGTGGCTGGAGAGCAAGATCGACCCTCCCCTTTAAGAACTGTCCGGCGCCAGTGTGTCTGTGTTCCATCGCTAACTGACATCACCTGCGCTGCGCCCGCACTCTGAGTTAGCGCCTCGCTCCTCGGCCTTTGCGCCTTAAGACAGGTGTGTAGCGCCTGATTTAGCGCTCCAATCACCTCCAGGGGCGATAAAAGCCAAGTTTGCAGTTGGAGGCGATAATTAGCGCCAGGCACTAAACTTTGCGCACGGCGATAATCACGCCCCAAATGGGGCGATACTGAATTTTTCCCCCTTTATCTCTTTACTTTCCATTAATGAGCAAGTCTAGTTGATCAATTATCAACAGTTCCCTGGAGTACTGCCTGGCTCAAGTATGAAATTATCTGGGCTGGCATAGAGGGTTAACTTCCATTGCTAGGCATGTCACCTTGGCAAAATTCCATTGCTAGGCATGTCACCTTGGCAAACTTCCATCACCAAACAAACCCAGCAAACCTCTCCTACCCCTCCTACTCCAAGGAGTATAGTGACTAGTTGTTTGCTAGACAACGGACAAGTGCAGGTTTCAGCCTTTGTTAGGTGAACTGTCAACGTGCCCCTTTAAGTAGTCATATGCAACAGTTCGTAGTGTGAAGATTCAGCAACTGTTGTTTGCCTCTCTGTTACCCAATCATGGCAGATACTGTAGAAAATGTAAGATCGAAATTTCGGCCAGCCCAAGACAATAACAGAAAATTACTGTGGATGCTGGAAATCTGAAAATAGAATGGAAATACTCAGCAGGTCAGGCAGCATCTGTGGAGAGAGAAACAGAGTTAACGTTTCAGGTCGATGACCTTTCATCAGAACAGATGAAGTTAGTTTGTTGGCTGTCATCGACAGTATAAACAGTTAAAAACGATGCTTACAACTACAGAGCACGGTGCAGAACACAGGTTGATCAAACGATTTAACATTCCAGGTCGAAGACCTTTCATCAGAACTGGAAAAAAGCAGGAAATGGAATAGATTTTAAAGCAAGTTTAGCGGCTGGGAAAAGGGGGAGGGATGAAAGAACAAAAGGGAAGTTCAGTGATAGGATAGAAAGCAGGGGAGATTAAGAGACATTGAGAGACATTGAGAGATATTCAAGGCAAGAGGAGGTGGTAATGGGACAGGTTAAGGAACAAAGGATGGCTCTAGATGAAGTGTGAATTGCGCTGGCACATTGGGGAGACCAAACGCAGATTGGGTGACTGCTTTGCGGAACACCTCCGTTCAGTCCGTAAGGGGGACCCCGAGCTCCTGGTGGCCTGTCACTTTAATTCACTGCTCCATTCCCACTCAGACCTCACCGTCCTCGGCCTCTTGCATTGTTCCACGGAAGCTCAGCATAAGCTCGAGGAACAGCACCTCATCTTTCGATTAGGCACTTTACAGCCTTCTGGACTCAACATAGAGTTCAACAATTTCAGATCATAACCTCAGCCCCTATCACATATATATATATATTTTTTTATCCACACTTTTTGTTTGGCCTTTTTTTCTTCCCTCCCACATGGCAGCTGTCCTTCATTCTGCCAGCACAATTCACACTTCATCTAGAGCCATCTTTTGTTCCCATTACCACCTCCTCTTGCCTTGAATATCTCTTAATGTCTCTCAATGTTTCTTAATCTCCCCTGCTTTCTATCCTATCACTGACCTTCCCTTTTGTTCTTTCATCCCCTCCCCCTTTTCCCAGCCGCTAAACTTGCTTTAAAATCTATTCTATTTCCTGCTTTTTTCCAGTCCTGACGAAAGGTCTTCGACCTGAAACATTAACTCTGTTTCTCTCTCCACGGATGCTGCCTGGCCTGCTGAGTTTTTTCCAGCGTTCTCTGTTGTTATTTCGGATTTCCAGCATCCGCAGTATTTTGCTATTGATCAAACGATTGTCCTGGGAGAACCGGAGTGACTGTCTTGGTGTGTCTTCATCCTCTTCTTTCTGTTGCTGGTTGACAGTTCTCAGCACTCTGCAGTTAGCTACACTGCTGCAGAGCCCTTTCGTTCTCTTCTCAAGTTTGCTGTACCTTTCCTATAGTGGGTTGTTGTGTATCTTGCCACATATGGATCTTCTCAGTTCTTTTTGCGAAGGTTCCTCTTTCCTATCTGGTCTTTCTGATGAAAGTCACAATCACAGGACCATTCCTCCTTCTGGCACTAGATGTGCATCAGTTGTGGTTATCAGTTGTGGTTTATACAATTAACAGTTCAGTTATGGTTGATACAATTAACACAGTTCAGTTGTGGTTGATACAATTAACACAGTTCCATCATCTCAGCGCTTTAGCTGATACTGAGCAATAAGCAAGTCCATCATGCTCTGCACCAGCCATTTTGTGCTTATCGCAGAGAATACTGGTTCTTACAATACCATGCCTTGTGCATATGAGAATGTTTTGTCAAACCCAGACCATATATAATGCCTTTCAGCATCTATAGTCCCATCTCAGAATTTCCTCATCAGCAATACAAGAGACATTTGCTGTCCGCTTGCTGGAAGGACCTATACAGGGCAGCTTGTATCGTGCCAATGATCATGATATTGGAGACATCCAAGTTCAATGCCTCATAACAGGCCCGCTTCTCACCAGCTGCTTTGTCCATGTCTTCATATGAGGAGCTTTGGCGGAGCGATGTGCCCACCGTGAGGCTGACTCCCTCTACGCAGTGACAGGTTAGTGTAAGCTGGAGCCCTCACTCCCTGCAACCACCTCCTTTAACTTTGTGAGTAGATAACATATTCAGAGAAGAAATTAATATAAAATTTTAATCCAGACACATTGAAATCATTTTCAAAAGACTTGAGGGAAAAGAATTCTGTTTCTTTTAAAAACTGGGAGTTCAAAAAGTTCTGTGGATAAAAATCCATTTGAATTCGCCTTCCAGTTATTGGTGAAATTTACTTCACACACAACTGTGTATAAAGCATCTACAAAGTAGGGCTAAATCTCTGTAGGTTGATGTTACAGCTACCATTAGCTGTCTGAAATTGTTCTTGCTATTCTTACTGTATTCCGAGGGCATGTAGCCCATCTGCAAGAAGGTCAACTGTTCAGTTAAAAGGCTTTCCTTAACTGGAGCTGAGCTTTCCATTTCAGGAATATTTTTCCAAGTTTCTGTCTTTGCTCTTGATTCAAACCCATCACTTACCACAGTGGAAATGATCAGTAGAAACATGTCTTTGATTCACAAAATAGTTCACATTTTCAGTCTCTTGTTAAAACTCACAAGCCTTCTTGTCAGCTGTCAAAATGAGACAGCTTCCCAGTACATTTTTTCTTTTGGCCTGGGCATAAATTCACACTTCAGTGCCTTTACAACGGCAAATCTAAAGGTTGGACGAGTTGAAGGTTAGGATGCGATAACTGAATGTTGCTTTGCAATGCAGTAAAAGTCAGAACTTGTCATTATGTTGTATTCATATTTTCTATTTAATAGAACAGAGGTGACTATATGTTGCTGCTGCCTTTTTTTAAGAATGCACTACAGAGAGATAACTTATTTTAAAAGTGACAGAATTGTACTCTCCTACAGTTGCCCTAGTTTCACTTTATTTTCCTGACCCTCTTTTATTTCGAAATGCCTCACCTACCTGCTCTCCTGTGATTCAAAACTTTATCTTTTTTTTTTTAAATGTCCACCGCAATGCACAACACTGAGCATTCTTCAGCGACACAGCCCGTCACTGATTGGATGCTGACCCAGTACTGCCCGAGTGTTGGACAGCAGCTGGGACAGTAGCAATGAGTAGAAACTAATGCAACCTGTCCACTGCCAGCGGCCTACCTCATATTATTGAATGGTGTTGACTTGCCTTAGTCTCTGTTATTTCTCTCTTTTTGCTGTCTCAAGATTAATAATGCTGCTCTTCTGTAGCAATACATCATTGAAATTATTTGTCAAATGACTAGCAACCTGCTATATTGATAATGCAATAGCTTGGGCTGCATTGGGAAATCAGTTGCATAGCATCAGAATTGCATACGAATGGGATGCATCTTTACTCGGACTGGAAGAAGAGCAGGGGAGTCCTGGCCAATATTCATCCCTCAACCAACACCGCTTAAAAAACAGATTATCTGGTCATTATTACATTGCTGTTTGTGGGATCTTGCTGTGCACAAACTGGCTGCCGCTTTTCCTACATTACAACAGTGACTACGCTTCAAAAATACGCCATTGGCTGTAAAGCGCTTTGGGACGTCCTGAGGTCGTGAAAGGCGCTATCTGAATGCAAGCTTTTCTTTTTTCTTCCCTTGCATAATTCAGCAATTTGACCTTTAACCTTACCAGCCCTGAACAGGCAACATAGACATATGTTTTTGCTCATTCCAGTTCACTCGTTTGGGAGGGAGCAAGACTCAAGAGTTGCAATATCAACAGATGAAATGTCTGGTACCACTTTCTGCTGCCCCGCTCATCCATTTGCACAGGCCTATATTTCCATTGAAATTAAGGCACAGAGGAAAAGTCTACCCTTGGAAAATAGAAATGGAGCCCAGCACATCTGAGGGAATTCTGCTGAGACTGTGGATCAGGTGGAGTGCTCAGCATTAACACTGCAACATACTGGATTCAATTCATCAGATTTAACTCTGGTGGAACTGAACTCTCAAGTGCAAAGGCACAAAAATTGCTCGACTTTTAATATAATTGTGTTTGCTTTTTAAACTTTGAAAAGTTGGTTTGCATTTTTATAATGAATTATTCAAGGCACAATTGCTTCAAACTAGCTTCTCGAGGGATTTTTTTCATCTTTAGTAATCCAATGATTTTGTTCCCATTAAATTGCGAACAGTACATATTATAATTAGCATTTCTTAAATGTAATTTATCTTTAGAGCTTGTGAATATTAGTGTTGTGTGCATATTAGCGTATCAATGCTGAATGTTTTGTTATTTTAAGAGGTCTAACACCTCCATTAAAATAGCAGACAAAGGGATTTCACATTTGTGACTAGCTTTACTCGAAAATGTGCAAGATGTAATTTCAAGGCTGTTGTGTCCGATAAACCTTCAGTTGGTGTGGCAATGTAATAGCTGCTTTTATTTCAGACTCTCTGGCACATTTTCTCTGGATGTAGCATTCAATATAAGAGGAGACCCTGGAGTATAATTGCAACAATATGCTTGCTCTCATCAGGGGGCCCTCTAGTGTTCAATTAACAACATGCAAGTATAATCTGTATCACTGGCCTGTGTTTAAAATGGGATAAATAAACTTTTTTTTACTCCGCATTGAGCCACAGGAGCTTGTATACGCAGCTTGCCAATTTTTTGAACGCTTTTAAGAAGAGCAAGTAAATGCTGGAAATCATCCATTATGAGAATCGGAAATGTAGGCCAATCCAAAGCACGCAACTAAAGTTTCTGACAGGCTTGCTATATGGGGCAAGATGAAAAACCAGAATTTGATTCCTCCTCGGAGAATGTTTTGACAAAAAGAATCGTTTTAGTCCCCCTTTTTTTTTTTGAACAGCAAAATTGCTATTCAGCAAAGAAATAGTGAGCCTGGGCTGAAGAATGATATGGGCCGAAAATTCATTTTAGCCCGTTTTTGGACTTGAAATAGGCAGCACGCCAGGAGTGTGCACCAAAAGCCATAGGCCCGAGGCTCACCCGAAATTGGGCCTCAGGCCTCAGGCCTCATCAGCATATTACCAATCGGGCGTCCAGAAGCAGCTTGCCGGTTCCACGAGGACGAAGTTGGGCCGGCTGCCTCCTAGCAGTAAGGATATTATGGGATATCGAGAGAAGGCAGCGAATTCATATTTAAAAGATGGCGACATAAATGGCAGGATGGGCTTGATGTGCTAAATGACCTAATCCTGTTCCCTGTGTTCTTCTGCCCATGAAGTTGAGGTAATGCACCAACGCCTAACAGGTTCATCTGAAATTCCAACAGCAGAGATTATTTAGGTTTCATAACCAGTTTGAAAAAACAGCAGACAAACAAATTTCAGATAAACGGTGAAGTGTTTGTACACAAGTGCCCCAGATTGTAATTTGAAGGACAGTGTTTCAGTAATTATACTTCCAAATATCTAGCACTATAAAGTTGCAAAAAATTAATTCACAGCCCTATTTTCAAATCAGCCAAAAAAAACTCAGTCCTGAACTAGTTTTAGCAAAGAAATTTAAATCTTTCCTCAGTTTTCTGTCCTTTAAATGTCAGAGTTAAGCAAGTGTCGGATTTAAAAATTAAAATGTTAATATGTTAATGTTATTACCACTGAGCACAAATTTACATTTTTATTTTATTATTTACTTTGCAGTCCTTTGGCCTCATTTGGCATCAAGTGTCCGTTCAGCCAACCTGTTCAGGTAGAGGTGTTGTTGGAAGTACTGCAATTCTACATTGAAGACTTCTGACAGAGTAACCCAGTGTAGCCAGCAGAAAAACTTGCTACCAGCATTGCAACTAGTCAGGTAAGTGCAAATGGGCTCCCTTGCCTTGTGTAACGAACCAGAAATGCCATTCTAAAACAGACTTATTCGGCCCCAAGCAACAATTTGGCGGTTGCAACACGCAGATGTGAACAGGTGATGAACAGAAAATGAAGCAAGTAGTTTAGTACTGGTCCACTGAGCTTGACTAGCTTCTGAGTCTCGAAGAATGATATATATGTAGTGAGATGTGACAAGAAAATAAGTGACCTAAAGTCTACCTTGTCTTTTAAAGCTGTTGGTACCGTTCCATATGAAATCTCTGTGGAGCTATATAAAACATTGCATTCTGTGTGTCTATAATGCTGTCTATTACAGCAAGTGCTCTTATACATAGGTGAGTGTAATTTTTTCTGGTGCGCTGATAGTACAGTCCACACCACTTATAGCGGCTGTGTTGGTACTAACGTGATTTGCCTGCTATACACATTGGACAATTTATATGAATCTATATTGTTTGTTTATAACTCTGATTGGAATATTTTTTCCTTAATAAGCCTTTCCGAGTTCCGTTTAAAGCCCGTTAATCCTCGCTGACTATACCTGAACTATCCTGTACTAATCAGGGACATGGGAGGCATTGCTGGAACTCAGTGCTCTATAATTCTGACCCGCTCGTACTTTTCTCTGGTGCAATATACACCATGGTCATTGTGTAATGTTCTGCGGGAGTCTCACACTGACTGAACACGGTAAAGAACCATGAACTCCTCACTTGCGCTTCCATACTGATGCTGTCTGCAGAAATCGCTCCACTTCGCCCAGCTTCTCTTCAGCTGAATTCCCCGTGTGGCTCCGTAATGGAGAAGCATAATAGGTAATTGCACCTTAACGAGGTGCAAACTACCTGTTTCTGCCCGAAAGAGCCAGCGCGCTTAACATGTTGTAAGCGACGACTTTGTAATTGACAATAATGATAATGGCAAATGGATTGCGCTATTTGACTGATTTAAACGTGGGCCGTTTAAATGGTGGGGATTGTATATTAAATGATAGTTAAACTTTTTTGTGCTTTTTTAAAAAATAAACAAACCGCCAGGAACACCTCATGTTGCTTAGTGTGCTCTCTGGTACATTGGCTTTTCACAAAAGCCAAAGCATAATAGAGCAATTGATCAAAAAACGTATGTGAAAATATTGCTCAGCTAGCTTACCATCCGCTTAACCAGCAGAAGTAGCACACTAGGCCACTCCAGCCGTGGAGTGAGAAATGGGGAGGCGGCGCAAAAGGCAGGAAGCTCAATTCAACTACGAGAATATTCAGCTCCCAGTATGTGGCATTAGGCTGGTGGGGCAACCCACAAACATATCTGGTAAACCAGGCATAGAGATCATAACTCTGAAAATCAGTGTGGGGATGCATACCCAGAGAAACTGGAGGAATATCTGCAAGAATGTCTCAAACTTCAAAAGTGCCAAGCTGAGAAATGGGAATGGGAATCTACTGAAGCTGCCATTTTTGTTGAATGCTATTTTTGCCCATCAAAGTAAGATACAGATACTGAACAAATTTGCTTGAGTGCCTTAGTAAACTTAACCTAAATTGATCTTGTGACCTGCTACAGTCAAACAATGGGAAAGTAAAGAAGATAGTTGATAAGTAGTAGACTAGGACAAGAAAAGACAAGAGAGCGATACCATGATCAGCTATAACAATGTAGATGCTGAAAGAATCCTCAAATGGTGGACCGTGGTCCCTTTCTGGACATCAGAATTTTTTTATGTGTATCACGCGGGACTTTGAGAGGTGGGGTAGTATAAGTGCAGATCTTGCCAGTGAACCTTTATCCTGCCACAGAGCTCTCTCACTTCTGACTAGTGAATTATCACTCAATTCTACTCATGAACAAACGTGAGTAATGATTGACAATGATATTTCACCAGTCAGAAGTGAAACACACTGTAGGTGATACAAGCTCTTGATCACCACTTTCAAATGCAGTTGAGTGCTGGTTCAACCTCTGTGATTTGTCCTGTAAGACCAGTGAGGGTAGGTCTAACTGAGTCATCTTATCTTGGCCATTCCATGCCTCTGGGCTCAGTTATAACATCTAAATCTGCCCTGTCCAAAAATTAAAGCAAATTCATTTCACAGGTTTAAAATGAAATTCGAGATTGTGTTTTCGATACGAGGTGAAAATGAATTAGTGGGACGAAAGGAACACAGTTTTTGAAATGTAATTATAGTCTGCCAAATGCATGGGGCTGATTGTGGAACTCAGTAAGACCGATGACTTAGGTAAGTGAATCTTGGCAGAGTACAATTGGGGATCCCTGATCTAGAGTATTTCGGACATGAGTTTTCAATTACTTATAGAGGGTCAATGTATTAACAGTATAGAAAATAGTTTGTAATTTGATCCCTATTCCATTTAAATTTAAATATCCTCATTTTGATAGAATCACTTTCATGTTGAAATCAATTTTCATGTATTAGTATAACTGAATATTGTGGCCCTAACGATAGATGTAGCACTGAATCTAGTTGACAGCTCGGTCTTCAACATACATCCTGTTTAAGGTGCCAGCTGCAGCCCTGACAGTGCCTGTACGCTCTTCATTAAAGAATGTCGATTCCAATGAAATCCTGAAAAACGCGAGTGTTATGCTATTCTTATACAAAGCAACTGATAGCTTTCAGGCTGCTTTTTCCACCAAGTCACAAAATTAAAAAAATTCAACCTCATCTGCGTACAAAATAACTTGACTTTCCGGAGGTTGTTTTGAAAACCTGATCGATTTGTGTGTACCTTTCAAATTAATTCATCTCAAAAACTTCAGTGCTTTTACCAATGTCCATTAATGTAAAAAAGGAATTTATGTTAAGTCTATCCAGTGAAAAAACATTCAAACAAATGGCTTGTGTTGTTCAATACGATAGCACTACAAACTGAAAGGAACAGAGAAAATCAGAAATGATTTATGCATTTTTAGTTTACCAGGAGTACAATAGCTGAGAAAGTTCAAAGTGTTGGATACATTAAGGGAATATCCCATCTTGACTAACTGTTTATTTTTGGTAAATGCTATTTTAGAGTGTAGCATCTGTCTGAGGGCAGTAGTTGTAGAATATGAAGCAAAATGGGCAAGACCTTAATTATATTAAGGTAGATTTTCCTCCTCAGCTCCTGGGTGGTAATCTGGCTATTCATTATAGGAGCCATCTGATTTTCATTCCATTGATCCACAAGTATATTTTGGCTCGTGTGGAGCATAAACTGGTTGGGCCGAATGGCCTGTTTCTGTGCTGTGTATCCTATGTAATCTCAGGTGATCCACTCCAAATGATTACTGCTGAGGCAGTAGAAACAAAAAACTAGCCCAGGATGTACTGTGATTAATAGCGCATTCACAATCCACAAGTTCAGCATCAGTGTGAAGCCAAAACATCAAATCAATGCTAAACTTGGACTGTAAAATGGGTGTGAAGGCGCAAACTGATTCCGAAGCAGAGGGAGACTCCCTCCTCCAGGTTAGACCCTGATTCCAGATTCAGGCTGCACTTACAATATAATTACAATTGGCAATGCTTTGCACAGACATTACAGTTGTAATGTAAATGCACCCATTACAGTCTGCCACCAGGAGATAGTTCTGCATGAGTACTTACATGCATACACAGAGCCTTGCTCCCTTAGTAGCTACTTTTTGAGACTGCCCATTTTCACATAACGTCAAAGAAATTCAATACAAAGTTTATAAAGTGCCTGGGAGATCCAACTGACTGCTCGAGCACTTTTTAAACCCAACTCCACATGGGACTAACATTATATTTCACACAGTGCCAAGCACAAGTGGTATGAGATGGCTACCTGCAGGATGCCCCATGCCATGTAGCTTCAGTGCTTTCAGCAGTCCTGCCTGTGATGTTCTGCTGCTACTTTCATGTCAACATGCGCGTGACGCATATCAACAGGAAAGTGGTCACCATAAATTGGAGAGTTCAGGCAATTAAATCACTTTGTTAGCTGTGTGGGCCATCCAATAATTAAACCTCCTGCTGAAAGCTGCAAATTCTACTGTAATTGTGAATTTTTTCTTACCTGCCAGCTGGTCTTCTTATCATGTCAGTTCCTGGGGATAATTTGTCTCAGCTCTTATACTGCATGAGCCTTCTTTCTGATATTGTTTAAAGTTCCATCTATTTGAAAAATATATTGGCCCAGAAATTGATCTCGCTCTGTTCCCGCGGGGGTAAGCCTTTCCCGCGATGTCTCACCTCGCTTATGCTTTTTCTGATCCAGCTCGCACGAAATTGATGTTCCAGACATCAGCTGTGCTGGGCTTGCGTATCCCAGCGGCGTAGTTAATTCGTGCGAGCTGTGGGATCACGTGACTCAGTTAGAGCCAATGGCAGCACACCATCTTCCATTCATAAGTCTCACAGCATGGCTGAGAGACTTATGAATCTTACACCCCCCCAAAATAACAGCTAAACCTCAATTAAATTTAAAAAAAAAACCATCACATTAATAAAATAAGTATAGTTAATTAAATTAACCATTTTAAATAAAAAATTAAATTTTTGAAAAAATTTAAAATCTTTTAAAAAGTTATAAAAATAAACTTACCTGTCTTTAAAGTCTATAAAAAAGATATACCTGTAAAAAAAAATTCTAAAAAATACTTAATTCACTACTTACCTTCTTAAAAGCGGGTCTTACTCCTCCTTTTTACATTTCCAAAATCTTCAGTACTTACCTGCGCGTCCAAAGCATGAAGTGCACAGCGTGCGCGCAGCCTGTAGCGCGCACGCGATGCACTCCGGCCCCGCCCCCTTTTCGGAAGAGCAATTGCCGGTTTTCAGCGCATGCGCAGGGCATGCAGAAAACCGGCAATTGGAGTGGGAATACGCGAGAGTATGCAGTGCGTACTCTCGCGTCCCGGGATCAATTTTCGGCCCATTATTTGCCCTTTCCACAGAATCAAACTGCTACTATCCAGAAAATATGCTCTTCAATCTCTGATTGCCAATACTGTAATAATTCACAGTGAGGTGAGGTTGAATAAGTGGTGCATCTTCCTGTACATTACAGTGTTGTTTTGGTTGACAATGAATGAGGAGATAAACAGCCGTTGACTAAAATTATTGTATTTTCGCCAACAAGACTAAAATGAGAATAACATTTCTAATGTAGACACATTTAAGATAAAGAGACAAAACTTAAATGCAACTTATTCTAAGACTAAAACAAGACTGGTGGGTTCAGACAGAACACGAAACACCTTTCTTTATGCTTTGTAGATAATGAACCTGTAGCTCATTAAATTTCAGTTGGAGATATGGCTTTGCAGTCCAACTGATCAATTAGACGATGTCAGATGGGTGCATGCTACAATGACATTGGTAAATGTATCGAAGGGAGATTTTACAAACACCAACCTATATCCGCATCTTACCCAACTGGGAATTGTCCCCCCTCTCCCCACCCCTGCCACTCTGAAGTGTATTAAAGCTTATTGTGCATGTACATCTTCAACATTGCTCTCATCTTCATAACTGACAATTCTTCTGCACTTTTCTTTGAATATATTTGCCTGTAGTTTGCGGTCAGCGGCGAAGCAAAGGCGTTCGCTGCTGGATCCGAAGTAAGCTTCCCACAAAGATCTCGCGATCTCTGTGGCACGAAGCTCGGCTTTTCCGACATTCAGTTGAGAGCCGTGTGAGTTCATGGGTAATCCCTAGCGCGAGCTGCTGTGATGTCAACAACCTGTCTAAACAGCCAATCACAATGCAGAATTCTCACAGACCAGGGAACCAGGAATTGACTAAGCTCCTTTTATTCTAAACTTTAAAAAAAATATTATAGAGAGCAAAACAAATATTGGGGCTCTCACATGGAGTAAACCTGAAATAAAGATGAACAAACTTTTCAAAAATGTTTTTTTAAGTTTCTTAAAAATTGTAATTTTTATTAAAATGGGTAAATTTGACATTCCACAAAATGAAAGTTAGATTTTTAGGGCCATAATATTTGTTTAGCAGTTACGCTGTTAAAACCCCAGTTACACCTAATCCAAAAGGGTCTAGCATTTAATGGGGTATTTAACAGCGATATTACCGCGGAAAAGCCAATGTTTTTGTCAGTTTCACTGATTTCCCTGATTACACTGATTGCCATCTATCATAGAAAGTTACATAGAAAGTTGCAGCACGGAAGGAGGCCATTTCGGCCCATCGTGTCCGCGCCGAATGGGGGCGGGGCCACAGCACAGCCAGTGTCGGAGCAGGGAATGACAGACCGCAACTTCAGGATTTCCGCGTTAGGATGCGCATGCGCTACATCCTGAAGTTGCGGTCAGTTTCAAAGGGGTAATAACAGCGAACGCTGTTCGTTCTCTGTTATTACCCACTGCAAATTCCAGGCCATTATTGCTGAACAGTATAATTTGTTGAGGTCTTTAGGCCCCTCTCAAATGAAGTGGTGAAGCGTGGTAGAGGTAACAAAATCAGCCATTGGCTGGTATAAGAGTGAATTGAAGTTCCCACATGCACTCATTTGCCTTATTCCAATATGATAGGGTTACTCACAGGCTATGTACAAAAGCTGTGAATTTCACCACCAACTGGTACTGTGCTTTATTCGGGTTTTTGAGATAATATGTGACTCATGCACCAGTACCTAAGGAAATATTTCATAGCAGTGTTCTCATTTGCTATTGCGTCCTGAAATCTTGAAAGTTCTGCTTTACTGAAAATGATTAGCATGCAGTTTATGTCATGACTAGCATTCCTTGCTAGCAGTCTTTATCCACAAACCTGCAAAAAAATTGACTTTTTTATGGTTTATAAGAATTTCTATACTCCAATATATTTTTGATTACATCTTTTATACCAGTCAAGGCAGGTGATGCGTGTCATTGGATATGAAAATTAAATACCACATTTGTATTACACATAGACCTATTTCTCCTTTTAATTAATAAGTGCTCTGATTGACAAGTACTTTCCCACAGAGCAGGTGCTTTAAGTTTTTAAAAAATCCCATTTCAGATGCCCTGAGTCCTCAAAACATCCATTTGAGTGTCAGCTGTGGCTCAGTTGATAGCACCCTCGCCTTCTGAGTCAGAAGGTTGTGGGTTCAAGTCCCACTCCAGAGACTTGAGCACATAAATCTAGGCTGACACTCCAGTGCAGTGCTGAGGGAGTGCTACACTGTTAGAGGTGCCGTCTTTCGGATGAGACGCTAAACCGAGGCCCCGTCTGCCCTCTCAGGTGGACGTAAAAGATCCCACGACACTATTTCGAAGAAGAGCAGGGAAGTTATCCTCGGTATCCTGGCCAATATTTATCCTTCAATCAACATCACTAAAACAGACTATCTGGTCATTATCACATTGCTGTTTGTGGGAGCTTGCTGCGCGCAAATTGGCCGCTGCGTTTCCCACATTACAACAGTGACTACACTCGAAAAAGTGGTTCATTGGCTGTAAAGCGCTTTGGGACATCCGGTGGTCGTGAAAGGCGCTATAGAAATGCAAGTCTTTCTTTTTTTTTATTCACTGCAGCGAAGCAGATGGACTGGAGTGAGATAGAGCCCTTGGAACATCTTCACTCTAGGATCAACATTTAAAGTCTCTTTACAGGCAAACCACATGTCATGTTTTGTTTATAAAAGAACAGTAATAGCCAATACCTGGTTGATCTCCAGAAAGACTGTAATCACTGATCCCCATGCTGTGGAATAGATATATTGCAAGAGGAGCTCCCTTATCCTATGTCTTGCTGAAATGCATGAAAATGGCATTGGGGTCCTATTGACGTCATAGAACTCCAATTTGAATACTTTAATGAGGATCCGGCCTGTTTCAGGCGGCTGCTATGGCCGCCTATGCCTAGGCCTCGATAGAAATGGTGGTAGGTGGACTGGCAGTGTAGACGGGGCAGTAAGTTTCTGCACTCTGATTTTCATAGTACTACTGCCCTGTTCCTGCCCGAAAATGGAGATGGAAATTGTACCCTATGTGTTAGTGATACTGGAACTATAGGAGAAGGTTTCCTACAAAGCACCAAACACTGAAAGTTTCCCCCATTGTAGACAGTTTAATGTCTGCACTTCATCCATCTTTTTTTTGACCATTTACCACATTCAATGTATTTCGGAATTCAATTCCGTCTTAATGACTACACCTTATCTCGAAGTAATTTAGAGGGCATAACTATCTCAAAATACATTCTGGCGAAGGTACAAATGAGTAATGCAGAACAAGAGGCATAGAGGGATTCAATCCAAGATGTTTTTCTGTCAGTCTTCTTTCAGTGCACTTATCTCAGACCAATTTGAGACCAGCATCAGCTGGTGGAAGTTTGCATTAACATTGAAGTGAGTATATTACAGTCCTCTAAGTAATGCATTTTAAACTGGGAAAGCAGTAAAATCATAAATATCTCCTGTGTTATAAAGAGCATAGTGATGGAGCAAACTGGAGTGCTGTTCTCTATTGTACAATAATGAGGAAAAAATCTACAGCAAGAGTCACTGCAAGTCTTGCAGTCAGAATTCTGAAGATCTGTTGGAATTGTTTTCTGGGAGGAGGTACGTTAATAAAGCTGTTAACTGCTTTAGCATTTATACAGTTTTACTGCAGTCATTTCGGAGTGCACTACAGTAAACAGCATCAAAACCCCAGGCAATGAAATCTCACTCTCGGTCTGAGTCAATGTGTGTTTAGTATTGGAGAACACATTTTTGAAAGCATTTTTGATTGTAAACAAAAGCTATGGCTTGCTGAGGTGGAAAAGTACATTTATAGTCATGTCATGTGTAATGGTATGGTTTTCATTACTGAGGCAGTGTGCTTGTGGAAGGAGGCATAATTATTGTCTTAGTGTTGACATAAATGTGGAATTATAAGGTTCAAATGTGTCTAGAATTGATTCTGCTAAACAGCATGTGTTTCAAATATTTTTGAATATATGTCACATGTTTTAACACTGCATGATTTTGGTCTCTGATCTTTGGTGTAGTACATGAAACAGAATATTGTATATTTAGAGCTTCATTAGTTCACTCCATATCCACATGAATAGGACTAACTAATTAAGCATCTTTTTAACTGTATCATTTGGGATGTGTGGAAGGAAAGAACCAATTAAAAAAGGAGAGCCCTAACCCTAACCCGAATGCATTTTTTTTGCTTCTAATTCTTGCAATGGTTTAAATTCCAGTTCCCAATCCGATGCATGCGCAAAGTCAAAAACATGGAGTACAATTTTCCCTAAATACTCTCAGGCATACATTTAGGAACCTAAATATGCGCAGAAGCCCTGTTGTGTGCATGTTTGTAGCATCCCAGTTTCGATCGATGCGACAGACGCTAAAAGTGTCAAAACCCTCCCAGCCATGCACACTGCAGAAAATTTGTGAGCCTCCACTACCAACATGGAACCTTGTTAGATGGCAGTACAGGTCACGGTGTCAGCCTTGCAGTGTTCAAGCCCTATCTCCAACCTTCACTCTCATCTAGTGAGGTGGAGGAGGCAGAAAAGGCAGTAACGGTTGAGGTTAAATTTGCCCTGTTTTTTCTAGGTAGGACATAACTGCGACTTTTTTTTTCTAGGAATGCCAGTCTTGCCGAAGGTCTGTTCGTCTCTTCGTCGTGGTTTCTGTTCACCTCTTTCATCCTGTTCAGCTTCACTGTTGCTCCATTATTTTTTTAGATTGCTTCCAATATTTCAAGCTTCCTGTTTGTAACAGCTTTTCCTAATACACTGGCTGGAGTCATACCTAAGGAAAAGATATTTTAATTAGATTAATTTCTAATATTCAAATATTGGAAAATGAATCTAAATAAAGGAACCTAGGAAATTAGAAAGTGATGTACAGTAAATGAGTCTTAAAATATTGGAAAATATTAAAAATTAAAATATTGTAAGGCTTGCAGAGTGGGCAGATAAATGGTAATTGAAATTCAATACAGTGAAGTGTGAGGTGATTAAATTTGGTAGGAGGAATAAAGAGAGCGCTTACTCCTTGGAAGGTAAGAAACTAAATTGGGTTAAGGAGCAGAGAGATCTGGGAATACAGGTGCATAAATCAATAAATGTAGCAAGACAGGTTGATAAGGCTATAAAGAATGCAAGAAAAGTACTGGGATTCATTTCTAGAGGAATAAAATACAAAAGCAGGAAGGTAATGTTGAATTTGTATAGAACCTTGGTTAGACCACACTTGGAGTACTGTGCCCAGTTCTGGTCTCCGTACTGTGAAAAGAATATTGAAGCACTGGAGAAAGTGCAAAAAATGTGTACAAGGATGTAACCAGAATTGAGAGAATGTAACTATCAGGAAAGGTTGAGCAGGCTGGGTCTCTCTTCTCTGAAAAGGAGAAGACTGAGAGGAAACCTCATCGAGGTCTTTAAAATTAGGGAGGGATTTGGTAGGATGGATGTGGAGAAACTATTTCCACTTGTGATTGAGTCCAGAGCAAGGGGGCATCAATATATAGATAGCCACTAACAGATCAAGTAAAGACTTTAGGAGGAAGTTCTTCACACACAGAGCGTTGAGAATATGGAGCCTCCTGCCACATGGAGTGGTTGCAGCAGAAAGCACTCCTGCATTTAAGGGGCGGTTTGATGGTTACATGAGGGAGAAGAAAATCGGGGGATATGGGGGAGGTTGGGAGAGGAAATCACGTGGGCGGAGCCGAGGTGAGCCCAAAAACTCGTCTGACCTCGGCTGATCTGCATGCCCACGGGTAGTTTCCTGCTTGAAACTGGCGGAACGTGATAGCTGGTCGGCGGGTGGGAGCGGAATGTCAGGTGCCAAGAGGCCGCCAAAATTCAGATAGATTAGAGAAGATGGTGGTAGTTCAACCAGGACAAATATTACAGCATACTCGAAAGCTATGTAGAAGGTCCTATGGGGGAAAAATTCGGTTGGTTTGCGCCGCTCACGAAATTAACTAGATATTTTGCGGCGGCGCTAAACACTACCGCCACGATCTCCTGCGCCGGCAGATCGTGACGTCAGTCGAGAGTGCAACGCCCCGGTAGCGCCCCGGACCGGATATTGAGTGGCGCCCCCTGCCGCTAGCAATGACAGGTTGAGGGGAGCGTTTTGCAGTCGGGAAGGGACTGGGGGAGCGCTATTTAAAGGCGACCGCTTCCTGCCTTTTTTTGTCGGCGAAATTTTTGCATCACGCATTCTGAGTGAGAGACAGAGACTGCAGGAGATATTCAAAGCTGTGTTGAGGAGTTTTGGGTACTGAGCAGCACTTTGCAGGTTCTTTCTGATTTGATCTTCCTTGCATCGATTTAGAAGAGAATATGGGGGCTGCACTCTGAGCTCTTTCCCTGGGCCTCTCCATTGTTCTTTCCAACAGATTTGATGTACAGGGCTCTCCAGGCCGAGATTCAAGGCTGCAATGAGCAGGGTGTGGATGGAGAGCAAGATCGACCCTCCCCTTTAAGAACTGGCCGGCGCCAGTGTGTCTGTGTTCCATTGCTGACTGACATCACCTGAGCTTCGCCAGCGCTCTGAGGTAGCGCCTCACTCCTCGGCCTTTGCGCCTTAAGACAGGTGTGTAGCACCTGATTTAGCGCTCCAATCACCTCCAGGGGCGATAAAAGCCAAGTTTGCAATCGGAGGCAATAATTAGCGCCAGGCGCTAATCTTTGCGCCCGGACGATAATTGCGCCCCAAATGGGGCGATACTGAATTTCTCCCCCTATACCTTTACAAATTCTCCAATTCATTTGTAACATAACCTCCCGAAACTATAGAGGTCGATAGATTTTAAACTCTGCTGTAAATGGGTGTTGGATTGGTATTGGCAACTTCTGCTTCACTTGAAAATAAGAATTTCTTTGTGATATAGCAATTTAATATTGCATTTGTATTTTATATAAGATATGCTATGTATATATTTTTAAATAAATAGGTTTATATCATCCTAGATGTATTTTTTTTTAAAGCCTGTGATGGTGAAAGGGTCAGGGTTCCAATTGCTTTAAATCAGCAACTTGTACTCATTGTATACAAATAGATATGGTAGACTGCAGGTGCATTGCAGTAGAGATTCTTGTTGTGGTAAAACTTCGAAAAGGATTTGACTGTTAAATACGTCACTGTTGATTTTGGTCTTACCTCAGTGCAGAACATGAATTGGGCTCAATATTAAAAATGAAATGCTGATGGATGCTTGTGCCATTTATAGCTTGTTTCTGTTTGATAAGATACATTGGGAACATAACGTACCATAAAACAGCTGCCAGCCTTCAGTTCTGGAGCAAAGCAGATTATTAACAGCTTGTTTTTTGACCCTTCACCAATTAATGTCAGTCCATGATTGCAGTTGTTTCCTGAGAGCTATCACTGACTCTTACATCAAACTGCGGCTGCTCTGACTTGCTTGACTAAATGCTCAAAGAGTGCCGATTTTTGGTGAATACTTTTTACAAATATCTAAAACAATTAGAGACTTAAAAGTGACCAATGCAATTTTCTTAAATGGAAATCGCAAATAGTCACAACCATCTGGTCACAGTATGGCTTAGCTTTTTTTTTTGCAGCTTTGCAATAGTCTCCATATGGTCTTTGGCAAGCAAGCCTACAATCCTGCTCCCTGAGACTAAAATGAACCAAGTTGCAAAGGACAATTTAAAATGGAATTTAAATGAAGGTGGAAAATATTGTCATGTCACTCACATAATATTTGGCATATTTAATTCAAAATCCATATCCCAGTGTTTTCTGATCTCAGCAGTATGAATGACATCTTATTAAAATTTCAGCTTTTTGATAAAATAAAGACAGATTTTAACAATTCAAGCTATGTTTGAAAATGCCTTTTTCCATGGACCTTAACCTTTCTGGAATTGCAGAGTCAGTCTTTTGTATTTCTGTGCAGTTGCAATGCGATGTGTAAAATCAGTTTCCACTTTCCATCTTTCTTCAGTAGTTGTATTACTCAACATAATCGCAAGAAATTTCACAGCAAGCATAATATGTATTGTTGAAGTAATTGATTAGATTATTAATGTTTTGCATATATTGCTTAACTAAACCAACCGAAGCAGGAATAATATGCCATCTCTTATATGCAATATCTTTGCTTCAATAAAGTGGAAGAATAAGGTTTGTTTTAGTTGGTGCCGTTCAAAAGAAACATTTCAATTGATGTGCTGAGCTGAAATCTGTAGGATAAAATCTCAATGCAATATATGACTTCTTCACAGGCAAAGATTTACTATCCCTGAATGGTTCCATCAGGACAAACAGGACAGGGGGTTGGGGAAAAAAAGCTGTCTTGCAGGTTTAATCAGAGTCAGATCAGGTTCTGTCATTGAGAATCCACAGCTACTTTCAAACCCAGCCTACTGCTGTTTGACTCCAAAATCTCTACCACCTGGGCCAGCTCATTTATTTTCAACAAAAAGCAACTTCAGAAATGTTTCTCCAGAATTACCCCTACAGCAGATTAGACATTCATTTTCACAGACTGAACGGATACTCACTTTTGTATTAAAGTGAATCCTGTGTGGCTTGGCTTTGTGATAAGTTGATCCTGAGCATCATGAAATTGACTTCCACTGGTACTGGTTATTCATTGTGCAAACCATGGTTTTCTTTGTCAGTTTTTAGGCAGGCCAATTGATAAGAATCTCCCATCTCTAGGAAATAAAGTGAGCACTTGGTTCATCTGCTCCTGTAGATCAACATCCCTCCGACCAGCTGAGCCCTGCAGCAACATTAATATTAAAGGTCACTCAGGAGCTGAGTATAGTTGCCTTCTCTTCCCGATGCAATTACAAACAAGGGATTACAACAAGGAAGGAATAAAGCAGCAGCAGAAGCATTGGATGGATTTGTTTATGATCTCATTTTTTTGAAGGGTCACCAATTTGGATGAGTGTCTACCAGTCAGCGGAAATCTGTATTCCCACCGATTAGTGATTTTCTTTTTCAATTTTGTCCTCTCCAGCCCTGAACCTGTTGATTTACGTTACGCTGCAACTTAAAAGGATTCAGCCTCTCACCCAAGTAGCCGTTCTTCGTGTGCGAGCCTGGACTGTGAGTGTTGGCAGATTATTCGACCTTGGGGGACGGCGGGGGAGTCACAACTGACCTATCCTAACCAAGCTTCCGCACAAACATTTTAGTGGGGGGTCTCCTGGACAGTAAGCAGCATTAGCTTTCTCTGCTCCGAGCCCATTGATATTAAGCAAGTGCCTTGCGAAGGTAATTGTATCACATATTGGGGATTGAAACTTTTAGGTTTGTGTATCTCAGCAATACATCCACAGTGTCATCAGAAGAGCCTGCAAAACAACTTTCACACCATAAGTATTCCAAATGAAGCGTGCAGTTGCAGAGATCTTGGCCTAGAAAATCATCTTGGGCGGTGGCGCAAAACAGTCGGTTTCGGATTGGCCGCTCATTATACGCAGCGCCAGATATTGACTGCAATGGAACTGAATTTCAGGCACTGCGTGTAACGGGCGGCCGATCCAATACCGCTCATTTTGCGCCACTGCCCGAGACGAATTTCTCGGCCCTTGTCTTATCTGTAAGACTCAGCTGGTGTGAGTTCTGCTGAAACTGTGTAAGGTTGTAAAGGACAGAATTTCCTGGGGAAGCCTGAGAACTCCCCCTGACATGCCCCTTTGAAATGTGGGATCGGTGGATGTTCCACTCGTGACCCCCATTCTACCAGAATTTAAAAGGCCAGGAAAACCAGGCGGAATCTCCGCATAACCAGGATCTGCTTCCTCCACCCCATCAGAAATCAAGCTTCCTGCCCTCGCTAGCCCCATGATTTATACAAGACCCTTGGTTTACGTTTTCTGTTCCCCTAGTAGTAGCATGCATGGGAAATTAATAATTGCTCAATTGTATTGGCTGTAAAACGCTTTGGGATATCCTGAGGGCATGAAAGGCCTTATATAATGGCAAGTCTTTCTTTCTTTCAAACAAATACTCGCTTTAAACAAATGAAGAGGGCACTCATTAATTCATGTGTTTTGGATAGCAGGCTTAAACCATGATGCCTTACATGGAAACCATGATGTGGAGATGCCGGTGTTGGACTGGGGTGGACAAATGTGAGAAGTCGCACAACACCAGGTTATAGTCCAACAGCTTTATTTGAAATCACAAGCTTTCGGAGCGCTGCTCCTTCGTCAGGTGAAGTGACGAAGGAGCAGCGCTCCGAAAGCTTGTGATTTCAAATAAAGCTGTTGGACTATAACCTGGTGTTGTGCGACTTATTACATGGAAACCAATGAGGTGCAAAGAATCAGGACTAAAAATGAAATAAAAGGAACTCGAGGCAATTCAAAAAGGCTGATTTACTGTCAGGAGGTAAATTAAAGAGAAAGAGAGGGAGCTAACTGCATAAATGTTACAAAACAAGTGTGAAAGGATTAAAGGATTAACTGAATGATCACAGCGGAGTGGCCACATGCTAATCCATTGCCGGAGATGATGATAAGGTAATTCACAGTTTGGCTAAATACAGTTTTGAAGAGGTTGCATTAACATTGCTGCCCTTACACCAGCAGTCAGAGGCTGCAGTGGATGCACTCTATACATTTGGCTCTATAGAATTTTTAGACTCTGTGCTCCAAACTATCCATGCTACTCAGCAGTGGAAGCTTTCATATCGGCATGCTTTGAAAGGCATCTGTAAATGCTTTTGCTGCATCTCTGTCGGTGAATTTGCCACCAAATCATAAATGTTCTTGTCTCTTCCATATCCCTTTCTGTTTCTCTTGTAAGCTAGAGATGGGAAGGGAACGGCTTTACCTGTGGAATAAGGACTCCATGTATGCAGTGTAGTAGTCAGATAGGACCAGAAACTGTGAAAACCTCATGAAAAGGACAATTTGACTCGTGCTTAGAAATTAAATCCATTTTCATCTTGGCGCAGTCCATTCTTGGAAAGTGTGGCTGGCTCCTCTCACCTTGCCTGGTCTAGTTAGATAATTCAACTTTTTGCGGCATTAGGTAGCTGTGCATTGAATGATGAAAATTACATTCGCTGCCCTGGTCACCGTCTGTTGGAGCTCTTCTTGGGGCCTTTTTGTCAATTCCAAAGCTGAAAATCCAGCCTTTTCAGCCCCATTTAAAGAAAAAAATACTCCTAATTCCTAGGCTGCTGTCTTCATCAACCATCCCAGTAAAAGTGGTACTCTTCACGTTTCCAACCTCCACTTCAGTTCAACTTGGCATTCTTCTCCCCGTCCAATCCATCTCGACTGGTACTCTTCTTCCATTCCCTAGTTGCTCCTCCCCCCCCAACCTCTCCTCCACACCAGAATTCATGCTGGCGTTCTTTTACCCCCTCCCCAATTCAAGATGGCACTCTCTCCCACCTCAACTCCCTCTCAGTTAATACTGCCACTCTCCCTCCCCCACTATGGCCAAATATTTCCCTTCCCTTAACTGCCAACTATTTCCTTTTTCATTGCCATCCATCCCATCCTTGTCAATCAGCAGAAGGAGTAGTGCTGAGAGGAAAGAGGGACCTATTTTTTTTATTCGTTCATGGGATGTGGGCATCGCTGGCAAGGCCAGCATTTATTGCCCATCCCTGATTGCCCTTGAGAAGGTGGAGGTGAGCAGAGGGCAGTTAAGAGTCAACCACATTGCTGTGGGTCTGGAGTCACATATAGGCCAGACCGGGTAAGGATGGCAGATTTCCTTTCCTAAAGGACATTAGTGAACCAGATGGGTTTTACGACAATCTAGTAGTTTCATGGTCACCATTACTGTTACTAGTTTTTAATTCCAGATTTATTTAATTAATTGAATTTAAATTCCCCAGCTGCCTGTGGTGGGATTTGAACTCACATCTCCAGATCATTAATCCAGGCCTCTGGATTACTAGTCCAGTAACATAACACTATGCTACCATACCCAGTGTATTGTAGTGCATTAGCAACCAGATGGGGAGGAGCAGGATTGAGGAGAGCGTGGCATAGTCTGTGCTGATTTATGTCAGTACTAATTCATTGACCAGGCCCCCAATACAATGGCTATCAGTATGAAATGCTCCACAGTTGGCATGTATGAACAGGAGGTCAATGTGCAACAGCAGGAACTTGCCATGTTTTTTGACATCACCAGCCCAGTATTTGGAGCCCAGCAACATCATACAAATGGGGACTCTACACTACACATACAGTCAATGCAGAATAAGTTCAATAAGTATTTAAGATGGAGATAGATAGATTTCTAGACACAAAAGGCATCAAGGGGTATGGGGAGAGAGCAGGAATATGGTATTGAGATAGAGGATCAGCCATGATCGTATTGAATGGCGGAGCAGGCTCGAAGGGCCGAATGGCCTACTCCTGCTCCTATTTTTCTATGTTCTGTGTTTCTATGTTTATCCTGAATCATCTAAATTGCATTGAAAAGAAAGTCAAACAAACCAACTAGTTGTTTTATTTTGTTTGGCTGATTTGTTTTCCATTTGTTACTCTGAACATGCTAATAATGTGCAATGAGCACAAGAAATGTGCATTGCCATTCTCCAAGGGGTTGAAAATGTGAAGAAAATGTATTCTCGGTCAATAAATTCAAAAGACACTCCACATTTTTTTGCTGAGCACATGAAGTTATTAAATAATACTCGAATCTACATGCTTTTGTCCAATGCCATATTTTCACCTCTTGCTCAGCAGAAAATTAAAAGTTTGTCAGTATTTAGTAGCACTGCAGATTTTTAGACAGTTATTGTTGTGTTTTTTTGTCAAATTTTTATCTGAGAACACTCCTGTGAAGCACCTTGGGACGTTTTACTACGTTAAAGGCGCTATATAAATACAAGTAGTTGTTATTGTTGATTATAAAATCAAAGTACCGCAGTTTTGAATTTGTTAGCTGGACACATTTTTTTGTCACGCTTCACCTCTTCTCTCCAGTGACAAAACTCAAAAGTAATAGTATTTATTTTCAGCAGTTACATGTATTGAATCATTTATGAATATCAATCAAGAGACGAAACTTTAAAAGTTTGCTCAAAAGTAACATGTGCATCTTAATCATGATGCTTTTGCACCTTACACAATGATGCTAGTGATTGCATATAAGTTGATGTAAGAGTTCATTTGTGGTAACTGGTAGGGAATAAGGATCAATGAGCGACTGAAAAACAACCTAAGGTTACTATTGATAAAGTACTAATTACAGATATAGAAGAGGTTACAAGAGGTAATTGAGAAGATAAATCAGAAAGGTTTGAAATATGGATTGAATGAAATTCTAAGAGGACGTCAATGATAATCAGAAAGAGAAAGGAGTTTCCAAAAATGGCCTTAGAATGAATAATATGGATAAAGAGCAAGTAAATGAAATAATGTCAAAGTTAAAAGGATAACAATTGCAAAAGAGGCATTTAACCACATGAAAATGCTCCTGAGCAACTGTAATCAGGCTGGTGATTAAGAATGCTTAATTACTCCATAATTTATTTAAAAGGTAATGATTGGAAATGTTGCTGACATCCATTTTCCTCTGGACATTTTCCTTCAGTCCAATTATGTTTATTAGGTCAATCAGGACTCACCCCTAATAAGCTAATATTGTGCCTCTCAAGTGACTGAATAGCTAGCTAACTGGTTAGGTAGCACCAAGGAATGTTATTTCAGCTGTGCAGAGTATGAAACTGTAGGAAATTGAGTAAAGCATTGAATGTGTAAAGTATTCATCTCCACATTTGACAATCTACAGCTAATGGGGTAGCACAGCTACAGCATTGCGATACTATCTCCATAGGTTGCACCCTATTTCATATATTACTATTATCCACAATTTAATATCCATGTTACATCTGAAAGAAATCATTACATGATTCCCTTGCTAATGATGCAATCATTTCATCACTCAAACTATAGTATCAATTTATTTATGTATTTGGTTAATATTTGCACCTACAGTTAGATAGGAATCAAAGTTAGGAGGGAGAGTTGCTGCTTAAATATCACAGTACTGGAGGAGCGGAGCCATTACTCTCAGCTGTGACTGCAAGTACTGTAAGTAATGTCTTTTCATTAAAATTGGATAGTAAATAAGAATCTGGAATCCGTGGGCTCATCTCAGGAGATAGGAATATCAAGACTGAAGTCTCACTAAGGCAACCAATTTAGAAGTCCCACAGATGGTTGACTTAGAGGGGCTCTACTGTATAGCTATGTAAATATCAGAACTAGACACAGCTGCTACTTGTACTGCCTGCTGCTATCATGCCCCCCAACTCTTTTTACGCCTACAAATAAAAAGAAAAAACCGCAAATGCTGGAAAGCTGAAATAAAAAATAGAAGATGCTCAAAATACGCAGCAAGTCGGTCAGGATCTGTGAAAAGAAAAGACAGGTTTGATGTATTCGATTTTTGAGGAAGCGTGCACAGTCTAAACATTAACCTAACTTTTCTCTGTACAGATGCTGACTGACCTGCTGTGGCTTTCCAGCATTTTTGGTTTTTATTTATTTATGGTAAGTGTAGCGAGCTTGGAAGGAGCAGGTGACTTTGAACCTATGACTCCCGAAGCTCTCCACCACCGGGGACTTCCTCGCCTCATGTCTGGGTCTGTTGTAGACTAATTGGTAGAGATTGATTGCTATGATTCGTCAACAACTCCATTATTGTATCATGTGACTACCAGGATGGTAGAAGGCAAACTAGATGGATGTTAGTCTTTTTTCGTCTAGCAATTCCCATGTTCCTATCTTGGCAGCCCGTGGGTGATATAACTCCAGCTAAACAGATGAGTATGATGTGCTCTCGTCATATTCATAACAATCAGTGAAAAACAGCACAGGTTTCTACTCGCAGGTAATTAAACTAGCTCAGTTGGTCTTAACAACATGTAAGATGATTTCTGAAAGGTATCAAGTCCTGGCCAATATTTATCCCTCAGTCAACATCACTAAAAAAAAACATTATCTGGTCATTATCACATTGCTGTTGTGGGAGCTTGCTGTGCGCAAATTGGCTGCCGTGTTTCCTACCTTACAACAGTAACTACACTTCAAAAGTACTTGAAACGTTAACTCTCTTTCTCTCTCCACGGATGCTGCCTGGCCTGCTGAGTTTTTCCAGCGTTTTCTGTTGTTACTTCAAAAGTACTTCATTGGCTGTGAAGTGCTTTGGGACGTCCTGAGGTCGTGAAAGGCACTCTATAAATGCAAGTCTTTTCTTTCTAAATATTTACATCACTTTTTTTTAAAAGGACATAAAGCGGCGAATAGTGAGGAAATGGGCAGAACTACAGGTTGCATATCATCTCTGTTTTCTGCTTGTTTCAATGCCCTTTGCTTTCATTATTCAATTAAATAGTGACAGAAAACCGACCCATCGAGATAAAGAGAGACAGATAAAGAATGGACATCGGTGCAATTTGAAGGAGAATGAGAAGATAAAACTGCAATGATGCAGAAATACAAAGAGAAAGACACAATGTGAGTGTGTATTTATGATAATTCAACGCACAGAGGCAATCCCTCAGTATTGCCTTGCACTATATCTGCCTCCTCGGATTTAGTTTATTTGATTAGTGAATTTTATGATCATGAAAGTGAAGGATAGTACGAGATTTAATTGCACTCTTGCAACTCTTTGCAGCAGCAAGCACTCCCAGGTTAGCTGTCACCCGGAGCTTCTTTTGGACTCTTGTGTTGCAGCCAGTTTTCTTAAAGTGTGATTTGTATTATGTTAGGTTTGCACAGTGCTACTAATTCACTCTTACCAGGGTTGCTGCACTGAAGATTTTGCAGTTGTGCTGCAGAGGAATTTTAAAGAATGTGGCAATAATGTTCATTGTGACAATTCAGCAGCAATATCAGGCCACACGGTATACTTCCTTTGCTGAAATGTGTAAAATGCTTTGATTATATACAAAAAGAAGAATCACAACTTGGCCTATCAGGATTTCCTGTCTTCGTTTCCGCAACGGCCATCCTTCAGAAACATCATTTTGAGATGCCCCAGAGAGGACATAGCACAACTTGGCAAAAGATCTGCCAAGATGTTTATATGATCCTATAAGCAAATCATCTATTGCAGACAAATAATATAGGTAGGACTCCATGCCAGATCATCACAAGCTACAAGAGAAGATCTACAACAGAAGCTCCTGCATCTTTGGGAATAAAATGGGTTTGGAAATGGGTTTTTGCGTGGCATAGTTTTCAATCTGTTTGTTATTGGCAAGTAATCCGATGGTCACACATACAGCTTCGTTGACCTGGTAAGTCAGATAACAAGACATGCTCACCTGATGAAAATGGAGACATGTAACACAGATAGCTTCCATTTTGGTGTGTGAAGCTGACCGCAAGTAAAGCAGGCCAATAATATTGTTTTTCATTGAAGACAATTCGGAAATCATCAATGTTTAGTGGGCAGCATTGTTTGTGTGAGACAATTGCTTACAATAGCTTTCACCAAATATTCTCCAGCCAAGACTCTGTTTCCACAATTCCACAATATATGAGCAACTCAAATGCACAAAAAATATCCAAATGTTGTTTGCAGTTGAGAATTTACTTTGATGAATTTTCAGAAGTTTTATGAATAGGGGCTTAACTCAAAGCTCAGAATAGTAGCATTGCTAACTGAGCTAATGTGACATTTCCACATTCCACCTTAGCCACCCTCATCACCTCTCTGAGAGAGGCTGCCTGATTTGTGAAAAATCAATGGGTAAATGATGGGCCATTTCAGGGGGAAGATTTTGGCACATATACCTATACTAGATTCAGGCATCAATTCCAGACAGTGTCCTAACTCACAATGTCACCACGGCTCCGAATTATAAAAGTTTCTAACTTGTATATCCAAGGTACAATTTTACTTTTTATAAAAGACATACATATGTTTAAAATATCATCAGTAGGAGTTTATAAAACAAACTATCCATCTTTAAAGTATTAACCGACTCACATAGTAAATTAAATGTAACTTTGATACAAACATTAAGGATGAACTATGTCATTCTGAAAGCTCCCTCTCTCTCTCTCTCTCTCTCTCTCATGCCCCTTCCTTCTATAAAAGGATTGCTAAGGTATGGTTCTGGGGCACAGCTCACAGTCTGACAGTGTAGAGGCAGTAGAGGGGTCGAGAGAGATGGTGGAGGAGGAGAGCTGGCTGTTGTCACTGTATATATGAAAGCTGACACCGTGGGGGTGATTTTCCCACTGGAGGCGAGATGGAGGCGGGTTTCGGTTTGGGTGGGTTTGAAAGCCGCCTCCACTGATAGCTTTCAAAAAATTGAGATTTTCCCATGATTGGCCACTTGATTTCAGAGGTGTGGGATGCCCTTGGTCAATTAGTGTTTTGGGACTCAAACCCGCCTCTGTTGACAGCACTTTTCCAGTCTGATTTTATGGCTTCTTGCTCCCTTGGCTCATTCCACAGGATTTCTGCCTATGCTGCACCACCTGCAACATATTTTCAGAAACCACTGGGGGCAGTTTTGCCGCTGGAGGCAGGTTTCAGTTTGGGTGGGTTTGAAACTCGCCTCCACTGATGGGAAAATCGCAAATTTTTGAAACCTATGATTGGCTACTTGATTTCAGAGGTGTGGGGTGCACTTGCTCAATTAGTGTTTTGGGACTGAAACTCGCCTCTGTTGCTGATTTTATGACTTCTTGTTCTCTTGGCTCACTCCACAGCATTTCTGCGTCTCCTGCACCACCTCCAACATCTTTTGAGAAACCACTATGTCCAATTCCAAGGCAAGGGCCAACCCGAGGCTCTCGGATGAGGCGCTGCAAATGTTGTTTGAGGGGGTGACAGCTAGCATGGAGGTGCTCTTCCACTCATCTCGGAGGAAGAGGCCTGCCAAAGAAACCAAGGCTGTGTGGGTACAGCTGGCAAGGGATATAACCTCCAGATTGGGAGACTGTTTCTGTGTATTGATGAAATGCCATCCCTGTTGGAAAGCATTAAAATGATTTGAAGCCAAAATGTTGGCGTTATGCCATCTGTTCTTTCGCCTTAGGCAGCTCCACATTGCGGGCACCGCCACACTTGCATTGTCAGGCTGGTGGCCTGAGTGAAAGGAGGCCAGAGAGTCATGTCCATTGTCAATGATGTCCTAGGATGGAGACAAGGACATGTGCCTATTTGGGCAACCTATGCAAATCTGGCCAGGATAAGTTCATCCCTTGCATCCCGGGCAGCCATGTGCTCGCGTGCTGCCGCTGGTCGATACACCGGCGCTCTGACCTCCTCCTCCTCCTCCTCCTCCTCCAGATCCTCCTACTCCTCCTCCTCATCCTCATCTGAGGTCCATGCAGAAAGAAAGCAAATGGTTCCCATGCTGCTTGTAGATGCCTCCTTTGGGGAAGCGCTCATTTCAAGCGGGGAGACGGTCTTCCAAGGAGGTCCCACAGTTGATGGAGTCAAGCTGCAGCACCTCAGACTTCGGAAGGTCTTCTAAAAGTGCTCAGAGACCTTTTAAAGCCAAGGTCTGGCACCTGCAAGTAATCCTTGCTGCAATAAACAATGTCTTGTTAGACCAGCAGCTGTGAGGAGGGCACCCACGAGTCAACCCGCCAGGTTTACCTGGCGTGGTTCAGGAGGTGTGTAGATCACGCCGAAACGCTGGAAAAATCACAAGGGCCTCTCAAAATAGGCTTAGAGAGGCCCTTAATGAGCATTTAAGGATCTTTAATAGCGCAATGGCCAGCTGGAGGCGGGAACGGTTCCTGACCTCCAAAACCGGCACCGGCAAAATCCTGCGGAGGCGGGTTGGAGGCGGGTTCCGAAACCGACCTCTTCGATTCTGATTTTCCCGCCTTTCCCGCCTCCAAACCCGCCTCCTCCGATGTCAGAAAATCGCCCCCACTATGTCCAATTCCAAGACAAGGGCCTCCCCGAGGCTCTCGGATGAGGCACTGCAAACGTTGTTTGAGGGGGTGACAGCTGGCAGGGAGGTGCTCTTCTACTCATCTGGGAGGAAGAGGCCTGCCAAAGAAACCTCTGTGGGTACAGCTGGCAAGGGATATAGCCTCCAGATCTGTGTGCAGATTGGGAGACTGTTTCTGTGTATTGATGAAATGCCATCCCTGTTGGAAAGCATTAAAATGATTTGAAGCCAAAATGTTGGCGTTATGGCATCTGTTCTTTTGCCTTAGGCAGCTCCACATTGTGGGCTCTGCCACACTTGCATTGTTAGGTTGGTGGCCTGAGTGAAAGGAGGCCAGAGAGTCATGTCCATTGTCAATGATGTTCTAGGATGGAGCCAAGGACATGTGCCAACTTGGGCAAACTATGCAAATCTGGCCAGGATAAGTTCATCCCTTGCATCCCAGGCAGGCATGTGCTCGCGTGCTGCCGCTGCCGCTGGTCAATACATCGGCGCTCTGACCTCCTCCTGCTCCTCCTCCTGCTCCTCCTCCTCCTCCACCAGATCCTCCTCCTCCTCCTCCTCCTCATCTGAGGAGGGCTGAAACTGAGCCACTTGTTCATCAGGAAGCTGCAAGCCACAACGCTGTGCAATGTTGTGCAGTGTACAGCAGACCACGACCATTCTGGAGACCCTATTTGGTGTATACTGCAGGGCTCCACCTGATCGGTCAAGTCAATGGATGCGCATCTTCAACAACCCAATGTTTGCTCGATGATGGACCTGGTCGAAATGTGGCTGGCTTTGTAGCGCTCTTCAGCCTCGTTAGCTGGCCTCCTGATCAGCGTCATTAGCCACTTCTTCAGTGGGTAGCCTTTGTCAAAAGGAGCCTTCTGTTAAGTTGGTTTGGTGGATTGAAAAGCGGAGGAACACTAGAGTGCCGCAGGATGAAAGAGTCATGGCAACTTCCACAGAACTTGGCAGCAAACATGCAAGAACTCCTTCTTGTGGTTACACACCAGCTGAATGTTGAGGGAGTGGAAGCCCTTTTGGTTGACAAAGACAGCTGGGTTGTGATGGGGTGCCCTAAGGTCCACATGTGTGCAGTCTATGATGCCCTGCACCATTGGCATGCCTACCGTATTTGCAAAGCCAACCGAACGGGCGGTTATACTTGCTTGATCCCTTGTGAACTGGATGTAATTGTGAGCCTTAGCAAAAAGGGCATCGGTAACCTGGGTGATGCAACTGTGGGCGGCTGACTGAGAGATGCCACTGATGTCTGCTGATGATCCCTGGAAGGAGCCTGAGGCAAAGAAGTTGACTGCGGTGGTGACTTTGACAGCCACTGGTAAGGGGTGTCCACCCATTCCTCTGGGCACCAGGTCATTCTGCAGCAGGCCGCAGATCTCTCGGACAGCCTCTCACGAAAGTCTCAGCCTCCTTTGGCACTGCTGCTCACTCATGTTGAGGTAGCTCATCCTTTGTAAACCCTCTGTCGGGGGTATCTCCTGCGGCGAGGTGCCTCGATGCGCTGGCGCCTCCTGCCCTGTGCAGCATCAGATGGCTGAGCAGGAGGTTGGGGCTCCTGCTGCTGTTGCTGCTGAGCTGCCTGAGCAGGAGGTTGGGGCTCCTGCTGCTGAGCTGCCTGGTTCTGCTGCTGCCCTGGATGGTCCTCATCCTCATCTGAGGTCCATGCAGAAAGAAAGCGAATAGTTCCCATGCTGCTTGCAGATGCCTCCGTTGGGGAAGCGCTCATTGCAAGCGGGGAGAGGGTCTTCCAAGGAGGTCCCACAGTTGATTGATTCAAGCTGCAGCACCTCTGACTTCGGAAGGTCTTCTAAAAGTGCTCAGAGACCTTTTAAAGCCAAGGTCTGGCTCCTGCAAGTAATCCTTGCTGCAATAAACGATGTCTCGTTAGACCTGCAGCAGTGAGGAGGCCACCCACGAGTCAACCCGCCAGTGTAAGGGGTTTTGTCGTGCTTGTATCGCAGACGGTGCTGGTGCGGGGTTAGGCCTTCGTTGCCTAATACTATTGCTTGCTCTGGTCTCCGGCCAGCCTTGTTGCAATAAGCACCTGTGAGTGGTTCGACCCACTCGCTCTTACGGTTCTAACACTGGACTTAGGTGCGAGAGCAGCAATGCAGAGAAAAACTCAAATAGACCCGGTTGAATAGTACGAAATGGAAATCTTTATTGCATAGCGTCCAAAATCATGAAGTACATGTCATAGGCGCGAATTAACGAGAGTACAAGTATACATACATTCATAAAGCTTGGTCTATGGTAATGAAGAACGCACGGCACATCGTAAAAAGGGGAACACATTATACTTTATCCTTAATAAAACCACCCTTCCTTATCAATACCTACATCTAGATTTGTAGGATCGGGAAACATGCTCACCACTCGTGATACTTCGGAGAATTTTAAAGTGAGGCACTCGGCTCGTTTCGCTGCAGCGCCTGACTGTCATGTGTTTGGAGGGGTCTCTGTACCCGACTTGTTTATCTTCGCTGCTGCGGCAAGCAGGCTGGGCTCCCCGTTGTCATGAAGAACTCGACAGCACTCGGGCCCGGCTGTAGAACTCAAAGAAAAGTCTTCCTGTACCGACACCAGTTGTCGGTAGAATTCGAAGAAGAGTCTTCCTGTCCCCGACACCGGTTGTCGGGAGACTTCAATGAAAAGTTCTTTCTTATATTTTCGGGCGCGGTCGGGGTTTACTGACCGTGACAGCACGTGGATTCTTCTCCTCTTCTTCTCGTCTCGTCTCGTCTCTTCGGGCCTTCGGGTCCAGACACCGTTTACCGACCCTCGGGATGGTGCACTCGGTCACTTGCCCTCGTTGAGGCGGCTCGTTCCGTTTGAGCTCCACCCAACATTCGAATAACCGACCAGTACGGCTAAGAGTCAACAAAGTCCAGAAAAGCACAGAAGCTCACCAGTCAAGCGAATAAGAGAATAAAACCCTCAGCAGTCAGCAGCGAGATAAGAGAATAAGAGAGCGATGGACATTTGTTGTCTATAGTTATAGTGCTGTGTTCCCTTATCTCCCGCCCAAATCTTAATGTTTTGTCCTTTGTGAAATATTGGCGCTCAAAACTCCCAGCATGGGGTGATTCTTGTCTTTAACGGGTTTCGGGAGCACCTGAGACTGGCCAACTACCCGTTCATGTTTTCCCCATTGTTGGCCCATTGTATGAATCGTCTCCCTGGCTGGTTTTGGGGGCCCCCGAATACTTGTTTAATCACCCGAGAATGGCTCTCTCATTGTAGAGCTGTGGGGGTATTTGTGTATTGATGTGTCTGGATGGGCCTTCGATTGCCCAGTACAATGGTCCTTACTTGTGCATGGAAAACGATTCCAGCACTCATATCTTTTGCTATTGTCACAAATGCAAACAGGTTGCATCCTGTCTTTATCAGTGCTTATCGAGTATGATCCCGTCTTATATTGAAAATGTTTATTCGAACGCCATCTTGTCTGCCCACTGTACTTCTGGAAGCTTCTGCCACGATGCGCAGCGAACATTTTACAGGCTTCTGTGTCCTTTATATCATGACAGCATTTCGTTTAAATAAACTGATCAAACGAATCTGCTTCTATCTCGTTATTTTGAATCGCGATAATTGCGAAACTTTACACCAGGTTTACCTGGCACAGTTCAGGAGGTGCGTGGAGCACGCCAAAATCGTCGAAAAATCACGAGGGCCTCTCAAAATAGGCATAAAGAGGCCCGTAACGAGCATTTAATGATCACAAGTATCGCTATGGCCAGCTGGAGGTGGGACTGTTTCCCGATCTCCAAAACCGGCACCAGCAAAATCCCGCGGAGGCGGGTTGTGAACCCGACCTCATTGAATCTGATTTTCCCGCCTTTCCCGCCTCCAAACCTGCCTCCTCTGATGGCAGAAAATCGCCCCCCATGGGCTGGATTTTGCGGGGGGGTCAGCGGGCGCGACCGGTGGCGGGTCAGGTGGGAAAGTGTTTTTTTTTTCCACAGCGGGTCGCGACCCCACTGCTGTCGCCATCTGAAATGAATTTCCAGAGATCGAGTTTCCAGGCCAATTCGAGGAAGCGGGTCTGGTGAGATCATTTGATGACACGTCATCAGCCGGTTTCTTTAAAGGGACCATGGCCAACTTTCTTTTGACATTTGTGCTGTTAGTGTTCGACAGCATTGCGGTGCTGCAAACACTGACAAGCGCTGCATAGAGGTGCAGGGCTGCACCCAGGCTCTCCCATGACTCCTTCCATATGCTCAGCGCTGACACACCCGACATTGCCCGGCCGAGGTTCGTAAAATCGCGGCCCATGTTTTCAGATGATGTCACCAAGGGGCAGCCTTTAGATGAGGAAGAGGAGAAGACCAAGGATAGATCCTTGTGGAATTCCAAAGGTAACAGTACGGTGGCGGGAATAGAAGCTTGTACTGGAGATGCTATGATTTGATCGGTAAGAATGGAACCAAGCAAGGGCAGAACCATTGAGCTGGACAACGGAGGAGTGGCGTTGGAGGAAGATGGTGTTGTCGACCATGCTATATCCGTGCTGTGGCAGGGATGGAAACCTGGCCTGAGAGTTGTGGGTAAAATGGGCACAGATTTGGGAGGTGACAACACGTTCAAGGACTTTGAAGAGGAAAAAGAGGTTGGAGTTGGGGTGGTGGTTTGCAAGGACAGAGGAGGGGTCAAGGGTGGGTTTTATGAGAAGGGAATAATAACTGCTGTCTTGAAAGGGTGGGAGACAGTACTTAAGAGGGAATAATTTGTAATGTTACATTATTGTATTGTTACATCTTCAAAGAGTTCCAATTAATTTGTTAAGCATTTCAGAATCTCTCTGTAAGCATGCTCAAAGTCATTTTCCAAATTATGGGTCCTTGATTCAAAATCTAAAAGTAAAAATATCAACTAAGTACCCATCCTTAATTTTACATCGTCCTGCCATTGTAAAAGCAGTGGAGAAAATGCAATACTAACCCAGCAAAAAGGATTAACATCATTAGTATCCAACTGCGTGCCCTGATGCCCGCTTTTCTTGTATCCTGCAGAGATTTAAAAAATAAATCTGTCCGAGAATCAGCAAGGAACTTAAGGGAGACAATTTGCTCTTGTTCAGAAACACCTTTGTTTCGGATATTTTAGTTTTACAGTACAGACTCCTGTGAAGAACATCTCTGCAATTATCAATGTTAAGAATTTTTTCTCTATTTCTAAGGGTAGACAAATGGTTCATAACTTATGCACTGTTAAAATTCTGTTAAAAACATAGAGAAATTGCAATGCATTTAAACTCTCACTTCTAAATCTTTCCATTTATCCTTATTTATAGCTTCAGAAATGTATAACATTCATGACAAACAATAGGTAGAAGTGTGTTGTGACCAGTTATATGGTGTCATGCATGAAAGTGGAGTAATATTTTATTTTTGCCTTGTCTGGGCATAAGGCTCATAGGGGGGAAAAATTCAGCTGCTTGCGCCTCCCGTTAGCGCCTTAAGAGGGCGCTAATGGGGCGTAAAGCAGCTAACGCCCGGGCGCAGCGCCGCCCACGCCTCCCGCAAAATTCAGCGGGAGGTTAGCGGCGGCGCCAGCCGGTAGCGCCCTGTGGCGCTGCGCCGCCGGCGATGACGTCATCGCCGTGCGCAGCACCCCGCTCGCGCTCCAGCCGCGATCTTCAGTCGCGCCCCCTGATTTAACGCCAGACGCTATGTCCGACGGGTTCAGGAGGCGTACGTGCGGCCGGGGCGGCGATATTTAAAGGGGAGGTGGCAGGCGGCCATTTTTGTTGCTGGCCGCCTGCCAGCACCTGCCCCCGTTGCTGTCCCCGGCCCCCGTGAAGCCCCCCCACCGTGAAGTGCCGGCTGCGCTCCAAGAGCCCGGCACTTCTCTTGAGTGCCAGGGCTCTTTTGCCGGCACTCCCGATCCCTGGGGGCCCAGCTGGGCCCTGGTTCGCGCTGCGCAGGGTCCCTCCCCTTTAAGAAGGGGAGGAAGGCCTGCAATACCGCGGCGCGACGTGCCGCAGCGCCTGGCGCTGCGGCACGTAGCGCCAGGATATTCCCTCGCAGCGCCCCAAGAGGGATGCGGGGTGCTTCCAGTGGCGCCCCGCTTCCCTCTTGGGGCGCAACCACTGAAGTTCCGGCGCGGGGCCGCTAATTTTTTCGGGCGGCGAGGTTAGCGCCCCAAATGGGGCGCGACTCAATTTTTAGCCCATAATTTCCAAAATTCAATCTGCAATCCTATGTGCAGTTTGTTATATTAAGACATAAGTGACTGCAATAACTTAGCCCATCAGTGTCCTGCATACAGCTTCTTAAAAATATATCTTCAGCTGACCACTGAGAAGTCTGCTATAGTGTTATGATTTTCGATCCAGACCTTTGATTTGCATCTCTCCCAGATGATGTGAATAAAATCTAGAATCGCAAGTGGAGAGAAACCTGTGTCTATATCTGCGTAGGACATTAATACATCAAGGTGCCATGCCATCCCAGCACTGTGATTTATTTTTTTCAAGTTTATTACAACAGAGGACTGCGGCATTTGTTTTGAATTTGCATATATATGCACAAAGGGAAGGGCAGGAAAAGACCATTCGGTCCTTCAAGCCTATCCCATCCAGACACATCTGCATCATTGACCCACCCTCTAACAAAGCAATCTTGTGGGAGCTGCAAAAAGCTAGAGGGCAAATAATTGCAACCAATTCAGGAAAAACTCTGGGAAATTCCTCCCTGATTCCCCAGACCAATCAAGTGAGACAAGTAACAGGAGCCCATAACTCCTTATAATTCCAGCTAACTAGCAACTCATCCTTAAAGGACTGTAACAACTCCTTACCCACCACCTTAAGCTCTGCAATACCCTCCCTAAACCTCTCTACCTCTCCTCCTTTAAGTGGGTCCTTAAAACCTACCTATTTGATCAAGCTTTTGGTCACCTGTCCTATTATCTCTTTATGTGGCTCGGTGTCAAATTTTGTCCGATAACGCTCCTGTGAAACATCTTGGGACGTTTTACTACTTGCTCTATAAATGCAAGTTGTTGTTGTTTCTGTCGTCTGTACTGGAGGATGATGACTTTGCAAAAATAAATGCTTCCTGGTATCAAACTTAACTCTTCGGCTACAGATTATATATCTGTCCCCTCCAGTCCTACCATCCCTATCCATCCCAAATAACCTATCCCACCTTCCCGTATTAAATCCTTTCATTATTTTATACGCCTCAATCATTTCCCCTCTAAGTCTGTGTTTCTCCGAGTAATCATAAGTCACATTCTGTATATTAACTTCCAGCTGCTTCTCCATAACCAATGTCATATTCATAGGCTCATAATTCCCAAGTTCCTACTTTACATAGAATGACATCGTATTTACAGCACAGAAACAGGCCTTTCGGCCCAACAGGTTTATGCCGGTGTTTATGCTCCACACGAGCCTCCTCCCACCTTACTTTATCTCACCCTATCAACATATCCTTTTTTTCCCCCTTTCTCCCTCATGTACTTATCTAGCTTCCCCTTAAATGCATCGATGTTAGTTGCCTCAACCACTCCACATGGTAGAGAATTTCACATTGTCACCACTCTCAAAGTCCCCGAATTTATCAGTGACTATCTTATACTTCTAGTCCCCAGCTTTGGACTCCCCCACAAGTGGAAACATCTTCTCTCTGGCTACCCTATCAAACCCCTCCATAATTTTAAAGACCTGTATCAGGTCACCTCTCAGTCTTCTCTTTTCTAGAGAAAAGAGCCCCGGCTTCTTCAGTCTTTCCTGATAGCTGTATCCTCTCAGTTCTGGTATCATCCTCGTCAATCTTTTTTGCACTTTCTCCAGGGCTTCCATGTCCATTTTTGTAATATCGAGACCAGAACTGTGCACAGTATTTCTTCCCATTCTTAAGTAATCAACCATATGATCCTGCCTCCAATCCAAGGGAACTGCTATATTTCAAAACAGCCATTGAATATGTGAGCTGGTGGCTCACGGACAACATCTGTCATTTTATTAAATACATTGGAGTAAACAAAATTGAGTGGAACAGCATGATTAGTTTTAAGTATTTTAATCTCAGCTGATAACAACATTTCTGAGGTTACTGTCATGGAAGTAAAAATCTACTATTATTAAATTCAGTACATGGGATACATCGGCTGCCCTTTATACACCTCTCCTGATTTTCCTTTCCACTGAAGTCCGTGCAAAGGAAAATCGAGCAAGGTGTCTAACAAACAGCCAATCCACTATTGCCCATTTAATATTATCGGCAAAAGTTAAAATTACCCCCAGAGAGAGAAGTAGAATACGATAGAGAGCGAAGCAATTAGAATAGTTATGGAAAGAGAAGCAAAAAGGAGAGGCAGAAGAGAGGGAGAGAAACAGAAACTTAAAGACAGCAGATCCAGGATAAGAGAGTACAATAATCTCTCCCCAACCATGGGGGATACGTCCCTGAAAACCCCCGTGGTTAGTAAAACCGCGGTTGGCAAATACAGTATAAATGTTCAAATAACACAATAAAAAAGAATATAAAAGCAATAAAATCATGTTATTTACCTTAATCCTAAATTAAAACCGCGTATACGCAAAATTCACTGCCGCGGTTGGCAAAAGTTGTTGCGGAGAGGAAACCGTGTATACTTGAAATCCGCGTATGGCAAAACGCGGGATTCCTGTAACCATATTCCCCGATTTACCATGGAAGATCAACGAATAACTAAAATATTTGATCATACTTTTAACAAATCTGCACTGCAGATAGATTTGAAATATTGTATATACGTGTATATTTATATCAAATGTGTGTATGTTTATTGGGTACATTTTGTTTTCACTGCATGGATGGTAATCTGGCAGAGTGATTTGCCTACCAGTTATAGGATCTGATTTTCATTCCATTGATTTTAATGGAATGAGAATCAGATGGGTTCTGTAACAGATGAATGAATTACTGCCCATGCAGTGAAGATGAAAATTTACCCTTGTGTGTCTGGAGTGTTTCTTGATGTTCTGAGAATTGCATATGATACGGCTTTTTGCCATATTCTTCTCTTCCGTGCTTTATATAAACTCTTCCAGGATATTTTGACTTACTAACTCTGGAGTCCGCAGCTTTCCTCTGTATATGAATCATATTGAATTTGTTGTCTATATTAATAGCTTCCCACTACATATCAGCAGTTTATTAAGATGAAGAATAAGGGGGTGAATTTACTCGTGGCTTTTTCTGCTCCACCACCATAACTTTGGCCAAAACCAGATTTGTGTGCGTAAAGGGGGTTTCCACCAAACTTCCACTGGAGTTATGGTGGCAGAGCAGGAGAAGCCACATGGAAAGTGTATTTGAAAGATCGAGATTGCATAGGAGAAATATGGAGGAAGAGATTGCAGTCTGGATTAAGTAAGGGTTGGCTGCTCTTTTCTAGTTGGAACAGTACTTTTTCTTCTTTGCTGCGTCCACTTCCAATTCAGATTTGGGCTTAGTTATTTGACATGTTTTCCGATGAACTAATCTAAATCTTAGACAGGTTTGTAGTGACTAGATTTACTGAGTGAATTAAATGCCTGCATAAATATTTATGACACCAAGGCCTAGAAATTGGAGCCTTTAGCGCCGGCCGCTAAGGCCGGTTTTGAAGAAAAAATTGCGGCCGCCTCACTTCCACTCGCTGCTGATGTGGAACGCGGCGGCCGCCATACTGGGAAGGTCGGCAGCGCTGCCGTTGCCTGCGCTCGCTGCAAATATTTCAATGACCAGGAGCGTGACGACAATGGGCATGCAACGCCGAATTGATGCACGCTCAGCAATTTTGGAGGTCGCCACTCCTCTCACTGCCCTCTCCAAAGCATGTCCATTCGTGCAGCCGTTGACAGCATGTAGAGCCGGGAGAAAGCGGCGGAGATCGAGAGACACAAAAATACCGGTGCTGCCCGCGCTTGTTTTGCAGGCAGACATTAACCTTGGCCTGCGGTGACGCTGCCTGTTTTTGGGCTTAATCAAATTTCTAGGCCCAAGTTTCTTACATCCATTAAAAAAAGAAGGAAGTAAATGGATCAACATAGCACTGAAATCAGGGACACATTTCCAGTTCCCAGTTAATATAAAATGCAATTGTTAAAGGCTAAATAATAAGTATAAGTGCAGCAAAATTAATTGTCAGAAGAAAGCGAAACTGCGCTACAAATGAAAACATTCTACAACAGTGGACCACTCAATAAAATTAATTGCACCCAACCAGTATTTTGTAGCTCGAAAAAGATTTATAACAATTTGCAATCAGGAGATTTTTGTCTTGCTGCAAAATGAAAGGACATTTTACATGAGTGCAGGACTGTTTCTGTGTGGCTTATGCTACCTTGCATTATCACTCTCAACCTTGCATTCATGCCAAGGCATGTGCTGCTTTGGCCTCTGAATGCTCTAATGAGGGGAACTGGAAGAGCAGAATATGCTCTACGTTGTTGAGGCTGCCGCGAAACACGAATGGAGGCTGAATCCATATGTGGAAAACGAGAAACTTTAATTCACTGCATGGCACACAAAATGGCTGAGAAAACTGCCCCCAGAATTCTCTGGAAAAACCCTGAAGCCCCGCCCACTCCTGTCTTAAAGGTAAGGTGCCTTAAAGGGAAGGTTCACCGATATATTGTCCACAGACGGAAAAGTGGGTTATGCCCGTTTAGGTGGCGATCCGCCACAACGTAGACTTTTCTCTTGTCTGGAGCAAGTGATCGAAACACTAACATCAGCTGAAAGCTAGGCTTAATAGAGGACACTCGTGAAATGGAAACACCACCACCAAGATGCATCACACTGCTGATGACGAGTATCAGCTATGTGGTCATGCAATGTGGAGCAAAAAGGCTAAAACGAGAATCACAAAGTGAATCCTAACGATGTTGTCCATGTAACATTTAAATCATTGCCAATTGAATAATCAGAGTCTCTTATCACCTATGCGAAGCTTACTTGAGGGTGATCTTTCCCCCTCTTTCTCATCTTTCCCACAACTTCACCCTTCCAAACTCTGTTATAGAATCCTAGAATCATAGCATGGTTACAGCACAGAAGGAGGCCATTTGGCCCGTCGAGCCCGTGCCGGCTCTCTGCAAGAGCACTTCAGCTAGTCCCATTCCCCCGCCCTTTCCCCGTAGCCCTGCAAATTTTTTTCCTTCAGGTACTTATCCAACTGCCTTTTGAAAGCCGTGATTGAGTCTGCCTCCACCACCCTTTCAGGCAGTGCATTCCTGATCCTAACCACTCGCTTGCGTAAAAAAGTTTTTTCTTTTGTCGCCTTTGGTTCTTTTGCCAATCACCTTAAATCTGTGTCCTCTGGTTCTTGGCCTTTCTGCCAATGGGAACAGTTTCTCTCTATCTACTCTGTCCAGACCCCTCATGATTTTGAACACCTCTATCAAATCTCCTCTCACTCTTCTCTGCTCTAAGGAGAACAACCCTTATCTAATTCTGGCCTCCTATGCTTCCTCCCTCCTTCGCCCACCATTGGTGGCTGTGCCTTCAGCCTCCTCAGCCCCATGTTTTGGAATTCTCTCCTTAAGCTCCTGTGCCTCTCCACCTCTCTTCCTTCAAGACCCTCCTTTAAAACTCACCCGTTTGACCCCTTCTAATATCTCTTCCTTTGGCTGGGTGTCCACTTTTTGATTATGCTTCTGGGAAATGCTTAGGAACATTATCTACATTAGAGGTGTTATATCAATTCAAGTTGTTGTTGAATTAGAATAAAGCATGGCGTGCAATATATAGAATTGATTTTTATTGGGGGTAATCAGTTTCCCATTATACATCTCTCCCAATTTTCATTTGGAAATAAAAGTCGGGAGAGATGTATAACATTCGGCTGATCCGATATCACCTCTTTTACACTCTTACCCAAAGTCAAAATTACCCTCACTGTGTTTGTATACTCTCCAGTGAAATTACTTTTGCTTTGCAATAGTTTATACTCACATTTAAATGGAGAGAGATTACAAAATGCTACAGTTCAGAGGGACCTGGGGGTCCTTGTGCATGAAACACAAAAAATTAGCATGCAGGTACAGCAAGTAATCAAAAAGGCAAATGGAATGTTGGCCTTTATTTCAAAGGGGTTGGAGTATAAAAGCAGGGAAGTCCTGCTACAACTGTACAGGGTATTGGTGAGACCGCACCTTGAGTACTGCGTACAGTTTTGGTCTCCTTATTTAAGGAAGGATATACTTGCATTGGAGGCAGTTCAGAGACGATTCACTAGGTTAATTCCAGAGATGAGGGGGTTGACTTATGAGGAAAGGTTGAGCAGGCTGGGCCTATACTCATTGGAATTTAGAAGAATGAGAGGTGATCTTATTGAAACATATAAGATACTGAGGGGGCTTGACAGGGTAGATGCAGAGAGGATGTTTCCCCTCATGGGGAAATCTAGAACTCGGGGGCACAGTTTTAGAATAAAGGGTCGCCCTTTTAGAACTGAGATGAGGAGGAATTTCTTCTCTCAGAGTGTCGTAAATCTGTGGAATTATTTGCCCCAGAGAGCTGTGGAGGCTGGGTCATTAAATACATTTAAGGTGGAGATAGACAATTTTTTGCAAGACAAGGAAGTGAAGGGTTATGGGGAGCGGGCGGGGAAGTGGCTTTGAGCCCAAGATCAGCCATGATCTTATTGCATGGCGGAGCAGGCTCGAGGGGCCAAGTGGCCTATTCCTGCTCCTATTTCTTATGTTCTTATTGATGTACCACGTACAGTGCAACCTTCAACTGATCACCTGGCTACTGTCACTGACCACTTTTGGTCACTATTTATAGGGAACAAGGCTACCACTATTTTCCATGATTTCGTAGCTCCTTGGAAAGTAGAGATGGCTTTATTGTCAAACAGTGAGTTTGGATTGACCAGGCTTGGTCTCTTTGGCAATATCTCTCATTCTCATGTCTGTGGACAACAGCAGCTGCAACATGCAATTATTTAGTGCCTTAAATGTAGAAAAACATCCCAAGGTGTTCCACAGAGGCAGGAAGAAAAAAGATGCTTTGCCATAGAAGGAGAGACTAGTTGAGGTGGCTAAAGCTATCATAAATATGTGAGTTTTAAGGGTGGTCTTAAAGGAGGAGAGGCCGAGGGGTTTAGAGAAGGAATTCCAGAGAGTGAGGCTTAGAAGACTGAAGGCACAGCCATCACAGGTTGAGTGCAGGGATTGGGGAAGGCTAGACACCAGAGTTAGAGGAATGGAAACCTCGAGGGGAAGTTGTAGGACTGGAGGAGGTTACAGAGACAGATGGGGGTCAGACTATGGAGGAATTAAAGGACAAGTGCAAGAATTTGAAATTTGGGGTGTTGGGAGACTAGAAGCCAACGAGGACGGGGAGATAGGCGAATGAGACTTGTTGTGGGATTGGATAGCAGCAGTAAAGTTACAATGTGCACTTAACAGACGTATAACAGTAGGTTCTGGGAATGTGAAAATTATTTCAGAGAAAATCTCCTTGCTGCTCTTCCTCGTGAAGAGTTCTAAACATTTTCTCGATAAAATGTAATTCTTAAAACATTAGGAGGTCAATCTTTGCTTCCAGTGACTGTAGCTTTTGGTGCCTGAAGCCTTTTGCTGTGCTCCTCCATTAATCTGCCAGTTTTATGAAACACATTCTTTTAATGAGTATTCAAATAAGGCCATGCATCATTAACATGTAGTCTGGCATGTTAAGTGCATTCATTATAAGAAGGATGTGTTTGGTTAGCTGTAAGTTGAGTTGAAGCAGCTTGCACTAGATAATAGTGGAAAATACAAATGGTCTTCGTAAAACTGTGCTTTTTATCATATTAGCCCAAAACAAAGGTCTCTAAATTAGTTTTAAATACATTAAAAAGACTTAAGGGTTCTCATTAAAAAGATTGAAATGCCACTTATAGTTGCAATGAAAATTATTGTTAACCTGCTTTATAATGTCTCTATGTACTTGCTGTGACATCAAATCAATTAAAGTAACATCAAATTAAAGTGACATCATAAGGAAAATAATGATTCCAATTTCATCACCTGTGGTACAACTTAATATAAACAAATGTATGTTCATCGTTTTATATTGAGTCACACAGCACATGATGAATATCAAAAGCAAATTAGAAGGAACAGGGGATTTCATCTCTGCAGGCTCCCAGCTAACATAAAAGTGAGATGAATAGGAAATGTGAAATTGCTTTGATTTTGAAGGTGACCTATTGCATTGGTGAAACTCTACAAACTGCTGTGCGAGCTGTACTGAAACATACTGGAGAATTTTAACCGTTTGTCATCAGCAGAAAAAATATTCTGCCAGATTTTGCTGTCAAAATAACAGTGAGGCTAATGGTGCTCACCGATATATATGCTCAAATGGTACAGCAACTTCAGGCGAGATGCGCAGTTAAATGCAAATATCTAAAAGTTGCTATCCGAGTTGTGCCACTCCGCTGTCTGCCGCACCCTGACAAGCATTGAATGTCGTCAAGTTGCTGTATTTGGCTGAAGATACGAACTAAATTGGCCACAGAAAGTTAAGTCTTGTCATTAGTTCCATAAGTACCCTTTTAACAATGCAATAATGGCTAATTACTACCAATCAACCTCTATGGCACTGAAATTTAACTGTTATAAGCGTTGAGTCTCATTTCTTCAGGTATTAGTTGTTGGAGATTTTAAAAATGTCAATTTTTTTCTCATTAAAATTTTAACTTTTCCTTTCTGTCTCTTTTATTCTGTCCCTTTTACTATCATCCTTCTTTCCCTCTCTTTGGCTGGGATTTTGTTCACCTCAGCGGGTCCAGGCAGGCGACATCGATGGCGGGTCCCAACCCTGCTGCTGGTTCCATCCCGCTGCACAAAATGATTTTCCCTTGGTAAGCCCGCCCAGCACGTTTGCCGATCCAATTAGAGGAAGCGGGTCTGGTGACGTCATTTCATGACGTGTCATCAGCCAGTTTCCTTAAAGGGACCATGGCCAACATTATTTTGACATTTGTGCTGTCAAGGTTCTACAGCATTGAGGTGCTGCAAACACTGACAAGCACTGCACAGAGGTGCAGGGCTGCACCCAGGCTCTCCCATGGAGTCACAGCACGCAGGGAGGTTTTCTTCCCTTCCCATGGGAGACCAACGCAGCCTGGTTGCACATTGCACAGGAGGGCACAAGCAGGGATGTCATCAGGAGGACCAGGCTGCAATGGCGCAAACCTTTCAATTATCTCATTAGATCACAAAACGTTAGTACAAAGCCACACTCACCTTCATCCTGCTGTGCCTCTCATCACATCCCCATCACTCTGCCTTCCCTACCCTACTCCTGCACATCCTTACTCACACCAACTTACCTTGCACCTCCACCCATCCCTCTCTATCTACATTATCACTTCCTCATCTCACTAGCCACCCCTCACACTCACCCTCATCCTAGTGCAAGCATACCAACTAACAACACACAAGGGTAGCCACTTGGGTGTTTTATCCAATGTTCATGTAAAGTTTCTGTTAATGTGGTGTCAAACATTGAATTCTTTATTTTCAACACTTTGCGTTCTTGGACAGATTTGTGTGCATCTTTGGAAGTGGCTTAGTGAGTTGCAGTGAATGGTGAGACATAATGGTACCCCCCACAATGGTGGTGAGTGTGAAAGGAATGGCTTGGAAATTGTAGGGATGCTTTATGGTGTTGGTGTGGGGTGGTGCCAACCTGCCGCATCATGTGGCAGCCAGGGTGTACAGCGTCAAGTGAAGTAAATCTGGCCATGGTGAGGCCATCCCTGGCCACCCGGGCAGCAATGTGGTCGGGTGCTGATGCCCTGTGTCCTGTGCAGCATCAGTTGATTGCGGAGAAGGTTGATGTTGTTGTTGTTGTTGCTGCTACTGGTGTGCCTGGTGCTGCTGGTGTTGGGGCTGATCGTGGTAGGATTCTGAGGACCAAGGTGAGACAGTATAAAGGGCACCCATGTTGATGGAATAGATGACAGGTGAAGTAGAGATGACAGGAGCATTCTGTCAATGGTGAGAGAGTTCTTCCAATGAGGTGATACTGGATGGAAAGTGGAAAGCCTGCAGAATCTGTGCAGGAAATGGACTGAGTTACAGCTTGTGGTTGAGGAAAGTGATGATCTGTCAGGTGGGAGCTTTTACTGTACATTTGAAACTGTCAAGTAATCAGCTGGAGCAATGGCCACTGAACTCCCGCCTCAGGTTGACAGCCGTGGTCCCCAAACAGCGTGGTTCCCATTGAAAAAGTAAGTTAAAAAAGCGTGTTAGTGATCTGTCAACTAGATGTTAATGAGATTAATTGGGTCCCCCGCGCGCTGCCGGTCGGGTCTGCTCAGCGCTGACAGACCCGACATTGGGAAAGGCGTGTGGCAGCGGGGTCCCGACCCGCTGTCAATAAAAAAATACTTTCCCACCTGGCCCGCCACCGATCCCACCCCCTGACCCCCCGGAAAATTCCAGCCTTTATTTCTCTTTCTGCACGTGATTTGACATTGAATTCACCCACTCTACCTTCTTTGTCCTTATGCTGTTAATTTCTCAATCCTTCAATCTGATTGGTTAAGCAGATACCCTGTTGGTTGCCCTGTTCACTCAGATCCTTGGTGCCTTGTTCCATCGCTGTGCCGTTATCAGCTCACACTTTCAGCAACTTAGTGGGAAAAAATGTTTTGAGCCGAAGGATGCTGGGGCAAGTCTAACTTGACAGCAAACTACTGCCTAACACCTGACAAAACAGCCTATTGTATACAACTTTTTGAAAATAGTAATGGGATTTTGTGAATTATTAAAATCAAATAGAAAGTTGTGACTGTGAAGCATTATAGGGAAGTAGTATATGTGTATTCTATTACATATAAAATGAATCTAAATCTTAGATAGATTCTGTGCTTCCTTTACAAATGTAGGAATTTCGGATGGAGTATTATTTATTTAAACGTTTCTCCATTGGAAACATAAATTTACAATAGAAGAGAATAAAATCTCTGTAAATATACAACATATATCTACCTGAGATTGTGTGGTTGTTATCTGTCTTTTTTGGATCAAGGAGGTATTTATTTTGTACTCCAAAATATTAATACAAGGGAGGCACAAATTCACAGCCAACTGGTTATAAAGCACTGGTTAGGTCTCAGCTGGACTATTGTGTTCAATTCTGGGCACCACACTTTAGGAAGGATGTCAAGGCCTTGCAGAGGGTGCAGAAGAGATTTACTCGAATGGTACTAGGGATGCAGGACTTCAGTTATGAGGAGAGACTGGAGAAGCTGGGATTGTTCTCCTTAGAGCAGAGTGTGGCGGATCGCCACCTAAACGGGCATTATCCACTTTTCCGTCTGTGGACAAAATATCAGGCACCTTGCCTTTAAGGCACCTTGCCTTTAAGGCAGGAGAAAAGGAGTGGGTGGGGCCTCAGGGTTTTTCCAGAGAATTCTGGGAGCAGTTGTTTTCAGCCATTTTGGACCATGCAGTTGTATTAAAAAGCCTTTGTTTTCCACACATGGATTCAGTCTTAATTCGTGTTTCGCGGCAGCCTCAACATTGGTGACCCCGACGCTCAGAACGTATTCCGAGCACTGCAATGACGGACACGAACGCAGTTTCCGTGAAACTGCCGGAGTTTTGGGAAAACCAGCCCGAAGCCTGGTTTCTCCAAGCTGAATCCCGCAGGCTGGACCCGGCCAAACTGGAGATCGCGCGGACCGAGTTTGCCACCATGGAACAGCTCGGCATCATCCACCGCTCCAACAGTCCCTGGGCCTCCCCACTCCACATCGCCCCCAAACCAGGCGGGGGTTGGCGCCCCTGCGGGGATTACCGCCGCATCAACGACGCCACCACCCCTGATCGGTACCCCGTGCCGCACATTCAGGACTTCTCGGCTAGACTGGCCGGCCGCTCAGTCTTTTCCAAGGTCGACCTGGTGCGCGGCTACCACCAAGTCCCCGTGCACCCCGCGGACGTCCCCAAGACGGCCGTAATCACCCCCTTCGGCCTGTTCGAGTTCCTGCGGATGCCCTTCGGCCTCAAAAACGCGGCCCAGGCATTCTTACGGCTCATGGACTCGGTCCTTCGGGACCTGAAGTTCCTGTTCGTCTACCTGGATGACATCCTGGTAGCCAGTTCCTCCAAGCAGGAACACCTCGAACACCTTCGCATCCTGTTCGGGCGCCTCAGCGACCACGGGCTCATCCTCAGCCCAGCCAAATGCCAGTTCGGCCTGGACAAGATCAACTTCCTCGGCCACCACATCACCCATGCTGGGGCCATTCCCCTGCCCACCAAGGTGCAGGCCGTCCAACAATTTCCCCACCCCACCACCATCAAAGGCCTCCAGGAGTTCCTCGGGATGGTGAATTTCTATAACCACTTCATCCCCAAAGCGGCGTCCCTCATGAGGCCCCTGTATGAAGCCCTCCGGGGCAGGAGTGGCAAGATGGTGGTCGAATGGATGGCAGACGCGTCCACCGCCTTCGACTCCACCAAGACCGCACTTGCCAACGCCACCCTGCTCGCGCACCCACGGACCAATGCAGGGTAGCGCTCACCACGGACGCCTCCGACCACGCGGTCGGCGCCGTGTATGAGCAGTGGGTCGACGGCACCTGGCAACCACTTGCCTTCTTCAGCCACCAACTACGCCCCCCGGAGGTCAAGTACAGCACCTTCGACCGCGAGCTCCTCGCGCTGTTCCTGGCGGTCCGCCATTTTCGGTTTTTGCTTGAGGGCCACCCCTTCACTGCGTTTGTCGACCACAAGCCCCTGACATTCGCAATGGCAAAGACAACCGACCCCTGGTCCGCCAGGCAGCAGTGCCAGCTCGCGGCAGTGTCCGAGTTCACCACGGACATCCAACACGTCTCCGGCCGAGACAATGTGGTAGCTGACTGCCTCTCCCGCCCCGCCATCCACGCCGCACACCTGGCAGTCGACTACGCTCAACTCGCAGCAGACCAGATCACCGACCCTGATCTGCTCTCCACACCTACCAACCTACCAGGGCTACGCCTGGCCGACGTCGCCTGTGGCCCGACCGCAGTCACGGTCAAGTGCGACATATCCCTATGTCAACCTTGGCCCGTCGTCCCAGCGTCCTGGCGCCGCTGGGTATTCGACATTCTCCACAACCTCTCCCACCCCGGCGCCCGCGCATCCATCAAATTGGTAGCCAACCGCTTTGTCTGGCGCGGCCTTCGCAAGGATGTGCGTACTTGGGCCAACTCCTGCCTAGCCTGCCAACGGGCCAAGGTACAGCAACACACAAAAGCACCCCTCGAGGAGTTTACCGTCCCCTCGCGGAGATTCGACCACATCCACATGGACATCATCGGGCCCCTGCCGCCGTCGCAAGGCCACACGCACTTGCTGACGATCGTTGACCGCACCACGCGCTGGCCCGAGGCAATTCCACTGACCTCTACCACCACCGCCGACATCGCCAGAGCCTTCGTCAGCACCTGGGTTGCACGGTTCGGTGTCCCCTCCGACATGACGTCGGACAGAGGTCCTCAATTTACCTCTGAACTCTGGATCGCCGTCGCACGCAATCTCGGGGTGACCATTCACCGCACCACAGCGTACCACCCCCAAGCCAACGGACTGTGTGAGCGGTTCCACAGATCCTTGAAGGCATCTCTTTGAGCCAGCCTCCAGGACGGTGCCTGGACCGACCGACTTCCGTGGGTCCTCCTCGGCCTGCGCACCGCGGTTAAAGAAGACCTCCGCGCATCGGCAGCAGAGCTCGTGTATGGTCAGCCGCTGCGCGTACCCGGCGAGTTCCTGCTCACTGCCACAACACCCTGGTCAGCCGACCAGCAACGCCACGACTTCGCCTCACCGGCGCTGCAGTTCGCCTCGGTGCCCATTGCCCGACACGGCGAATCCACCTCACACGTCCCACTAAGCCTGCACCAGGCACGGTTCGTTTTCGTCCGGCACGACGCCCACCGCGGACCCCTTCAACCCCCGTACGACGGGCCCTACAAGGTGCTACAGGCTGGGGACAAATTTTTCACCCTGCAAGTAGGTGACAGGACCGAAAAAGTGTCGGTTGACCGACTCAAGCCAGCACACTCGGAGCCCGGTGAGCAGGTCCCTGTAGCTCGTCCACCGCCACACGGCCGACCTGCCCTCAAGCCGGTTCACCCGGCTGCTCCACGCCCGGCCGTTCCACGTCCACCGGCATCCTACAAGAGCCGCTCCGGCCGGCCCATCAGACCGCTGCACCATCTCGTCCACACCTCCTAAGCGGATTCTGGGGGGAGCTGTGTGGCGGATCGCCATCTAAACGGGCATTATCCACTTTTCCATCCGTGGACAAAATATCGGGCACCTTGCCTTTAAGGCAGGAGAAAAGGAGTGGGCGGGGCCTCAGGATTTTTCCAGAGAATTCTGGGAGCAGTTGTTTTCAGCCATTTTGAACCATGCAGTTGTATTAAAAAGCCTTTGTTTTCCACACATGGATTCAGTCTTAATTCGTGTTTCGCGGCAGCCTCAACAAGAGAAGATTAAAGGGAGATGTGATAGAGGTGTTCAAAATCATGAACAGTTTTGACAGAGTAAATAAGGAGAAACTATTTCCAGTGGCAGAAGGGTTGGTAATCACAGGACACAGATTTAAGGTGATTGGCAAAAGAACCAGAGGCAGCATGAGGAAACATTTTTTTGCACAGCGAGTTGTTGTGATTTGGAATGCTCTACCTGAAAGGGCGGTGGAAGCAGATTCAATAGTAACATTCAAAGGAGAATTGAATAAATACTTGAAGGAAAAAACATCACAGGGATATGGGGAAAGACCAGGGGAGTGAGATTAATTGGATAGCTCTACCAAAGAGCCAGCACAGGCACGATAGGCTGAATGGCCTCTTAAGATGTATCATTCTATGATTCTAACTGATGAAGGTAAATTTTGAAAGATTTAAAATGATGGACAGAACCATCCCTAACCCATAATTCAGTAGCAGTAATGAACACAGTGCTGTGTATTTAACTAGGATTTAGTACACAAGTCTCTTTTAGTATTCAGTTTCACCTCATTGAAAAAATAGTCCCTTGTGCAGTAAAATTGATGAAAAGTGCACATGTTCTCATTTATTATAGCAGAAATTAGGTACTGTAAAACCTCAAGTGGGGATAGGTCCAAATTGGTAGCTTATTTTCATAGAATCATAGAATGGTTACAGCACAGTAGGAGGCCATTTGGCCCGTCGAGCCCATGCCGGCTCTCTGCAAGAGCACTTCAGCTAGTCCCACTCCCCCCGCCCTTTCCCCGTAGCCCTGCAATTTTTTTTCCTTCAGGTACTTATTCAACTCCCTTTTGAAAGCCGTGATTAAGTCTGCCTCCACCACCCTCTCAGGCAGTGCATTCCAGATCCTAACCACTCGCTGTGTAAAAAGGTTTTTCCTCATGTCACCTTTGTTTCTTCTGCCAATCACCTTAAATCTTTGTCCTCTGGTTCTCGACCCTTCTGCCAATGGGAACAGTTTCTCTCTATCTACTCTGTCCAGACCCCTCATGATTTTGAATACCTCTATCAAATCTCTCAATCTTCTCTGCTCGAAGGAGAACAACCCCAGCTTCCCTACCCTATCCACGTAACTGAAGTCCCTCATCCCTGGAATCATTCCCACAAATCTTCTCTGCACCCTCTCTAAGGCCTTCCCATCCTTCCTAAAGTGCGGTGCCCAGAATTGGACACAATACTCCAGTTGAGGCTGAACCAGTGTTTTATACAGGTTCATCATAATTTCCATGCTTTTGTATTCTATACCTCGATTCATGAAGCCCAGGATCCCGTAAGCTTTTTTAACTGCTGTCCCAACATGCCCTGCCACCTTCAACAATTTGTGCACATATACCACCAGGTCTCTCTGTTCAAGCACCCCCTTTAGGATTGTACCCTTTAGTTTATATTTCCTCTCTTCATTTGTTCTGCCAAAATGTATCACTTTGCAAATTTCATCTGCCATGTGTCCGCCCATTCCACCAGCCTGTCTATGTCCTCTTGAAGTCTATCACTATCCTCCTCACTGTTCACGATACTTCCAAGTTTTGTGTCATCTGCACATTTTGAAATTGTGCGCTGTACACCCACATCCAAGTCATTAATATATATCAAGAAAAGCAGTGGTCCTAGTACCGACCCCTGGGGAACACCACTGTGTGTACCTTCCTCCAGTCCGAAAAACAACCGTTCACCACTACTCTCTGTTTCCTGTCACTTAGCTAATTTCGTATCCATGCTGCCACTGTCCCTTTTATTCCATGGGCTTCAACTTTGCTGGCAAGCCTATTATGTGACACTTTGTCGAACGCCTTTTGGAAATCTATGTAACCACATCAACCGCATTGTCCTCATCAACCCTCTCTGTTACCTCATCAAAAAACTCGATCAAGTTAGTTAAACACAATTTGCCTTTAACAAATCCATGCTGGCTTTCCTTAATTAATCCACACTTGTCCAAGTGACTGTTAATTTTGTCCCTGATTATTGTTTCTAAAAGCTTGCCCACTACCGAGGTTAAACTGACTGGCCTGTAGTTGCTGGGTGTATCTTTACACCCTTTTTTGAACAAGCGTGTAACATTTGCAATTCTCCAGTCCTCTGGCACCACCCCCATTTCTAAGGAGGATTGGAAGATTATGGCCAGTACCTCCGCAATTTCTTCCTTCACTTCCCTCAGCGTCCTAGGATGCATCCCATCTGGTCCTGGTGACTTATCTACTTTAAGTATAGCCAGTCTTTCTAGTACCTCCTCTTTATCAATTTTTATCCCATCCAGTATCTCCTCTACCTCCTCCTTCACTATGCCGATGGCAGCATCTTCTTCCTTGGTGAAGACAGATGCAAAGTACTTATTTAGCACCTCAACCATACCCTCTGCCTCCATGCGTAGGTCTCCTTTTTGGTCCCTAATCGGCCCCACCCCTCCTCTTACTACCCGTTTACTATTTATATGCCTGCAGAAGACTTTTGGATTACGTTTTATGTTAGCTGCCATTCTATTCTCATACCCTCTCTTTGCCCCTCTTATTTTCGTTTTCACTTCTCCTCTGAACTTTCTATATTTAGCCTAATTCTCGACCTGACATCTGTCATAAGCGCTCTTTTTCTGCTTCATCTCACTCTCTATCTCTTCCGTCATCCAGGGAGCTCTGACTTTAGTTGCCCTACCTTCCCCCCAGTGGGAATGTACCTCGACTGTACCCAAACTATTTCCTCTTTAAAAGCAGCCCATTGTTCCATTACAGTTTTGCCTGCCAATCTTTGATTCCAGTTTACTCAGGCCAGATCGGTTCTCATCCCACTGAAATTGGCCTTCCTCCAATTAAGTACTTTTACTCTAGATTGCTCCCTGTCCTTTTCCATAGCTAATCTAAACCTTATGATACTATGATCACTGTTCCCTGAATGTTCACCTACTGACACTTGCTCCACTTGACCTACCTCATTCCCCAGAACCAGATCCAGCAATGCCTCCTTCCTCATTGGGCCAGAGACATACTGATCAAGAAAGTTCTCCTGAACACACTTCAGAAATTCTTCCCCCTCTCTGCCTTTTACACTATTACTATCCCAGTCTATATTCGGATAGTTGATGTCCCCCATTATCACTACTCTATAGTTTTTGCTTCTCTCTAATTTCTCTGCAAATTTGCTCCTCCATATTTTTCCCACGAGTTGGTGGCCTATAGAATACACCGAGTAGTGTAATGGCACCTCTATTATTTCTTAACTCTAGCCATATAGATTCTGTCCTTGACCCCTCCAGGACTTCCTCTCTCTCCAGCACTGTAACATTCTCCTTAACCAATACTGCCACACCACTTCCTATCTTTCCTTCCCTATCTTTCCTGAACACCTTATATCCAGGACTATCTAATACCCAATCCTGCCCTTTTTTGAGCCAGGTCTCCATTATTGCCACGACATCATATTCCCATGTGGCTATTTGCACCTGCAGCTCACCAACCTTGTTTGCTATGCTTCGTGCATTCACATACATACATTGTAAACCGATCTTAGACCATCCTGTGTTCTCTCTGAGTCTGACCCCACCTAATGCCGTATTGGGCCAAAAATTCGGCCCTTCCCGGGTGAGTACGCACTGTGTACTCACCCGTAAGGCGTCCTGAAGTGCCGGTTTCCTGCATGCACTGCGCATGCGCGGGAAACCGGAACTTCCGGTCTGGTGAAGGGGCGGTTCATAGGTGAACCGCGTGTGCGGTAGAGGCTGCGCGCACGCAGCAAACTTAGAGTTTTTTTCAGGTTTCTACGGGAGGGTAAGTATTGAAGAACCTACGCTTTTAAAAATGAGGCGCAGGACCCGTTTTCAACAAGGTAAGTGGTTAATTAATTATAATTTAAAAAAATTTTCAACAGGTTTATCTTTTTTAGATACTTTAAAGAAAGGTAAGTTTATTTTTAGCACTGTTAAAAAGTTTTTTAGTTTTTTCAAAAATTTAAATTTTTGTTTAAAGTAGTTAATTTATTTAACTTATAGTTATTTTATAAATGTGATGGTTTTTTTTTTATTTATTTTAAGTTTAGCTGTTCTTTTGGGGCCGATTTCAATTCACAGGTTTCCTGTCAAACCTATGAATGAAAGATGGTCTGCTGCCATTGGCTCTCCATGGCCCACGTGATCCCAGGGGACGCATCGCACTAACTACGCCCCTGGGACACGCAAGCACTGCGCGCCGGCACTTGGAGCAGGCCCAGGAGCTGAAGTTCCCGTGGGCCCAGAGGTCAACGGCAGGCTTGGTAGGTAAGTGCGCACGCGATCCTTACCCCCGCGGCAAGCAGGAGAGGCAAATTTCTGGGCCATTATTTCTTCCTTTTAATGCTATCCGTCTCTCCCAATTCTCTGTGCCCATTGTTTCTCCTTTCTAATGCTACATCCTGGTGCCCATCCCCCTGCCAGCTTAGTTTAAACCCTCCCCAACAGCACTAGAAAACATCCCCGCGAGGATATTGGTACCGGCTCTGTTGAGGTGCAACCCGTCAGTCCTGTACAGGTCCCACCTCCCCCAGAACCGGCCTCAATGCCACGCATTCATCTGCTCTATCCTCCTATTTCTATACTCACTCGTGCGTGGCACCGGGAGTAATCCAGAGATTACTACCTTTGAGGTCCTGCTTTTTAATCTCTTTCCTAGCTCCCTGAAATCTGCCTGCAGGACCTCATCCCTCTTTCTATCTATGTCGTTGGTACCGATATGGACCACGACCTCTGGCTGTTCACCCACCCCCCTTAGAATGTTCTGCAGCCACTCGGTGACATCCTTAACCTTGGCACCAGGGAGGGAACATACCATCCTGGAGTCACGTCTGTGGCCACAGAAACGCCTGTCTGCTCCCCTAACTATCGAGTCCCCTACCACTATTGCTTTCCCTATCTTCCTCCTCCCCCCCCACCCCGTACAGCTGAGCCACCCATGGTGCCGTGGACTTAGCTCTGGCTGTACTCCCCAGAGGAACCATCACCCTCACCAGTACTCAGAACAGAATACTGGTTGGAGAGCGAGATGCACTCAGGGGACTCCTGCACTACCTGTCTGGTCCTCCTCTGCTGTCTGGTGGTCACCCATTCCCTCTCTGCCTGCCCACTCCTAAGCTGCGGGGTGACCACCTCCTGAAACATGCTAGCCACGTAGCTCTCAGCCTCACGGATGCAGCGCAGTGACGCCAGCTGCTGCTCAAGCTCCAAAACCCAGAGCTCGAGCTCCTCCAGCCAACGACACTTCCTGCACACGTGGTTGTTCAGGACACGGGAAGCGTCCTGGATTTCCCACATGGCACAGGATGCGCATTCCACGGGACTGAGCTGCCCTGCCATGCCATTATTTATTCGACTATTAACCAACTTTACAGAAACTTAAGACGAAGATGTACCTAATTCAAGTTATTAATATAATATATTATTAAGAGTTACTAATTTAATATAGTAGTAACAGTTACTAATTTAATGTAGTATAAACAGTTACTAATCTCCAAACTCCTGCTTTATCCCTAACCAGCTATTTAACCCCAGCCCCTAACTTGAAGAGCCCCTCTCCGACCGTGCTCTTTAGCAGAAATAAACTTAAAACTTAAAAAAAAACACACCACCTACTCACCAATCAGCTCCTTCCCTTGTGCTGATGTCACTTTTTACTCTGACGTCACTCTTTCAAATTCTGCCTGTATTGAGTTGCTCCGCTCTCGCCGTGCTCTTTATCCCCACTCAGCTCTTGCTCCGCTCCCGCTCAGGTCCGCTCCTTCTGGTCTCAGGCCTGCTCTCGCCGCGCTCTTTATCCGCGCTCAGCACTCGATCCGCTCCCGCTCAGGTCCGCTCCTTTTCAGTGATGACTGCAGATGTTACATACATTGTAGGTACTATTACAGCGGGTCCATATGCAAAATGCCCACCAGTGTTAAGTCTGCAGAACCCAGATATGCCAGGTCCCACCTTGTCTGTAGGGCCTTGCAATGGATGGAGCTTGGAAGAATTGAAGAATCCCAATACTGGGACTTCCCAAATCCTCAGCGTCTCAAATGTCCAGTGGATCATTCATGCTGGTAAGCCTCATCAAGCATACTAGCCTGTCAAATGAAAGATGTGGGCCCCACTTAAGGATCTAGGCCCGGATCACGATCTATCCAAGGAAAAGCATTGACATGGTCATTCAGTCTATGTTATCAATGCACTATTTGTTTATTTCAAAAATATCACTATCAGCTCGTTCAGTGCCCTTAAAAAGTACCAGTAATTTTATTAAGGCTGCTTTAAAACACAACTGTAGCATCTTTACTCATCAATGCTTAGACTTTAGTCCTGAATCAGGGCTGAACTTGAATCCAGAGTGAAGTGAAATGGCTTACACTGTGACTTTAGCTTCAGTACAAGGTGAAATGGTTTTGCACTGGCACGACAGTTGTCGTGTAAATGTCGCCTAAAATTGCTAAATAAGAGACTTCTAACACAGGCAATGCAAGACATTTAAAACAATCTCTTCGTGATGACTGCGACTGAAAAATATGGATAATATATTCACTGCTTTGATGCTTGTTGGTTACACAGTTATCAGAACATTTTTCGACATTGCACAGTCACCCAAAAGAGGTGCAATTTTTGCTGTGAAAGCTTTGTTAAAGGGAAATACTTTGGGTGTTTTTAAATCATCTATCTGTGTCATTAAAAGTTTAATGATGTGCAATGTAGCCTTGTGGAATCCTTTCAACCAGGCAGATTAAAGAAAATCTGGTGACAATGCTCTGAGCACCTCCCGCCAATCCATTTCAGTCAGTGAGCAGTAATTATTTTTTTTGAGTACTTTTTCAAAGGCAGAATGGTACCTGGAAGTATGATGGGAGATGCATAATTGATAACCGTTCATGTTTTGATCAGTCAACCCAGATTTGCTACTCACGCAGTACCCGATGTGTCCACAGAATTTTAGACCTATAAAAATAACATCACAAAGCCCTGTAACTCAGCGCATTTGATATCTACTGTCGATACACAATGTTCCCAGTGCATGTACAGTGGAGATGAATCAGGCTGGCTGCTGCGGCGGTTTGGTGACTCACTTAGTTGTCGTTGCTGTTTGTGCTTCAGGCTAGTTGCCCTCCACTCAGCTCCTGCTTGTGTGAGAGAACACACGAGAAGAACTTGATTTGTGACACCACACTGAAGGTTGAACTGCCTCAATTGAAGTACATCTGATGAAAAACCTGTTTGTACTTAGCCCTGGAAGTCATAGTTATTCTAAATCATAATGGCTTGACTTGAGTGTGATCCTCCCTCCTCATTCACAAACTGATAGCAAGAGGTGCAAGGCATTACTTGGAGATATAATTGGAGTAAATAATTCCCCGCCGTTTACAGTGGAGCAGTAGCTGTGATTGTGCTGCATAATCACAGGAAATGTGAATTTGCAGCACATGTATAAACATGACATGAAACTCAAGAATACAAGCCAGAACACTGATAAAATTCTGCTGCTCTTCTTTGAAAACTGCCTTGGAATCTTTTATATCCAGCTGAACAGGAAGATGGGGGCCTTGAAAGATAGTGCCTCCATACTGCACTTCCCCAGCACTGCATTGATGTTAATCAAGATTATGTACTCAAGTCTCTGGAGTGGGGCTTGATCCCACGCCCTTCTGAGTTAAAGGCAAGAGTGCTACCAAGTGAGCCAGACTGGCACTTGCAGTAGGCGAACTACTTTCAGTTCCAAAACGATTGCAGTTCCCAGCATAGTGGTCCAGCCAGGACTATTTACTGCAACTTTTAAAACAACCCTAACATAGGCTGGAATTTTCCGTGGTGGTAGCGGGTGCGATCGCTGGTGGGTCGGGTGGGAAGGTTGTTTTTTTTTTGACAGCGGGTCAGGAACCTGCTGTCGTCTCTCTCCCACGCGCCTTTCCCCCAAGCGTGTCTGTCATCGTGGAGCCGACCTGACCAATCCAATTGAGATGATTATCATGTAGTTTACAGGCACTTAAGAGTCTTTTTTCACTTACTTTTAAAATTTCCCTGCATGGCCACGGGATTCACTCAGCTCGGGAACCACGTCTGTCAACCTGAGGCCGGAGTTCATAGAAACATAGAAGATAGTAGCAGGAGTAGGCCATTCGGCCCCTCGAGCCTGTTCCGCCATTTAATGAGATCATGGCTGATCATCCAAATTCAGTACCCTGTCCCTGCTTTCTCCCCATATCCCTTGATCCCTTTAGCCTTAAGAAATATATCTAACTCCTTCTTGAATATATTTAATGAATTGGCCTCAACTGCCTTCTGTGGTAGAGAATTCCGCAGGTTCACCACTCTCTGGGTGAAGAAATTCCTCCTCATCTCAGTCCTAAATGGCTTACCCCTTATCCTTAGACTGTGACCCCTGGTTCTAGACTCCCCCGCCATCGGGAACATCCTTCCTGCATCTAGTCTGTCTAGTCCTGTTAGAATTTTATAAGTTTCAATGAGATCCCCTCTCATTCTTCTAAACTCTAGCGAATATAAGCCTAGTCGACCCAATCTCTCTTCATACGTCATTCCTCCCATCCCAGGTATCAGACTGGTGAATCTTCGCTGCGCTCCCTCCATGGCAAGAACATCCTTCCTCAGATAAGGCGACCAAAACTGCACACAATATTCAAGGTGTGGTCTCACCAAGGCCCTGTACAACTGCAGCAAGACATCCTTGCTCCTGTACGCGAATCCTCTCGCTATGAAGGCCAGCATACCATTTGCCTTCTTAACCGCCTGCTGCACCTGCATGCTTACCTTCAGCGACTGGTGCACAAGGACACCCAAGTCTCATTGCACTTCCCCATTTCCCAATCTATTGCCATTCAGATAATAATCTGTCTTCCTGTTTTTGCCACCAAAGTGGATAACCTCGCATTTATCCACATTATACCGCATCTGCCATGCATCTGCCCAATCACCCAACCTGTCCAAATCATACTGGAGTTTCTCTGCATCCTCCTCACAGCACACACACCCACCCAGCTTTGTGTCGTCTGTAAACTTGGAGATATTACATCTAGTTCCCTGATCTAGATCATTAATATATATTGTGAATAACTGGGGTCCTAGCACCGATCCCTGCGGTACCCCACTAGTCACTGCCTGCCACTCGGAAAAAGACCCGTTTATTCCAACTCTTTGCTTCCTGTCTGCCAACCAGTTCTCTATCCAAGTCAGTACCTTACCCCCAATCCCATGTGCTTTAACTTTGCACGTTAATCTCTTATGCGGGACTTTATTGAAAGCCTTCTGAAAGTCCAAATACACCACATCCACTGGTTCTCCCTTATCTATTCTACCAGTTACATCCTCAAAAAATTCCAGTAGATTAGTCAAGCATGATTTACCTTTTGTAAATCCATGTTGACTTTGTCCGAACCTGTCACTGTTTTCCAAGTGCTCTGCTGTTACATCTTTTATAATGGACTCTAGCGTTTTCCCCACTACCAATGTCAGGCTTACCGGTCTATAATTCCCCGTTTTCTCTCTACCACCTTTTTTAAATAGTTGGGTTACATTCGCTACCCTCCAATCCATGGGAACTGTTCCAGAGTCTATAGAATTTTGGAAGATGACCAGCAATGCATCTATTATTTCTCGGGCCACTTCTTTAAGTACCCTAGGATGTAGATTATCAGGCCCTGGGGATTTATCGGCCTTCAATCCCGTCAATTTCCCTAACACCATTTCCCTACAAATACTGATTTCATTCAATTCCTCCCTCTCATTAGACCCTATGTTCCCCAACATCTCTGGGAGGTTATTTGTGTCCTCCTTTGTGAAGACAGAACCAAAGTATGTATTTAATTGGTCTGCCATTTCTTTGTTCCCCGTTATAAATTCCCCTGATTCTGACTGCAAGGGACCTGCGCTTGACTTAACCAATCTTTTTCTCTTCACATATCTATAGATGCTTTTACAGTCAGTTTTTATGTTCCCTGCTAGCTTACTTCATATTCTATTTTCCCCCTCTTAATTAATCCCTTTGTCCTCCTTTGCTGAATCCTAAACTGCTGCCAATCCTCAGGTTTGCTGCTTTTTCTGGCCAATTTATATGTGCTCTCCTTGGATCTTATGCTATCTCTAATTTCCCTTGTTAGCCACGGTTGAGTCACCTTTTTTGTTTTATTTTTATGCCAGACAGGGATGAACAAATTCTGTAGTTCATCCATGCGATCTTTAAATGTTTGCCATTGCCTATCCACCGTCAACCCTTTAAGTAACGCTCCCCAATCCATCCGAGCCAACTTGTGCCTCATACCATCAGTTCCATGGACATTACTCCAGCTGATTACTTGACAGCATGGAAAACAAACCAAAATAAAAACATGTTGATTACATCAGCTAACAGATCAATGGAGATTCTGTTCGACTTGAAAATCTACTGGTAAATGCTAATTCAGAAATTCCTGAAGGGATGTGAGTGCTGAAGGCTCCCCTCCTACCCTGGATGGTGAGGGAAATAGATTTTTCACTGGCCATTCTCAGCTGTTGCCTTCCAACTCAACAGTAATTGCAGTGAATTGATCTGTACTATAAAAAATGACATATACCATTTAAATACATTTTTGTGTTGTTTCTGATCAGGTTTTTCTCACAGTATACTGTGATTGTCCAGTTACACATTAAATCAAGTCATCAACCGTAACAATTTCATTCTCATCACTCATTCCACTGGTTCAATTTGCTTTCAGCCCCTGAATATGACTAATTTAATTTTTCAGTCTGAGACCTTAGGGTGAATTTCTGCAGAGTTTCTCTCACTTGTCCATTGTTAACTTCAAGGGAAGAGCTGCATAAATCCCAGAAACACATTGTAAGCACTACTTACACTGTTTGTCAGGGATTCCGCAACTCTTCTGCTGAACTTGCATAAGATTGTAAATCCACCCCTTTAAAACTACATTTAAAATCTGCTTAATTTTATATATTACCTATACACACACATCTTTTATTTGTACCAGTTACTGATACAAAAGTCTATAAATTTGTGACTAAAGCACCAATAGCTTCCCAATTAATGTACTTTTTTCATTAGGTTGTTGATCGTATTTGTAAATGGAGTCATATTACTTAATGATAATATTTAAATATGTCTTTGGCACTCATATATAACTTTTATTATATTATTGTAGATTAAAGATTCAACACCTACTTCATTAGATTAAATTTCAAATTTAATGTGGTCATGGTCCCTTTAAAGATCCCAGCTGAAAACGCGACATAAGTGACGTCACCAGACCCGCTCCATCGAATTGGGCCGGGTAACGCGCTGGATGGGCTTAATAGGCCCCATTGAGGTAAGTTCATTCTGTACAGCGGGATGGAGCCAGCAGTGGGGTCGCAACCCGCCACGGACACCACCCCCACCGGACCCGCCCAGGTAAGGAAAATTCCGGCCATAGTTTTCTCTTCTCAATAATATCAGTTATCATACTTTCTCTCTCTCTCTCTCTCTTTCATTCAAGTAAATTGATAAATGCATTTCAGACTGTTCAAAGTTAAAGCCATAAAGATTTTGATTAGTTTAATTGTAAGATACTTAAAGCCTATCATTTTTGCAAACATTTGAGTTTTTGAGTAGCACGAGCTTGTAAACGTCCAAATCAAAAGTGACTTGAAATCACCTGATTCAGGGTTAAATTTGTTTTGAAAATAGCAAAAATTAAACCTTTTGTGGAAATAAATTGCCATTTACTGAAAAATGATTTATGTTCACCAGATATTAGCTTGATTTGAAAGTGGTCTTCTTTTCATCTCAACATCTCAGAAGCACTTGCATATAGTGGTCAGGCGCTGAGGTGTCCAAACTATGACCCATGAGCCCTAGCTATGTGTGCTATAAAGCCCAACTATCTCAGTTTCTACTGTGTTTATGTCTGAATAAGCAGGTTTGCAGTCTTGGCACTGCTCCCTCCTTGATAGATAAATATGTTCATATCAATGATGTAAATTATATATGTAGTTTGTTCGACTCCATAATATAGACTTAAGTGCCCTGTGGAAACAAAATGGACACTTATATAGTTTCTTATTTTTTTTCATATCTTTTGGACCTTTTCACAAAGCATATTCCTACAGCCTAAATCATGAACAGTTCTTGACACAGCACACTCCCATTGTAAATATTTCTTTTATGCCATACATGAGGTCATTGGGTTTCAATTTTCACAAGAAGATAAACTGCAGAATGTGAACCCAAAACACGAATAAAAATTCCGAAATCCAACGTAATAAAAAGGAATTGAATATATTCAGTCACCTCAAAGCAATAGTTATGGGCTTAATTCGGCATTGCTTTACAGTTGTACATTGTTTTTTGAGTTGTCAGTTTTTTGGGGGGCTGCGTCCGCTTTTTTGAAGCTTTTTGTCTGCTTTTCCCAGTTTTGTGGGTTGGCATGTTTGGAGTTGGAGTCGCAGATGTGCCATTCTTAAGATTTGTCGCAAGACGTCAAGTATTTTCAAGTTACAGTTGCAGTGTTTCTACACATAACGCCGCTTGCTTTTGTTCGCATTTAAAAAATAAATTAGGTACCTGATCGTTGGCACTCTGGGGCAAGAAAAGCAGGTATCCATTTTCCCCATTCATGTTGGGCTGATCTGTCTAAACGGTGAGAAAAGATCGATCGTGCCTTTATATATAGTGCCTTGTCGTGTTTCTTATAATGCCCCATTTCACATAGAATGCATTGTATTGTGCAATTACAGTCGTCAACACCTTCACCGAAGCATTCGAGAGCATGGGCCTTACACTAAACATCCGTAAGACAAAGGTCCTCTACCAACCTGCCCCCGTCACACAGTACTGCCCCCCGATTATCAAAATCCACGACAAGGCCTTGGACAACGTGGACCACTTTCCATACCTCGGGAGCCTACTGTCAACAAGGGCAGATGTCGATGACGAAGTCCAACACCGCTTTCAGTGTGCCAGTGCAGCCTTCGGTCGCCTGAGGAAGAGAGTGTTTGAAGACAAGGACCTCAAACCCAGCACCAAGCTCATGGTCTACGGAGCAGTCGTGATACCCGCCCTCCTGTATGCTTCAGAGACATGGACCATGTACAGCAGGCACCTCAAAGCACTCGAGAGGTACCACCAACGCTGCCTCCGCAAGATCCTGCAAATCCATTGGCAGGATAGGCGCACCAACGTCAGTGTTCTCGCTCAGGCCAACATCCCCAGCATTGAAGCTTTGACCATGCTCGATCAGCTCCAATGGACGGACCACATCGTCCGCATGCCCGATACGAGACTCCCAAAGCAAGCACTCTACTCGGAGCTCCGACACGGCAAAAGAGCCCCAGGTGGGCAGAGTTGCTTCAAGGACACCCTCAAAGCCTCCTTGAAAACATCCCCACTGACACCTGGGAATCCCTGGCCCAAGACCGCATAAAGTGGAGGAGAAGCATCCGGGAAGGCGCCGAACACCTCGAGTCTCTTCGCCGGGAGAAAGCGGAAGCCAAGCGCAAACAGTGGAAGGAGTGCACTTCAACCCAAGCACCCCACCCACCCGCCCCTTCAACCACCGTCTGCCCCACCTGTGACAGAGACTGTAGGTCCCGCATTGGACTCATCAGTCACCTGAGAACTAATTTTTCGTGTGGAAGCGAGTCATCCTCGGTTCCGAGGAACTGCCTAAGATAAGAGATAATGCTCCATTTCACATAGAATGCATTGTATTGTGCAATTACAGTTGTGACGTGGGTAAACACTTAACGGACAGCAAGGCCTTACAAACAGCAATGAGATGGATAATCAGTTAATCTGTTTTTGCTAGTGGTGATTCAGGGAGGAAAATTAGCCAGGATGCCAGGGGACTTTTATGGTTGTACAAATCTTGTCATAGGATCTTTAATATCCACTTGAACCATAGGTAGATGGGACCTCATACAATGCAGCACTCCCTCAGTACAGCACTGTGATGTCAATCTAGATTATGTGCTCAACTTCTGGAGCGAGGCTTGAACCAACAGCCTTCTGATTCAGGCAAGCATGCTACCAAGCTGAAGTGTGTGATGGTTAGGGAAGGGAGGAGGTGTATCCAGTATCACGTTGGTGTAAAAGTAAGTATTCCTTTCTGTTCCCTAGCATGATGGAAGCTGGAGAAATGTGCCCCAGTCACCTGTGAACTGAGGTAGATTCGCACACAGCAAAAGTAAAAAGCTTCACATTTCTGAGTATCTTCACTTTTATGACCGTAGAAAATGAAGCAACATGAATTTTTATTGTTCGACGAAACGTGTCGGGTCTCAGAACTTCTTAGTGAGCTTAGTATTTACTTTTTGGCCTCTGTTATGCTGCAGAACAGTTGAGTTTCTCTTTCACATCAACACAAAATCAGCATTAAAACACAGCTATCTAACCTGGTGCATTTTGACCCAAACACATTGAGTAAGTGGTTTCACACCCCCCGATTTTGTACCAGGTGCAGTATAATCTGGTACAAAGACGCTTTTAAAACATTATCCAGGTAGTCCACTGGACAGCTGGGGCAATTTAAAAAGATAAGCAGATTCTTTTTGGCCTAAGGAGTGTGTGAACTCGCTAACCCAAAGCCTCAAAACATAAAAAATTTACCAGCCAGAAAATCGAGCTTGTCGGAGACCCAATGACACACGGCCGACAGTGTAACTGTTAGCTGCAGGGTGCACATCATATAACAGCAGCCTAAGAAAAATACTAATCTCATTTTATTTGAACAGCAAGTCATAGTTTCTGCAATATATTGTGTGACTGACTGGCACTGACTGATCATTAACTTTCTATTCAGCTACACAAATAAAACAGGGATTGAGCCCATTTCAGAATGAAACTGAATCCACTGATAAGGTTTAAAACATGTAAAACTGCAGCTCACAAGCGTGGTAATCCTCAGTTCTGGCATATTGAATGCCCCCTGATGGAGTTATCAAACTGGAACACTGGTAGCAATCTGTACAAGTTTAATTGAATTGAATGGATCATTTAAAATGAGTCATTAAATTAGAACGAGCTGACACGTTAAAAGAACGGAGATAAAATAAAGAAGATAGCAGGGACTCCTTTTTTTTAAAAAAAAATCCTTCGACATCAATACAAAGCAATGCATATTTTCATGTTACAGACTGAGACAAATTATATAAATAGTGTGCTCATCAATTAAAAATGTAAAAATTTCAAAAATATTTGTAATTTCTGGGAATAATTACTTTCTGGTTTATTACACTAACATCATGAAGTTAACTATTTTAACGTTAAATGTTGTAAAAATATTGTTAAGTCAGTGGCCATCTGATAAATGATCAGAGAGAAGTATAATGGAGTTTACATATTGCTATTTTTCCTTATTGCTCTCAGCCTATTGTCACCGTTTCATGTCCAACTTCATTTCATTAAATTATAATTTATTTCTGTTGTGGTAGTTAACCTTTTCATTGGCAATGCTTCTTTATATTTTAAGACAAGCTAGGTGCGTGAGCATAGGTTTATCGTCTTTCTCTTGTCACTTCCAGTTAACTCCATGTCGGTATAATTCTGAATATGAGCATAATTTCCTCTTTTGAATCATCAGTTCTTGTTATTGGATGATTCTCTCTGATCATATTTTGATTGTTGCCAGACCTGGAGGAATTATCAGGAAGTGACATTTGCGGAGAGAACTGAATCCCATTATTTAAATAATCAGGCTCGTATGTTTTTTATCTATTAGTTTGCAGTGCCTGTCTCTTTCAAATGCGAGGACTTTGCTGAGCTACCCTACCATTTAATCAGTCAAAGGGAAATCTTCACAGCTCTCTGAATGGGCAATGCAATCAAAATCTGCACTGAACTGCACCAGCAGTCTCTGCTGAAACTGACCTACTTACTTGTTAGTGTTTTTATTGCGCAGTGGTTCAAATTTTGAGTGTTCCTTTGAACAAAGCCCTGTGTATTAGCATTTCCCACATATTACCTCTCCATTTGACTGGCAACTCAAAATTGCCTACAAAAGGGCTTTGTCACAATATATTCTTTTGAGTTTGTGAGCATCTAAAGAAAAGCAATGGCCCGGATTTTCCAATCGGAGGCTTCCTGCGTGCGGATGCCTCCGAACTGGAAACAAATCTACGCACTTACCTGCTGGCTCCGCAGGTCCCGAGACTTCCGCTCCTGGGCCTCTCCTGGTCCATGCGCACAGAGGCCCAGGTATCCCAGGGGCGCAGGCGGTCCGCAAGCATCCCTAGGATCACGTGGGCCATGGGAAACCAATCAAAGAAAGGAATCCCCCTTCACACTTTTGACAGGTCTCTCAGCTTAGACCTGCAAAAGTATGAATGGGGATCACTCATAAAACACAATAAAACATTAAATAAAAAATTTTAAAAACACGTATTTAAAATTAGTTAAAATTACATTAAATTGAATATTTTAAACAAAAATTTAATTTTTTGAAAAAAATAATTCAAGTTTTTTTACAGGCCTAAAAATAAACTTACTTTTTTTTTAAAGTATTTTTAAATTATAAATGAGTGAAAAAATTTTTTTTTTACTTTTTTAAGCTCTTATGCTGGTAAAAGCAAGCCTTGCACCTGCTTTTACCAGGCGTAAGATTTTTAAAGGTTTTCTGCGGGCAGAGGTTCTGCAGAAAGCGGAACTCTCCGCCCGCAGAGGCCCTTTTCCCGGGCAGGCGGATGATCAGTCAAGAGAATTCTTGACATATCGGAAGTGCCGGTTTTCAGCGCATGCGCTTGGCATGCCTGAAACCGGCACTTGCGAGGCCCCGACGGGTGGGTACACAGCTCGTACACACCCATGGGGGTCGGAAAATATGGGCCAATATGTTGAGGACTGCACTAGTATCAATTGTGCCTTATTACAATCCACATGCATAGTGTGTTTCAAACGTCCTGGCCAATAAACTTGTCTCGGGCGGTGGCGCCCACTAAACACAGCGCCTGATCCTCGGTTCCATTGACTGCAATAGAATTGAATATCAGGCACTGTGTATAACGGGCGGCCGACCTGATACCGCCCGTTTTGCGCCACCGTCGGAGACGAATTTCTGGGCCCCTATCTTTGTAAACAAAAGTGATTGGCTTGGAATGAAAACGATAATGGCGTGAAAGAATATTTGAAGGAGAATGAGAATTTCCAGGAACACAGCTAATATGAAGCTGAGATGAATAGCTTTGTGAGAATCCTTCGTTTTAAAAGATGACCTGCTATCTTGATAGAATTCATCAAACTACCAGTTCCAGCATTGACATGTGTCACAGATTTTCTATTAGACAACAGATTCTTTTTCAACATATTTGGATTGTAATTCAAAATGATCAGAAAATGCACAACAGACAGCATTTTCAACAGGATTTAGGGAAACTTCAGTATAAATGTATAATTCCATCCATGAAGGTCACATTCTATCATGGTTAATGGTTACATCTATGAATTTCTGAAACTATATTTTTTACTGCAGACTTTGCTCTGATATAATCTGGTATATATTTTCTCGGCTCCACTGTTTCTTTTGCAAGTTTTTCTTTTACTTTGACGATTGAAAGTGCTTTTTTTTTTAAAAGGTATTTTCTCGCTTTATCTTTTTCTTGGTCTAAACGTGCCGTGCACTATTACAGCCCACAGTGGAGAGCCTGCTTGCAGGCCTCTACCGAGCCCACCCTGAAACCAGACACTGAGAGGTGCGCAAGTATATCCCAGGATGACTATCCCTCCGATTTTTTTTATCTCTACCTCTAGAGACACTAATCCTCCACTTAGCATATTCCAATGGCAGCACAGCTGAAAACAGATCGAAAAAAGAAAGAAAGACTTGCATTTTATAACGCCTTTCACGACCACCGGACATCTCAAAGCGCTTTACAGCCAATGAAGTGTAGTCACTGTTGTAACAGGAAAAAAAGTGTGTGGCAAAAACCTGGAGGGGATGAACAGATTGGCCAGTCTGGGGTTAATTACATCGCAAGGCACCAGGCATTTATTTTACAATAAATGTCCGAGCCAATATTTATCCCTCAATCAACATCACGAAAACAGATTATCTGGTCATTATCACATTGCTGTTTGTGGGAGCTTGCTGTGCCCAAATTGGCTGCCGCGTTTCCTACATTACAACAGTGACTGCACTTCAAAAAGTACTTCATTGGCTGTGAAGCGCTTTGGGACATCCGGTGGTCGTGAAAGACACTATAGAAATGCAAGTCTTTCTTCTTCAATACCATCAGCAATAGCAACAGTCGTGACTTCAGTGGCAGGACTGCAAAATAATCAAGGCAGCGTTGCTATCTCCAGAGGTAGCTAGACCTAAAGAGGTTGTTTTCATTGGTGCCTTTAGAGGCAGAGAGACTGCTACCCCTTCAGGTCATCAGCAAGCTAAGGAGCTTGCTGCCAACTAACGGTCTTTCCCCGCTCGCTGCAGAAGGTACAGCAGCCAACAACAGTGTTTAAAATAACTATGTATGTGCCGGGTTTTTTTTTTGCTGGTCTGGGGTCTGCCCCTCAATAGAGATCAGGTGGTTCCCACACAGCATCGAGACGCTCAGACTGCATTACAAAAACCCCTTCTAAAAATGGTGGCGCAATAGAAACCTGTTCAAATTCAGGCCAGTTGGACTGCATGCTGGGAAACCTGAACTTCTTTAAATCGAGTTCCTCTGTAGAACCAGCCATCTAAGTCGAGAGCTGTCGTTTGAGGAAAAATTACAAAACATATACTTGTAAAAGATGCGTAAGCACAAAAAAATATGCAAATGTAGTCAGCCCTGAGTAAATAGTGCAAATCCTATTAGTCTGTCAGATTAGGATTTTTCCAAATTTCAGCCATCTGAATCCAATTAACATCACTCGTCCATGCAGTGCTCATCCCAGTAAAATGTATGATGACTTTTAAAGCTCATACCCACATGAAAAATGTTAAAACTCTGTGACAGACGTGTGGAAGGAGTTTTACATGAATGACTCATTTACCACACTGTAATTTCTCGCCTCCATTTGAAAGTAATTTATCTTGGATAAAATGTGTATATTTTATGGCTTGCTGTGGCAGTATAGAGCTGTTTCTGAACTTATTAATGAATGAACATGCCCCTCAGTGTTCAATGTCCCAGCAACGACTGAAATTGCAATTTCTCCACTAAAGCTGACTTCAGTATCCCTCTTGCATATAACTATTTCAAATTAAATGCCTTTTATTAGCATTTATAGTGTCGCAATAGCAAAATAGATGATCAGAAAGCACAAAGAACAGATTCCTTCTGGAAGCTGCTCACGCTGATTGCTGTAAATTTGCTAAGCCAATAATGTCAGAACGCATCACTTACTAATCCCAAGTTTTTTGTGTTAAATTTGGTCATTCCAAGCAGGATAATTCCCACTCTGAATTTGCTTGGAATGTTACATTGATGACAACATATTTCATCCTTTCTCCAACCTTTCTTCATTTATAACCTGAAGGCACCTGATTCATGCTGAGTTATATCTTGTCCGGGTGACTGTTCTTTATGTGTGAGCCTCTTCGGCGAGTGTCAGCAGATTATTCAACCATGGGGTGTAATAGTATAATTACAACATGACAAGTTTACAGAAGCATTTTCAATTATAAATGTAGACATATGAAGTTAGATTAGAAATATAAATATAAAGACACTATATATAACTATAAAATGGGAACTCAATTATGTCTGCACATCCTGGTCCCATTATTTCCATTCCTCCAGCCTCGTTTCACCTGGTCTTGACTCCCCATGTCGAACACTGTGGGAGATTGACCAGTATATTCTTTCCCTCTGTAAACGGTTGCTGTGGACTTTTCAATGTTAACTGTGTCCACACCAACCTGTCACATTTGTAATGGCCTGTGATGCCTGTAGATGATGCTGTAACAAGGCTTTCCCAGCTCAGTGCACTGAAGTCACATGTTGGCCGTTACAAAACCCTGTGACACCGTGCAATTCACCGACTGAAATAACTTAGGCCGGAATTTTGTTCGGCAGGCGGTTTAGGGGCGGAGGTCTCCGAGGCGGGCGGGAAACCCGGGAGGTCAGGTTTCCCACAGGCCCTGCCGGCAGGGCCTAATTTAAATGTGAGGCCTCGGTTTCCCGTCCACAACCAGCCAGCTTGAGAGGCTAGCTGGCTGGGCAAGTAGGCCGCAGTTGCGAGGGGTCGGTCCGGGGGAGGGATCAGCGGGAGGGGGGTCGGCGATCAGGAGGGGGGAAGAGAGGATCTGGAGTAGGGAGAGGGGACAGGCCAGCGATGGGAGGTGGTCGGGGATCGGGGAGGTCGGGGATCGGCAGGCAAGTGGGGATCACGGCGGGTTGGGGGGGAGATCGGGGTGGGGGGGGGGCAGAGGATCGGCGGGGGGGCCGAAATATCAGGGCTGGCCACCGGAGGATCATGGCCAGCATCATCATCGTCGTTGGGGTGGGGGGAGGCCTGGGAATGTGATTGGAGGCCTCGTGGGGGAGGTCTCCGATCATGGGGGGTGGGTATGGTAGGGACCCTGGATCCAGGAGGTAGGTATAAATTCACTTACCTCCTGGATGTCCCCGCCTCTGTTTAACTGCTGGGTTTCACGAATTGTGTGAAACCCATCCACAGGCAGTTAAATTCAAGGGGACGGGGAAAAAGAGGCTTCCAGCCTCATTACAATATTTAAATTACGGCAACACCCCCGGGAGCGGGTTGGCTGCCCGCCCCGTCCCGTTCCTGGGGAAACCGGAAGTGGGCAGGTTGGAGTTGGGATCAGGTCGGGAATCCCATTTTTAACAACTTAACTGCCATCACACTCCAAACCCACCCATTTTTTTATGGGAAAATTCCAGCCTTTGTGTGTAGTTGCACGCTCTGGCCACTATTTCTTTTTAAAGGCACATAATCTCCGCCATGTTTTCCCCTAGGTCATACAATGTAAGATAGTATATTATTTAGTATATTATTATCTTGTTCATATTTATTGATATGAATTCACTTTTAAGTAGGATTATATTTATATATTTATGTATATATATACATATATATGAGCCCTAATCCAATATGCATCCCCTGCCAATCCTTAGCTAACTGTGAGCCGTCATTGGCGGGCGGATGGTGGACCCACTCCTTTCCACCCATCAACTACTGTAATTGCAGGACTGGCTCTCACGCGTTGGTTGGCTACCAGCCCCAGTCTGACCCACCCTCCCTCCTGTGACCTGACTTATTGCTTCAGGGACTTGAGCATATAAAACTAGGCTGACACTCCAGTGCAGTGCATAGCGCTGCATTGTCAGAGGTGCCGTCTTTCGGATGAGACGTTAAACCGAGGCCCCGTCTGCTCTCTCAGATGAACGTAAAAGATCCCATAGCACTATTTCGAAGAAGAGCAGGGGAGTTATCCCTGGTGTCCTGGCCAATATTTATCCCTCAACCAACATAACAAGAACAGATTATCTGGTTATTATCACATTGCTGTTTGTGGGAGCTTGCTGTGCACAAATTAGCTGCTGTGTTTCCCACATTACAACAGTGACTACACATCAAAAAGTACTTCATTGACTGTAAAGCACTTTGAGACGTCCGATGGTCGTGAAAGGCACTATATAAATGCAAGTCAGTCTTTCTTTCTTTCTTTCTTTCTCTCTTTCTTTCTTTCTTTCTTTTTCTTTTTCTTTTTCTTTTTCTTTCTCCAATTTCCCACCCCTGATGGCCGGACACTGCTCCCCAGTAGCCCTAGTCAACCTTCCTTCACAGCCTCTAACCCCCTCTCTTTCTCCCCCTAATCTCCGCAATTGCAGGGCACAATTTAAAAATTTGCAGATGACACAAAACTTGGAAGTATAGTGAACAGTGAGGAGGATAGTGATAGACTTCAAGAAGACATAGACAGGCTGGTGAAATGGGCAGACACGTGGCAGATGAAATTTAACGCAGAAAAGTGCGAAGTGATACATTTTGGTAGGAAGAACGAGGAGAGGCAATATAAGCTAAAGGGTACAATCCTAAAAGGGGTGCATAAACAGAGAGACCTGGGGGTATATGTGCACAAATCGTTGAAGGTGGCAGGGCAGGTTGAGAAAGCAGTTAAAAAAGCATATGGGATCCTGGGCTTCATAAATAGAGGCATAGGGGGCTAAATTTGGTTGATTTGCGCCTACCTGCAGCTGGGGCAGCGCTAGTTAAAGGGGACGTGGCGGTGCAGGCCATTTTTGTTGCTGGCCGCCTGGCAGTACCTGCCCCCGTTGCTGCCCCCGGCCCCGTGAAGCCCCCCCGCGGGGTGCCGGCTGCTCTCCGTGAGCCCAAAGGGGGCGCTACCCAATTTTTACCCCATAGAGTCCAAAAGCAAGGAAGTTATGATGAATCTTTATAAAACACTGGTTCGGCCTCAACTGGAGTATTGGGTCCAATTCTGGGCACCACACTTTAGGAAGGCTGTGAAAGCCTTAGAGAGGGTGTAGAAAAGATTTACGAGAAAGATTCCAGGGATGAGGGACTTCAGTTACGTGGATAGACTAGAGAAGCTGGGGTTGTTCTCCTTAGAGCAGAGAAGGTTGAAAGGAGATTTGATAAAGGTGTTCAAAATCACGAGGGGTCTAGACAGAGTAGATAGAGAGAAACTGTTCCCATTGGCGGAAGGGTTGAGAACCAGAGGACGCAGATTTAAGATAATTGGCGAAAGAACCAAAGGCGACATGAGGAAATACTTTTTTACGCAGCGAGTGGTTAGGATCTGGAATTCACTGCCTGAAAGGGTGGTGGAGGCAGATTCAATCATGGCTTTCAAAAGGGAGTTGGATAAGTACCTGAAGGAAAAAAAATTGCAGGGCTACGGGGAAAGGGCAGGGGGAGTGGGACTAGCTGAAGTGCTTTTGCAGAGAGCCGGCACGGGCTCGACAGGCCAGATGGCCTCTTCTGTGCTGTAACCATTCTATGATTCCATGTTCTACCTCTCCCTGACCTTTTCCAGCTCTACCTTCCCCCTTGGACCTCTTCTGGCCTCCTTTGTCGCAGTCCTCCCTCGGCCCTGATCCAACTATTTGTTGCACTCGAACCTTACTTGACCTGAAGACTGCACTTGGATTTGCTTCCCTATGTACAATGCCATTGGCGATCGATTACTAATGTATATACATAAAAGTGGTACTTCATAGAGTCTCATAAAAAACATGCTGTATTTATTTATTTTTGTATTTTAATAGAACCAGAAGCAAATGCTCCATAAATACATAAATAATGTAGAATATCAAAAGAATTCAAATGTTTTAGATGTCAAACTACTCTCTGGCTTTAATTAACTGCGAACTCTCCTGAGTCATAATTTTAGATTATCATAAACTTACAGTATTTTTCCAAAGTTGCATAAAACACAAAAAAAATTATCCCAGTTTAATCAGAGACAAAAATGTCATCAGCTCTGACCCTAGTTTCTCTGCAGGGCACTTTAACTCAGTTATATATGGAATGACCCATCTTTTGGCAAAAAGCAACTCTGGTTTTAAAAAACTAAGTCTGTGGCCTAGATAATTGCTGTTCTGGCTGGAGAATTGTACTGCAGAGATGAACAGCAACAAAGAGAAAGAAAAAGAGAAAAGTGAAGTATCCCTTCAAGAGACACTGCACCCATGAATTTTCCAATGTAGTGGAATTGAATTATTACTGAATGAAATAATAATACAAAATTTCAAACTTGAAGTGGCAATTTTGATTATTTGCTTCATGCATTTTGATTTCCATTCCATTTGTTCCTAACTCCTGCACAGCAGCTATGAGATATGTAAAAGAGACTGCGATGTGGGATTTATCTTGACATGAATGATCCTACTGCATTGACAGGCACTTTGTTTTTTCCACAGATGGCATTTTATACCTTACAGGCAACAAATGCGTAGCTAACATCGAGCAGGATAAGTATCCAGGTTAAACTTTAGCCGTACCACATAATGTAAGAATAAACAGGTCTAAAGATGTTGTTATACAGATTGAAATGCTGAAAAAACACGGAATTTTCACAATCAGCACTAATAACACAATTTAATTATATTTAATACATACATTCATAGGTCAATAAGTATGTAACAGCTATTTCGATGCTATTAGGTCAATATTTATTCACCTCTGTTTTTCAAACATCATTCAGATTATACAGTTGAATTCAACCAATGTAAGGATATAAAAAAAATTGTCAAACTAAATTTTCAGAGAATGCAAATTGAAATTTAGACAAAAATTTGGCTTTGAGGGTATACTTTCTTACTTTGACATATGTTGGCATTGGCAGATGGACCACACTGAACTCGAGAAAAAAATTCAAAGAGTAACAATCCAAAAATATAACAAGCAGTTCGGCTAACTGGTATACCGATCGGTAGCAGTTCCATGGTTAACCTGTAAACTATTCAATAGCAGTTCCATGGTTGTCATGCTTCAGGATTTTTGATCCTTTTTTTCTTCATGGAAAGGTTTTGGGAATGAGTTATATTCAAATGTTGTGTTTTAAAACAAAATTAATTTGCACAGGTTTCAAGAGCTGTATGCTTCAGTCAGGGGAGGGAGGGGAGGGGAGGTTGATGTCTTAATGAGCCAACTGTCCTTACTGTTATCTTCTGGAACTTGTTATTGATGACCATTGGAGGTTGGAGAGGAATTTTCTTCTTTCCCTGAACTGGCCTCGTGTTTTCTAAAATAAACACAGAAAATGCTGGGAATACTCAGCAGGTCAGGCAGCAGCTGTGGAGAGAGAAACAGAGTTAACGGGCTCGATTTTTGCCATTGGGGGCGGGCTGGGGCGTGTCAGGTGGATTTCGTGTCAGGACCCCGACTCCGATGTGAAGTGGGAAAAAAGTGCGATTTTGCCCTAATTGGGCACTTGATTTCCAGCGTGTGGAAACCCCTGGCCCAATGAGTCTTTTCATACAGAAAGTCACCTCCGATGACATCATCAATGCTGCTGGATTTAAGGCCTGCAAGCAGCCTTGCTTCTTCTGGAGACTTTAAACTTTATGCCCATTGTTGTGATCGCTTCATTCAGTAACTATGTCCAGCAGTAGGCCAAAGTGTGCTCCAAGGTTCGATGAGGCCTCCCTCCAAGCTCTGGTGGAGGGAGCAAGATCAAATAAGGAGGTGCTCTTCCCTTCCTCAGGGAGGAAAAGCCTCCCCAGCAGACTAAAGCTGTGTGGATGCAAGTGGCCCAGGAGGTCAACTCAATCTCTATGTGCCGCAGAACCTGGCTGCAGTGCAGGAAGAGGTTTCATGACCTTCTCCGCACAGGAAAAGTGAGTATGACTTTTCCATCACCCTCAATCTGATCCCCATTGTCTCTCCTCACCAGCACTCAGCTTTGCCAACCTCTTCCTCCACATGCCACTTGACACTGACATCCCTGCACCCTTACCCATTCCCTCTCTCTCTATGGTCACATTCACTTAACTATTCGACCATGCAGCCCTCACACTCCCTATCACTGTGATGCCATGACAACAACTTACAACACACAGGGAGGGCCCTTTGTCGTCTCCTAAGCATCTATGCTATGGATTCTCTACACTCACTCCTTCATTCTCACTCAAACTCCACTTGTGTCCTCATTGCAGGAAAAGAGAGCCCACAATAAGAGGGAAAGAGCGAGGACAGGAAGGGGGCCACCCTCAGTAGCCCAGCTCACCACCTCAGAGGAGGCGGCCCTGAAATCGCCGGTGTCGAGGAAGATTCGCAAGTGGGGGACGGACAGACGGGCGCATCACAACAAGCTGGTAACAGAATAGTTTGGCATCTCTCTCATTGACATTGCATGAGTGATTGATAATGATTCTGATGCGCTAACAGATTGACTTATGATCATCTGCACAATTCAATGTGCATGCAACCTTTACCTCATATCTCTAACTCTCCTTTACTCCCCCACAGGACCATCGACAGCCCCCGTCCCCAATGTCCAGGAGGAACAGCCTGAGCCTCAAGACTCCTCAGAGGAAGCTGCAACCTCTGAGGGCGCAGCGTCAGCAGAATTCAGCGCACCCAGCACCAGCGCAGACACTCACACCTCAGTGGGACCTTCGCGAGATAGAGTAGTGTTGTCACCTGGTGTATCACAGCTCACAAGTGAGCATCAGCAGATGGTGGAGACAGGGACAGCAGTGGGGAGTCCTCGTCGGAGGGCGCAGGATTCTCCCAGCTCGGCTCAGCTGCATGTTGACCCTGTGCCTCCGGGTCCATCCAGAAGGAGAGCGGTGCTGGAACTTCAGGAACAGGTGCAGGAGTCTCTAGCAGCTTTTGTCTCCAGGGTCGCTGTGAGTGTGGAGCGAATGGAGGAGTCCATCGTGAACATGAGCAGAGCCTTTGTGGAGGCATTGGCGCATAACGCTTCACCACGGAAAGGATGGCAACCTCCGTGGAAAGGATGGCTACGGTAGAGGAGAGGATGGCTACGGCCATGGAGGAGCTAAGTTGCCAGAGTGTTGAAAACATGGCCATTGTTCAGAATAGACTGACATCTCTTGAGGAGCGATGGTCAGCTATTGAGCATAGAAACCAGACCTTCATGGAAGTCCTCTGGAGTAGGACTTCCAGTGCAGAAGTGGGTCCTCATGGCCCCACTGAAGTGCAGCAAGGTGCTGTCAAGCCACTTGCTAGCTCTGAAGTGGGGCTGACCCATGAGAGGGATGTTGGTGGCAGACAACAAGGAAGTGGGGGCTCCTCTCCAAGCGCTCACACGACCATGCCACTGCAAAGCCCTCGGTCAGAGCCCCACCAGAGTCCTCACCCAACTGAGATCGACGTCTCAACCCCTGCACAGCCACAGGAGCAGCAGACTGTTGCCGAGCCCTCACAGGCTCGCAACCCCAAAGGACGCCCGCCAAAGGTGTCGAGACAGGAGCAGCAAGAAAGTTAGCAAGGGGCCTCCACATCTGCTAAAGCCACAGGGGAAGCACCACGTAGGAACACGCGTAAGAGGAAGATAAAGCACAAGTAGTCACAATGGTAGTCACTTGGGTGTTCTGTTGTATTTTTTTTGACAAGCCATCCTTGTAATGTGATGATAAACAGATTTGATGGCAAACTGTTGAAGTTGTGGCCTGTGTCATTTTGCAAATGGGACTTCCACATTGAGGGCTTAGAGCGACTTGCAATTGTCAGTATGGTGGTCAGAGTGATAGGAATCCGCAAGTTCTTGTCCATTGTCGATGCTCTGGTCAGAAGGTACGAGGCAAAAGTGTTTGATTGTGCAGGCTAAGCAAATCTGGCCAACATGAGTGCGTCCCTTGCATCCCGGGCAGCAATGTGGTCGCGCGCTGGCGCCTTCTGGCCTGTGCAGCTTCAGGTGGGTGAGCAGCAGCTTGGCGCTCCTGATGCTGTTGGTGCTGCTGTTGTTCATGGTTCTGCTGCTGCCGCGGCTGTTCTTCATCCAAATCTGATGTCCAGGAGGAAAGGAACTAAATGGTTCCCATGCTTCTGGTGTATGCCTCAGTTGAGGAAGCGCTCAGTCAAGGTGGGGAGAGGGGTTTCCCAGGAGGTCACACTGGAGATGGGTGTCAGGCTCCAAACTTCCACAACAATGAGTATGCCTACTAAAAGTTCCCCCAGACCTGAGACAACAAAGTTCTGCCACCTGAAAATGATCATTGCTGAAAACTCCTTTTTAATGGTGGAGCTGCAGCTGTTAGTAAGCAATCCACTTGTGAGGCCGCCAGGATTAACTGGTGTGTTCCAGAGGAGACGTGCAGGATGGGGGAAAAGTGTTAACATCAGAAAGGCCTCTCAAAATGGCATTATAGAGGCACTTAACTGGTTGTTAAGGGCCTTAAGGGCCTATCCCGCCTCTTGGAGGATGGAAGGAAACGGGGTCTGAAACCCCAATTCTGGGAAAATTGCTCGGCGGCGGGCTGGAGGCGGGATCGGATTGAGATTTTAACACCTCACACGCCTCCAATCCCGCCTCCTCGGGCCTGGCAAAATCGAGCCCAACGTTTCAGGTCAATGACCTTTCATCAGAACTGGTCTGTTTCTACTGGGTGGTTGTATTTTTGCCTCTCCCACGAGATTACAGTGAAGCCGACAAAGGTCTAGTGTTCTTAGAAATTGCTTGTAGATAGGAAATTCTCATTGGTAAAAGTTGAAAACATGAAGTACTCCTCCTTAAATTTAGAACTTAGAACATCAGGTCCAACTTTGATTCTCTTAGCTTTGAAAGGTGCATTAGAAAGTGTGGGTGGGAGAAGCATTGAAGATTATGGCCCGTAATTTCCGATAGGAGGCTTCCTGCGTGCGGAGGCCTCCTATCGGAAAAAAATCTACGCCCTTACCTGAGGGCTCCCGAGGTGTGTACACTTCCGCTCCTGGGCCTCTCCAAACTCGAAATGCGCAGGGCCCACGTATCCCAGAGGCGCATGCGGTTCACAAGCGTCCCTGGGATCATGTGGGCCAGGCCAGCCAATAGGAGAAGGGACTCTCCCTTCATACTTTTGACAGATAGACCTGTCAAATATATGACTGGAGATCACCCCAAAAACACTGTAAAACATTAAATATTTTTTTTTTTAAATCACGTTTTTAAAATGAGTTAAAATTACAATAAATTAAATATTTTAAACAAAAATTTAATTTTTTGAAAAAAATAATTAAAGTTTTTTACGGGGCTAAAAATAAACTTACATTTTTTAAAGTATTTTAAAATTATAAATGAGTGAAAAAAATTTTTTTTAACTTTTTTTTCAACTCTTATGCTGGTAAAAGCAAGCCTTATGCCTGCTTTTACCAGGCGTAAGATTTCGAAGGGTTTTCTGTGGGCGAAGGTTCTCCAGAAAGCGGAACTCTCCCCCCGCAGAGGCCCTTCTCCAGGGCAGATGTCCGATCTGTCAAGAGCATTCTTGACAGATCGGAAATGCCGGTTTTCAGCGCATGCGCTTCGCATGCCTGAAACCGGCATTTCCGATGTCCCTACGGGTGGGTACACAGCGCGTACACACCCGAAGGCATCAGAAAATACGGGCCTATATTTCATTCAAGGACTGGCTGCGATATTCGCCTTAGAAAAATGAAAGTTAATCGTAAATATCTGACTCATGTTTTTAAAATAATGAGAGATGATAATGTAGCCTTATAAATTTTCGGAGCTGGATTTGAATTTAGGACTCCAGCGTGCCCGCGCTACCCCCCTCACCGACCCCTGCCAGTCTCCTCACCCTGCTGGTCTTCCCCTCCACCATGGATTCCTCCCGCACAATGGACTGCCCCTCCCCTCCGCCAGAATTCCTCAGCCACCCCCCTGACTCCAACCCCCCTGGACTTCTCCCCCACCCCCCGACTCCTCCTCCCGCCCCCACCAGACACCCCTCTCACAGCAAACCCCTCCGGACTCACCGTAGGTCTGGTGGCGACATTCTTCACCACTGGCGCACTGCCTCTTGGGGCACGACAAGCATCCTCAATATACCAGTCATGTGCTGATGGTGCAAGAGGAACAATTTCTTGTGGTGCTCTTGTGCGTAAGTTTCTCCGCGGCGGTTCGTGGTTACAATTTCTCGGCCAAGATCATTACAGTGGACCTGCTGGCAGAACAAGTATTAAGTTCAAGACAAAAGGGTGATAGGAACTTAAATTACAGTATAATAATAATCCTGCCTTCACTACCAGTTAATTAGACCAAATGAGCTTAATGGGCCTTATCTTATTTCATAGTATCACTGCTCTGATGGTCTTCCAATTAAAATTTACAATAATGGTTCCTTGAAATGCTGATTATTTCAGAGCTGCTACCGTTATTGTTCTCACAACACAGACTACTCTGCAACAAGCCAGGATCTTATATATGTGTTGCAATTTAAGGCAAGAAATTCCAACTTATACCAATGATGCAAACATTTCTTGGTGAAGCAGTTGGTGCCTTTCTGAGTTAACAATGTGATTAGAGAAATATTCTGCCATTTTCATTACCTGCTACATACGTGGCACAGAGATAGCCAGCTTATCAGAAGTTTCACTTACACAAAAAATACCCATACTGCAACGACTCTTATTAATGTATAAGATATAGTACTTTCCATACATCACTTGTATGTCAGTCTTGATTTATCAATTTCAGTTCATCAGATGATAAGCTAATACCTTTTGTCAGACTTACCTTTCAATAACGCACAACAGCTTCACAACCACAGAGATCTATCATTGTCAGTTGACTAGAGGACCGCAGGCTGTCACAAATTGTCTCAATATAACTCTGTCTTTTACAGCGCTTTGAATGTCAACCTTGACGATATTGCTGCTCATCAACTCTTTACAATGGTAGAGGAGCTCGCATCTGGCTTAGCCCTTTCTTTATTTTCCATAGTCTGTGCATGTACTTATTGATTGTCTTATCCTCTGGCTTCATGAGAATGTGTCTGACCCAGTGAATCTGGTGCTGATGGCGTCCTATCCCTCTGTCCTAGCTGCTGCAGCCTTGTGCCTGGTGATCCACCACTAGCCTAGCCTCCAAAGTACGCGTGGTGCCAATCTCTGAGCTGGTGCTTGCGAGGGTCAGATCAATTGATGGTGCATCTTTAGGAAGGCTGGCCTCCTTTTCCTCAAGTGGAAGAGGTGTCTCTGCATTTTCAGCGCCTAAAATGCAAGAGAGGGACAAGGGTTAGCTTTAATGCGAAGGGAGAGAGTTCAGAGAGAGATGAGTGGCTCGTGAAAGCAGCTGCGGTTTGTTGTGCAGAGTGGGTAGGGTGAGATAGAAGTAAGAAGGGCAACGAGGGATGGCCTTGCCAGCGACGCCCACATCCCGTGAATGAATAAATTTTTAAAAAATGAAATGTGAAGAAACCCTGTGCGACATCTCCTTCGGTGGCAGCCTCCTGCCTCAAGTTGTGCGTGACCTTCTCCTGCAAGAAAGAAGGGAGTGTGTTAGTTGTTCGCAGTCAACCTCCTTTCTCCTCTGGTTCACAACAACACGCTTCGAGTAAGCACGAGACTTCCTGGTGGAGTATACGGAACAGACTTTATTGATACACAGTAAAGGTGATCAGTCTTTACCTGCATACAGAGAGTGGCTTTTCGGTTACAAGTTCTATCTTTCGAGCTCTCTGAGATACTGTTGAAAACCATGATCCTTTATACACCATAATTTGACTAATTCAAAGGAAAATGTCATAGATAAGATTGTATAACGTATCTATTCCCCAAATCCTTTGAAAACAGAATATCCATGTAAACAGTTTACAATTGTTTACCTCAGAACTACTCTCCCTACACGAGACTTCTTGACTTAACATTTGCTAGCATCTTTGAAGTAAAAGCTGTACCAACTGCTATCTGCAGTTAATGGATTCCTCTTACCCATGTTCATTACCCTAAAGCTAAACCACTCATGGGTGACATCATTACTATCATTTATTCCCTTACACAAGCACTTTGCATCTCAGAAAACAAGCAATGCATTCCTTTTACAACACATCAAAGTCATCCCGTTTATATCTTGGAAAGCCTGTTGCTTTAAAATACAAAAGTTCAACTGTTAACCCTTAACTCCCCAAGATGTCCAACATACATCTCTCCAGGATGTTCAACATTAGTGACAGTCTTCTGAAGTGTTTGGAGAATGTGGCTGTCATGGTAGAATAGTTGGTATGCAGTGCATAAGATGTGAGGTGTGGGGAAGTGAGGATTGCAATAATGGTGAACGTGTGAGTATGAGAAGAAACTAAAGTGAAGCGTGGTGCAATGACTGTTGGAGAGTGAAGGGAAGCGGAAAAGGGGAATATTGTAAGCAGTGAGGCTGGCGGTGTGAGCAAAGAATAAGAGAGCAGTATTCTTACCTTGACAACTCTGGTGAGGTCATTGGACTTATTTAGCCATCGCAGCAGTGTCCTGGGAGCTAAGCTTCTGGCATTGATATCCTCTGCAACCTCTACCCGCTGCCAGTGGAGGTATTACCTGGAGGACTTAATGCTTCCTGGAGGGACCATGTTCACAGGTGTGTGCAGCGTGCAACCTGGCCCTTGCACGCCCATTTTCAGGCATGATCCCATTTCTGTGTCATTAACTGTCAGGTGAGAGTCTCCAGATCATCACTTGATTTTTATTCTTTCTAGTCATTTTCCAGGTATAGTAATATAAATGAATTAAGGTGTATAAAGCTGTTAACTATCTTAATTATGTTGTTATGAAGTGGCCAGTCTTAGTTGCAGAAAATGGTTGTCACATGCTTTGTTTTTCCAATGTTTGTTGTCAACCTTTCCACTGTAGCTGTTCTGAGCTGCTTTAAAATCTTATCTACATTATTTTAAAGAGAACATTAGTTTTTAAATGTCCATATGCCATTCTGCTAAAGTTTTGAATGATTGAAGCTTTGCAAATAATGTTGTTTCTGGATTCTGACTTGTACAATATGTGATCAGTGACATTATTGAGCTAAGATATCCCCCGATCGATATTGGTTTGATTCCAACCTGTTCTGTGAGATAGCCATCTATGAAAACAGTTGCTTGAATTGCCAGATAGTACTTTGGCTGTTTACTGTCGTTTTTGAGGGAACGACATGATTACTTCACCTTGAACAACATCAATTTACATGTACTTCCTGTAACATAGGAAACTGTATTCCCTAATCATGGCACAGTCAGCTCTACTTGGAAAGACAAAATGCAGATTAGATGACTGCTCTGCTGAACACCTCTATTCTGTCCACAAGTTTCAAAGAGCCGGCACAGGCACGATGGGTCGCATGGCCTCCTTCTGTATCATTCTATGATCCAAGAAGTGTGACCTTCAGCTCCCTGTCACTTGCCACTTTAATTTCCTGTCTCACTCCCTCTTTGATCTCTCTGTCTTTGGCCTTCTACACTGTTCCAATGAAACTCAATGCAAGCTCCAAAAGCGGCACCATATCTTTCTACTCTGCAGCCCTCGAGCCTTAACATTGACTTAAATAACTTCAGACCTCAAGGACAGCCTTCACTTTCTTTATGACCGAGGATGTTGGTGATGTGGGATGGGTCTGTCAACATCAGGGGGGGTAAAATGGATTGGCGCTTGGGGGTGTGACCCTTCATCAAAACACCGTGCTGGCAAGGGAGACCATGCCTTTGGTGCAGGCCCGTTTTATTTTTTCTCCTTGGGCTTTTACATCCCACTCTATTTTGCTCGCTTCTGTTTTAACATCAGGCTATTTACCTCACACATTCTTTGTTTCTCTTATTTCTTTCATACTTCTTTCTATTATCTGATGCAACGGTCATCTCAAGCATCTAACCATCTCCTGTTTATCTTTTAGGCAAATCACAGGTCATTCCGCTGAAACGTCTTGTCTCGTGTATATGTTTTCTTTTTTGCCCCTGCCACTTTTCCTTCGTACCGGTTCTATTTAAAAGCTTATTCATTTTTTCAGTTCTGATATGGGGTTGTAAAGATTCTCTCCACAGTTGCTGACTGACTGACCTGCTCTGTGTTTCCAGCATTTTCGGTCTTTGTTTCAGATTTCCACCATTTGCAGTGTTTAATTCCTCCACAACACTGGAAACCTGGAAAATCAATGGAACACTTCAAAACCCCATATCTTATCTTTGAGGGACAGCACATGAGTATTCCATTTTACTGCATTCTATTTTCAATACCAGTTTATCTAACAGTGTAGCACAATGTTTTCCTAGCTATTTTAACAGCAGTGGTTTATAAATTATAACAGTTGCCTTACAGTGCATGATTACCCATCAGAACCACACTTGGGAATGATGATGAAAAAGGCCTTGGATCGCTCAGATGGTGCAATGTCTCTGCCAGCAGTTTCAATCACTACCTATATTCTAGATTCCTTCTTAGATTTACGAACGTCTTCAAAGCCATGCATCACTGTCCCCACCAAGCTCCAGCTGTGACACCTCCCTATCCTGCTCTCCTCTGTCTCTAGGGTTATCAACCCTCCAGGAATTGTCCTGGAGTCTCCAGGAATGAAAGAGTAATCTCCTGGACACGGCTGTGAGTAACCCTGGAGAAAAATCATAAGGACATTAAAAAGAATTGTGTGGGTTTTTTTTCCCATTTTCTTCGAACACTTTCATTTACTAGCAATAAAAATATTGGAGATGGGACAAGTGCTGTTTGACTGAGCGGGGTGGTTGGAGGTGGGAGGTCACATGATGAATCCTCCAGGAATACCTCCAATCAGAGTTGGCGACCCTACACGGGCCTTGGCCAGTGACTCCACTGTGGCCAGGTGCATCTCTGTGTTGTTGTTCACTCTCTAACCACACACATCGATGCTCTGCAGCCTGCCCATCTCCCTCCGCGTAGATCTTCACTCTGCTGGTGCAGAACTCCCAGTTCCATTTACAGAGACCCAATGTGCCTGTAAGCCCCTGGCCACCACGTACTGCTGAAACAAGGCAGGGGCCAGCAACTGCACCAGAGCCGTGCTTCATCCAGGTAAACAGGGCAAGTACTGGCCTTGCCGGGTCAAAAACAGCGTCCCATGGTGCTCTGCCACTGCTCAGCATGGGGCCAACATAAATAATTAATTATAAATACAGACCACAGAGCTTAGAATGAGGCCAAAATAAATAAATATCTAATTAAAAATACTTTAAGCACATAATCCAGCCAACATTAAAACAAATTAAAATTACTCACACCACTCTAAATCGGATCAAGTCAATAAATTAAAAAAAATAAAACACTGAGCCACTTGTTCTAAGTTGGGCTGATCTATTGATAAATAAGATGTAAAACTACTCAGGTCAATCGCTCAGAATCGGGGCTGACCTTTCAGGGGGAAAAAATGGCTCTCTCTGAGCAGGGCCTGAAGCAGCAGGGTTGATTTTGAGGCCAGTGGGAAGAGCACTATCACATGACTGGGGACTCAACAGCTAAGAATCAAGAGACAAGTACTATAGTGCCACCTCTGGTAGTACGTCTGGGTTACAAAATGGAAGTCATGCTGCAGGGACACCAGCAGTAAACCAACAAGTTTACATAGGCAAATCCCATGTTATGTGTTGCCATAGGAAATTCTAATGTGAAGAGGTTGGCCCAGAAAAGTGACAAAAAACATGATAGCAGGAAATCAATTGGCACACACAAGAAGCACTTGCAGATGTAAGAATTTTAATAGATAATAGATATTTTCACAGTTAAATAGCAAAACTTATCGCGATTTCGGACATAGTGGAGGAGTTGATCGAAGAATAAGTGTTTCTCTGCAGCAGAAATTGAGGATTTGAGGCACACAGAACTGAACTACTGCAGTGCCACCACTGGCAGGAGGCTGTAAGTACAACTGTCTCCAAAACCTCCTCTCCCTGCCCTCTCTACCCTTTCTTTCAACAACAATTGCACGGAGCTCATGGATTTCTCTGTCATTAAGATTGAGACCATCCGTTCAGCTGCCTCTGTTGCTTTCCCACTTACCCTTGCCCACCAAGCCATATCTCCCTTCAGGCTGCCCCTGCCCGAGCCCTAATCCCACATCCTTCTGTAGTTTCTCTCCTATTTCCCCTCATACCGTCTCCAAGCTCATCTTATACATGAGACCCATTCCCATTAAACTGCTGGTCACCCAAATTCCCTTCCTAGCCCCCCTGTTAGCTGATATTGTAAATGGTTTCCCTCTCCTCAGGTAGTATCCCACTTTCTTTAAAAACAACCATCATCACTCTCCTCCTCAAAAAGCTCACCCTCGGCCCCTCTGTCCTTGCAAACTACCACCACATCGCCAATCTTCCTTTCCTCTCCAAAGTCCTTGAACATGTTGCCTCTGAAATTGGTGCCCATTTTTCCTGCAACTCTATGTTTGAATCACTGAAATCAGGTTTCACCCTGCCACAGTGCTGAAACCAAAGGATGTATCCTTCTCCCCTTCCTCTTCCTCATGTGCATGCTGCCCCTTGGTGAAAACATCTGAAGACCTGGGGTCAGCTTTCACATTATGGTGACAACACCCAACTCTATCACTGCACCAACTCTCTCAACCCCTCCACTGTCTCTGTACTGTCAGACTGCTTGTTCAACATCCAGTCTTGAATGCGGCGCAATTTCCATGAGTTGAACATTGGGAAGACCTCAGCCACCTCCCATCTGCCACACTCTGTAAACTGCAGCTCATCCAAAACTCTGCTGCTTGTATCCTATCCCGCTTACTTATCATCCTTGTTCATGCTGACCTAAATTAGCTCCTGGTCCACCAATGCCCCAAATTAAAAATTTTCAGTGTGTTTAAATCCCTTCAAGACCTTAAAAGATCCCTATCGCTGTAACCTCCTCCAGCCCTATAAGTACCCAGAGAACGCTCCATTTCTCTGATTATGGCCTTCTACATCCCTCCCTCCCTTCACCCCATCATTGGCAGCCATGCCTTCAGCTGCCTAGGACCCACACTATGGAATTCGCTCCCTAAACCCCTTCGCCTCTCAACAACAACAACTTGCATTTATATAGCATCTTTAACGTAATAAAACATCTCAAGGAGCTTCACAGGAGTATGAAAAGACAAAAAAAGTTGATACTGAGCCACATAAAGAGAAATTAGGACAGGTGACCAAAAGCTTGGTCAAAGAGGTAGGTTTTAAGGAGCATCTTAAAGGAGGAAAGAGAGGTAGAGAGGCGGAGAGGTTTAGGCAGGGAATTCCAGAGCTTAGGGCCTAGGCAACAGAAGGCACGGCCACCAATGGTTGAGCGATTATAATCAGGGATGCTCAAGAGGGCAAAATTAGAGGCTGAAGGAGATTACCGAGCCAGGGAGGGGCGAGGCCATGGAGGGATTTGAAAACAAGGATGAGAATTTTGAAATTGAGGCGTTGCTTAACCAGGAGCCAATGCAGGTCAGCAAACACAGGCGTGATGGATGAACGGGACTTGGTGCGAGTTAGGACATGGGCAGCCGAGTTTTGGATGACCTCAAGTTTACATAGGGTAGAATGTGGGAGGCCAGCCAGGAGTGCGTTGGAATCGTCAAGTCTAGAGGTAACAAAGGCATGGTTGAGGGTTTCAGCAACGGATGAGCTGAGGCAGGGCGGAGACGGGCGATGTTACGGAGGTGGAAATAGGCGGTCTTAGGCTGCGGATATGTGGTCGGAAGCTCATTTCAGGGTTAAATATGACACCAAGGTTGCGAACAGTGTGGTTCAGCCTCAGACAGATGTCAGGGAGAGGGATGGAGTCAGTGGCGAGAGAACGGAGTTTGTGGCGGGGACCGAAAACAATGGCTCTTCACCTCCCTCTCCTCCTTTTAAGACCCTCCTGAAAGTGCACCTCAGCGACCAAGCTTTTGGTTACCCCTCATAATATCTCCTTCTTTGGCTTGGTGTCCATTTTTCTCTGCTCATGCCAACGTGAAGCACATTGAGACATTTTGTTATGTTAAAGACACGATATAAATGCAAGTTGTTGTAAGATTTTTAATACATGACAGATACACTGCTGGCAGGGGAGCCTCGCCTGTCAGGATTGTCAATTGATAATTTGGGAGCACACTGCCCGTAATTTGCCGCAGGCATTCATTTTAACATCGTGTGCGGTGCGTTCATGAATTACTGATTTGTGTTGTTGATGGGCGCAGCTCTCCGCCAGCAGCACAGATTCAGAAAATTACCCTCATTTATTTCTTAAGCTTCGGCATCATCAATAAATTCAGTCACAATTTTTTCTTGAACTGCTGAAAACTTAATTGCAAGCCATTTGTAAAGATTGCTACAATTCATCAATGTTTTTTAGCCTTTAAAACCAGATTCCATTTATTTTTCTCAAGTGTCACTTTAAATGCCGCACTGTCATTTTCTTTTAACACCCAAAAATATCTACCAAGAGTGATTATGTTGCGAACTACTTTTATCATCTTCAATTAAATTACATCCTAGGGTACTTAAGGAAGTGGCCCTAGAAATAGTAGATGCATTGCTGGTCATCTTCCAAAATTCTATAGACCCTGGAACAGTTCCCATGGATTGGAGGGTAGCGAATGTTACCCCACTATTTAAAAAAGGTGGGAGAGAGAAAACGGGGAATTATAGACCGGTAAGCCTGACATCGGTAGTGTGGAAAATGCTAGAGTCCATTATAAAAGATGTAACAGCAGAGCACTTGGAAAACAGTGACAGGATCGGACAAAGTCAACATGGATTTACAAAATGTAAATCATGCTTGACTAATCTACTGGAATTTTTTGAGGATGTAACTGATAGAATAGATAAGGGAGAACCAGTGGATGTGGTGTATTTGGACTTTCAGAAGGCTTTCGATAAGGTCCCGCATAAGAGATTAGCGTGCAAAGTTAAAGCACATGGGATTGGGGGTAAGGTACTGACTTAGATAGAGAACTGGTTGGCAGACAGGAAGCACAGAGTTGGAATAAACGGGTCTTTTTCCGAGTGGCAGGCAGTGACTAGTGGGGTACCGCAGGGATCGGTGCCAGGACCCCAGTTATTCACAATATATATAAATGATCTAGACGAGGGAACTAGATGTAATATCTCCAAGTTTGCAGACGACACAAAGCTGGGTGGGCATGTGTGTTGTGTGGAGGATGCAGAGAAACTCCAGTATGATTTGGACAAGTTGGGTGATTGGGCAGATGCATGGCAGATGCAGTATAATGTGGATAAATGCGAGGTTATCCACTTTGGTGGCAAAAACAGGAAGGCAGATTATTATCTGAACGGCAATAGATTGGGAAAAGGGGAAGTGCAACGAGACCTGGGAGTCCTTGTGTACCAGTCATTGAAGGTAAGCATGCAGGTGCAGCAGGCGGTTAAGAAGGCAAATGGTATGTTGGCCTTCATAGCGAGAGGATTCGAGTACAGGAGCAAGAATGTCTTGCTGCAGTTGTACAGGGCCTTGATGAGACCACACCTTGAGTATTGTGTGCAGTTTTGGTCGCCTTATCTGAGGAAGGATGTTCTTGCCATGGAGGGAGTGCAGCGAAGATTCACCAGACTGATACCTGGGATGGCAGGAATGACGTATGAAGAGAGATTGTGACGATTGGGCTTGTATTCGCTAGAGTTTAGAAGAATGAGAGGGGATCACATTGAAACTTGTAAAATTCGAACAGGACTAGACAGACTAGATGCAGGAAGGATGTTACTGATGGCGGGGGAGTCCAGAACCAGGGGTCACAGTCTAAGGATAAGGGGTAAGCCATTTAGGACTGAGATGAGGAGGAATTTCTTCACCCAGAGAGTGGTGAACCTGTGGAATTCTCTACCACAGAAGGCAGTTGAGGCCAATTCATTAAATATATTCAAGAAGGAGTTAGATATATTTCTTACGGCTAAAGGGATCAAGGGATATGGGGAGAAAGCAGGGACAGGGTACTGAATTTGGATGATCAGCCATGATCTCATTAAATGGCGGAGCAGGCTCGAGGGGCCGAATGGCCTACTCCTGCTCTTATCTTCTATGTTTATATGTAAAGTAAAAGATCTTATATAAAAAGAAAGCCAAAATATATCTCCAAGACTCACCATATATAAAGACTTGAGGGGATATTAGGGACAGTTCCAGGATTTGGAGCAAAGGGAAAAGAAAGACTTGCATTTATATAGCGCCTTTCACGACCACCGGATGTCTCAAAGCGCTTTACAACCAATGAAGTACTTTTGAAGTGTAGTCACTGTTGTAATGTGGGAAACGCGGCAGTTTGCGCACAGCAAGCTCCCACAAACAGCAATGTGATAATGACCAGATAATCTGTTTTTGTTATGTTGGTTGAGGGGTAAATATTGGCCAGGACACCGGGGAGAACTCCCCTGCTCTTCTTCGAAATAGTGGCATGGGATCTTTTACATCCAACTGAGAGAGCAGACAGGGCCTCGGTTTCACATCTCATCCGAAAGACGGCACCACCGACAGTGCAGCACCCCCTTAGTACTGCACTGGACTGTCAGCCTAGGTTTATGTGCTCAAGTCCCTGAAGTGGGACTATGAACGCCACGACCTTTTGACTGACAGTCGAGTGTTCTACCCACTGAGCCACAGCTGACACAGGAGGGGTGAGAGATAAGGAGACAGAACAAATCAATTTTTGTGAAGGAGCAGGTCCCCATTATTATCCCTCCCTGCAGTGGTCATGCAGCCCATGTAAAAGGAGGCGATAACGCTGACTGCCAATCAAATGAAGCTGGCGGGGAGCACTGCCGTTTCCCATGAACATTTTTGTGTTGAATGAAATAGTGCATGATATTGCTGATAACTCTCAGTCTGAGGATTGATGAGTGAAGGTTAAAACAAACTGTAACGAGTGAATGTGCCATCCCATCAGTCATTGCCAATGACCTGTAAGATAGTTGGCCCAGAAGTGTTTTATTTTTATATACAAGGTGAAAAGTCTTCTGTTTTCTAATGATGTCACTAGAGTCTCGTTATAAGTCTGATCGTTTTGCATCATGACTGATGAACTCTTTCGGATGAGACATTAAACTGTCGTCCTGTTTGCTCTCGCGGGTAGATGTAAAAGATCCCGTGGCACTATTCAAAAAAGAGCAGTCGAGTTCTCCAGGTGTCCTGGCCAACACTTATCCCACAATCAACATCACTGCAAAGGTTATCTGGTTACTTCTCTCATTGCTGTTTGCGGGACCGAGCTGTGTGCAAACTGGCTGCCGTGTTACCCTGCGTTACAACAGTAAACTATACATCAAAAGTGCTTCATTGACTGTGAGGCACTTTGGAATGTCCTGAGGATGTGAACAATGCAACATATATGCAAGTTCTTTCTTGTTTTTATTTGGCCACGAGTCCATACTCTTAATAGCTTTTGAAAACTCGATTCACAGCACCAATGTTTCCGTAATAGTGTGTCAGAAAATGCATCACCGAGAAAAATAAGTTTTTGATGAGGTGGAATAGAAAAGTTTCCAGAATTTTTGAAGTTTTTTTTTGAAGCAAATGCTGCTCAGGTTAGGAATCGTTCCTGTTCGATGCAGAATAAAGCCCCCTCTACAGTCACAGAGACATGTATTAAAAAGAATGTCCTGTACTGTGTGAAATGTCCATTGCTCACCTGAGTCTCTGATTATATATCTGAGTAAGACTCTCAATTTGATGCCAATGATGCCAAATTATGGGCAGATTTGTGCTGTGGATCTGTACACAAAGACCAGGTTAAGTCGGAAATGGGAGCACAGCAGCAAGTTTTGCTCCCTTATTTTCAAAGCAGTCTCATCAGTGCTGATGGCTGAGGTCTGTATGATGGAAACTTATTTTAAATAAGTTTGTCACCATTTGCCAGAAGCATTGTGGATGCACCTGCTCGAGCTCGTCCCCAATGAGTGTACTGAATTCATCCATGGAGATTCTCCACAACCAGCACCTGCACAACCAGCAGAGAGAGGAGGAAAATACGCCATGGTTGATGTGTGCCATTAAAGCAGTAAAATTCTACAGACTGGCTTTTATTGGGCACATTTCAAATCTTCTTGTTTTATTCTTTGCTGCTATATCGTTCACAAGACTTTAACTTCATGACTTGAGGATGTCAATGAAAGGAAATGTGCATCATGTCTATTTGGGTTGGGTTGGATTAGAGACCAGGACCCAGACGTGAAAGGGTAACGTCCCAATCTACTGGGCACACAGACCCCAGAAGATGTAATTCTACAGCCCACTCATTACAGATAAAAACACCGAGGCCCTGAATTTCCATGAGCTGCAGTCCCAGCACTTATGGGCCCCGGGACCAATTAGGTCACAGAGAACAGGACTGATGGGCAATTCGAACTTGGTGTGGGACAGTGACCTGGCAGCAGATTCTTAGATGAGGTGACGTTTATGGGGGATGGGAGGTCAGCCAGTTAACTTGTTTGCATAAAAAAGTGCAGGAATTTATGACACGCACGCTAAGCCTTTGTACATAAACTTTTCCAATTGCAATTCTTCCCTTAAATCCTGAGACATGGGGGGAAATTTTCCCAGCCCTGGGGAGGCGGGTATGGAGGCGGGACTGCCGGGAAAATGGCAGAAACTGGGAGCGGGTACCGAACCCGCTCCCAACCCGCCTCCGTGCCATCTTCCTGGAAGGCGGGTCCCCGACTCGCGCAGGGACCCATCTCCACGAGGCAGGAAGGGGATTAGAGCCATTTAACTGCCTGTTAACAGATAGTTAAAAGGCAGTTTTGAGGCTTATCCCCATTTTACCCCTGCAAGTGCGGGCTTCCCGACAGCTGCGAACCTCGTCAGGGTCAGCGAGGCGAGCAGTGGGTCTGCGGGGGTGAGAGTGTTCGAAAAGTCCGCTATGGAGATGAGTGATGGGTGCAAGGGTGGAGAGGTAAGTATGAGAGGTGAGTGTAACGTGTTAGAAAAAGTTTACTTACCTTTGCTTCTTCCTGCAGGCTTCAACCCTTGGGGATCCGGAGGTGCCTCATCGCAACGGCAGAGATGACAGAATGGCTGCTGCATTCTCAGATGCAGCAGCCATCTGATTTCTGCTGAGGAAAGAGGTTTTGGTGAGTCTTTGTGCAAGGACTCACCTTAGAACAGAGATTGTCAGTGTTTGACAGCTTCTCAAAGCTGTCAAATGCTGACAATTCATCTGTCAAAAATTTTTGACAGATGAAACTTCATACGCTGACGTCCTCTGTCACCGGCTTTCCCTTAATTGGCCGGCTAAGCCTGCAGGGCGGACTTAACAAGGTCAATCCAGGGAAAATAGCATGGGTTGGCCGGACGTTGTTGGGGGCGGGACTGAAACCCGACAACCAGCAGTCCCGCCCCCAACTCGCCCCCATTGACAAAATCCAGCCCCTGTACAATTGTGATTGTCCCAATTAAACCATAACACCTGATCAGCTAAATCTTAGTAGAGATATTTCCCAAGATCACGGTGTCACCACATAGGATGTCTGGTATGTTTCAAAATTGGAGACAGGATCTTGGTGTGAATTCCGATTGGAATAAGTACATCGCAGCAAAGCACCTCAGTATTACCCTGGGGTGTTCGTGTTGTTCCGTTCAGGTCTATCAACTGTCAGTGTTACAGTTTTAGAAACAGAGACGATAATGGGTTCAATATTGTGTAACATTGGCTACCTCTCCCGAATGTCAACTCAGTGCATTCTCATGACTAATCTGATCCATACCTAGTGACAGTTCAGTCATCAAAAAGCTCTCCTATTACAATACTCCATGATTTCACAAAGAACATATTACAATTGACAATAATAGTCAATATTATTGACTATAGTGCAACATCCCCACCGACACCTGGAAATCCCTGGCCCAAGACCGCACAAAGTGGAGGAGAAGCATCAGGGAAGGCGCCAAACACCTCGAGTCTCTTCGCCGGGAGCAAGTGGAAGCCAAGCGCAAACAGCGGAAGGAGCGCACGTCAACCCACCCGCCCCTTCAAACGCCGTCTGCCCCACCTGTGACAGAGACTGTAGGTCCCGCAATGGACTCATCAGTCACCTGAGAACTCATTTTTAGTGTGGAAGCAAGTCATCCTCGGTTCCAAGGGACTGCCTAAGAAGAAGAAGTCAATACAAAAAGGCTGCAATTGAATCAAATCAAAGAATTTTTGAATTTCAAAATTATTTCCTCCTTTATAAAGAATGGCAGTTTGTATTCACGCATGCTGATGTGTGTGAAACGATGCCTTGCTTTAGACTAGTTCATACAAAATTCTACTGCTAACAAAGTCAAAATCAAGTCTTTGAGAACTTCTTTTGCATTCATTGGAAGGCACCCTCGACAACTTGTGGGAGCTTCCTTTCCTTTAAATACACAGAACACTCACCTTCAATAACAGTGTGGCTGCTGTGTTACTATTATCTGTTTGCAGAAGAGATTGAAAACAAATGAAATTTACTGGGTAAATCAGGACATTTATTTGGCCAATTTGAATGTATTAGGTTTGAAATATGCGAATCTGGAATAAATTATTTGAAATAGATTGTTTGGGAATGTTGCCAATTGGGTACTTACACTCGATGCTCTGAGGTGGGATTTCTGAAGTTTGCTTTGTATCATATTAACTGCATGGGCTCTTCTCAACACCATAGGGATCGTCTGGACAATAAAAACATAATTTGCTTAGTCTATTCAGTTTTGATGAAACAGCAACTGTTAAGAACAGCTGTTTCTGTTAAAGTGGCAATCACTGGTGAGAAATCAAGCATATCAATGGACAGTTCTGCACCCTGATCGTCTCCCAACCATCCTTTCACATTTGATTCAGGCTGTCATCTCAGACATGTTGCCATTGGCCTTTCCACAGTACTGTTTCCAGCCTCAACTGAAAGTAGCATTTTTAATGCACACCAACGAGAACATTTCCTCTGTGTGCCTCATGTAATGAAATAACATAAGAACATAAGAATTAGGAGCAGGAGTAGGCCACACGATCCTTGGAGCCTACTCCGCCATTCAATAAGATCATGGCTGATCTTTGACCTCAACTCCACTTTCCCGCCCGATCTCCATATCCCTTGATTTTCCTAGAGTCCAAAAATCAATCTATCTCACCCTTGAATATACTCAACGACTCCGCTTCCACAGCCCTTTGGGGTAGAGAATTCCAAAGATTCACAACCATCTGAGTGAAGAAATTCCTCTTCATCTCAGTCTTAAATGGTCGACCCCTTATCCTGAGACTATGCCCCCCTAGTTCTAGACTCTCCAGCCATGGGAAACAACCTCTCAGCCTCTATCCTGTCAATGCCCCTGGAATCTTAGATGTTTCAATAAGATCACCTCTCATTCTTCTAAGCTCCAGAGAGTATAGGCCCAACCTACTCAATCTCTCTTCATAGGACAACCCTCATCCCAGGGATCAATCTAGTGAACCGCCTCTAAGGCATGTATGTCCTTTCTCAGATAAGGAGACCAAAACTGTGCACAGTACTCCAGGTGTGGTCTCACCAAAGCCCTGTAAAATTGTCGTAAGACTTCCTTACTCTTGTACTCCAACCCCCTTGCAATAAAGGCTGACATGCCATTTGCCTTCCTAATTTCTTGTTTTATGAGGACATCTAAATCTCTCAATAAATGCATTCTTTGGAAATAGGTTTATATTTTGGTCATATATAGTGCAGAGGAACTATTGTCCCCCTTTATTGTTCTTCAGACTGAGGTGCCAGTGCACCTGTACAGGCCAGCAATGCATTGTTGGCCTGTCCAGGTCTTCTCCCAGGCACTGGGAGTAGTCATTGGCCAAGCTGACAGAGCACAATTTCGCACCCACGCAGAAGTGTTAAAGTCATTTCTGCAATGAAGAATAAACGGTGCTTGCATGATTCTCACGCAGGTGCAATTATTGCTAAATCTACCTGGCGGTGATAACCAGCAGTTTTGGCACAGTAGAGACCAGCACCCTCACTGGTAGAAGCTCACTGATATAAATAGGATTTAAAATGTTCTCCTGTCGCAACTTTCCGAGAATGGAGCAATAGGATGTGGGTTTGCGACTACATTTTCCCAGGTGATTAGTTCCTAGTTTCAGCTGTGCTGTCAAAGAGGTGCTGAGCAAAGACCAGGCTCTAGTCAACAGAAAGGAAGAAAGATTTAGAGGGAAGATGACACCAGGCCACTCTGATGCATCACCTCCCAGTAGCTGGTTGCAGTGCATGGTTAGCAGAGGCCTGGGAGTAGGCCAGTTTCAGATTTTGTGTCCAGGATAGAGTACACTGGCCAGAGAAATCTAAAGAGAAGGAGGCAAGAAAATGTAACCAAACTTACAGCAAAAAATCTTTCCCAATTATAATTCTATGGTCCTTGTTGAGAAACTATTTTGTGCTTTGTTCGATTGATGCTAATTGGTCAGCTCTGTCTTCTCTATTCCATGATCGACCCTGCTGGTTCCTGCACTGTAGTTATATTAATTTAACACAGCACCAGCTGCAATTAAAATTTTAATAAAAATAAATATTCCCATGTTCAAAATTAATTAAAAGCCCCTTTGATTAAGCATTTGAAATAAAAATTAAATTTTTTGAAAAATAATTTTAAAAATTTATTCCGGCCCAAAATTTACATGCACTAATTTTGTATGTTTTAATCATTTTTAAAATTTCAATTTAACATTTATTTTAACCCTTACGCTGGTAAAAGCAGGCCCTATGCCTGCTTTTACCAGGTGTAAGGGTTTTGTGGGCGTTCACTGGGCAGTAGTTGGAGCAAATAGGCAAACTCTCGCGCCAGCGCAAATGAATTTGGGGCGCATGCGGACGATCAATCAAGGAGAAACTTGACAGATCGCAAGTTCCGGGTTTTCGCCCGTGCGCTGCGCATGCGGAAACCCAGAACTTGCGGGGCCACTCTGAGGGCTTACGACGGCGTACACTGTGCGTATGTCATCATCGGCCCCACAAAATCTGGGTCATTGTAACATATTTCAAGACGTTGCAATTAAGTTGAATTCAGCGCGAGGATTTAGATCCATCCAAACCGGCTGAAGAAATGGTGAGACATTGGGGGTTTGTTATGTTATTCTAGGAAACATTTGCAGGTAATATGTTGCAATGGCTTCATGTGAACCTAGCCAGGGTCGGGGGTGGGGAGGGGGGGGGGCAGGGTTGGTGAGGTGGTGGCAGTGGGGTTTGGTGGGCGGCAGCCAGGAGCCCACAGCTAGGACGGCAATAGCAGGTTTAATTAGCAGCTTGACTGGCCAGCCCCCGGGTGTGCAGTTCTGGGAAAAGCCAGTGGTCGAATCTTTAGCTTCCTGTCAAATTGAAATCTGGAGTTGAAGTCAGAAACTGAGGAAGCGATCTCCCTTCCTAAGTTTAGCTGACTAGTTTCAGATTTGTTTGTTAGTAAAGACAATTGAGCCCGCTAACGGGAATAGCGTGATGTGCTTTGTTACTTTCCATGTTATGAGGCGCATTATGAAATCAATTGAAATTCACGACTTTATTCTGTTCGTTCAGATATTACATGTAAAATAAATCAATTTGAAGGGTTACAATTGGCCCTGTTTCACTGGAGTAATTATCAGTCCGCCGGGGACCCTGATCCGTATGTTGACCCGCCACCCCTGCTAGGAAAGGAAGGGGGAGGACAGCATTGGCAGTGAAGAGGAGTGGGGGAACAATCTGTCAGGAAAAGAGAAAAAAATCTTTTTAAAAATGTGATCTGCATGCAAAAGCAATAGAACAAATTTAAAATTCCAGGTCTCTGACCCTCTCACACAGGGGTTCTCATTAATGCCATTTGAATGCCGAGTTTTGCTCGTCTTTAATTCATTGTCCTATACCTGGGGAGGAAATTAGACAGCGTGTTGTAAGTTTGGGTTCCCAATACAGAGGAACATGGCAGAAAGTCGCTTAAGTGATGAATATTTTTTTGATGGTACTAACCTGCACTTCACAATTAAATAAAATTGTTCTTCACCTCAGTGGAATTCAGAATTGCTTAACACAGCATCGACCTTGAGATGCAGTTTCTGTTGTTGAATTAACATATGTTCGTGAATGTTAACATGCACCATGTATTTTCTTTCCCCCAAGTAGTACGCTGTTCTGTTTCCACACTGTATTGTTTGACAGTTACCATGGTTTGAGAGACTTACTTTTATGGCGAATCTTAACTAAATACAAAGGAAATAAATGAACAGCAAAATGTGAAGGGAATAAGATGTCTAAATTTTCAATGGTTTTGCCAAAAAAAATGGTTGACGAATAAACTTAATTTCTTGTGTGATTTTCTTTCTTTATAGGCTCACCTGGAAAACTGCCACCTGTCCTGGAAACTAGAGGTATGATATTTGAACACAGGCAGCCATGAAAGGGTTAGGAGGTAACCGAAGCCGTCACCTTTCTGACAACTGCGAACCTACAAATGACCAAATGTACCCAACCCCTACCCAGGAAAGGAATCCCTATCTGCTCAGTCCAGCAGACTCGTATCAAATGGAGCATCACCGTTTCCCAGCTTCCAGTGCGCTACAGGGAGACTGCCTCCTCCCCTTGAACAATCAGATTGCTAGCAGCACCTTCCCCAGGATCCACTATAACTCGCACTTTGACCTGCAAGATGAATGTGGTTTCACCCCGAATACTTCCACAAGCAAAATAAATCGCATTCCTGCTAACCTGCTGGACCAGTTTGAGAAGCAGCTGCCTATGCACAGGGATGGGTTCCACACTCTGCAGTTCCAGAGGAGCGACAACAAACACCGGAGTGAAAGTCCAGGTCGGATACGCCACCTTGTGCACTCTGTGCAAAAGCTCTTTGCGAAATCTCAGTCCCTTGAAGGCACTGGTAAAGGAAGTATGAATGGCAGCAAATATAGCTCAGAGGACCCCAAACAGAGCAAGAGAAGCAAGAGCAAGGACCGAAAATTGGAATCAAAACGCAGAACAAGAACAAACATATCAGGCTGGTGGAGTTCCGATGACAACCTGGATAGTGACAACTGCAACTATCGGAATCCAATGAGTTTAATGACACTTGGGAGACGCCCTGACCACGGTCCTGCCAAATACTTCATGAATGCATATAACACAATCAGTGAACACACCCTTAAAGCTTCAAAGAGCAATAATGACTTGAAATGTACACCATGTGTGAATATACCAATAAACGCTGACTCAAAGTACATAAAGAGGGGTTCTTGGTCCACACTGACCCTAAGTCAGACTCGAGAAGTTTGCCAAAAGTCATCTGCTACTATGGACAAAGCGCTATTGAAATCCAAGTCATATCATCACGATCTTGCTTCTCAGTACTTGAAGGTAGGTAACGTGTTTTGAAGGTTGGCGTGTTCCGATCTTCAATAAGCAAAATCCAGCTCCCATGATATCTTTTATTCATTTCACAAAATTCAAATTGCAGCTTTACAATTTTTAGCCGTACTTTACATCCTATTATACATTTCAATTACATTTCCTTTGGGACCCAGGAGGTGCCATGAATGTTAATTTAAAGAGTGTTCAGCAACATCCAACTTTTAAAGTGCACCTTTCCTCTGACAAATGTATGGCATTATCAGTAAAACTGTGCTAAAAACAATTCACGGCAGGGTGGTTTCAGAGGGTTGATATTGCAATTTACTGGAATTTGTCTGACGTTCTATAATTTCTTAAACATAACTGGAAACCAACCTCATTTAATCCAGGTAACAGACCATGCAGTGGCAGTTTAAATTTTCATTAGAAACTTACAAAAGTAAAATTAGCATAACAGCATTATAATGAGTGTGAATTTTCAATCTGATATCACTTCTTAATAATTGTAATTCAATATCTACTTCTATATATCCATGAAGGGGGAAGGAATTCTGCCTCTCTCATGACTATTTCCTACATTTTTATTGACTAACTGTATGAGTGGCATTTTTCCCCAAAAAACAAAAACCTTTTTTTTCCAACAGTTTTCTCCCCTCCCTTCCTCTCTTCAACTGAAGGCATTGCCTCTTTGCTTGGGGTACTCCGTTCTACAAGTGCCGAGCGCTCTCCAATACTAAGGCCAAGTGGCCCTCCATCAAAAGTAAGCTTCGACTCTGAGGGGTTCATTTTGAATTTCAAGGATGGCGGAAACTGACGGTAGCGGATAAGCCACCCATTATACACACCGTCAATGTTCCCTTTCAGCTGCACAGCTACACAGCGCTTTGAAGGTCCCGGGCAGCCAGTGAGCCGACTTTTAAATAGAAAAACTGCATGGAATTTTGAATGGCCCGCGCAGCCCGTTAAAGGGGCCGTGCGGGCCAAGTAAAAATGAGAGGGAACACCGCCCAATTTTCCTTTCCATCGATTTCAGATGATCTGGCATTCGCCAGTTTTCTGCTTGCGCCCAAAGTGAAAATTGCCCCCCGCCCCACCCTGAGTGTCAGTTAATACCCACATTATGAAGGATTGCCAACTCTGGTTGGACATCTTCCACATGACGTTTGATCTCGTGACACACGCCTGCAGTTTGCAAATGATATTGCATTTACCTTCTAAAGATTGGGCCCCCTGTAGTTGAATGTCTTTGCTCGTGGTTTTGCGCCAGCAGCACTCCCCCGAGAAGTTCTGAGAACTGGGAGGCCACCAGTGAGCAAGCGAAGGAAGTAAACAAGCGTGACATCCTTTGGACTGTAACAGCTAGTGCTGACATTAATGTGAGAAAAGCAGACACATTAATGCCAGCATTAATTGCTACCGTCCAAAGGGAATCTTTGATGTAAAAATGGTGATTATACATAAGTTGCCACACTCTGGCCAGAGTGTTCTGAACTGCACACCGTAAACCTGAAATCCCACCAGCATTCTGTGCAGCCGTTACATCTCTGCACCTTAAGCGCCAACGTAAAAGGCCACTGAACTTCAGTCCATTGCTGCAGATTACTGGTTATTAATTACTTGATGAACTGAATATTTATGATATTTCTTAGTTACTGCAGAAAATAGTTACCATTTCAGTAAATGCAGAGCGTAAGATAAGGTTTAAATTATCCGTCTCCTTTTCCATTCACTTTTTTATTCCACTGATACTCTTTGGAAAATAAGAGTTTAACTGGGCTAGAGGAGCAAAAGGGTCAGATTCATAAATTTGTATTTAAATTTTGTTTCACAAAAAGTAACAATGCAGGTCAACAAGACCACAGAAAAAGCAAACAAAGCTCGGGGGTTATTTTCTAGAGGAATAGAATTGAAAAGCAGAGAAGTTATGTTAAATCTACATCGAACCTTGGTTAGACCACAGTACTGTGCACAGTTCTGGTCTCCATATTATAAAATGTATATAGAGGCACTGGAGAAGGTGCAAAAAAGATTGACAAGGATGATACCAGAACTGAGAGGTTATACCTCTCAGAAAGGATTGAACAGGCTGGGGCTCTTTTCTCTAGAAAAGAGAAGACTGAGGGGTGACCTTATAGAAGTCTTTAAAATTATGAAGGGGTTTGATAAGGTAGACATAGAGAAGATGTTTCCACTTTTGTGAGAGTCCAAAACTAGGGGTTATAAATGTAAGATAGTCACTAATAAATACAATGAGGAATTGAGGAGAAACTTGTTTACGCAAAGAGTGGTTAGAATATGGAACTTACTACCACATAGTGTAGTTGAGGCGAATAGCATATATGTGTTTAAGGGGAAGCTAGATCAGTACATGAGGGAGAAAGGAATAGAAGGATATGCTGATATCATCTTCATAGATGAAGTAGCGTGGGAGGAGGCTCATGTGAAGCTTAAACACTGGCACAGACCGCTTGGGCCAAATGGCCTGTTTCTGTGCTGTAAATTCTATGTAACGTAATACCCGCCGAACACACACACACACTCTTCAGCAAAAGTTTATCTTTGTGCTGCTTTTGGATTCAGGTGCCAGGACGAGTGGAATGGCAGTCCCAACTCACTGTGATTTCCCCCAAAACATGGTGCGCTACTGAATTGCAGAAGAAACCCAGTCTTATTCCGCTCAGGAAGTTCCAGTGCACATTGGCAGCTTGCTTTCATTCATTAATCCCCTTGAAATTATTTATTTCAGTCATAGGGCATTTGGGCTGTATGCGTAATACACCACTTCAGCCTGTTGAAGGCTGTATTACAACTCTGCAACTTTATTTTACCCTTTGGTGAGTTTCAAAGGGAATCTCTTATGTCGACAAACCGTTCATGTCGACAAAATATATGCTCACAGTAAAATGCCGTCGCAGCTTTTGTAGAATGGGTACTTCTCTTGACAGCATCCATAGCGGCAGAGAAACTGCTCTATCTTCCCGGTTGAATGCCGTAATGCGCACAAGAGTACAATGCTAAAAGTGACGGGCCTGAGAGAATTTCGGGACGGGAAGGAAGGGGACTATGAGGGGAAGCATTGCAGCCTGTTATCTCAAACAATGCCGTAATTTCTGTTTAACTGAGTGAAAGCAGAGCCGCATTAAGAATTCTTGGGGGCCTCCCCCGCCATAGCACCCCCCCCCACCCCCCCACTCCACAACCCTCTCCCTCACCGATCCATTAAAACTTTTAAAAAGTCTGCAATCCAAAACAGTAAAAGCATAAGAAAAATCAGGGATGAGGAAAGGCATTATTATACTGTTGTACATTGCTTGTACCCAGGGTTACCAGAATGAAAATACGTTTGTAGCCCAATGTCAACCAAGTACTAGCCCAGAAGCCCAATATTATGTTGCTTAAAGATAAACATGTGTCCGGTTATGAAATGACATAAAAATTAACGGGTTTGTGCTTCATCTGAATCTGCATTTTAATAGAACAAACAAAATGGCAGAATAGTTCCAATTTTTCCCTAAAATAACAGAATCACAGAATCCCCACAGTGCAGATAGAGGCCATTTTGGCCCATCGAGCCTGCACCGACACATATCCCACCCTATCCCCGTAACCCCACGTATTTAATCCCCCTAACACTAAGGGTCAATTTATCATAGCCAAATCAACCTAACCCGCACATCTTTGGACTGTGGGAGGAAACCGGAGCACCGGAGGAAACCCACGCAGACACGGGGAGAATGTGCAAACTCCACACAGTCACCCGAGGCCGGATTCGAACCCGGGTCCCTGGCGCTGTGAGGTAACAGTACTAACCACTATGCCACCGTGTTACCTTTTAAAAAAGATGACAATATTAAAATCAACACTTTTTACAGCCTGTACTCTTAGACAATTCTGTAACTTCTGGCAAATTTGAATAAAAACAATAACCAAAGAAGCCCAACTTGGAATTTTTTACAAATATTCCCATTGTAGCTGAATAAATTCACAGTCTGTGAGAACTGAAGCATTCATTCTGAAATGAAGTTAAATGCCCAAATAGAAAATGAACCTGGTTGTTTTTAGATTTTAAGATTTTTTGCAAGTAAAAGAATGACTTTCCCTGCCTGCACACCCCAAAGCTTCTTTTGAAAACCGTTAAATAAAAAGCTATTTTTTTAAAAAGCGCAGGAAAGCAATAGTCTATGAAATGCAATTCAGAGAAAAAATATGGATAAAATTTAAGAAACATAAGAACATAAGAAATAGGAGCAGGAATAGGTCACTTGGCCCCTCGAGCCTGCTTCGCCATTCAATAAGATCATGGCTGATCTAGGGCTCAAAGCCACTTCCCTGCCCGCTCCCCATAACCCTTCACTCCCTTATCTTGCAAAAATCTATCTCCACCTTAAATGTATTTAATGACCCAACCTCCACGGCTTTCTGGGGCAGAGAATTCCACAGATAATTACATAATAGGCTTATAAAAAATATATACAAATAACCTGGATTGTTCTTGTAAGTTTCAACTTAATAACAAAGTTTTATACAATTAGATTTCGTGAGAAGAGGCTTTTATTGAACTATAAAGGTTTGTTTAGAAACTCATTTCAACTCAACCTGCCCCAAAATCATTTCTCCTTTTTGCATTTGTTTTCTGAAAATGTTACTGCCATTCACCTGCCGTCTTTGTTACCTTAAACTAAAAGCAACCCCTGCCTTGAAATTAAACTGAATAAAAACATTTTTAAAGGTCATTAATTATGACCGAGACCTCAGGTACTGCACGACCAATGCCAGCAGTGCAGACAATAATGCAAAAGCATGCGGCATGCATTGAAGCCGGAATCAATGCCGTTGTCGATGGCTGAAGATAGTGACACCGCTATTCCTGGCCAGAATGGAAAATGTTTGGGTAATTCACCCGTCAACCATGTAAGTGAATGGGATTCATTTTACGCACATAGTTTGTATTTAACTATCCTCCACTCACTGCATTTTCCTGGAGTAATCACCCTGCTTTTATTGGGAGAAGGTGCTGCAGTTTTGGTCATGAGTTCTGTTTGCAGTATTTGGTGAGATTTTTGTGAGATGTTCCGCTCCAGCAAATTCTGAGTCAATATCTTGGAACTGGCCCAGAGAGATTCCTGTGTATTACAATCCTGAATCCTGATTTTCTAGTGTACTCAAATTACAAATCTTCTCTACTTAACTACAGATCCTATCACCCTTAAACCACCTCATACATGAATAAATTAAATCCTAAGCTTTTCCCATATTCACGTACAGTATTTGTTGAGTATTTGTTAGAATTGCCAAAGTTTCATCCCAGTTTGCTTAGAGCACAGTATTTACAGCAGAAACTGAAAGTACTGTCTCATGAATATGATAACGTAAAACACCAGGAGCCAAAATGACCTTCCTTAATTACCTCATAAACTTCGTGGACAATATTTTATAGGCGATTAAAGAGAAAAAGAAAACATCAGGGACCAGTTACTGTTCGGAAACATATTCAGGTCAATTTATAGATTGCGAATTATTGTGAACTAATCTGTATAGCTGCCAGTAAAAGGCACAGGTCTCAAATCACAAAGTCCTTTGTACAGATTCACTCAAAGGGAACTGGCAGCCTCATTTTATTAGTTGCCGTTCTGTTGCTTAGCAATCCACAGAATATCTCGGCATGTATGGGTTCCGAATGGTTGCCAGATGATACGAGAGTGTTTTTTTTAAAAATAAAAATATTTGGAATCTCTTGAATTGGGAGAAGGAGGAAGTACACATTGAGAAACAAATGAGCTGTGAGGTGTCGCACATGTTTAAAAGTTTGCTGGGGTAATTCTCCATTTTTTGAATTTGTTTTTAATTCCCTCAGCAAACTATAGGGCATACAAAAATCTAATAGAAGTAATTATCAATTTAGCAGTCCACAATGCAATAATGTATTCCATAATGACTTTGATGATACTCATAATCATAGAATCACACTGTACAGAAGGTCATTCAGCCCAGTGTGCCTGTGCCGGCTCTTTGAATTCGTCCCGTTCGCCTATGCAAATTTTTCCAATTCACTTTTGAAAGTTACTATTGAATCTGCATTCCAGATCATAACAATTCACTGCGTAAAAGAATTTCTCCTCATCTCCCCTCTGGTTCTTTTGTCAATTACCTTACAAAAGTGTCCTCCGGTTACCGCCCCTTCTGCCAGTGGAAACAGTTTCTCCCACGTACTCGATCAAAACCCCTCATAATTTTGAACATCTCTATTAAATCTCCCCTTGACCTTCTCTGCTCTAAGGAGAACAATCCCAGCTTCTCTCGTCTCTTCACATAACTGAAGCCCCTCATCCCGTCTTTCGGATGAGACGTTAAACCGAGGCCCCGTCTACTCTCTCAGGTGGACGTAAAAGATCCTATGACACTATTTCGAAGAAGAGCAGGGGAGTTATCCCCAGTGTCCTGGCCAATATTTATCCCTCAGTCAACATAACAAGAACAGATTATCTGGTCATTATCACATTGCTATTTGTGGGAGCTTGCTGTGTACAACTTGGCTGCCGCGTTTCCCACATTACAACAGTGACTCCACTTCAAAAGTACTTCATTGGCTGTAAAGCGCTTTGGGACGTCCGGTGGTCGTGAAAGGTGCTATATAAATGCAAGTCTTTCTTTTTTATCCCTGGTACCATTCTAGTAAATCTCCTCTACACCGTCTCCAAGGCCTTGATATAAAGTGTGCTGCCCAGAATTGGACACAATACTCCAGCGGAGGCCTAACCAGTGATTTATAAAGGTTGAGCATAACTTTCTTGCTTTTGTACTCTATGCCCCTATTTATAAAGCCAAGGACCCCGTAATCGGACACCAGAATAATGAAACTACAGCTCAATGAGTGCCTCTCCTTCAGCTTCCCTCCAAATCCATTCCTGGTGCTGTGAATTATGTCCCACACTTGAAATAGCACAAGTGATGCTTGAGCATTCGGAGTCTTTCACAATTGCAAGTGTATGTAGGTCAACTGCTAGTTAATTTGCATACAGGAACTATTGACAACACATTGCACTTTTGTGAACGAACACATGTCCAAGAGACTATTTTGATATTTAAAAATATTAAATCCTGCACTTCTCTCTCTTTAAGGCTTCAGTTTCTCTTCTGTAATCCGTAGAGAAATCGGCAAGAGAACCACACTACTCCATTACAATCTCAATTTGAAGCTATTCCATTCTAACAATGGTTGTGACTAGGGAGCTCATGGCAAAATCTTGCAGAAAACAACACTTTAATAATGCTTTGTCATTTGACTGCTACAATGCAGCTATTATTGGATAGAAGAACAGATTCAGCTGAAGTCACGGGTCAGTGAACATTCTGCCACATTAGTTGGCCATTTGCTTTGGCTCTCTGAAGGCACAAAACAAGGTCACTCTGGAGCATCAGTTGCATAGTACATTTGGTTTGATGTATACTGATTTTTTTCCTGCTCCACAGAGGCAGCGTAAACAGTGCGTTGGAGCCTCTCCATCAATTCAGTGGAATAAATTTCCTGAATTAAACTGAGGATACTTCTCTCAAGATGATGCTTTATAAATAAAACATAAGTCCTATATTTTTAACGATACGTTTTAGTGACAGCCATTTAATTTAGGCCTTTTTGCTGATGTAATTACCTGATAGTAAGCATTTTTGTTTTAGCAGCTTATTAGTAAGTCCCCTTTGAACATAAATAATCCCTCTATCAAACCTGCCTTAAAATACAAGCCATTTTACAGAAACATCATTAATAACAACAGACTTTAACAACATTCATAATCAAGAGGCTTCATTTAATTAACATTCCACTTTGCCCGATTTCTCTACCAGCTTGTGATTTATTGTAAGAATAAATAAAGAAAGAAATTGCATTTATGTAATGTCTTTCACAACCTCAAGATGTCTGAAAGTGCTTTACAGCTAATGAAGTGCTTTTGAAGTGTAGTCACTGTTGTAATGTAGGAAAATGTAGCAGCCAGTTTGCAAAAAGCAAGGTTCCACAAACAGCAATGAGATAAATGACCAATTAAACTGTTCTTTTCCTGATGTTGGTTAAGAGATAAATGTTAGGCAGGACCCTGGGAGAACTCCCCTCCTCTTTTTTGAATAGTGTCATGCGATCTTTTTCGTCAATCTAACAGAGCAGATGGGACCTCGGCTAAACGTCTCGACCAAAAGACGGCAACTCTGACCGTGCAGCACTCCCTCAGTACTACACTGGGGTGTCGGCCAAATTTATATACTCAAGTCCTAGGGGGGAATTTTGCCAGCCCTGGGGAGGCGGGTATGGAGGCGGGACTGCCGGGAAAATGGCAGAAACTGGGAGCGGGTACCGAACCCGCTCCCAACCCGCCTCCGTGCCATCTTCCCAGGAGCCGGGTCCCCGACTCGCACAGGGACCTGTCTCCTTGAGGCGGGAAGGGGATTGCAGCCACTTAACTGCCTGTTAACAGGTAGTTAACAGGCAGTTTTGAGGCTTTTCCCCATTTTACGCCTGCAAGTGCGGGCTTCCCGAAGGATGCGAACCTCGCCAGAGTCAGCGAGGCGAGCAGTGGGTCTGCGGGGGTCAGAGGGTTCGAAAAGTGCGCTGTGGAGGTGAGTGATGGGTGCAAGTGCGGAGAGGTAAGTATGAGAGGTGAGTGCAAAGTGTTAGAATAAGTTTACTTACCTTTGCTTCTTCCTGCAGGCTTCAACCCTTGGGGATCCGGAGGTGCCTCATCTCAACGGCAGGGATGACAGAATGGCTGCTGCATTCTCCGATGTAGCAGCCATCTGATTTCTGCTAAGGAGAGAGGTTTGGTGAGTCTTCAGTACAAGGACTCACCATAGAACAGAGATTGTCAGTGTTTGACAGCTTCTCAAAGCTGTCAAACGCTGACAATTCATCTGTCAAAAATGTTTGACAGATGAAACGTCACTCGCTGACGTCCTCTGTCACCAGCTTTCCCTTAATTGGCCGGCTACGGGCGGGCTTAACAAGGTCAATCAAGGGAAAATAGCGTGGGTTGGCCGGATGTCGTTGGGGGCGGGACTGAAACCCGACAACCAGCAGTCCCGCCCCCAACGCATCCCCATTGATAAAATCCAGCCCTTAGAGTGGGACTTGAACCTACAACCTTCTGATTCAGCAGCGAGAGAGCTACCACTGAGCCAAGGTTGACACCGATTGTATATTAAAGATGCTGAGTGGCATTTTTGTCACAGAACACCCTCCTCCTCCCCACCATTGAGCACTATATTGATCCTGAAGCTCCTGCCATACACGCACACAAACAACATTCTATCTTTAGAAACCTCCAACACAAATAGAGGATCAATTTGGCCACAAAACCTCCACGCCCCCAACCCATCAAGGAGCATTTCGGTCTTCCCAGGACCAATCCACTGAACAGCACCTTGGCCCTGCAATGGCGAGCAGTGAGCATTTGTTTTGGCCTCTCATCACCACTGACCTCTCCCTCTTACCCTCATGTCATTTCTTCCTCTTCCCTTCTGCCTCTCCCGTTCTCCTCTCCGCTTTCCCTTCTCTTTCCCTCCTCCTATCCTTTCCCTCTCTTCTTCACACCCCTTCTCCTCTTCCTAATGCCCCTCCCTTTTCCTTATTTTGTCTTCCTTTCCTTTCTCTCTTGCACAGGCAAGTTGTTATTCTCTCTTTCTCCCTCCTCCTTCAGCCTCTCCATCCTCACCCGCTTGACTCCGCACACCAATGCCAAGGGAAATCTGCTAGTTTTATTTGAAGAATTGCTTTGTTCTCTGGTTTCATTCTGTAAATATTTTAGCTTTCCTTTTATAGGTTAAATGGGGAATAATTCTTAATGTTGGTATGAAGCAGTCAGGCATTTACGCTTGTTGAACCATTAATAGCTATGGCCAGCATGAGAACATCTTCCTTCTGCAATATAGCATAAAATACGATGTGCTTAAGGAAGCGTATATAATTTAAATTGCAGTAATTTATTTATTGATGATCACTTTCCTAATAAGTGTCAGCCCAATGGTACAGGAAGTACATGTTGATTTTGAATTCATGAAAATCAGCTAGTATTTTTTTATTCGTTTATGGGATGTGGGCGTCGCTGGCAAGGCCAGCATTTATTGCCCATCCCTAATTGCCCTTGAGAAGGTGGTGGTGAGCCACCTTCTTGAACCGCTGCAGTCCGTGTGGTGAAGGTACTCCCACAGTGCTGTTCGGTAGGGAATTCCAGGATTTTGACCCAGCGACGATGAAGGAGCGGCGATATACTTCTAAGTCAGGATGATGTGTGACTTGGAGGGGAACTTGGAGGTGGTGGTGTTCCCATGCACCTGCTGCCCTTGTCCTTCTAGGTGGAAGAGGTCGCGGGTTTGGGAGGTGTTGCCGAAGAAGCCTTGGCAAGTATTGAAAGGGGCATCCTTGTATAAGGCAGACTTCAGCCTAAGAGCTATCAGAACGGTTTTTCCAATAACTTTTTTTTTTGGTTTGGTAAAGTTCCACTAAATTTACCATGCAGGAATCACAGGATCTTTTTCAGCAAGGAAGTTCCGGTGGAGCCATTTCTGCCTTTAGAAGGCCTCTCCCAGGTTTCCTTGCGCTTCTGCAGCCCTCTTGCGATCTGCCCACTGAGTTGCCACTGGCCTCATTTGCATGTGTCAGAGTGAGATCCAGTGGTGAAGCAGCTGCAAGTTTCCTGGGTTTGGACTGCTGCTGGGCTTGGAGTAAGTTACACGGAGTTCTATGAGGTGCAACCGATGATCAAAGTGGAAGTGAGGAGTTCCTGACATCGAAGAGTCTGGTGATCTTTGAATACAGATTTCTGCAGTGACTTTTTTAAGTGTTTTGTTTTGCCATTCTGCCTACCGACACCTGCACTTGCTTCTCTGTTTCTCACAGGGCCAGAACAACCCCCCCCTCTTCATCCCCCCACCACCTACCCACAGTCAGAGCTTCTCAGGAGCCGGGTATGACATTCCTAATGGGAATACTCCTGTATGCTATTATCATGGGAGGAGTAGCAGCTCCATAAGATGGGGTAAAGGAGACTTGGACAACACTTACTGAAAGAGACATCACAGCACATGTCATCACTGAAGCCTTCTCTTCTGTGGAAGAAAATCTACCTTTGACACCACAGCTTTACCTCTTTCTCCCCCATTTTCAAATTAAGGGACATTCTTTCAATACTACCACATGACAAAACATCAGCCCTCTTTGCCCCTACATGGCCATGCTAATCATCATCACCTGAGTGAAGACATCATCAATAACAAAGCGCCATGCCAGTGCACATTCGATTTTATTACAGTGAATTCCAAAGTGCACTCTTTCTTAACATGGTGCTTCTCCTGGGTGCCTACGTATGCCTTTTTTTGATTTACCTATTCTCGTGCTTCTTCTAGGTGCTACTTCAGAGCCAGGATCGCGGGAGGGGATTGTTTTGATCATGGTCTACAAAAGACTTGTGGGATTGAGGTGGCCCTCGTCTCATGGCAGCTTACTCCTTGGCAGCTTGGTGTTGCCTCCCACATACCACTGACGTAGTGCTACGAGTGGACAGTTGGAGGCCTGGCCTGTGCGGCTGTCCTAAGAGACAGCAGTATCACGCAGCTGTGACTCCTGGGTGGCTTGGTCTTCTTCACCCTGTTCACCATCATCATCATCCTCTTCATCATCCTCTTCACCATCATCATCATCATCATCCTCTTCACCATCATCATCATCTTCCTCTTCACCATCATCATCCTCTTCATCATTATCATCATCAATGCTGCCCATTGTTGTGGTAGATGCCAAGAATGGGTGAACATCACACCCTTGGGACAGAAGAAGGGGGTGGAAGGTTGTGTCTGTATGGTGCTTCACAGGGAGGCTGGGACAGCGGTATAGGGGCTCAGTCAGTAACCTGGTACTGGCAATATGTTCGAAGCTCTCCATCTCACACAACAAGAGTTGAATGCCTCCCCATGAGCTCCATGACCTTCTCCTCCAAGAAGAGAATAAGAGAAATGACTGTGCTTGACTGAGTTAGCATTTACACTACAGTGATGTATCAGCTGCAGTGTAGAGGTCATAAAGATTAAAAATAGTAAATGGCATCTTGACGGTCATTCTACCAATGAATTAGTGGGCAGATGTGGGCATGTGGTGTAACACGATGCCATAAAGATCAGGATAATCCCAGACTGCATCCTTGGTCTATGCAGAGTTAGCCAATGTCAATCGATGTAACATTACAAATGGATTTCGATTCGGTGGATGTGGAAGCATTTAATGATGTATCTGGAGAAGAAAGCAAGCTAAGAAACACAAGTTAAACATAACTTAAGGAACAACTAAGCATAGATTGCATTTATATGACAATTGCTCTCATCAACGCAACAGTTGCAGTGTAACTATCACCTTAGAGCTGTTAATTTATGGAGTGAATCTGGCACAGGCACAATGGGCCAAATGGCCTCCTTCTGTGCTGTAACTATGATTTTAATTCGCAAATAGAGGCCGCAATTTTCTTCGGGGAGGTGGGTTGGGGGCGGGGAGGGGGGTTGTGGGGGAGGTCTCCGAGGCGGGCAGGAAACCCAGGAGGCCGGGTTTCCCGCAGGTCCTGCCGATTTTACTGGCAGGACTTAATTTGAATGTGAAGCCTCGGTTTCCCGCCCGCAGCCAGCCAGCTTGAGAGGCTGGCTGGCTGCGGGCGGGTAGACCTCAGTTGCGAGGGGCCGGTCCGGGAGAGGAATCGCGGGAGGGGTGTCGGGGATCGGCGGGGGGGAGGTCAGCAATCAGGAGGGGGGTCGGCAATCGGGTAGGGGGGAGAGAGGATCGCCGGGGGATTTGCAGGATCGGCAGTGGATCGGCAGGAAGTGGCGGCGGGGGGTGGTCGGGGATCGGCAGGCGATGGGAGCGGTGCTCGGAGATCATGGGGGGGGGGTAGTCGGAGATCGCTGGGGGGTGAGGATGGTCGGGTATCGTGGGGGGGGTGGCCGGAGATCATGGGGAGGTGGCCGGAGATCGTGGGGGGGGGGTGGTCGTCGGAGATCGCTGGGGGGTGGCCGGAGATCGTGGGGGGGTGGCCGGAGATCGTGGGGGGGTGGTTGGAGATCGTGGGGGGGTGGCCGGAGATCGTGGGGGGGTGGTCGGAGATCGTGGGGGGGTGGTCGGAGATCTTGGGGGTGCTGGTCGGAGATCATGAGGGAGTGGTCGGAGATCTTGGGGGTGCTGGTCGGAGATCGTGGGGCGGGTGGTCGGAGATCGTGGGGCGGGTGGCTGGAGATCGTGGGGCGGGTGGTCGGAGATCGTGGAGGGGTGGCCGGAGATCGTGGAGGGGTGGCCGGAGATCGTGGGGCGGGTGGTCGGAGATCGTGGGGGGGTGGTCGGAGATCGTGGGGCGGGTGGCCGGAGATCGTGGGGGGGTGGCCGGAGATCGTGGGGGTATGGCCGGAGATCGTGGGGGGGTGGTCGGAGATCGTGGGGGTGGCGGGGGGGGGGGGGTCGTCGGAGATCGCTGGGGGGTGGCCGGAGATAGTGGGGCGGGTGGCCGGAGATCGTGGGGGGGGGTTGTCGGAGATCGTGGGGGGGGGTGGTCGGAGATCGTGGGGGGTGGCCGGAGATCGTGGGGGGTGGCCGGAGATCGTGGGGGGGGGTGATCGAAGATCGTGGGGGGGGGGGTGGTCGAAGATTGTGGGGGGTGGTGGTCAGAGATCGGGGGGGGGGTGGTCGGAGATCGTGGGGGGGGGTGGTCGGAGATCGTGGGGGGTGGCCGGAGATCGTGGGGGGGTGGCCGGAGATCGTGGGGGGGGTGATGGAAGATCGTGGGGGGGGGGGTGGCCGGAGATCGTGGGGGGGTTGGTCAGAGTTCGTGGGGGGGGATGGTCGGGGATCGCTGGGGGGAGTGGATGGTCGGGGATCGTGGGGAGGGGGGTGGTCGGAGATCGTGGGGAGTGGGGTGGAGGATCGGCAGGGGGGCCGGAGAATCTGGGCTGGCCACCGGAGGATTGTGGCCGGCCTTCATCATCATCATTGTTGGTACGGGGGGAGGCCTGGGAATGCGATCGGAGGCCTTGTGAGGCAGTCTCCGATCGCAGGGGGTGGGTATGGTCGGAACCCTGGATCCAGGAGGTAGGTATAAATCCACTTACCTCCTGGATGCAGCAGTCCCCGTCTCGGTTTAACTGCCAGATTTCACGAATGCTGAAACCCACATTCATGCCTTTGTTACCTCTCGACTTGACTATTAAACGCACTCTTGGCTGGCCTCCCACATTCTACCCTACGTAAACTTGAGGTCATCCAAAACTCGGCTGCCCATGTCCTAACTTGCACCAAGTCCCATTCGCCCATCACCCCTGTGCTCACTGACCTACATTGGCTCCCGGTTAAACAGCGCCTCGATTTCAAAATTCTCATCTTGGTTTTCAAATCCCTCCAAGGCCTCACCTCTCCCTATCTCTGTAATCTCCTTCAGCCCCACAACCCCCCGAGATATCTGCGCTCCTCTAATTCTGCCCTCTTGAGCATCCCTGATTATAATCGCTCAACCTTTGGTGGCCGTGCCTTCTGTTGCCTAGGCCCTAAGCTCTGGAATTCCCTGCCTAAACCTCTCCGCCTCGCTACCTCTCTTTCCTCCTTAAAACCTACCTCTTTGACCAAGCTTTTGGTCACCTGCCCTAATTTCTCCTTATGTGGCTCGGTGTCAAATTTTTTGTCTTAAAATATTCCTGTGAAGCGCCTTGGGACGTTTTACTACATTAAAGGCTAACATAAATACAAGTTGTTGTTGTTGTTGTTGAATTGTGTGAAATCCGTCCACAGACAGTTAAATTCAAATTGGACGGGGAAGATAGAGGCTTCCAGCTTCATTACAATATATAAATTGTGGTAACGCCCCCGCCGCCCCCCCCCTCCCATCCCGCTTCCAGGAAAACCGGAAGTGGGCGGGTTAGAGGCGAGATCAGGTTGGGAATCCCATTTTTAACAATTTAACTGCCCCCACGCCCCAAACCCACCCGTTTTTTTATGGGAAAATTCTGGCCAGAATATTAAATCTGTTGGAAGTATTGTAAAAAAAAGAAATGGTCCGAGTCCTGATTTGATAGAGAACAGAGGGATATAGACTTGGCACCAAGACAAGAGGAAGAGGAAAATAACCTGAGCAAGTTCAGTGTTGCAACGCATGATATGTTGAGCTAGATTCTCTGAAAGGCCTTTTCTTCTTCGAATCTTCTTATTGGGAGGCTTTTCCTCTGAGATCTTGTCTGAAATCGGGCAGAATTGTGGCAGAAATGGCAAGAAAATAGAGTAGTAAAGTCTCCCGCTACCTCACCACCGTCACCTCAATTTCCACCCCCCCTGCCTCTGCCAGGACTATCGCTGCCTGCTTCTTGCCCACCCACCACCTGCATTGGTGGCCAGGGGCAGGAGCTGGGTCTTGGTGAATTTTCCTTCAATCCTCCCCTATTGCAGTTGCTGTAGGAAGGTGGTGGTTGGCCCTGGGGATTGGCGGTAATTGCCCTGAGGTGGCCGAATGGAAGGAGAGGACCTTTCAGCGGCTTCTTCTCCCATTCTACACCCAGTGACTTACCTTTAAAAGACCCTGGTCTCTGCTGAAGTCTTCAGAGGGTCTTGGTTTCAGATCTTTGGAGCGCTTCATCCCCTTTAAAGTCCCTCAGTTGCTGCATTGACACCTCTGCTGAATATTAGAATTCCCCATACTTAATATTGTCTGATCTTTCCTACTCTAATCTTCAAAGAAATATATAATGAAACAATAATGAATAACATCAAAGATGGATATTAATATTAAATTAAAATTTAATCTAATTTGAAAACATTACCACAGCACACAATACAAAAAGCCCTCTTGCAAAGTTATTGATTATCTGCCTTTACTTATCTGTTGCTCAATTTGAAGCCTCCTAAAAGTGCATTTCTAAACAAATAAAAAGCTCAGTCATTTGGTTTAATGCTTCATTATCCTTTTTTAAAATGAATTATCGCTGATAAGTGTAACAAACCAGTTATACCTTCCCAATTATTTCTTCCAGCCTGCCTTTTGTATATTCGATCTGTGATTCTACAAGTTAGTTAAATTGCTTTGATCCATATTATTCTCCTCTAAATTTATTATCTGTCAGCTACAGTTTAGAGCAGAATGCATCTTTAACTGCAGGCTATCTACACAGAGAAGTTAAATTGTGCAGCAGTCTGCATGGATCCTGTAAAATGTTGTTTTTCTCTGCTGCATACCAATGACAGCAGGAAACGAGATGAGCCCATTACATTTCTGAATTGACGTCCAGGATTATTTTGGTGAATTTGTCTGTGCGACAAAGACACTGGTGACCTTGTGCAAAAGTAAAATGAATTGCAATACTTGTACAGGGAAATACAGGGCAACACACCATCTGTAGTGTGTTACAAGGCTGTAACGCATCAGGGGGTTAAGCTGATATCTTTAAGCATGAGTGTGAAGCCGAAGGGGTTTACCACCATCAACTCAGTGTCAGACCTGTTACTGCACCGTCAGGAGAGCAAACAGTGGACAGGAGGTTCCTGTCATTGATTCGTGTTATTTGACAAGTATCAATCGTTTGCATGGTTTGACAAGCAGTAGTGTTAAGACTTATTTAATTGAATGATATAGCACTGTAAAATGGGGATTTGAATTCAATATGGATTGTCATTGTTCTCTTGCCACTTTTAAGCAAGTGCCAAAAACTTCACAACAGTGTAATTTTTTACGTTCTTCTTGCAGAACGTTGCAAATGGCAGTAAACAAGGGCATGATTGCCAAGAAAACGATACTGGAAAGAAAATGAAACACAAAGAGGAAATGCTGATTTATTTCTGTAACTGTTGCAGTAAAATATTAAGTTTTGCTAGTGTGCCTTCACACCAGGTGAAGTTGGTAAGGAATTAAAGAGGTTTACACTTAGCACTGATAGCCACAATTAGCACAGCAGCATTACATCTGGTGCAATTCTGAAGCCAGAAGTTATTTGAGTTTACATGGGAAATTAGAATAAGGAGCTCTAGGTACAGATTGATGCCCATGTCCTAACCTTCTGTCCTCACAAGCTTTCGGAGCTATCGATCGCCCCTTCCTCAGGTGAAGTAAAGAAATACAGGAGTCTGTATTTCTTTACTTCACCTGAGGAAGGGGCGATCGATAGCTCCGAAAGCTTGTGATTTCAAATAAAACTGTTGGACTATAACCTGGTGTTGTGCGACCTCTCAATTTTGTCCACCCCAGTCCAACACCGGCATCTCCGCATCCTAACCTTCTGTGGCACTGCTCATTGGAGCCAACATTCTGCTCCACTGTCAATCATCTCAGCCCCAGGACATCACTGCAGGAGTTCCTCAGGGCAGTGTCCTAGGCCCAACCATCTTCAGCTGCTTCATCAATGACCTACCCTTCATCATAAGGTCAGAAGTGGGGATGTTCACTGATGATTGCACAGTGTTCAGTTCCATTAGCAACTCCTCAGAAAATGAAGCAGTCCATGTCCGCATTCAGCAAGACCTGGACGACATTCAGGCTTGGGGTGATAAGTAGTATGTAACATTCGCACCACACAAGTGTCAGGCAATGACTATCTCCAACAAGCGAGAGTTTAACCACCTTCCCTTGATGCTCAACAGCATTACCATCACCGGATCCCCTACCATCAACATCCTGGGGGGTCACCACTGACCAGAAACTTAACTGGACCAGCCACATAACTACTGTGGCAAAAAGAGCAGATCAGAGGCTGGGTATTCTGCAGCAAGTGTCTCACCTCCTGACTCCCCAAAGCCTTTCCACCATCTACAAGGCACAAGTCAGGAGTGTGATGAATACTCTCCACTTGCCTGGATGAGTGCTGCTCCAACAACACTCAAGAAGCTCGACACCATCCAGGACAAAGCAGCCCGCTTAATAAGCACCCCATCCACCACCTTAAACATTCACTTCTTCCACCACCGGCGCACCTTGGCTGCAGTGTGTACCATCTACAAGATGCACTGCAGCAACTCGCCAAGGCTTCTTCGACAGCACCTCCCAAACCCGCAACTTATACCACCTAGAAGGACAAGGGCAGCAGGCGCACGGGAACACCATCACCTGCAAGTTCCCCTCCAAGTTACACACCATCCTGACTTGGAAATATATCGCCGTTCCTTCATCGTCACTGGGTCAAAATCCTGGAACTCCCTCCCTAACAGCACTGTGGGAGTACCTTCACCACACGGACTGCAGCGGTTCAAGAAGGCGGCTCACCACCACCTTCTCGAGGGCAATTAGGGATGGGCAATAAATGCTGGCCTTGCCAGTGACGCCCACATCCCGCAACGAATAAAAAAAAACTTCAGCACTTTCTGTAATATCTATGTCTTTACTTAAAGATAAGTAACTGAGCAATCAACTTTTTCACTCAGTCAGTGCGTTACTTTTGGCTGCTGTTACATTCTGACCCATTTCAGTTTAGAAACAAATTGACATTTTGGGGGAGAAATTCATTTTCGCCCAGGAGTGGACGCTAACTTTGGAAAAGTTTGAGATTTCGCGGCAGGCGCTAATGAATCTCGCTGCACGTAAAATTCAGTGTCATCGCTTAAAGAAAGGATGGGAGCGCTAAATCAACGCTAACGGCCTAGCTCAGTGGCGTTACACTCAAAGCGCTAACCAATATCAGGGTGCAGTCTAATCACAAGTCATCATTGCCACAGGCTCTTCCCAGTTCTTAAAGGGGAGGTTCATTCATGCTGCAGAACCTCATTCTCAGCATTGCTGCCTGTGAACCTGTGTCAGCGAGCAGGAGCAAGCCAAGTCCAAGGAGCCGGACGAATCAACCAGCTGTACTCATGGCAGATCCACGCCCCAGGGAGAGAGCCCGCAGATTTTCGGACCAAACATTGGAGGAGTTGGTGTCCGCTGTGGAGAGACGGAGGTCGGTGCTCTACCCAGCAAGTGGCAGGAGGCCCTCGCCGCAAGTCTTTCGTGCCATGTGAAGGGAGGTAGCGCAGTAGGTCTCGGGCATCACTGTGGTCCCCAGGACCCACACACAGTGCAGGAAGAAATTTAACGACCTCACTCGGGTGGTCAGGGTGAGTCAATGCCTCAACAAATGCTACATACCACCGTCTGAACCTCAGTCTGCACACACGGCCCAAAGCACCACATCCCCAGCACTCACCCACCAACAATCTCGATCTACCAACACTCATACCCACATCTCACACCTTGCACACAATGGCAGCTATTCAACTATGACAGGCACATCACCCAAACACATTGCTCCACACTCACTCACACACTTTCCTTTCTCTTGCAGGCCAAGGTGGCTCACAACAGGAGGGAGCAGGAGCGCACAGCCGGGGACAAGCCGACACCCAACCACTGTCTGCGCTGAAGAATCGAGTGCTGCAAATCATTGGGCGCCAGATGGTGGGCGCTGTGGCCACCAGTGACGTTGACCCCCCTTGGGGACAATAATGGTATGTTCATCCCTACTTCTTCTCACATCCCACTTCCCCCTTACCCCACAAGCCTTTCGCACTTTCCAGCTAATCATGCTGTATGCATGCATTGCTCCCTTCCGGCCCCCTCCTCTCACCTTAACCCGACTCTTGTGCCTTCATGCTTTCAGATAATGAGCAAGCACCGGAGCAGCCTGTCCCTGAGGGCACGGTAAAGAGCGAGGCGGGAGAAGAGGAGCAGGAAGAACACACTGCGCCACTGCATCTCTCACCCGCAGACACCAGCTCAGATACTGGCACTACGCATTCTTTAGAAGCTAGTATAGTAGTGGGATCTGCACAGGATGATACACTGGGAATGAGCGGGCTGCAGCAAGGCTCCAGTACTCCAAGAAAGGGTAGCTCGGGGGCCAGCTCCCCAGAGGGCAAGTTCGCGCGATAGTTCTGCTGCACAGGACTCAGATGAGGACCTCGATGGGGAGGCCTTTACAAGAAGGGTGATGGGCATTCGCACGGAGATCATAGGTGCAATGGCAAGGGTGCCCGAGAGCCTCTTGGCAATGGTAAGGAGTGTGGAGAAGTCCGCCTCCAACATTGCACAAGGCTCTGCGCGCACCATGGAGCCCATTATTTCCAGTCTGCATAGGATGGTAGACTCCCAGAGAGACAGTGGCGACCCAGACCTGATGCCGCCTGTGATGGGCGATCTGGCAGCTTCCATTGCAGCACAGGCGGAAGCGATACAACGTCTTAGTGCTGTAATGCAGTCTGTGGTTGGTACCATTCAATCTCAGACTGCTCTCATGCAGTCTCAGCTTGATGCCACGCAAGCTCTGACTGCTGCCATCATGGCTGGGTCTACCTCCGTCAACCGGAGCTTTCACAGTGTCGCAGCAGGCCAGCAATCTGTGCTCCAGTGGATTGCTGGGGATGCAGAGGTACTGCACCGGGGGAGTGGCAGTAGGTCAGTGGAGCAGAACCTGCTGTCCTCTCTCACGACGATAGCATTCCTGCTCCCACCACTGCCACTCTGCCATTGCCCTTGTCGCTGCCTGTCATCCAGCCAGCCCAGACTGCTGCCGCCCATGCTGAGGTGGTGCAGTCTACAGCCAGGCCTTCCAGGCCCAGAGCTGGTCAAGGGCATCCTGCAAGGCCATCTGAAGCCTCCCGCACGGACACTCAGCAGCCTTCCACCAGCCTTGCTGCAGCCGCTGGGTCAACACTTCGTAGGAGCACTAGAGTAGGCAAAGTCAGAGTAACGCGAGGCACATAGGGATTGCACAAGGGTGAATAGTAAATATTGTTGTTGCAAAGATGTGTTCACTGATTATTGATAAATGTATTAATTCACTATGGATAACTTTGTACTGTCTCTCATTTCAGCTGTGCGCTGTGATATGGCCTGCAACAGGGATGGAATGATGGGGATGTGGTGAGCAACGGGGATCTGGGGTTGAAATTACTGGAACCACAGTCTGATGAGGCGGTCACAGACTGCCCTTCCGGAAGGCCAATTGAGTGGCTGCCTCCTCCCTCGCTCCTGTTCCTCTTCCTCCTCCTCCTCCTCATCTTCCTCCTCATCTTCCTCGTCGTCCTCCTCCTCCTCCTCTCCCTCTTCATCCTCATCCTCCTGAGGTGTTCCTGCAATCCTTGCTGGCAAAGGCTGAGCCCTCAGGGTGGCCAGTTTGTGGAGCATGCAGCACACCACGATGAAATGGGACACCCGCTCTGGCAAGTACTGAAGGGTCAAGGCAGTGGAACCGTTGCTTGAGCACCCCGATGGTCTGCTCAATGATGTTCCTGGTGGCAGCATGGCTCTCATTATATGAGTGCTGGGCAGGAGTGTTGGGGTTGCGGAGGGGAGTCATGAGCCAGGTGGAGAGCGGATAGCCCTTGTCTCTGACCAGCCAGCTGCGAGCTTGATGTGGTGGCTGGGAGAGTGCTGGAACACCAGTCTGGCACAGGATGAAGGCATTGTGGCTGCTGCCAGGATAGCGGGCATTTACATTGAGGATTCGCTGTGTGTGATCGCACACCAACTGGACATTAAGTAAGTGGTAGTCTTTGCTGTTACGGAAGATCTCAGGATTGCTACGCGGTGCCCGCAAAGCCACGTGGGTGCAGTCAATGGCGCCCTGCACCATGGGGAATCCCGCTATCCTGGCAAAGCCACATGCATTTTCGTCCTACTTCTCTCTGGTGATGGGGAAGGAAATGTAGTCCCTTCTCCTACTGTAGAGAGCCTCTGTGACTTCCCGGATGCAGCAATGGACGGCGAACACCGAGATGTTAGCTATGTCTCTTGTTGCAGACTGGAAGGATCCGCTGGTGAAGATATTGAGGGCGACGGTGACCTTGACTGCCACTGAGAGAGCCATGGTCGCCCTGATCTGAGGCTCGAGGCCTGGTTGCAGGAGGTGATAGAGTTCTGTGACCACCTCCTTGCTGAAGCAGAGCCTTCTAAGACACTGCTCCTCGCTTAATTGAAGGTAGGAGAATTGCTGTCGGAAGATGCTCGGAGGGTAAGGCCTCCTGTTGAGAGCCCTGATGGCCCTCCTCCTCTCCCTTTGGCTACGTGTTCCAATCTTTCTTGCTGGCTGCGCTCCCTCCGCTGGAGATCCTGGAGGGCGAGGTCGACTGCCACTAATGTAAGAAGTGCAGCACATTGATATGTTGTGAGAATAAATATAACTAATTTTTGGTTCTGGAGACTAAACAACCTTTTCAATGACTGATTTAAACTATTGCGCAATGTCAAACTGACAAGGAACAGGTGAAACAACACTAACCTGAGAGCAGTGGCTCATTACTCATGATCCCTTTAAGTAGCGCCCCTGGCGCTGGCTACCAACTGCTTCACGCCTCCTCTCCCTTTCGCTGTCAGGGTGAGACACTAAGACGGGGGGGGGGCGATACTCAATTTGGCAGATCTGCCTGCTGCTGTAGTTCCCGGTGCTAACTCATAGCGGCAGCGCTACGGGGGAGGGGGAGCCAAATTTGGCATGCGGCACTGGATTCGCCTCACCGCGGCGCTACTGCCTCAGCGCCCCGTTAGCGCCTCCGCCAGGCGCTAACTGGAGGCGCTAAGGTACTGAATTTCTCCCCCTAAATCTCCAGTTACAAAGGAATGTAGAGTGTTACACAACAGCAACAAAATGCCTGGCCATTCTTACCACCTAACTCGCTTCCTTCCCAGTTATAAACTGTCTGTAGACTTTATACACATTAGCTCGGATGATAGAGCCAAAAAAGTAGAACATTTTAGACTATTCAAAGAGAGTAAATGTAAGAGTTGATTCTGCTGATAAGCAGCTTACCATATCATACTGCCTACTTTTCTGAACATCTGAACAAACAGTACAGCACATTCCCCCTCCCCAAAAAAATACAACCATTTTAAGGAATTGAATTTGACAAGTGACATGGAGCTAAACTATAATGAGCATGTTGTCGGAAAGCTGAAGATTTTCAATACTATCTGCCGCTGACCTGCGTTGCTTGCTGATTTATGAGCTGAACTGTTTCTATCATCGGAATGTACGTGATTGTGCATTCTTAACAGAGCAACTGTCAGAGAAACTCTTCAGCATATAGTAAATCAAATGAATATCCATCAGGATCCTCAGTTACATTTCAAAAGACTGTGAGGCTTTTCTCAAAATCTGTCAAATCAATGAGTTGAGATTCTGGAATGAAAGAAATTGAATGAAAGATGAGGGAACTGACACAAATATCGCTGGAAAATTTAACAGTTTTTCATAGTGCATTCATACCACAAAATGCAATTTATTTTATGCTTTCCGTTCCATTTTAACCTTGAAGCTCACTGTTTCTCTTTTTGGCTAAAGGATTTTAATAGCCTTGATCTGTGGTTATTAAGTATGGTGCATCTCATGTTTACCAGTATATCCTAGAATCTACCTAAAGGCTAAGACTGGAATATTATCGTCACTGATTCTACTGGGCAGTCAAGCCTTACTACGCCAGTAATGATTCTGTAATTCCCTTAGTAATTTTTCAGTGTTTTGGTAAGCCCACTATTTTAATATGAGGATGTTTAACTGGTGTTATTTAAATTTTTTATTCCTGAGAAAATGATTAATTTTTCAAATAACTGAGGTGTAACTATACAGCCACCTGCACAGAAGAAACAAAACCATTGCCATACCCCAGAAAGTAAAAAATCTGGTACAAAATGCAGTCTCAGTGATCCATTCCTGTTACTACAGTAATGGCTTACACTCCTGGGCATACCATCAGGGAAAGGATTTCTCCTGCTTCACAAAATTGAGAGGTAAACCTAAAACACACAGGAAAACCCCAGTTATTTTGGTTGGGGCAATGGATGCACCATTGTAAAATGAGAAAATAATCAACCTCGGTGATCTCCGTCTGCCTTATATCCCTGCATGCACTCACCGGTCCTCTTAACGCCAAATTTCTCCTCATCCCTTACTTCCTCTACTCCACCATTAGCAACCGCTTGTTTTTATACACAATGCTCCTGCTCGCTGGAATTTTCAACCAAATTTCATCTGCTTTGCCACCACTCTGTCTATTTTCAGAACCCTCTCAGCCCTGTTACTCTATACAGTATGGGAACCAGCAATGTATAGGAGTCGCTGCTTTACCCTGCAGTGATTTGTAACAAAAGATAAAATTGTATGTACTGTAATGTATTCTGAATGCTGTGTTATATTCAGGAGAAAATTTATTTCCCTGCTCTTTGCAGGGGCTGGGAGTTTCGTTTTAAATTCTCTATGGATGAAAATGCTGCTTGGTTTACGTATGGTGGACAATATGAACTGGTGGAAATTTGATCAAAACCCCAATTTGCCACCTCAAAATTCATTTTAGGCAGATAATTTGTAACCAGTAGATAGTTCTCCTACATTTTGATATATCTGTTATGCTACACATGAGTGTAGTTCTATATTTGTCATATAGATCGGAAAAAGCTTCACTGCTAAAACAATGGGAAGAAAAATCGGGAGGGGCATATGATGGACGGCTGATCCACTAACGCCAGTTTTCTGGCTGGTGGCGACAATTAAAATCTACCCCAGCATCTCTTCCTTCCAAGCCTTCTTCCCACGTTTAGTCTGCTGAAATTGTTCTGTTGTCCTGAATAGGCCATTATAGTGCAAGGCCATCTGAGCTCTAAGCACTACCTGCCTGATCAGTGAATCACAGGCCTGGTTTGGATGTTGATACGAACACAAAAAATGAGGGAGATGAATACTTGGTTCCTTTAAATGAGCCTATCAGTGGGGGCAAAGGCTGGACTGCCTTTCCTTGTCCATATTCCTACCTTCCTTTATTTTGGGTTCCAGCTCTAAGGTCAGTAGAATATTTCAGTTATAATGAGATATATCTGTCCATGCATATCATTTACATCTCTGCCCTACCGATAGCTTTGGGGCTCATTTGTTAATACATTGGTCACCAGAACTTCAGCTTAGCCATGTTTGACAGATTTTCCTAATCACAGGTTAATTGCTGATGGTAAAGTAGAAACGTTTCTCCCCGCCCCCGCCAACCCTAAATCCTAGTTCAATCAATACAAGCAACGTGGATGAATTTTAAAAATGAATACTCGTGTTTACTTTATTATTTGTATATCAATATAATAACCAATATAATTCACAGTGACTGATTTTTTTTCAATGGCATATTACTGAGTGCTGTATAAGCAATGAAACCTGATATCCTGAGAAAATGGAAATAAGCAGATTCAGTAGTGTGAAGATACAATGTCACTGATTAATCATTAACTTCCTTTAACATGGTGAACAATGACTGCGTGGGCAGTGTGAAAAAGCTGAAGTACTGTACTTACATGAAAACGAGAGATATTAACACCTCCGTAGCTTGTGGTTGATAAAAAGCAACTCTCACACTCCTATTAGTGGCAATCAACAAGCCTTCTACAGCTGGTCTAACTAAACATGATGTTACCACAGCAATGGTCATTAGCCAACACCATAGAGATATGAAAAAAATATTACATGATGTTTGCAATGATAAGCACACTGCTTGGGGTCTGTAATTTTATATTGCATTGGTCCAACGAGCTTGTGGTCTCTATCTCAAGGGATAGATGCCTCCTCTTCCATCTTCGTCTTGATTGTATTGTTGACAGGCTAGGAAGTGTCCATGTGCATAAGACTTTCACATTTTTGATCTGTCAATAATTTTTTGCAGCCAGCATTGTTGATCAAATTCATAGTTAAAACCACAATTAAAAGGTTAGAAATTACTTAAATACCTGACAATAATCCTTCAAATTCCCAGAGAAAATCTAATCTAAAATAAGCATGAATAGTAGAACTCTACCTGATTCCAAACTAGTGTTGGACTAGCATACACTCGTATGTTTTAGCTGTGACTGCAGATCTGTAATTCATCAATACATATCCAGCATTTTGTATAATATCTAAGTTCAAGGTACTTTTTCCCCTTATGTTGTGGAAAATGTCCAACGTTCATAGAATTATATAGAAATTACGGCCAGAATTTTGCCGGCACTGAGAGGGCGGGATCGGAGGCGGGTCAGCTGTCAAAATAGAAAAGATTGACAGCGGGTCGGGAGCCCGCTGTCAACCCGCCTCCACGTGAGTCTCCCAAGTGTCGGGTCTCTCAGCACTGAACAGACCCGACACCAAGCGGCGGGTCAGGCAATTAAGCTCATTAAAAGCTATTTAAAAGGTTGTTAAACACAATTTTACCAGGTACTTACTATTTTTACACCTTTTGCACGAGGTTCACGGCACTCGGGGATCACGTCAGGTAAGGAGATCGGGTGTTGTGTCAGCATGGGATGATTTAGTAACTTGACAGCTGCAAATGGTCTATAAAAGCTCCCATTTCATAGGCCTTCACTTTCCAAGGTTAGAAGCTCTTGCTTACTGCATTTGGAAGTCAGATTGAGCTTTATGCAGGTTGCAAGTGTTTGGAGCAAACTCTGTATCCAGTGTCACCTCATTGGAACAACCTCTCTCACCACTGACAGATCGCTTCTGTCATCTCAAGTTCACCTGAGATCTATTCCATCAACATCGGTGCCCTTGAAAATATCTCACCTTGGTCCTCAGAATCCCACCATGATCAGCCCCAACACCAGCAACATCGGGCACACCAGCAGCACCCACATCAACACCAACCTTCTCCACAATCAACTGATGCTGCACAGGACACGGCATCAGCACCCGACCACATTGCTGCCCGGGAGGCCAGGGATGTCCTCACCATGGCCAGATTAACTTCACTTGATGCTGTACACCCTGGCTGTCACATGATGAGCCAGGTTGGCACCACCCCACACCAACACCATAAAGCATCCCTACAATGCCCAAGCCATTCCTTTCACACTCATTACCATTGCTGGGGGTACCGTTATGTCTCACCATTCAATGCAACTCACAAAGGTGCACACAAATCTGTCCAAGAACGCAAAGCTTTGAAAATAAAGGTTTCCGTGTTTGACAGCATATTAACAGAAACTTCACATTAACATTGGCTAAAACACACAAGTGCCTATCCTTGTGTGTTGTTAGTTGGTATGCTTGCAGTAGGATGAGAGTGAGTGTGAGGGGTGGCTAGTGAAATGGGGAAGTGATAATGTAGATAGAGAGGGATGGGTGGAGGTGCAAGGTAAGTTGGTGTGAGTAAGGATGTGCAGGAGTAGGGTAGGGAAGGCAGAGTGATGGGGATGTGATGAGTGGCACAGCAGGATGAGGTTGAGTGTGGCTTGGCAGTAACATTTTGTGATCTACTGAGATCATTGAAAAGTTTGCACCACTGCAGCCTGGTCCTCCTGACGACATCCCTGCTTGTGCCCTCCTGTGCAATTGGTCTCCTGGGGAGGTGTCTTCTGCCCATTGCAAGGGAAGAGAACCTCCTGCGTGCTGTGACTCCCTCCATAAGCATATGGAGGCAGTCATGGGAGAGCCTGGTGCAGCGTGCACCTTTGTGCAGTGCTTGTCAGAGTTTGCAGCACAACTGTCAAAATCAATTTGGCCATGGCCCCTTTAAGGAAACTGGCTGATGACGCGTCATCAAATGACGTCATCAGACCTGCTTCCTTTTAATTGGCCGGGAACCTCGCTGGGCAGACTTAACAAGCCCAATCAACGGAAAATCACTTGGAGAGAGCGGGCTGGAGCAGGCAGCGGGCTGGGACCGTGACACCGACCCCTGCCGCCCCGGACCCGCCTCAATTGCCGAAATCGCCGCTTACAAAACAGAAACAGACCGTTCAGCCCAACCAGTCCATGCTGCTGTTTATCCTCCACGTGAGCAGCAGCCTTAATCCCAAGTGCCCGAGGAAGGGTCTTAGACCTGAAACATCGACTGATGTTTCTCCACAGATGCTGCGTCACCTGCTGAGTATTTCCAGTTTTTTCTGTTGTTGTTCCCAAGTGCCTGCCCTGTTTTCATATCCCTTCATTCCCCTTTCCTTCAACCACCTATCTAACCTATTCTTACAAATTGACATGGTTTCTGCGTCAATCACTATATCTGGTAGTGCATTCCACAGCCTCACAATCCACTATGTTAAAAAAAGTTTCTCCGTCTCTCTGTCCTAAATCTCTTTCAATCTTATATCTATGTCCTTACATTCTAGACCCCTGGAAACATTCTGTTTCTGTATACTCTGTCTCATCTCTTCATAATTTTTAACACCTCTATGTAACCAGCCTGTAAAGTCCTCTGCCTTAACGACAACAGACCTAGGGGGAAAAATTGGGTTGCTTTGCGCCTCCCGCTAGCGCCCCTGGGGGAAGGTAACGGGGCGCAAAGCCCCTAGAGCCCGGGCGCGGCGCCGCTAACGCCTCCCGTGAGATTCAGCGGGAGGTTAGCGGCGGGGGTAGCTGGTAGCACCGGGTGGCGCTGCGCCTCCGGCGATGATGTCATCACCATGCGCGGCACCCCGCATGCACAAACTTCGGTAGCGCCCCCTGACTTATCGCCGGACGATATGTCCGACAGGGTCAGGGTGGCGTTTTTGCAGCCGCAGCAGCACAATTTTTATTTGGCCGACTGCCAGCACCTGCCCCCTTCCCCTTTTTATTTGGGGTGCCGGTCGCGATCGCTCAGCCCGGCACTCCTCTTGAGTGCCGGGACCTACTCCCCGGTGGTCCAACAGGGCCCCAGTGCACGCAGCGCTCGGCCCCTCCCCTTTAATCAGGGGAGGGAGGCCTGCAATGACGCGGCGCTACATGCCAACGTGCGTGGCGCTGTTACACGTAGCGCTGCGATATTCAGTTGTTGCACCCAAGGAAGAAGGGGGAGCACTTCCAGTAGCACCCCGCCTCCTGCTTGGGGTGCTACCACTAAATTTACGGCGCAGGGGCGCTAATTATTTCGGGGTGTTAAAAGTAGCACCCCAACAAAGTTAGCGCCCCCCGAATTTCTCCCCCCTAATTTTTCACGTCTTTCTCTGTATTTGTATTGCATCCAACGAGGCAGAATCCGAGTGAAAGAAAAAGAAAGAAAGACTTGCATTTATATAGCGCCTTTCACGACCACCGGACGTCCCAAAGCGCTTTACAGCCAGTGAAGTACTTTTTTTTTGGAGTGCAGTCACTGTTGTAATGTAGGAAACGCGGCAGCCAATTTGCGCTCAGCAAGCTCCCACAAACAGCAATGTGATAATGGCCCAGAAAATCTGTTTTTTGTTATATTGATTGAGGGGTAAATATTGGCCAGGACACTGGGGATAACTCCCGTGCTCTTCTTCGAAATAGTGCCATGGGATCTTTCACATCCACCTGAGAGAGCAGACGGGGCCTCGGTTTAAGGTCTCATCTGAAAGACGGCACCTCCGACACTGCAGCACTCCCTCAGTACTGCACTGGAGTATTGGCCTAGATTTTTTTGTGCTCAAGTGGGACTGTGAACCCACAGCCTTCTGACTCAGAGGCAAGGCTGCAACCAGCTGACCCACTGGATGACACTGAGTGAATCAGTGCTGTACCCTGTATGTTGCCTCAACATCCTTCCGATAGCATGGAACCCATATTGTACACAGTACTCGAACTGTGATCTTACTAAGATTTTATAGATTTATAATTACATCTCCACTTTTATTTTCAATGCCTCTTGCAGTAAGACCCAGTATTCCATTGGTGTTTTATGACCTTATTTACTTAAGGTGTTACTTTAAATGTCTTGTGAACCTAAACCCCCAAACCCCTCTTTTCTTTCACGTCACCTAGCCTTCCGTCATTCAAAGTATAATTATTACACTTATTTTGTTTTACCAAAAGGTACCACGTCACAGTTAGTGACATCGGCCCAAAAATTCATCCCGGTGCGCGAGAGTACGCACTGCGTACTCTCGCGTATTCCCTCTGCAATTGCCGGTTTTCTGCATGCCCTGCGCATGCGCTGAAAACCGGCAATTGCTCTTTTGAAAAGGGGGCGGTTCCTCGGTGCATCGCGTGCGCGCTACAGGCTGCGCGCACGCTGTGCACTTCATGCTTTGGACGCGCAGGTAAGTACTGAAGATTTTAGAAATGTAAAAAGGAGGAGTAAGACCCACTTTTAACAAGGTAAGTAGTGAATTAAGTATTTTTTTGAATTTTTTTTTACAGGTATATCTTTTTTAGAGACTTTAAAGACAGGTAAGTTTATTTTTATAACTTTTTAAAAGATTTAAAAATTTTTCAAAAATTTAATTTTTTATTTAAAATGGTTAATTTATTTAACTATACTTATTTTATTAATGTGATGGTTTTTTTTTTAAATTTAATTGAGGTTTAGCTGTTATTTTGGGGGGGTGTAAGATTCATAGATTTCACAGCACGAATGTGAAACTTATGAATGGAAGATGGTGTGCTGCCATTGGCTCTAACTGAGTCACGTGATCCCACAGCTCGCACGAATTCACTACGCCGGTGGGATACGCAAGCACTGCCCGGCTGATGTCTGGAACATCAAGTTCGTGCGAGCTGGATCTGAAAAAGCACAAGCGAGGTGAGAGATCGCGGGGAAGGCTTACCCCCGCGGGAACAGAGCGAGATCAATTTCTGGGCCATTGAATTCCATCTGACACTTCTTTACCCATTCTACCATCTTAGCAATATCCTCTTGCAGTTTTCTTTGGTCCTCGGAACTACTTTAGCATCATCTGAAAATGTGGACACGACTCCCTCGAGGCCTATATCCAAATCGTTGACGTACACAGTGAGCAGAAGCAATCCTAGAATAGAACCCCTTGGGACACCACTACCCACCTCCAAACACACTGAGAAACTGCCTTTAACTCCTACTCTCTCCCTTTTAACCAGTTATCAATCTAATTTACTACACTTCTCCTTATTGCATACCCCTTAATCTTCTCCAACACTATCCGGTTCGCCAAAAAGTAATCCGGGGGGAGAGTTGGCTACGGGCCAGTGTATCTTTGTGCAGTCAAGAGGAGCAGGAATGTTCCACAAATGGCCCCACAGAAAAAACATTTGGGAGAGGTTTTGTGGCCATTCTTTTGTCTGATCTCCAGTGGTCCCTTTAACGACTGGTGGCTAGGCCACTTAATGCTGGTTGGACAGATTGTGCACACTCCTCCCGTTTGTATCTCAAAATTGCAATCAAGGTTCTATATATGTCGTAGGGCTTCAATTTGTATATTAAAAGTGGCTCCCTGCCTTAAACAGGCGGGTGCTCTGGCTGCCCATCTAACGGCTCCTACGATTTTCTCTTACTCTTTCTTATTTTTATTTTTTTATTATATCTATAAGGACACTATAGATATGAAAAAAAATCAAATATGTCCTCTTTTTCAATTTTAGTTTGTTGCTAACTTCTCTGTTTACCCATAGCAGTCTGAAACTTGAAATAGTTTCCCTCTTAAATGGTATATATTTATTCCGCAACTCTGCAATCTCCTTTTTAAAAATATCCCATTGCTGATCAACAATTTTGTGTGCCAATTTGTCTTTCCGTCTCACCTCAGCTAGCTCACTCCTCACCACTCGCCTCTGAGTCAGAAGGCGGTGTGTTCAAGTCCCACTCCAGGGACTTAAGCACATATAGCTAGGCTGACACTCCAGTGCAGTGCTGAGGGAGTGCTGCACTGTCGGAGGTGCCGTCTTTCGGATGAGACGTTAAACCGAGGCCCCGTCTGCTCTCTCAGGTGGACGTAAAAGATCCCATGGCACTATTTCGAAGAAGAGCAGGGGAGTTATCCCCAATGTCCTAGCCAATATTTATCCCTCAACCAACATAACAAAAACAGATTATCTGGTCATTATCACATTGCTGTTTGTGGGAGCTTGCTGTGTGCAAATTGGCTGCCACATTACAACAGTGACTTCACTTCAAAAGTACTTCATTGACTGTAAAGCTCTTTGAGACGTCCGGTGGTCGTGAAAGCCGCTATATCGATGCAAGTCTTTCTATCTTGTTGTATCCCAATCTCGTTATTGTACAAGCTGTTTCCCTTTCTGTTTGGACCTTGAACCTTATCTTATTGCAGTTACTGCTCCCGCGCTGCTCGCCCACACTTAACTCATCTACCTGGCCTATTTTGTCACTCATAACTAGATTGGGCAACAGCTCTCCCCTTGTCGGCACTTGAACATACTGCTTGTAGTAGTACCCAGAGTGAGCCGTTTAATGTTTACCACAGTTCACCATTAATCAAGAGCGTGATTCCAAAGCTGCTCCCTCTCTACGGATGCTGCCTGGCCTGCTGAGTTTTTCCAGCGTTTTCTGTTGTTATTTCCCTTTCCCACAAGTTCTCTGCGCATTTATTATAAGGCCTAACAGCAGCACTTAACAGCTGCCCAGTGTGATACAGCAAATCTAGGATGTCAAAGCAGCTCAGCACAGCTAAATGGCTGAAGGATTATCTTTATGATCTTATTAAAGCATTCCATCAATGCATGGTGATTGCACAAGTGCGTAGGCCTTCACAAATCTGTCTGCAACATGGCGGGTGCAATGTCACAATGGCAATCAACATCCTGACTTCAACATTACAAAATAAAAGCCTTGAAATTGCAAGATTCCACTTCCAGCATGGAATCTGACTTGTCCAGAGAGCTGGTCTGAGAACTGGTCATGGATTTGTGGTGCTTCCAAATGTCCAGCCATTAAAATCAGGAAAGAAAGAATCTGTGGCAGGAGTGGAGTCTTGCAATTTCAGGGCTGTATTATGCACATTCTGTCACAACAGTGTGCAATTTACACAGATATTATCTCAAAATATTCAGGGGGATAAAATGACATAACATTGATACTCATTACAGAAATGAAAAACATCATACGCTATTTCTGCTTGATGTGACAAATGACTTTAACTATTAATATTCAAAATAGAGATGATGCATGCCACCAAATTTGCTTAGCTTTTTCCGTGACTCTTTGGCACTAGAATGAGGTTTGTATTTACGAAGGTCTGCAAATTGGAACGAGTCCAATTTACACAGGTTTGTGGGCTGCAATGTCTGTGCTTCCATTTCTGGTCAAGTCTGAAAATTCTGATCGTGCATGTGCCGATGCTGCTGGGAGCTCATTATCATACATTAAAATGACCTGCAATAGTATAGGAGTGCCCAAATCCTCTGATTAGCACCCTGATTGTCCCAAGAGTAATTCACAATGAGCGAGTGCCAACATCAGCTGATATTGATGGAGGTGCTTTACTTTGGAGCCTGCTGTTTGGAGAAGCTTTAAAATATGATTGCTGGCGTTATGAGAAAGCTTTTGGAGCAGATGTTTTTGCTTTAAACCTGTACAGAGTTAAAAAGAAAAATGTGCATGGCTATGGGGTAATGGCAGAGGTGTGGGACTAATTGAATAGCTCTTTCAAGGTGCTGGAACAGGCACGATGGGCCGAATGGCCTCCTTCTGTGCTGTATGATTCTATGAAATCACTCTTGCAGAAAATGCATGTTTCTAGCGCACACAGTCCTGCAAATTCATGAGCTGGTCATGATCTCCTTCAAAAATGTATATTTGTCCAAAGTTTCTGAAATAGAGAAAAAGGTGGCCTGAAATGTTAAAAAATGGAAAATTGATCTTAATTCATGGAGCTATCAGATATGACAGATGTCCTTAAACTGCAACCTGAACACTGTAGAGTTCTATAGGTGTTCTGAAGCCTTTTTGTGCAAAGCATAGCAGCCCAGCGGGAGTAGCATCCTGGAGTATTGCTGGTCCCTTAAAGCCCTGAATACTGATGAAGTAAAGGAAACAGATTTTGTTGGTTTACTTACAGATCTGAAGGTTAAAATTTGTCTTTCATCCCAGATAAAAGCAGCTTATAAAGCTTTAAGGGCTATAGTGTCACGATACTGATACATGCAGTGCAGTATATAATTGTGTCAGAGGCAATAAAGCAAACTTACAAAATAAAAGGTTAGTAAGTACAGAGGAACAGCTGGGCTCACGATCATTACCACAAAGCTCGAACTGTGAGTGAATATGATCTGAACCCTGAAATATTATTAAATCTGTAATGCACAACAACGCGACTCTCACTTTGCATTGTTTATATTGTTGCAGCTCACCATTATCATGATAGTCTTCTGAGGATGATGGTGGTTGCAATGTCATGTGACAGAAGAGGGCGCCATGATGAATGTCACGTGACAGGGCCAATAATACAAAAACATTTTTGATGCTGTCATAAAAGAAACTTAAAACCACCAGTAAATGTTATCACAATGTACGAGTAATATCCTAGGAACAAAACTATGCTGTCATTCTTGCATTATCATTGAAATAAATGAAGTGGAAAAGCACTTGGTCTAATAAAGAGTACTCCATCTCGAGCAGGTCCCTCTTCACGAGGACTGGAATAGCACTCTTTCACGTGGAAAAGTGGGAGAAATTCCCTGTCGACGAATGCGCAGTGGCAGCTACATAAAGGCAATGGGAGATGATGACAGTGAGGACTCTGAGATGAGCCCCAAGCCATCCCCGAAGACTGCAGCAAGACGTCAAAGCTATCTCAAGGCCACGCAGCAATCACTCAGTGATCAGATCAGCCAGCGGAAGTAAGTTTTCATCCGTGCTCATGTCTTTTGTATGTCATGTTCTTTTGTTGCAGAAAAAGCATTGATTTTCTTTTATGCTAGATGGTGTTTCATTATCATGACTTCCATATTCTTTTTGGAAAACATGAAATTATTAAATAGCTTTTGTAATGTAGGGTTTGCGAACTGCTGACTCACGGTTCAAGAAATTGACTGTTAATAACAATGACGAAGTGATTTTGTTTTAGGAAAACGCAATCAGCAGAAGGAAGGTATTCTTCATTCCAAGATCCTTTAATAGTGGAATTCATGATTTTGTAGTTCAAATAAATCAAGCTGCTGTCTTTTACAACAAGAGACTTCAGTCAGAAATCAGCTCAGAGCTAGAGAATTTAAACAACATCTTACTTAAACGGTGTGTCTCACCTTGCTGACCTTTTAAAATGTTGACATATCCCAGTGGACAATAGATTGTGCTATTTCTATTGTGACAACTGTAACATTGATTAAGAAAAACCTCATTGAGCAGCCAGGGCCATCGGCCTGGATCACACTTCCACATGTGTGACATGATGCGAAGATGTAAATTGCTGCAGTAGTGATTATGATTTTTCTGCTTACAAGTGGAAATAAAAAGGGATGATGATCTAGTTACACACACACACAGTAAATATTACAATGGTCCATTGCAACATTTACTCATAACCAGAATGCAATACATTAAATTATTTACTCAATACCTTCCCGCCCCCACCCCCCCATACTAACCTGAAGGACAAAGGAACAGATGCCTTGAAATGGGTTTTCTTTCTGGCACTAGGCTGTTAATATTTTGATTGTAACAACAGAGGCACAGTGCTATCAGTTTGCCATCCTTTCATGATATTATCAGCAGTGCCCTGGTCCATGCAGCACCAATGGTGCCACTTGTTGCTCCACAGCATTTTTCTGTATCAAAAACATTATTGCGGTTAAGCTTCACAAAATAACACTTATCATTGAACATTGAAGCAATTATAGTCATTAGTGGCTGAAAAACATGAGTAAAAGTTTCTCTAAAATGTCACTGCAAGGTAAGAAGTTAATGCTTCAGCGTGTTCCTTATAGAGTGGGGAGTTCTGGATTTACACCAAAGTTTATGCCACCAGGGCTCCTACAAAAAACTTTTTAAAGCAAATTAAATCATTTTAATTGACACTTTAAAGGCTATTAAATAATACAGCCCAAGAATTAGTTAACTGGATATAAGGAAAGTGAAGATTTAAAGGGGCATCACCTTTGGGAAAATACTTTTGCAATTTCTTTTACTTATCTGTGAACATGTGATGCAATGGTCGCAATCACTTTAAAACATGACATCGGTTGCATGCGACATTGTCATGTAATTGACACATGTTTCTGACAGCAAGGTTTACGGTTCCATGAAAAGTCAACACTACAACCGGAGGCCTCCCATGAAACCAGGGCCTAGAAAAGTAGCCACACAGTGCCTGTTTTTCAGGCGCTAGCTGGCCTACTAAGCTCCCAGTGTGGCGGGCAGGAAGCGCACGCACATTTCCGGCCAGAAGAGTACCGCCCGCCGTATTGGATAGGGTAGATGTGTTGGCGGCAGGCGTGCACGTCGGGAACATTTCAAGGTCAGAATCATTTATTCAAATTAGGATCCTGCGTGTCTTGCAGGACCCATTTTCGATTTTCAAATGCCCCAGCGCTTCACTTGCCACGTGTTGAACACACACAGCAAAACGTGGCAGCCTGACCACTCAGAGAGGACGTCATTTTCACTAATCGTCCAACTCCTCCAAATTCACTCAAATTTAAATTTTCCTAAATAAATCCAAATCAACCCAATTTGGATTTTACATTTAGTTTGGAGTTCTTCCCTAGAAACTGTAGTTTCTAGTATGTCGGTGTGAGTCCCAACTCCCAAAGTACATATTGAGTTAGGCCACCTCAATTGCAGCAGCCAGATTATACTGCCACAAACACTGTCTGCTCAGGCTTTCCTCTGAGCACTTTAATCCTGCTCCCCCAGCATTTCATGCAAGCCAGCGCTGACTCCAGGGTGCTAGTGACCCACCAAAGAGGTGGTTTGCTGGAAAGCCTCGCCCCCCAGTAACAGTGTTGACTCCTTGTGGCACTGTAAACCTTGCTGTCAAAGGCAGGGGCGATTTAATGGACACTACATCACAGAATCATAGCATGGTTACAGCACAGAAGGAGGCCATTCGGCCCGTCGAGCTCGTGCCGACTCTCTGCAAGGGCACTTCAGCTCGTCCCACTCCCCCGCCCTTTCCCCGTAGCCCTGCAAATTTTTTTTTCCTTCTGGTACTTATCCAATTCCCTTTTGAAAGCCATGATTGAATCTGCCTTCACAGAGACAGAGACATTGACATTGACATTGTCCATCCAGGGCCTCTCACAGCAAGGCCAGGCAGTCTCTGAAGACAATGCAGCAGCATCAGTCACCTCTTCAGCCTTGCTCTGAGAGTCCCTGGATGGACAATCAATATCTCTCTCTCGCTCTCACTCTCGCTCTCGCTCTCGCTCTCGCTCTCTCTCTCTCTCTCGCTGCTGCTGCTGCTCATTTTGCATCCAGGTCCACTCACACCAAAAGCCAGGCAGTCTCTGAGACCAGGCAGGCAGTCTCTGACCTGCAATGATGACATCATCAGAGGCGACTTTCAGACTGAAACCACTAATTGGTTCATGGGTTCCCACATGCTGGAACTCAATTACCCAATTAAGTGAAAATTGCATCATTCATCCACATTAATCCGGAGTCGGGGGGGCAACACGAAATGTGGCTAACCCGACCCCAAGACAAAATCCAGCCCATTTGTCTCTATTTATGAAGCCCAGGATCCCGTAAGCTTTTTAAACCGCTATCTCAACCTGCCCAGCCACCTTCAACGATTTGTGCACATACACCCCCAGGTCTCTCTGTTCGTGCATGTATCATATATGTATCTGCAAATACCGTTTACTTTCAATAGCTCAAAGTCATCGTTTTGCAAAAAGAAATGTAGTTAGTCAGCTATTTAAATTTACTAACTTTGAGTTCAGAGGAGTAGACTGTACCTGGTGGTTCCCTGACTTTTAAAGGCAGTCAGAGGATCAAATCCATGTAGGTAGTACAGCAATGCTGACACATCCTCTGTTAACCTAAGGTGCCAGACGTGCGCCAACAGATAGCTAGAAATAGCTACATTAATTCAAGTCATGAAATTATGACACACACTGGAGTATTGGTCCTTGTCTCAGCTCCTCAGCAAGTCTTCTTGCAGAACACACAGTTAGGGTTACATTGGATTTGATAACTTGAAATTTGTGCTATAAATGTATTTGAGAAAGTGTGAATTAAAAAAAAGGAATTTAGATAGGCTCTTCCTCATTGAGTGCTTCCTCTCCACGCGCATGTCTTTTACACCACACTGCAGGCCCAACAGCAAGAGAAGCCAGGACACTATTGCTTGACTATCCAAAAGGAAATTGCCTCTAATATGACAACGTTAGCTCAGCTTATTCACAATCAGTCACGTCCCATAGCCCAGACAATCATGCCTTACAGCTCCTTTGCAGGCTGACCATTGGGAAACTGCAGAGGACACCCTGGAGCCTGGCTAGGAAAGCCTCCATCATTTACTTTAATAGACTGTAAAGTCCTGATTGTTTGATGAAACCATTCGATTTGACTATCGCTAATTATCAACTGGCCACCAGTACAGCATCCATATCCATTGGATGGAGATTTCACTTTCACTGGAGTTTGCTTCATTTTCTGAATCACTCTCAAAACAGAGCAATACGTAACTCACAATTTAATGCTTACGGCCATTATTTGCCCATGGTAATGGCAAAAACCATTGTTTTGTACCTCCTGTATCGTAGTAAAATTACCATTGTCTGGTAAACACTGGTAAGCTGAACAGACATTCCCCAACCTGGTATTCAATATTTCCATTTTTTTTTAATAAGGCCTATTGAAAGTTTAGGACAGTTTCCCCCCTTCGTGTAAGGGAGTTCTTTATTTCCACCCAAAAAAACTCACCACAGCTAGACCGCAATTTGTAGATAAAGAGCATAATTTTGGCTACCATTGTGCCAAAATCACAAAACCTTAATGCTACTGAATATTATCACCCAAATTAAATGTATTTCTGGCATGTTTTACCACAAGTGAACCAGAATCTAGCTGATCTTGAATGAAGTTGAGGTTTTTGCTCCACTACCAAACCTGGAAGTTCATTCTACATGTTGACCACTCTTTGCCGAAAGTTCTTCATGCTATCTGTCCCGAACTGACTTCTCACCAGTTTTGCTCTCTTCTTCTATCATTGGCTTAGCTCACCTTAAAGTAATGCTTTGGATTTACCTTATAACATCTATAAAGTCTCCTCTCAATTGCCCTCTTTTAAAAATGTAGCACTTTTTTGTTAATTCATCGTATCGTTATTCTTCAGTCAATTTTGTTTTTCAAGTTTTTTATAATAATTAGGAATTTGATTTCATAATTCAGCTGGCTCAACCCCTCTACTACCATGTCTCCAGGGCAACTGCAGCGATGGACACAAGAACAAGCACCTGTCACCAATGTCCCCCGTAAGCCACACTGCCTCCTGCGCAGCCTGCCTCCCCCAATGCGCGTCCCATTCAAATGTTTGAGCATCCGCTTGACCTACAATGTAAAAGCCTGCATGGGACCTTGCAGATGACTGCACAGCCACACAGCTTAGCGGGAACATTGTCTGCCACTGTTGAACATGTTAGGAAACAGAGTTAGGCTGCAGGTAACTGGAAATTGTGCAGCTGTGGTGAACTCAACCTGCCAATAAATAAAATACTGGTGGCTCAGGAAGCTAATAGGAGCATTACTTCTGTTTGCTTTCTATGATCTATCCTTGGCCCCCTTCTGTTTCTCATTGTCATGCTGCTCCTCGGCGAGATCATCTGAAAACACAACATTAGGTTCCACATGTACGCTGACGACACTCAGCTCTATCTCACCACCACCTCTCTTGAGCCCTCCACTGTCTCTAATTTGTCACACTGCTTGTCCGACGTGCAGTTTGGATGAGCAGAAATTTCCTCCAACTAAATATTGGGAAGACCGAAGCCAGTATCTTGGGTCAACACCACAAACTCCGTTCCCCAGTCACTGACTCCATCCCTCTCCCTGGCAACTGTCTGAGGCTGAACCAGATAGTTCGCAGCCTTGGTGTTGTGTTTGACCCTGAGATGAGCTTCCGACCACATATCTGTGCCACCACCAAGACCGCCTATTTCCACCTCCGTAACATTGCCCGACTCCGACTCTGCCTCAGCTCATCTACTGCTGAAACCCTCATCCATGCCTTTGTTATCTCTAGGCTTGACTATTCCAACGCACTCCTGGCTGGCCTCCCATCTTCCACCCTACGTAAACTTGTGCTGATCTAAAACTCTTAACTCGCACCAAGTCTCGTTCACCCATCACCCCTGTGCTCGCTGACACTTTGGGCTGGATTTTCATTGACCCATGGAGGTGGGTTTGGAGGCGTGTGGGAGGTTAAAATTGCGAAAACTGGCGGGCGGGCACAAGCCCACCTCCATCCCGCCTCCACGCAATTTTCATTAAATCGTGTTTGCTGGTCCCGACTCCATCCCGCCTCTAAGAGGTGGGATAGGCTGTTAAGGTCCTTAACAAGCACTAAATTGCCTCTATAATGCCATTTTGAAAGGCCTTTGTGATTTTAACCCTTTTTCTATGTTAAGCATGCCTGTTCTGAACCACGAATGTGAAACCTGGCGGGAGCACATTTGGCTGGCTGTCTGTGGTGGAGGAGACATATCTGGGGGTGGTGGTACAAAAATATCTGGGAGCAGACTTAGGGCTGCTGCTGCTCATTTTGCATCCAGGTCCTCTCACAGCAAAGGCCAGGCAGTCTTTGCAGACCTTCAATGCAGCAGCAATGATGACATCATCAGAGGCGACTTTCAGACTGAAAACACTAATTGGTTCATGGGTTCCCACATGCTGGCACTCAATTGCCCAATTAGGTGAAAATCGCATCAATCTCCCACATCCAATTGCAGTCGGGTGGATAACATGAAAAGTGGATAACACGACCCCAACCCGCCCCAGTATCAAAATCCAGCCCATTGGCTCCCAGTCTGACAAGGCCTCAATTTTAAAATCCTCATCCTTGTTTACAAATCCATCCAATGCCTTGTCCCTCCCTATCTCTGTCAGCTCCTCCAGCCCTACAAGCCTTCGAGATCTCTGAGCTCCTCCAATTCTGGCATCTTGAGCATCCCGGATTTTAATCACTGTATCATTGGCAGCCGTGCTTTCAACTGCCTTGGCCCGAAGCCCTAGAATTCCCTCCCTAAACCTCTCTGCCTCTCTTTCCTCCTTTAAGGCGCTCCTTAAACCCTACCTCTTTGACCAAGTTTTTGGTCATATGTCCTGATATCTCATTCTGTGGCTCGGTGTCAAACATTTTTATTGATATCGCTCTTGTTAAACACCTTGGGACGTTTTGTTACATTAAAGGTGCCATATAAATGCAAGTTCTTGTTGCTTTCAATTTTCTTAAAAGGTCTTTTAATCAAATTTGTTTCTCATTAGCAATTTTGGAGTGACAATATTAATGATTATACTTCAAACAATATATTTTAAAGAATACTGTTCCAGTAAAGAACAGAAGTCTACAACAGAAGTTCACCATTACACTATGAAATTTATATATTTGTAAATATGTACAGGGGGCTGGAAAAACTAGTCACTGCGCGTTAATAATAATGGGGCTGTGTAGCCACTGTCCTGGCCATAGGAGATGTTGCCACCTGCTGGTTGTATCTAACATGCAAATTGTATCTTCCTCACTTTTTGAAAGTACGGATTCCTACCTTTATTGTATATTGCTGTAGATTTTGTGTAGCAGGGCATCTAACGGTGACTGCTATTAGTTAGACTTGCCTCTGCACCCTTCAGCTCAAAATATTTTTTCCCACAAAGTTGCTGAAAGTGCGAGCTGATAAAGACGCAGCGAGGGGAACAGGGCATCTGGGACCTGAGTGAACAGGGCAACCAACAGGGTATCTCCTTAGCCAATCAGATTGAAGGATTGGGAAATTAACAGCATTAGGAGTGAGAAGGAGGGTGAATTCAATGTCAAATCAGGTACAGAAAGAAAAATAAAGAGTGAGAAAGAAAGATTGGACTGAGAGAGAAAATAAAAGAGACGGAAAGGAAATTTTTAATTTAAAATTTAACATTTTTAAAATCTCCAAGAACAATTAATACCTGAAGGAATGAGACTCCATGCTTGTAATCGTTACTTTTCAGTGCCAGAGAGGTTGATTGGCAGTAATTAACAATTATCCCGTCGTTAAAAGGGTACTTGCGCTTGTAATGACAAGATTTAACTTCCTGTGGCGAGTTTAGTTTGTATCTACCGCACAACTACAGCAACTTCACTCCATTCAATGCATTTCAATGGTGAGGCAGACAGCAAGATGCCGTTTTCCAGAAGCTAAAGGCGCAACTCGGACAGCAACTTTTGGATATTGACAGTTAACCGCGCATCTGCTCCTCGCCTGAAGATGCTGTACTATTTATGCATAAATGACGGCGAACACCAGTAGCCTCACTGTTATTTTGACAGCAAATTCTGGCCCCTTATTTCAGAAGTGCGCTGTATTTTTGTCCCAGATTCAGTGGGGCCGATTTTAACTTTGGGGAGACATTAGGCAGGTGGTGGGAGGTGTGATCGCGTTGGCGCCCGATGACCTCGCCAAGATACCCGAGCCATTTCAATGGTTAAGCCTGGTTTCAGTCGGCACAGCGAGCTGTGAGTCCTGAACTGGCTCACCATTCGAGGGAGAGTGGGGTGGGGGGGGGCGCGCGTGGCGGGAAATCCAACAGCTCCTACACAGAGCCGAGCTGGAAGTGATGAGTAAAAGGCAATTACGGGAGGAGATGCAGAGGGGCCGGCAGCGGGTAGGAAGATTTTTGTGCGGCCAGGAGAAGCATTCATGCTCTACCTGGCCCCACAAAAATCCTTTTTTTCAAATGTAGCTGTGCTGATTTTCTGAGCAGCCTTGAAGGACCACTGGTTAGGCTGCTATAAGAAAGAAAGAAAGGCTTGCATTTATATAGCGCCTTTCACGACCACCGGATGTCCCAAAGCGCTTTACAGCCAATGAAGTACTTTTTGAAGTGAAGTCACTGTTGTAATGTGGGAAACGCAGCAGCCAATTTGCGCACAGCAAGGTCCCACAAACAGCAACGTGATAATGACCAGATAATCTGTTTTTGTTATGTTGGTTGAGGGATAAATATTGGGCAGGACACTGGGGATAACTCCCCTGCCTATTACCAATGGGCACAGCATATGCAGCACAGGCTCCGCCCATTGGTGCCTCCAAATTGTGTCGGGGGTCCTATGTACATTTATATATAGCCATTTGCATATTACAAGTAGGCACATGCCTGAATCAAGCGGGCACCTGGGTCCGTTCCCCCCCACCCACTCCCCCATGTGAAGGCCCAAACCAAAATGACAGTGGGCCGAATGAGAGCAGGAAGTGGGCGGTAAGTTTAGCCTTACCATATTCAGAGTGCTACTTCCCCATTCCTGCCCAGCAGACACCATGAAAATCAGCCCCAATGTGTTAAAATGTATTCAGTCTCCAGTACTGAGTATATTACAAGCTTGGGGGACAATATTAAAATGATAAAAATGTAAATGACTCATTTTTTATTGGCAGTACAGAGTATTATTAAAGTCATTCTACTGGATCTCTGAAATAATTATTCGGAGCAATTATGCGCACCAAAGCCTGTTTCTAAAAGTTGCAGCTTCTAGATGATGTATGTCACATTTCTAAATATAATGTTTCCTTAATGCAAAGAATGCACTTACACTTCAAACTTAATGTAGCAAAATATTCCAGGATACTTCACAAAACAGTAGATCAGACATTCGGCAAGAATCACATGAAGGTTCAGGGAGGTGATGGTAGACATACTCAAAGAAGACTTTGTTTTGTTTTTGAAGGGATGCGGGGGGGTGGGGTGCGGAGAGATGCAGCCCTCCCTGCCTCTCTGAAAACAGAAAAACTAGTAGAAAAAAAACTGCATTCCTTCCAATTGCATTTTTTTTTACATTTTTTGCTTAATTGTCAGCCTTGGCTCAGTGGTAGCGTCTTGCTTCTGAGTCAGAGGATCACGGGTTCAAGCTCCACACTCGGACTTGGGCACTCAATCTAGGCTGACACTTGAGTGTAATATTTAGACTTCGCTACATTATCAGAGGTGCTGTTTTTCCAGATGGGACATTAAACCGAGGCTCTATGTGCCTGTTCAGGGCTATCTAAAAGTTCCCATGGCGCATTTCAATGAACAACACAGAGTTCTATTGATGCCTTGGCCTACATTCCGCCCTCAACCAGCACCATAAAGAACTCATTATTTGGCCATTCATTCATTTGCTGTTTGTGGGACCTTGCTATGTGCAAATTGTGTTTGCCTATGTAATGACAGTGACTGTAATTCAAAAATAATTAATTGGGTTGAGAAAAGGTTTGGGACATTTGAGGATTTGATAAGTTACTATACAATGTAAGTTTCTTTATAATTTATTCAGTTGACCCCCCCCCCCCCGCCCCCGCGCACACACACTTGGCTGGGGTTTGGGATGGAGGGAAGACAGAGGAATGCTGCACAAGATGGTGAGCTAATGACAAGTGGATATGGGCAATCAAGCCAGTGAGGGCCATTTTCCTTCACCTGTCTCCCGATGCAGCCATCTCTGATATAAACAGCAGTTTCATGACCAGTGGGGAAAAGGGCAACTGATTCACATTTGAATTTCAACTTCAGTGTTCACACAAACCAAGGTATTAAAGGCCTATTCACAAAGTATAGGAATTGATGTTTGAAATCAGTGGTCCTGCCATCAATTACAGAGGTGTTTTTTTTTGCACATCACCTATAAGGGTTTAGTCATTGTTAGAATGGGACAGGCTACCTTAGGGCACCAGACAAGAACCAATGTTATGACCTTAGTTACCCCCACCATTGGAATACCCTCCGAGTAAAGGTGATTAGTTCTTAAACCTAAAAATACAGAACCAAATATATGCTTTAATTTGTTACTGTAACAGTAGCTTTCTTAAAGAGGCATTGGACTTACTAACAACTTTTTTCTCTTTATGTACAAACACACAACACAAGACTTAAACTGTGTGGAAACATATCAGATCACTTGCATGTGACATCATGTGGCATACAGCTCTTGCCCCTCCATAAACACACACAGAAAAATTGACGCTTCTTTATGAACACAGTGCCTCTTTATTGTCAACATTATTCTCTCCAGCACTGACAGAATGCAAATGCTTCTTTGGAAAGAAGCACACTCTCTTTGTGAGGTAGCATATTACAGTTTCCTGGAACAAAGAATGGAGATTAGAATTGATTTTGTCCTATCACTTCCCTGAGGCTGCCAGACAATTCAGATCATAACGCAAGGTGCCGCAGAAAAAGGTTAAAATAAAAATTCTCACTGAGTGGGGTTTTTTTCTCTTCACAAGAAGTGTTATCTCAAATCAGGAACCAGACAGAAACACAGCAGAAGAAATTTGAACAAACTCTCAGAGCTTTTATATTTCATTAGGCGGCTCTGAAAGTACATCTCCTCCTGTTCCTCATCAACAGTAGTGAAGTTGGTTGCCCTCTGGTGGACTTGAAGGTGTGCATGAAGTTGCATAATTGAGTGGAGCCTTGCTGTAGTGCTGGCTACTGTTGTACTCTCCCTGTTACAGATAGGATCACAGAGGCTGCACTGTTGCAAGGCACAATCAAGAGTTACTGTAATCTCGTAAGGGTAGAGCCTCCTATCATAATACACTTCTGTGCTCACAATTTTTAGGACGGTATTGACCTAACATGCTTTAATGCCTGTGTGCAGATAATACACATAAGCTTGTAGTTTTGATGTGTGAAGCGTTCAGAGGTGAACTTTGCTGATCAGAAGTCCTATCCTCTAACCTCATCTCAACCCTAACGTGTATTGCTGACTCGGCCACACTCCAGTATATTATTCTGCATCATATTGAAAACATTTTTTATTATCAATAAGCATGGAGATCAGGCTGTTTCAAAAGGACAGCAGGCTTGCGTACCAGGTGGTTGGACTTTATTTTGCTGATTGGTACAGGGGAATCCCATAGTTTTTATAGATTATTATATAACTGTTAGGTTCCTGATTTTCCATTTGAAAATCAGGAGCCCCTAAATATGACACTACCACTTTCTCCGATACCCCAGTTATGCTTGATTTACTGTCACAATAAGGTTACTCTGATGTTAAATGTGACAGTAAAATGTAAGTATAGACCAGCAGATGGAGGAACATTCTTCACTGTGCCAACAAGAGCAAGATCTTCACAAGCTGGTAGTCTGGCAATAGATTAATATTGTCAGCTCCAATCTAACGTAAGAAATTGATAGACTGCCCAGAAGCCACTGAGTGTCACGACGTGCCTCAGTGCCACTACTTATCCACTGGCACAAATCTGAGTCCTTGGGTCAAATCTGAATACACACCGGCAAGTTATATTTGTATGGGCCCATTAATAATGGTGCCCCCACCTTAGATCATCTGGCTTCCTCTGAATCTCACAGCACCATCCATGCCCTCATACATGTGAACATATATCAATGACATACATCATACATTAAGCGACTTGGGACATTTTACTATGTTAAATGCGTTATATAAATGTAACTTGTTGTTGTGCATATGTGTATTATATGTCTCACCTTGGATAAGCCCACGACTCCACTCTGTGCCTTCCTCAGCATTCTCCAAAGGGCCCATTGAGACACCTGTTGCTGCCTCCTTAAGAGCAGCATCCCAAATACCCCATCTCACCAACCTGCTTCCCATCCCATTTATCCTACCCACCATTGCACCCTCAGATTCTACCAGCAGATCAACAATTACTGCCCCTTCAGAATGTCCGTTCACTCACACACAAGGCCCTTGCCATCCATGACATTATTGTGGATGGTTACATTGACATCCTGGCTTTCACTAAAAGTTGGCTCCTGGGGCAACACCTTGTCCCTTACGCTGTGTCTGGCTATACTTTCCATCACCTGCTCCGCCCAAACTACCGCAGCGATGGTGTGGCCCTTATTACCACATCAAATATCAGTCTCTCCCCCTACTCCTCTGGTACCTTCCCTTCCTTCAAGCAGCTCACCTTGTCCCACGACTCTCACCTCGTCCCACGACTCTCACCTCTTCCTTAAAATCCTCATTCTCTATCGCCCCCACCCCAAGCCCCGCCCCGAGTTTCTCAGCGAAATATCCTCCCTCATTTCCTCCTTCAGCATCTGCACTGAGCAATTCCTCATCCTCAGTGATTTTAATCTTCATCTCAACTCACCTTGCTTTCTCTCGCGCGGACCTGAGCGGGAGCGGCGGCAGCGGAGGCGGCGGCTTAAAGGGAGCTGAGCGTGACTTCAAAAAAACAAAACAAACAAGGAGTGACGTCACAGGACAGCAGGTAGGTGATTGGTTGGTGAGGATTACAGCTCTTTTGCTCTCTAGGTTTGGTAAATGGATTAAATTCAGAACTGAGGGAGTATTAACTACTGTAACTTTATTGAATTAATAACTTAAACTAAATTAACTAACTAAAACTAAAAATTAAAAATTAAAATAATTGTTTGAATAAATACTGTAACTAATTATATAAATAAAATAAGGTTGATAAAGATGGCAGTGCAGGTGGTGTGTCGTAACTGCAGCATGTGGGAGTTGGTGGAGACCAACGAGATCCCGAGCAACCACATCTGCGGTAAGTGCCTGCAGCTCGAGGAACTTCGGCTTAAAGTTGTTGAGCTGGAGTCCGAGCTGCAGACATTGCGCTGCATCAGGGAAGGGGAGAGTTACCTGGACACTTTGTTCCAGGAGGCAGTCACACCCCTTAGATTAAGCAGTACTTTAGAATTAGTCAATGGTCAGGGACAGGAAGGGTGTGACTGCGAGTCAGGAAGGTATGGGGGCCCAGGATATAGCGATGGAGGAGCCTCAGCCCTTGACCTTGTCCAACATGTACGAGGTGCTTGCTGCCTGTATGGATGAGAACAAGGACTGCAGGGAGGATGGGCAAACTGACCATGGCACCATGGTACAGGAGGCGATTCAAGTGGGGGGAGTAAAAAGGAATGTGGTAGTGGTAGGCGACAGTATAGTCAGGGGGATAGATACTGTTCTCTGCAGCCGTGACAGAGAGTACCAAAGGCTGTGTTGCCTGCCCCCAGCGTTAAGGATATCTCCTCGTGGCTGGAGAAGAACTTGGAGTGGGAGGGGGAGGATCCAGTTGTCGTGGTCCACGTAGGAACCAACGACATAGGTAGAACTAGGAATGAGGTTCTGCTGAGGGAGTTTGAGGAGCTAGGATCCAAATTAAAAAACAGAACCGCAAAGGTAATAATCTCTGGATTGTTACCTGAGCCACGCGCAAATTGGCATAGGGACAAACAGATTAGAGGTTTAAATGCGTGGCTCAAAGAGTGGTGTGGGAGGAAGGGGTTTCAGCTCATGGGGCACTAGCACCAGTACTGGGGAAAGAGGGAGCTGGTCCGTTGGGACGGGCTCCACTTAAACCCGGCTGGGACCAGTGTCCTGGCGAATCGAGTAACTAGGGCATTAGACAGAGCTTTAAACTAATGAAGGGGGGGTGGGAGGATTCAGGAAAGAGTAAATTTAAAAGCAGCAAGAGAAATGTCAAGGCTCTAGAGCAGAGTAAAGTTTGGGGTAAAAATAAGCAGAGTGGGTCAGGAAGGAACAGAGAGAGTAACAATGGTAATAAGGCATCAGTGACTAAGGTGACATCAGGGAAAAATAGAAAAAAGTCAAAGCTAAAGGCACTATGTCTGAATGCACAAAGCATTCGCAACAAAATAGATGAATTAATACCGCAGATAGAAATTAATAGGTTTGATCCAATAGCCATTACGGAGACGTGGTTGCAAAGTGATCACACATCTTCGACCATTTCCTTGCATCCCTCACCATCCACATCTCCCTACCCCCTTCCAACCCCACTTCCTTCTGTGTCCACCCTGGAAAAAAATAATTCTCCAAGTCACTTACAATTGCACTTTCATGCTGCCAACTGCCTACTCTTTGGCCCTCCATTTGCCACAATACTTGAGCAGCTGTCGATTTTCCTAATCACTTTCTCACCTCCACCTTTGATATGGTTGTCCCCAATAAAAAAAATATACTCTCTCCTATCATGGTCCATCCTCCTGCTATAGTTCCCATCTTCACTCTCCTAAGTCCAAGAGGCACAAACAGCTGGTTTAGCCATCCATCACCAGAGCTGGCTGGAACACATCAATCACCATGGAGTGTCACTGTCCCCTGCCAAAAATATTCACGACTCGAGGATAATCCTGGAATGCAAAGATAACTCCTGGTTTCTTTTCTCTATTGCCAACTGTCTCCTTAAATCCTTCACCCCTGCCATCCCCACCCTCACGTCAAACAAGTGCAAGGAGCTTGTGGACTTCTTTGTCACTAAGACTGAGTCCATCCATTCAGCTGCCATTGCTGCTTCCCCCACTTTCTCCTTGCCTACCAAGTCAAATCTCCCTCCAGATTCCCCTCTTGCCTAGCCTGGAGCCCACAACACTGAAAGAGCCCTAATCAAAGTCACAAATGACAGCTTGTGTGACCATGGTGTATTATCTCTGCTCATCTTCCTCTACTTCAGCAGCCTTTGACATTCTCAAATGCCTCTTCTCCACTGTGCAGCTCAGTAGGACTGCCCTTACTTGGTTCACCTCCTGCCTATCTGATTGTAACCAAAGCACCTTCAGCAATGGCTTCTCTTCCTGTCTCTGCACCATTACCACAAAAGTCCCGAAAGGATCTTTTCTTGGCTCCCTCCTCTTCCTCATCGACATATTGCTCTTTGGCAACATTATCCACAGACATGGGCTTCCACATTAAAAGCTGATGACACCCAGTTCTACCTCTCCACCACCTGTCTTGACCCTTCACTGCCTGTGTTGTCAGACTGCTTGGCTGACATCCAGGCTTGGATGAATCACAATTTCCTTCAATTAAACATTGGAAAAACCAAAGCCACTGTCTCTGGCCCCCACCACAAACTCCGCACCCTTGCCACTGATTCCATTCACCTCCCTGGCCACTGTCTCAAATTGAGCCTCACTGTTTGCAACCTCAGTGTACTATTTCGCCCCGAACTGAGCTTCCAACCCCATATCCTCTCCCTCACAAAAGCTGCCTACTTCCACTTCTGTAACAACTCCCGCTGCCACCCCTGCCTTAGCCCATTTGCTGCTGAAACCCACTTTGTCACCTCCAGACTCGACTATTCCAATGCTCTTCTAGCTGGCCACCCATCCTCCACACTCTCCAAACATCAACTCATCCAGAACACAACTGCACATATCCTATACTACAGTCAGCCCTACTCTCCCATGGCCCTGTCCTCACCGACCTACATTGACACCTGGGTCCCCCAACGCCTCAATTTTAAAATTCTCACTCTCGTATTTAAATTCTTTCGCCTTGGCCCCTGCACTTCTGTAACCTTTTCTTGCCCTAAAGGCCCTCCCCCAAACTCTATGTTGGTCCAACTCTGGCCTCTTGTGCCTCTCCCCTCCCTCCACCCCACCATTGTTAGCCTTGCTTTCAGCCATCTGGGCCCCTGCCCTGGAATTCCCTCCCTAAACCTCTCCACTTCCCCCTCCTCCTTCAAGACTCTCCTTAAAACCCACCTCTTTGACCAAGTTTTTGGTCATCCCACCTAATATCTCCTCCTTTGGCTCGGCATCCATTTTTATCTTGCTCTTTGAAGCACCTTGGGAAATTTTTCTACATCAAAGGCACTATATAAATGCAAATTGTTGTTGTGCTTGTGGGTATTGGTGATGCTTCGAGATTCAGAGCAAGGAGATGTGCAGGACAAGTATAAAGGCACAGTACCATTAGGACCAATTAGAATTGATTCACGGTGTTATCACTTCACAGAATAAGTATACTAGCAGCGTAAGCCTCCCTCCCAGCATGTTGTCTTTCCTGCAGGAGTACCATTTCTGCTCTTTTCAAGCAATTTCTACACAGATGGGAATTAATGGGACTGTCACCATGGACATATTATACCTGTATCACACGATGACACCAATTGGTGATCCCAGCCATTTTGGCATCACCTCTGGAGTACTTCAACGCTATTGACATGAGGTAATCGCATAGAAGGAACATGCAGTGCAGCAATTTTGATTAAGTCTTTATTTCTCTCAGTTCTTTTCCATAATATAGCTCATAAATCTATATTTTCTTTCGCATTTGAAACATCAACAACAGATGCACTCACTTTAATAGTTTGATATCATGCTGACTGATTGAGCAGGTCTCTCGTGTCAGTAAAATGCAGCTTTTCAAGATATAAAGGTGACTCCTGTTCCTTTTATTGCTTTTACAAAGCTATCAGTTTTACATATGATGGGAGCAAAACTGCTGCCCATGATGTCGCCTACAATTACTCAGTACTGTTCAGTACATTACAGTGTGCATTTGGTCTGCTCCCGTGTATACACGTGACAAGTTGTGTGATCCTTAAGACACCAGACAGAGTGAGGAAGGCTGAGACTGAGAAGGAGATCAGATTGTTGAAACTGACTCCGATCAGAGTAGAGACACAGCAGAGGACAATGACATGACACACACTATAAGTCATTTTCTCCAATTGCCAGTCTTATTTACCTTGTGCCTGTCCTGATCAGGTCGGTATTGGTAGGTTCCTGATTCAAAGGCCTCAGGCTCCAGCTCAGCACCATTACGAACTGTGCAGACAGCTATTCTAGTTAAATAAGCGTTTCATTGTATAGGCACTACTGATTGAATACCTTAAACACTTAAAGCGCCAGCCACAGGGTTTTTCCTCAATTTTTATTATTTTAACAGGAAAATTGTATTTCAGTTTGATTAATTCATCCAAATATTTGATAAACCACATTTCTAAATGTTCATTGGGGTGAAAGATTTCTATTGTTTTGCAGTATTGGGGTGTTTACTGTTTTTTCACCTCCCCTCCTGAAGTCACTGACTCTTGCTGGGATACAATTCCAAAGAGGCCGACAGACCTCTGGTACTTTGCCCAAGTAGCCATGTTTCATTCGTGAGCCGACACACTGAGTGTTGGCAGGCTCGTCAAACCTGGAGGTTACTATAACTGAATCCAAGCCTGCTCTCACCCAATATCCACAAATGTGCATTTTCCAGCTGGAGTCACGAGGTAGCAATAAGAAGTGCAAACCCTGGCTAATTTTATTCTCCTTATCCCAGGTACTGAAGCCAATTGTAGCTCTCCAACTGCTATCTTGGTTGAGATTAGCGAAATCATCACAGACGAGGGATCAAACCAGAGGCCTTTAGTCACACGGTTTATTGTGTTAAATGATTGGATTAAGAGTTGATCCAATTTGACCAGCGACACATTTTTCCCTCTGCTTTTGATCTCGCTGTTCTCAGTCAACCCTTGCATTAATGTCGCCTTAATAATCTTGGCCTCTCCCACCTTAATTCCAACTTCAGTAATTAGGAAGTGTTTGACAGCACAAAGTGTGCATGTGACGATTCAGAATACGAGAATCCAGGTATCTCACTTTGATCACATCCGTAACCTTTCTAAATTCTGAAGGTGAGTGTCATTAACATTAAAAGGATTCACGTGTTCAGGGACCCTCAACTGACATCATCATACAGTCAATCTGTATTACTTAAAGAGTCATCATCCTGGTGAAATGTGTTTTGCGGACTTTTCTTAACTTGAGGGAAAGAAAATCCGTGCCGCGTTTTCGTTGTGATGATATCGCTTGCAATATTGCACATTAATGTGACGTCTTCCTGTTGTCAATTTGTAAACAAAATGAACAGTTTGCCAAATACATGAATAAAGGAGAGTGGGACTAATCGCTCAGCTCTTTCCAAGAGCCAGCACAGGCATGATGGGCCGAATGGCCTCCTTCTGTGCTGTGCCATTCTACGATTCTAAAGGCAGTGGCCCTTTAATAAAAGCATTCTTGCACTGAGTTGAGGCTACCACCAGGGGTCATGAAGCAGTGAAAATGAAAGTGTTCCCAATTTCCGATCATGGATTATTTTAAGAACATGATATTTGTATAACTAGCAATTGTGCCACTGTTTGTTTGCGGCACAGTTCCCCTGATTCTGGTATTGCTGGGTATTTATGCTGCAGAAACATAACTGTGTCTTGTATTTGCACGTGATCTTAAGCTCTGTTTTCAGGATTGCTTGTTTTATTTGGGGCGGGGCTTATGCTGGGAAAGAGTTCCACAGGCAATGGTGGCAGCTCAGTGACTATTCTGCACTTGTTATTGTGGACAGTGAAATCAGCAGGTGACTCAATTATATGGACCATTAAAACCAAGTCCAACAACATCCTCAGCTGGTGTGCACATGTGTGTTATTCCAGTAAGTGTCACTGTACGGCAAGCAGGACTGGGAACACTAGCCAATGTTTCCCTTCCCAAGCCTGGGGAAACTGGTGCTCGCCCCGCACTCAGTCCACAAGAAAATGGTAATTGAGCACAGACCAAGGAACAAATTCTATCCTAATTGGGGGTTAATCCTATTTAGGACTAGCACCATCCAGTCACCTCCAGAGAGAGCTGAGCAACTGCTTACATGGTCTAATGTGTTAAAGTGCTCTAAAATATTCCATCAAATTGAAATAAGAAGAAAATGTAAGTTTGTTCACAGATCATATCTTAAATATGTGTAAGTGTCACAGCCAGCAGTAAAATATCTCAACCCAAGAGGCCAACTATGATTCACATTGTAGGCTTTCAACTGCTGATTTATGCATTCAGTTCTCTGTGGAAGTTGTTATCTGTTCTCACAGGTGGCCATGACATACACTGTCTGGAAATGCTAAAACAGAAAAGGCAATTGGGGAGAATGCAGAATAATTGTGACACATATCTGTATTGTACAAGGACATTCCCTGTCATCTGTACTCTAAATTGACTTTTAAGAATGCATTAATGATGTTACAAAGGAATATAAAACCCTCCCCTGAATGTCATTCAAGCTCACTGAGATACTCCCAAATGGCAAAAAAAACATTAACACCCACTTAAAAATAGAAAGCAAATGTTTCACCATAAAAAATAAGATCTATGAAACCAAATAATAGTAGACTGCAGACTGCAGTGTTACCTTGGGATTCGAGTGACATTTAAAAACAACTCTGACTTTACTCTTCTGGTGTAATGCAATCTGACCCTTCATTAGATTCAATCTCACAACTCATCTAAACCAGCTGGTCATGCAGGTAATTGCTAATATTTATGATTCAATATTTATTTCTTCTCAAATTTTCCACAATTCTCCCTTCAGTCCCCAGCCAATAGGAGGCAGGTACTTCCTCCATAGAGGCAAAAATATACAATTCCACTGAATATCTAAAACTAGGAACTGCCTTAAGTTCTGTCTGAATGCTGCTCACTAGTTAGTAAGCAGTAATTGAAATTGTTGAGGATGTGATGCGGAAGCTCCACGTAGCTTTTTAAATTCTCAAGAAAGATGTCAGAATTTCCTGAACTAATAAATGAATTAAGGAGGACATTTGGCAGACCTGCTCCTGGTAATTAATTTTCTGTATTTATTTCCTTCCCTTCTGAAGACTCTATTTCAGTCATTTACAAATCTTAGAGTGCGGAAATGGAATACAATTAGATTAATAAAACATTCAGTGCCACTATTGCTTCATTTGATAGCTCTCGGTATCACATTCTGCATATTCTTTTGCCTGCAGCAAATCTGTTATTAGAAACCACCACACGCAGTCATCTATCATCTTGCAGCGTGGAATTTTGCATTTTAGGTTGGAGGAAATGGCACTTATATCATAAATGTATTTTCACAGCAGATTAAATCCTTAATTTTGGCTATTTTAATTCTATGTGATTATTTTGTCACCTCCATTATAGAAGTATTTTTTATTAAAAACAATGACAATCCATTTTCCTTCAACAGCTGTCATTTAGTGGCTCTGAAAAGTACAGTAATGTGCTTTCATAAAGCTGTCACGAGGCATTCAAAAGCAGCTTAAAGGAAAACTGCTGGACCCAGGCAATGTATATTTAATATAAAGATCGCTCTTCGTTGACGAGTGCCAAACACTCTCATGTTTTAATGTTTTGCTTGCATAATAAATAAAAGATTCAGGTTTTAAAGTGAATGCTTTCCACTTATTAACAATAATCACTAACTGGTCACCGAGTGTTAGCACATTGCTTGTTTCCAGCACAAATACATGGAAAGTTTCTTCAAAGCAGTTCATTGCTGCTGTTACAGAATTAAATAGAAATTGCAACGCAGAAATAAGCCATTCGACCCAGCTGGTGCGTGTTGATATTTCTCCTCCACTTAAGTCTGAATCCCATGTACCATTCTTGTTCCAATATCCCTGTATGCCTTTTTCCTTCGTCCACCTCTCGAAGCTATTCTTAAATGTTGACACGGCCCTGAATTTCCTCAAACCCTCTCTGTTCAAGGAAAAAGTGCATCTTTAAATCTGTATCATTCTGTTGACGAAATGCTAAAAATAAGTTGCTGCCAGGAATATCACTTGATTGTTGTGTACATTAAAGGGGAATGGTCACCATTTTGATGAGATTGATAAGTCATTGTTGAGGTGGATTGAAACTATATGCCCCTTCTCATGAGGCCAATGTGTCAAGGCACCACACTACTGTACTCCCCAGGAGCTGCCCTTTAAAGTGAAGCCGTGTGGTGCAGATGTTTGTCAAATAAACCTGTAAAGTATGCATCATGATGAAGCCAGTAATTTTCTGTTTTTTCACAAAGCATATGTAGAATGTGAGATGTGCTGCTATCTTTAAATAGAGCAGAGCCTCTCCGTAACACTGTGTCTGGAAATAGACAAATAAGTTCTAGATGATGATGTAGATGAGTGTGTTAAAGTATATACTAGAGAAATTGCCTGTCATTAACAGTTTGATTGCATACTATAAACTGTCAGTACTTCCATTATTTTTATTTCTGTCATGAAGAGACTGGGTATTTTTATCCACCAACACAAGAACCAAAACACGGAAGGAAACCACGACCAACTGTCCACATTAAACGTATCCACAGGTTCCAGACACAGGACATGCCAAAACAAGAATGTCATAATATTGACAGAAACATCAAACATATAAATATTAGAAATAGAAATAAGGGATAAATCTTCATTCTAAAGTTTCCACATACACAGTATGAGTCTGTCCCCTGTCCTGTTGATCCTGAGAAGTCAGGTGCTGGACATAGAGCGCGTGATGTTGTGAACCTTATTGTTGACACATGACTGACTGTTCATGTCCTCTATCAAAGATAGTCAGTGTAGCCAGTTCCATTATTGTGTCCTTTATTACAATAACTGATGTCATTCAAGTTACCTTGCATTCTGGACCTGGTCTCAAGTTAACTAAAGATGTTTTTCCCTACATAGTTTTTTTTGTATCAGGCCACCCTATTCTTTTCAGAACCGAAAGAAGAGAAAAATAATACAATAAAGAATAATACAATAAAGAACACAATAAATTTCCACTGGTGGGGAAGAGCATAACTAGAGGCCATCAATATAAGATAGTCACCAAGAAATCCAATAGGGAATTCAGAAGAAACTTCTTCACCCAAAGAGTGGTGAGAATGTGGAACTCGTTACCACAGGGAGTGGTTGAAGTGAATAGTATGGAAGCATTTAAGGGGAGGCTAGACAAGCATATGAGGGAAAAGGGAATAGAGGTTTTTTTTGATAGATTTAGATGAGGAAAGACGGGAGGAGGCTCGTGTACAGCATAAACGCCGGCATGGACTGGTTGGGCCGAATGGCCTGTTTCTGTGCCGTATATCTTATGTAATCCTATGTAATGTAATCCTGTGAATACTAGAGGAAACAAGAAAATACAATCAGTAGAACCATCACCATGGCTTTTTCGACCCCTATCCATGTCCCCATCACCCCCTCCTCCCCTTCGGTGTATGCACTTGTACTTCTGCTATGGAAGGTTAGATTGAAGGACATAGCATGCTCTGAGGTGCACAGTTCCTCCATTTTCCAGCCCATATTTCAACTTCCTCTGGTTTGCCTATAGAAAAAGAGCAAGTGCTAAAATTATGTATTCATGACAACTTCATGGATGTAGAAACCAATCCTGCCAATGCATATCTTGATGCACTGAGTTTGTGACTAAATAGGATGGCGAACAAATGAAGAATAACTTTGGGACCAACCCTGCGTTGTGGCCAGGGCTGCTATCTCTCCATTTCCTTCTTCCTCTACACAGGCTCTTCCCTGGATCTGCAGAGCTACCTCTTCAAATGTAGTGAGAGGGGACAGATTTAGGGACTTCCCTCCCCATGTTCATTCTCTTCCTCTGATAACACTTGCCACCAACTGGTTCCACCCAAACTGCCACAGGAGAAGTGTGGCCCTTAACACTGAATCAAAACTTCGTCTGTCCCCTTATTTCTCTGGTACCTTCTCCTCCTTTGACTAGCTCATCTTGTTCCACCCCTCTCATTTAAAATCCACATTCTCTACCGATCGCCCCAAGCCCCACCCCAAGTTACTCGACAAAATATTCTCGCTCAGTTCCTCCCTCAGCCTCTGCATTGAGCAATAACTCATCGCCAGTGATTTCAACCTCCATCTCAACACACTTTGCCTTCTCTGATATCACTGCTTTCAAGTCCTCCCTCAACCACTCCCTTCCTGTAAGCTCTCCTACCCATATTCACAGCCATCCCCTCGAGCTTGCCATCTTACGTGGCCTCTCTGCTCCCATGGTCTTGATCATAAACAAGGCCATCTCCAACCATCTCCTTGAATCCCTCACTACCCACATCCTCCTACCCCCTTCCAGCACCACTTCCTTCTGCGTCAGTCCCTAGAAAAAACTCTCCTCCAAGTCACTTATAATTGCACTTTCAAGTTGCAAACTGCCGACCCTTTGGCCCTCCATTCACCACGATACTTCTAAAGATGTTAATCTGCTCAACCACTTCCACCTTTGATGCCCCTGTCCCTAATGAAACCTTTACTCTCCCCACCAAGATTGAGACCATCCATTCAGTTGCATTCACTGCAACCCCCCATTCTATTCCCTTCACCAAACCAAACTTCCCCCCAGGCTCTCTCCTGCCTTACCCCTGAACCCGTGTATTTCTCTAGTTTCTCTTCTATCTTCCCTTATGCCCTCTCCAAGCTCATCTTGTCCATGAGGCACTTGACCTCATTCCCACTCATCTGGCAAACTGACATTTTAAATGGCTTATTCTCCTCAGTTACTATCCCCATCCATTTCAAAACCACTGTCGTCACCTCCACTCCTCAAAAACCCACCCTTGACCCCCTTTGTCCTTGCAAACTACCGCTCCATCTCCAATCTCACTTGCCTCTCCAAAGACCTTGTCATGTTGTCGCCACCCAAATCTGTTTTCATCTTTCCTGCAACTCTATGCTTGAATTTCCCCAATTAAGGTTTTGCCCCTGTCACAACACTGAAATGGCCCTAAGATGAAGTCAATAGAGTGGGAGGAGGCTCATGTGGAGCATAAACACCAGCATAAACCGTTTGGGCTGAATGACCTGTTTCTTTGCTGTAAATTTTATGTAATCTATGTAATCTGCACCACCCATCAGCCCTATCCTCACTGACCTACATTGGCTCATGGACCCCAACACCTCCAATTTATAATTCTCATCTTTGTGTTTAAATCCCTTCATGGCCTCTTCCATCCCTATCTGTGTAACTTTCCCCAGCCCCACAAGTCCCCCCCCCCCAAACTCTCTGTTCCTCCAACTTGGGCTTCGTGTGCATCCCTTCCTCCCTTCACCCCACCATTGGTGCCATCAAGGCTCTATTCTTTGGAATTCCCTCCCTAAACCTCTCCACCTCCCTCTCCTCCTGTAAGACCCTCATGAAAACCCACTTCTTTGACCCCTCCTAATGTCTCCTTGTTTGGCTCAGCATCTGATTATGTCTTTGTGAAGTACCTTGGGCTGTTTTCCTGCGTTATAGGTGCAATATGAATGCAAGGTGTTGTTGTTGTAATCAATTTTTATAGACCATCTACTTTCAAAGTTTATAATAGCAAGTGCAAAAGCTTTGTGCTTTTGTGTTCTAGTCAGTCTGTTCACCCTATTTCATGTGATGTTTATTTTGTATTACTTATAATATTTGTTTGAGGTTGGACTGAAGCCCATTTCTATTAGAGTGCATGTTGTCACCATTTCAGCTTTCCACAAACCATTATCTCCTAGTTCATTAAGGGATCATCTGTTGGTTTCCCATTTCATAAAGGCTATCTATTTTTTATTTGCGAATCTAGACTCTAGTTTTACGGAAATAATGATTGACTCATCTAAAGCTATGAGTTCCTGTGGTTTAATTCCTTTCCTGGAAAATTGAATTGCTGATTGCATTAGTTTCAGCATGTTGGCCCTCATTAGGACAAACTGTGTTTTGTCTGGTTCATGCTTAAGACTCCACCTGGCTTCTTACCCAAGGTAACCTCTCCCTTTCATTTAGGATTGGAGATATTATTCCTCCATCTCACAAATTTTATTGCCAACTCCATTACCGAGATACTCACAGGGCTTTACAACTTATTTCATACACACAGAACATTTCCATAAATCATGACAGGTTTAATTTCCCGTGGAACAAAAACATTAAGTAAGCTAGGGTAGCTAAATACATCGTAGAATGCATTCTTCATTGTTACTGGCTTGTGGAATCTAAGCCCAGAGGTCAGGTTTGAGTCTTCCACATTCCGGGTTTCCCTTAATCAAATGTCCATTGACATTATTTGCAAAGCTGTTCTTGGGAGTAATCCTCTCACATTCATGACGCACTACTAAGTGGATCTGCTGACTTCCCTAAATTTAACCTTTGGCAGATCCATCCTCTCCATCGGTGTTGAAACTCCACTACAGAGGTACTCCTCCAGCTGAATCTTATTCTTATTCTCTGCTCTTATGGTGTATGGACAATGCAGAATGAAGAAGAAAGATGGATCACATGGTGCTTTCTTCATTTTTTGAATGAAACCATTCTCCATACACCATGCTCCCTCCCATCCATTCCCATAGGCTCTAATAGGAATTTCTGTCAGAATCAAGATGCATAATATAGCCAAAAACTGCAGTGGGTCAAAACAAGTTGGGGCTAAGGTACACTGGGATAAATTTAACTTTTGGCTATAGTGGAAAACGTGCGATATCGGATCGTTGTCCGATATACACCTCGCCTGATTTTCCTATCTATTAACTTCATGGAAAGGAAAATCGGGTGGGATATATAACGGGCGGCCATCTTACATTATCGGCGAAAGTTAAAATTGCCCCTGCTGACATCGCATTTCAACAATAATACTTATGGCATCAGGTTCTGTATGTTGACCTTTTGACTCCTCAAGATCAATGGGACAAATGACAGACTCTTGCAGTATGTGGAAAATATTTTCATTCAAAGACGCTGAGTAGGCAATCCATCTTTTCAACATTCCATTCTAATGATAGGGTTCAGATGATACATTTTTAGGGTTAGCATATGACACAGTTTTGGGCTAATGAATAGCATCTTCTGCTTTGCAATGAAGCAAACTGTGCAGTCAGATTTGGGAACAAATCAACCTGAAGTACACCTAGCCAAGAAAAGCGAGCAGACCGCCAGGAGGGAGCCTCAGCACTGCTTTCGATTCACACCTACTATAGTATGATTGTGGTGCAAAGACAGGTTTAAAACTTGTCCTGATCATACCTGGGAGCATTTTTTAATGTAATCTATAAGTGTGAGGCCAATACCTGTAGTCCAGTAATGCTTTGAATCTTGTGCTTTATGATATAATGTGAACCCATTGATTGAACCACAGCAGCGTCATCACCTCATGCCAATGAGGCAACATCGTATGAAAAAAAGATTTAAAATCCACATAACCTTTATTAAGCAATAATATGCTTTGATGTTCAATATGAAAATTATCACTGGCAATTAATCTCCTTTTCTGTATTTGTACTGTATTTTGCAAAAAAAATCCTCTGATTTTTGAAGTATTTTTGCTTCACGATTTTGTGAAGCTGAATCTAAGATGTGCTTTATGTTGCTCAAATTAGAATTTAAACATATGTTGCTAATGTCTGGAAGTTGAGTTGATTGTACAGCCTTAAGTATATACAAGATGACATCATCTGTGCCTGATGTATAATCCTGATACATTCTAAGCACATCTGTTAGAATCAACTTTTGTGGAACTAGGTTGCCTGAATAGACAATTTAAATGTATAAAGAACGCTGCTTAAAAAAATTAGATTAACAGGCTTTCGGCCTACATCTGATGAAGTCATTTTTTTTAAATTCCAATGACCTACTGTACATGTGACTTCTTTTCTTATGCTGATAGATTTAGATGAAGAGGGGTAGGAGAGGCTCATGTAGAGCTAAAACGCCAGCATGGACCAGTTGGGCCAAATGGCCTGTTTCTGTGCTGTACATTTTACGTAATTCCATGTAATTCTTAATATATCTTATTCTTAAATGAAGATTAAGAAATGTGAATGAGCATACTGAATGCAAAGGCTTTTTAGTGAACAATCTTCAATACTTCACATTGTACAGCCACAGCTATCTTGCATCAGTGAGTGAGTCCATCCACAGGAGTCTTGATTGCCTGGATACAGCAGAACTGAACTCGCCCAACTTTCATGGATGGAATGAGGACTACATGGGAAGTTCAGACACCCTCAAATCCAACCCTATTAACCAGGTGTGTATCATTTTCATCTCTTGACATAAACAGTGCCATTTAGGGCTGTCACTGAGTATCTTAAAATAAACAAAACAGCAAGAATAATTGACTGATTTTCCAATTAATTATTGAAATATTCTGGAAGTCTCTTGTGACATTGTTCACACTGAGTCAGAGGTTATGCTGTTGCAAAGGAAGGGGCTAAAATGTGGAGGTCAGGGAGGGGAGCACGTCTTCATTCAAAAAAATTTAAAAGAAATCTGTAAGAGACCTCCTCTGAGGCGGTGAATATAAGTGCTTTTTTGACTGGTTCCTGCAAAGTAAATAAGTAATGTTTTGCTTACCTAATGCAGGCATATACCAGATAAATACTGTGATAATAGGTAAATAGCACATAGGTAAATTAATCTCTTCTCGTAATACGGGGCAGTTCCTTACCATTCAGTGCATGGTAATTAGTGCATGGCTTTTTATAGCGTTTTTAATGCGTTAAATAGAGATTATGACGTGAAATAAGTGAGAAAAATAAACTGTGAAAAGCCTGTTGGGAGAAAGGTGAGGGAAGCCACCATACAGGAACCTACAAAAAACATAAAACAGGTGATCAGAGGTGCAAAGAGGAAACTAGAAACTAGCATAACTATAGAAGACAAACACAAAGGTAAGTAATTCTTCTCGTATTCTAACAACATGAATATTGTGGGATGTGTGAGATGCACTCCCTACGAGCGTTTCTGACTTACCAGGAGCACAAGATGCTGCAATCACCCCATATTGTAAGCATTTTTTTGTTTAGAAACAAACTGATGGAGATTCTGAAGCTATCACCATTTTAGAGGGGGGAAATGGGCTCATCGAAATAGTGTGGATAATTTGTTGTGAGTGTGAGGAAAGTTCATAGTTTGATCTTGTTTTAGAGTTCTTTGTAATCCAAGGTTCAGTGAAAAGGTACAACATTATTATGATTTTCCTGAGCCTTGGCAGCTCGTCAGCGTTAGCTGACTAAACTTTGCATCGCACACGCTGAGGCACTTTGTATAAAAATTCAAACCAGAATACCCCAAAATTTGCTTGTGCCTACAAGACTCTGTGGAGTTCTGCATATGTGTGGACGGTGACAACTTGTGGCGCATGACCAGTGTTTTCACATGTGCAAATCAGCAAAGTTGTGCAACACGTGGTTCTTGACCTCGAGGATTTATGTTTGCGTAAGGGGCTGAAATTCCCAAGGAAAACAACAGAGACTCGACTGTACTGGGTTTCGGCCATTTCCAGGAGTTACCGACTTACATTGTAAGGGGTGGAGCCTCCAAACACCCCTTACAAGGCTAATGGCGGCCAGGGTCAGCATTGCAAGCGTGATTCTGGCGTAACTGCCGCGATCAGGTCCCAAGAAATTTCAGCCCCCAAATCTGTATGTGACAAGATTTTGTTTTCAAATGTATCCAGCTGTTGCAAAATGCTAAAAGTTGGTATTCCAATAATATAATTTTCAAACAGTTAAATCATCATTAAACACTCAGATCTGGGTAGTCATAATTAAACATGCCAACCATTACATGCAGGAGTGAATTAGCAGATTTTGGACTGTCTCTCAGTAGCGGTGTTATGAATTCAAGTTTGCCATATATACCTTCTGGGGTTCAGTAGCATTATTCCCTTAAGTGGTCTGCGCATCTTACATTAATGAAAGTTGACTCACACTGCCCAATACCTAGTCATAGAAAGCATAACCCGGGGATGTAACAATATCATCTCTACGTGATCTGGACCAGATACTTGCATCTTTAATACATGTATTTCTTTATCTCTGATATGGCAGACTAGTTATCACTAGGCTAGACAAGGCATGATACAAAATGTTAAGCTGCTTTATTTCACATTTAGTTAAAGATATAGAACAACATTACAATTGTTTTCACTTATTTGCAACAATAGAACTTGTTTTCGCACTAAATACAAGAAAATTTTTAACGCAGCGAGTCTGTTATGATCTGGAATGCACGGCTTGAAAGGGTGGTGGAAGAAGATTCAATATTAACTTTCAAAAGGGAATTGGATATATACTTGAAAAGGAAAAATTTGCAGTGCTATGGGGAAAGAGCAGGGGAGTGGGACGAATTGGATAGCTCTACCAAAGAGCCGACATAGGCACAATGGGCCAAATGGCCTCCTGGCTGTATGATTATAAGAATGTGATTCTAAGAATAAAGATGCTCCACTACCCCACTTCTATGGGTCATCTTGCTTGACTTAAAAGTAATTTCCTAGCTCCGCTCTCCTGAGTTTCAACCCCTCACAGCCCTTTGATGTCTGACTGACCCACTCCACCCAGTTTTCACAGCGCTTTCCGTTTTTTACTCAAAAAACCCACCATCAGTGCCTGTCCTTTCAAACTACCTCGCCATTTCTAGCCTCCCTTTCCTCTCCAAAGTCCTTGGATGAGTTGTTGCCTCCTAGATCCATGCTCATCTCTCCTGCAACTCCCTGTTTGAATCCCTCCAATCAGGTGTCTGCTGCTTTCGTAGCACCGAAATGGCCCTAATCAAAGTCATAAATAGCATTTTGTAACTTAGAGGGGAAATTGGAGGTGATGGTGTTGCTACTACATTGCTGCTCTTGTCCTTCTCGGAAGTGGAGATGGAAGGGGAAGCGAGTGCAGTCATAGTAACCTTGTAGGTCATACATACTGCAGCCACAGTATGCCAGTGATGGATGGGGTAGATATCACATAGAATTACATTAGAGTCTGCAGCACAGAAACAAGCCAATCAGCCCAACTGATCTATGCCAGCATTTATGCTCCACACAAGTCTCCTCTCACCCCTCTTCATCTAACCCTATCATATCTTAAAGGAGGATAGGGAGGATAATTATATTGAGCCTGTAACACGAGCAAAGTGCTCTGTGTTGGATGTTACTGAGCTTTTTGAGTGTTGTTGTGGCTACATCCATCCAGTTGTGTAGTGAATATTCCATCACACTCCTGACTTCAGCCTTGTATGTGGTGGATAGGCCTTGAAGGGTCAGGAGGTGAGCCACTTATCCCAGTGGACCCAGCCTCTGGCATGCTCTTGTACCCACGGTGTTGATATTGTCCTGTTAAGATTCTGGTTAAAGGTGTCTCCCAAGATGTTGACGGCAGGGTACTCAGTGATAGTGTTTATGCCTTTGCAAACGTTCAGCTTTGACTAGTCCAATGCTCTCCTGGCCAGACTCTCATCCTCTACCCTCTGTAAACTTCAAACCATCCAAAACTCTGCTGCCCATATCCTGTCCTGCACATTTACCCATCACCTATCTTCACTGACCTACATTAGCTCCTGGTCCCCCAATGCCTCAAATGTAAAAAAATATTGTGTTTAAATCCTTCCATGGCCTTGGCCCTCCCTAACTCTTTAATCTCTTCCAGTGCTCCACCCCCATGCCCCCCCCCCTCATCGAACTCTCTGTTCCTCTGACAATCCATTCAGTCTATTTAGCCACCTTGGCCCCTATACTCTGGAATTCCCTCACTAAACTCCTCAGCCTCTCCACCTCCCTATCCTTCTTTTAGTCGCTCCTTAAAATGCATCTCTTTGACCAAGCTTTTGGTCATCCCTCCTAATATCTCACATCCATTTTTTCCTCATGCCCCTGTGTAGTGCATGTGATGTTACATCATTCTGACAGTATTGTGGTCATGATTTAACTAAATTTCCACTGGCTGTACAACTATAACTGAGATATCAAACAACTGGATTTTGCAATTGTTCCATTGTTCAATCCAGGTTCAATTTTTAATTTTTTTTAAATTTCCTCTGTAGGAGAGAGAAATGGATTTCAACAATCAGTATGAAAATATCTGTGAGTCTGTCTTCAATGAGGTGGATTCCCAGGCAGTGGATGCTCTGGACCTGCCCATACCTGGCTGTTTCCGTTCAAGAAGTCACAGCTACCTAAGAGCTATCCAGGCTGGCTGTTCTCAGGATGACGACAATGTATCTGTCCGTTCGGTGTCTCCTCCACCTATAACAACCACAGTTAGAACCATGCAAACCAACACCAGTAAGTACCATATAATCAGTCTAATTCCCATTAAGTAAGCAATGATACTTTAAAGGGTCAAAAAATGAGCTGCCTGTATGCATTTTGCAAGATAGAAATTGATACATTATGAAGGTCCCTGGCATATTATTTACATCCTAATAGTGAGCTGACCTGAAGTTCTGAGTGAACTATGGTCAACATCACAAGTAGGATATAAATCATATCCAAGGGTATCCATGATCTATTCAATTTATACATATCTCTATTAAAAATTAATGAGGTGGAGGTAAGAATAATGGCTTTTAATGACGTTTATGGTTTAGTTCCACTGAAGCTGGACGTAGTGCAAATGTTAATTTGTTATTTGCTGTGCTCGTGGGTTTAGAATGTTGTGGACATTCGATCAGTCTATTGTGCGAGGTGAACGCAGACTGTGAATATAGTGCTTGCAAAACTCTAGTTATATAATGCATGAATCATTGAGATGAGTTTCAGTTTTTAAACTTTTGTATCAGTGAAGGAAAGCTGAAAAAATTGCAGGACTGATTTTGTGGTACAAAAAGAATTTAAATTTTTAATGCTCCATTTTTATACGGATGTAAGTCATGGCAAAGGAATGTGGCAGTTGTGCATGATGATCTTTGCTTGCTGTACTACCATTGGATGTGATTCTCATCCTAATTGGGTGTTGAAGAGACTGTGTTGCAGGCTGGCGAGCCTTAAGCTTTGGACTGGATTTTAAAGTGTTTGAATAATGCTGGAGCTGGCAGTCACTTGTTGCATTGCAAAGTACAAGATTGTAACAATCAATTGTTTGTGTGCTCACATGTACAGTTCGGGACTGATTCTGTGATATAACAAAGAATTTACAATATTCATGAAGAAAAAGTTTATTTTTTTTAAATGATGACATAAATGCTTTAAATATATTTTTCTCTTGCTCTCCTGAAGGCAGTGCTTAAAATATGATACTTAATGGGCATTATTCTCTTTTTCATTCTTCTTTATTGGCATTCTGTTTAGTTGTGGAACTTATAATGCTAACCTTGTGGAATTTTTATTTGTATAGCAGAGTAAGTTATTTTTTTTCTATTGTACAATATATTTGTGTATTATTTGTTATAGCAACAAACAAAAAGTTGTCATGACATATCACAACAAAAGCTTCTGTGAATATCGTGTTTGAAAGGTGATGGGGGTGTTGGCGGCGATGGATGTTGAATCACGCAAGTTTTCGATCTCACCCATGCCATCGGACAGAAGCACCAAGTGGATACCAGCTACTTTCCTACAAAGAGATATGGAATATCACTGGATGAGTCATCCTGGGCCATTATTTTGATGTCACCGCTAGTCTGTCTTTTTACTGCCTAAGCACCATCTAAACGTCCAAAAAACAATATGAACAAATGTTTATCTTAACATAAATCCAGCCAGATTTTGTTATAATTGTGTTATGAAACTGCACTCAACAATGGAGCAGTGGGTTAACATGCCTGGGCGGTAATCTGGTGGAGCAGCTCTCCCACCCTTTATGGACCCCGCCTGATTTAACCAGGTGGGTTCTATAATGGGCAGGCGATCCACGCTGTCAGATGATTGCCCAGGTAATGAAGACAAAAATCGAGCCCACTGTATTTTCCTCTGTGGGACCTGCATCTGAATCGATCAAGACAAATAGGACTAAAGTTTCTTTCTGGGGGTTGTAAAAGCCTGAAGTGAAATGAGTTTGGGAATACTCAACCCAGTTCCTAGTGGACATTATCCCCACAGTATAAAGTTGCTATAATTGGCACTTGTTTGCATTAACTATCAATCTAGGATGGCTGGTATGGGGAATGGAACTGTCGCAGTAGAGGGCTCAGGAGGCACATTGCTGGAATAAGGTGAGGGAATTTTATTCTGCATCTAATCCACAGATGAGAGTTTGATGCTGATAGTGGATGCCCAAATAATGTTCTATTTTCAGCATGAATGACCTTCACCTTGATGATCATAAAAATTGTCATTTGAAAATAGTGACCCGAAAAATCCATGATGGGCACATTTTGGCGTAAGAACCTCAGCCACTGACCCTGACAGACTTCCCGTGGTCATGGGGAAGTTGCCCGATTGCCTGCCAATGACATGCACCCATGCCACTAGAGATTGATCTGGGCTGCCTATCATGATAAAGATGCCGGAAAATCAGGCAAGGGTGCCCCAGCCAGGTGGAGTGTTGAGGGCCCCTGGAAAGAAGATATCATTGCCGCTCATCGCTCTCTGTAAGGAGGCCACTGCCCAAAATTATTTTTGAAGAAAAACTTTATTCCTTGGGCGTCCAGGTCACAATCCAGGCCTGGAACCCCAGGTGGGCCCCACTTCTGCTTCTTGGCTGTGGATACGTATTGAGGGCTGAGATCTCAGCCACCTCCTATGCAAATGGCCTTTTAAGGGGCAGATGGAGACCTGTCCCCACAAAGTCATCTGGAACGTTCAGCAAAAGGCCGGCACCTGGCTCATTTCCAGCCAATCTGGTCAACTCCCATTGAAGATTTTCAGGGCCACTCACTGCTTGTTGCAACCGAGCTATGAAATACAGCATTTATTATACATGTGAGTGTGGGCCTCACACAACTTACTCGCATCTGTCTTGCCCGTAATTTAAATGATTCACCTATTTTATGGGTCAAAGATCGTATTGCACAGTTCAGCATGGATGATAGCTGAGATTTTTAGTACTGAGTAATCCTTAATGAAGAGGTCTGTGTAGGTTGAGATGCATTTCAAGCAGGAATAGACCTCTGAAATAAGCAGAAAAGTGCAGCAGCCAGCTTTGTCATTAATTAGCTCTATTTTCCATGCACTGCTTCATGGTAATAAATGGAGCTTATTCACTAAGACTTCCATCATTACTATTACAAGGTTATCAGTACATAGTCACTTTTTAAAAATCTTGTTCTGATTACAAATACTCTAAGCACAATAACATTTAGGAATCACTTATTCTTGGGGAGATGGGATAGGGGAGATCATTGAGAACAACATCACATTCACCAAGCAGGAGTCAAGAGAAGAAAATGTTTAGTATCCTACTGGAACTAAGAAATCAGTAATATTGGGCTAATTTAAAATTACTGCGTTAAAGCCTCAAAATGTTTGCTAGGATTATGTTCAAATATATAACTTGGAAGTTTATGCATGTTTAATATACCATGAGCTGAGGATAGGACATTTTGAGAAAAGATTTTTACATCTGTACACATACAAGCATATTATTGCTATTAATATGGTATAATACTCCTGTCTTATTAAACAGTGCATCCTCTACTTAATATGAGCATCAACATGGGAAATCCACGAGTACATTTAAAGTATCAAAAAAAAATCCTCTTTTAATGTAGAAATTGACTATAGGCCCAATTTTAACTGGGGGGTGTGAGTGAGGCATGGTGGGGTGAGTGACAAGCTCGCATGGTCACGCCAACATAAGGCTGGGCCATTTTAACCTAGGCTTGCCAACTCTGGTTGGACTGGATACCAGGAGGTTTCATAACATATCCTCTGCCTCCAACCGCACTGCCTCCAGATTCCTGCCACTGGTCACCCGACATACCAATCCTCACGCCAATCAGTCAATAATGGCGACTACAATACTCACAATCCTCTGTGCTCCAGAAACTGCTCTATCCATTGTGTGGTTTTATCTGTTAGAGCACGCACAGGCCAGGGCTGCAATGCATCCTGTGCACACTGTGGCCCTGCTGATTGTGAGTCTGGCTGAAGTGAAACGGGAGAAGAAAATGCCCCAATGATTTTTCTCCCAGGTTGCTCTCAGCAGTGTTCAGGAGATGAGTCTTTAATTTTGGGAGAATTCAGGACAACCAAGAAGGGTTGGCAAACTTATTGTAACTGCTGGGCCTCCTCTGCATCCTGGAGCCGAGTCTCCCACACCTGGCAGAAATCACGACCTGGCTGGTGGGTGGGAGCAAGAGTTTGAGCAGCAGGAGGCCATCACCAGGAAGCTGAAGGAATGATCTAAGTTGTCGGGAAGTGGGGCTGGGAAGCGATGGCGGTCAGGGGAGGGGGAAAGCCTGGGACAGGAGATGCCCAAGGTTTCCCTGTGGGGCCCGGAGTAGCACTCCTGATCCTCCTGGCCCACAGGGAAACCAGTAGAACTTTTAAAAAGTTGCCTTGCTGGGCCTCCTCTGGCCCTGGATCGATTTGCCACCATCTTTCCCCAGCGCGATCAACACTGCACAACTCACACGGTCCAGGGTTAAAATCACATTGGGGTCCGAATGACGACCAAATGGGAGTGCGGCACGAACGGGGAAATAACTGCTTTGCCCCTCTTTTAACCACCCCCACACCCCAATCTCCTCAGACGTGGAAGGGGAGGGGTTAATATCAACAACAACACAACTTATATTTATATAGCGTCCTTAACGTAATAAAACGACCCAAGGTGCCTATCAGGGCGTATGTGTTTTTCTGTTTAAAAATTTTAAATGGTGTCAGTTTAATTTTGGTCTGCGAAAACGCAGTACAAGCTAAATGCCTCACAAGTGTATCTGCAATTATGTAGTGACGTCCTTAATCAAGTGCAGTAGGATGGTTGAGTGTGGGTGGTACACATGCATAACTGGATTTTTAACCATACTCGAGAGCAAGTCTGAGTGTCTATGAGCTGTCTCAGTTGTATAATCTAAGTGCGTCCACACCTTAAATGTCCTTGCCAAGTATGACTTAATAATAACTTCAATAAACTCATTCAAAAAAATCTTTTGTAAGCTTGTAGTTATGCAACGCAAATACTAGCCCTAGCTGATAAACACCTGAATGTTTCAAAAGGCAGTACTTCGAAAAAATAGCTACTGTATTGCCGGTTGAAGCTGTCGACCAGCAGTTGGCAACAGTTTCAAGAATGCAGTTAGTGAACGAAATAGCTCAGGTGGCAAACTGCATGAAAAACTCAACTTTGAATGAGCTGTATTTTCCTATTGATGAAGATCACTTTAACATTTACCACACTCGTACTACATTCCTCTTTGCACTAATCCATTTACAATAAACAGCCTGACTAAAAATAGCGGACATGGAATGTAGTATGAGCTTCTTAAGGGTTCACACTTTGCCAATCATAAAATGTATCCTAAAAGTTGTTTGGTGTGTCAACGGCTGGAATGGGAGAGACTGCAACATGTGGTATTGAGAGGAGACATAATGGGGAATTCAGTGCTCCTGCCAGGCAAACAAATTAGCACTAATGGGAATCAATTCTGGAATGGGTCTTATTTTCACCAGCACCATCTCAGGGTATCGGTGGGGCACAGTCTCAGCAGTTACACTGGGATTATGATCTGAGGAATTTTGGCATCCAACTGCTGTTTTTCCAGTGTTTCATTTTAGAAAAATTGGTTTAAGCTAGTCACCTCAATCCTCCTCAAGGCAGTATGCCATTGATCTTCTTGCTGTTTTTGTGACCCAACAGTTAACAGATTTTCCATGTGACAAAGGCCAAAATTGAGAAAGGTTGTCCTGAGAAGCGATGTTTTACAATTCTTAATAACGCATGCATCTCACAAAGTCCCTAAACAAGAAGACAATTCAGCTAATCCAAACTCAGTTGCTGCATTTGCATCAAGGGCAATTTTTTAAATCTTGTCAAAAAAAAATTCAGCGGGTGAGCTTCCTCCAAAATATCAGTGTATGACCCTGCAAGGCTGCTTGGTTTTAGACCCACTCTTCGTTTCTCTTTTATTTTTTTCACGTAAAATGTTTCTTCAAATCAGATGATAAAAAGACAGTGTTACTTGGGTTGATTATGTTACTGTAAGATGAAAATAGCTTTTTAATAATTGGCAGTTTTTTTCACCAGTTATGTAAACCATGCAATATCTTTATTTTATACTCATTTCTAACCCTTTCAATTGTACCCACATGTCCACACATTCTTTTGTAAAGTGAAGGACAGTTTACAATATTGTCAGTCTTGTTCAGCTGACAAGAGGCACAGGTGATTTGCATTGAGATGGACAAAGTATCTTTTTCTACTTTCCCCAAAAGAAGGAAAGAACTTGCATTGATATAGTGCCTTATCATGTCCCTCAGAAACATTCAAAAGCACTTGTAGGATGATATAAATATTGTAGTCACTGTTATTGTGTTGGTAAATACAACAGCCACTTTGCACATAACAAGGTCCCTCAAACAGCAGTGTGGTCATTTGTTTTTGGTGGTGTTGGTTGAGGAAGGATTGTTGGCCAAGACACCAGGGAACTCCGTGCGCTTCTTCAAATAATGCCATGGACCTGTTAACGTCCGCCTGAAGTGGCCTTGGTTTGATATCTCAATCGAAGGACAGCAACTCTGACAATGCAGTACTCTCTCAGTATTACACTGAAGTGTCAGCACAGTCCTGGCAGTGTCCTGTCAAAATGGACTCAGCTATAGTTCTGACTGCCAATGGCAAGTAAGTCACTTAAATGTTTTACTACTAAGTTAGGCTACATTACACATGCTGGAGGTAAACACAATCAGTTCCTTGTGGAAAAATGAATTGAATAATACCAGTGAAATATTGGAAAGTCTTCACTGAAGAATTGATCAGTACTAATTCATCATTCGTTTTTCAATACTTCATTAAGATTCTCATTTAATAGAGCAAATGGACGAGTTCATTGTAAAATGTGGGTCATCACTCCCTCTGGGAAGCTTGTCAATAGCGTTGATTGGTGTAGTGGTTAAAACCTACATAGGTTGCACATCAAAGTAGAACTGAAAGCGTTACACTGTAAAAATGACATTTGGGTTGAACAATGTCATAGATTACAAGAAGCATGAGATCTGACGGTTCTTATTTTCCTTGTACAATTTACCATGAAATATCATGTTCATCACAGCTGGGCCCCAGGTGTTCTTGTAGCTCGCAGCAATGTTAAACTCTTTCTCTAATTTTACAGTTTCTAAATTGGTGGCAGATAGAATGCAATTAATTCATATTTAACAATTCTCATCAGATCTGTAGATACTCCTTGCTATGGGTTTAAGACTGATTTTCTGAACCATGAGTACCATCAGATTCGTATATTTAAAGGAGCTGAATAATTGATGAGATCCATGGTGGCATTACCAATTGCATTGCTAATGTACTTCTTAATGCGTTCTGACAGCCCTACCATACAGGGTTCATCATGTCCTTCTCCTGTGTCATTCGTTGATGACAACCTATTTTTATTCCCTGTAAATATCTTCCATATCTGAGATAAAGATACAAAAATAAACCAAGCGCTGTTAATATATTTTCTTGAATAAATGTGAGAGATAGGCTGAGCAATTAGACTACTTAGTCATGTATATTAGAAGGTATGTATTTCAGGATGATATTTCTAGAACTTTGTCATTAGATTTATTAACATTTTGTGTTACTACTGCGATATTGTCAAAATATTTTCTTTTGCGTTTTCGTGCTTTTGCTGCATATTAACCTAGCAAGTACTGTGTCCAATATTAGTGTATGACTGGCCTCTGCCCATAATTTTAAGGAAAGGTGTTAACCAGTTTATTTTAAATGACTTAATATCTTCGTTAAAATAGCAGGCAGAGGAATGTCATGCAAATGTGGTACGTATTTGTAGATTAATATCACAAACGGTAATTTCTAGGTTACTATGATAGGTCCATGATAAAATACCTGTCTAGCCTTTTGGGAAAAAGTGAGTATTAAAATTGCAATCAAATAGCAATGATATAACAAAGTTACACAGGAAAATGATGATGCCTTATTGACAGGCAATGCTGTACTCCATCGTCTCAATCTCCTACTAAATATCTAACTACTTGCCTTCCATACCTTTTATACTTCTTTATTAGCCCGGCTGAAGAAACTTTAATTGAGAAAGACCAGCAGCCCTACTATTAGTCAAAGGAAATGTGATTTTAGTAGATTTATTTTTTGCTTTTTGCAGTTTAACAAAATATTTACATTTCATCAACATTGATTGTCTGCAGATCTTTGTTAGTTCTGTGACAGGAACATAGGTTACCAATGTATGGAGTTCATTGTATTTTCTGGATAATTAGCAAAAGAACCAGAGGGGACTTAAGGAGGTTTTTTTTTAGGCAACGAGTTGTTATGATCTGGAATGCACTGCCTGAAATGATGGTGGAAGCTTCCCAGAGGGAGTGATGACCAACATTTTACAATGAACTCGTCCATTTGCTCTATTAAATGAGAATCTTAATGAAGTATTGAAAAACGAATGATGAATTAGTACTGATCAATAGTAACTTTCAAAAGGGAACGGGATATACACTTGAAAAGGAAAAATTTGCAGGGGAGTGGGGCTAATTGGAAGCTGTTTCAAAGAGCTGGCACAGGCACAATGGGCTGAATGGCCTCCTTCTGGGCTGTGTGATTCTATGAATGCATGCACATATTTTACTGAGCAGAATTCTGTCAATATCAAATAATGTATTTGAGTCCACTTTGAGTACCTATCAGACGTTGCATTTCATAGTGAAGTACCTCTGATTACTGCTAACAGGTTAGGTCTACCCATGCAGTTTGAAGGCATAGAGGGCATTATAAAATGATATCTGATACCACTGATGCTCCATTAGCTTTTCTGTTACCAGGCAACTGCAGAGCCACCAGTATGGGCATGTTTGTGTTGCTCTGGTTACAGATTCATTCTGACAGAAATCAATGATGGATCTGGTAAGGTTTTGCTTTGATGTTACTGTTGGTGTGCTCTATTAACATTAAAAGATTCACTATGTTCTGAACTAGTGAAAATAGGGTAACAGATGATACTAAATAAGTTTGAATAATACAATGACTTCAGTGCAGTTCTGTGACCTTCATACAGTACCAACAAGCTGAATGGTTGTTGCAGCATGAAGTAGCCTTGAGCTCAGACTATTGGGCTAACACATAAACTAGTAAACACAACTAAAAGCATTTAATTTCATGAATGAAAGTTATTGTGTCTGTTTAAACTGAATAATTATAGTTACAGCAGACAGAGATTGTGGTAGATTTTCAACTTGCCACCTAGGTGTAAAACTAGCACTGAAGATCAGACTCCTGTTGTAGAAACAGCCTGATGTTCATTGACATTAATTTCACATGGAAAGGGATACGAAGACCTGGGTGAAGGTCCAGAGGCTGTCCGAATGATACCAATATATATATATTGTGCAGACTGGAATCCTTCACAATCAGAGCTTATTGAGATTGAGGTGGGAGTTGGGCGGGGAGAGAGTTGCTTGACTGAAAGAGTGAAAGGACTCGTCACAGGGTGAATATGATAACAGCGTTATTCCTTCTAATATGGAAAGCCAACTACTCCAGTTTGTTGGTTGGTTTAGGTATAAAAGACGTAGCTAGGAAGTTTCAAGGGACTGCAGGAGAAGTAGTCCTACTTTTTGATCTATATTGCTTGCACTGAATGGAGAACATTGCATGAGGGAAAAGCTTTCCTAAGTTTAAAGTGTTTAACAAAATAATCAACCCGTTCTTTATAAACAGATGCATGATTTTGTTACACACGGTGGACAGAGGAATTCTTTGCCGATAGTTGTTTCATTGCAACAGATGATGGGAGTTATTGGGCCTGAAAATCAATGGGAATGTTTGCCCAGCATAGGGTGCTGGGGAGCACCCATTGGGAACCTCTGTACCTAACCCTGCCGAAGTATCTGGAGTCAGAGGGTGGTTCCCTCATTTGCATGTAACTGGCAGCACCTGCGCCACTATGGGCACATCTTGGATACCCATCAGAGCTGGCGGGAGGAGGGTGGTGCTGGCTTGCCGCTTGCCAAATTGTGTTAGTTTTTCCACAGCTTTTGTGACATGAAGTTGTAATGTGGTATCCCATTTTGTTACAGTTTTAACACAGTATTAGATTTATGCAAACAAATATATTTGGATTGTTTATCTTTTTTATTTATTCATGAGATGTGGGCGTCGCTGGCAAGGCTAGCATTTATTGCCCATCCCTAATTGCCCTTGAGAAGGTGGTGGTGAGCCACCTTCTTGAACCGCTGCAGTCCGTGTGGTGAAGGTACTCCCACTGTGCTGTTAGGGAGGGAGTTCCAGGATTTTGACCCAGCGACGATGAAGGAAAGGCGATATATTTCCAAGTCAGGATGGTGTGTGACTTGGAGAGGAATTTGGAGGTGATGATGTTCCCATGCGCCTGCTGCCCTTGTCCTTCTAGGTGGTAGAGGTTGCGGGTTTGGGAGGTGCTGTTGAAGAAGCCTTGGCGAGTTGCTGCAGTGCATCTTGTAGATGGTGCACACTGCAGCCACTGTGCACCGGTGGTGGAGGGAGTGAATATTTATGGTGGTGGATGGGGTGCCAATCAAGCGGGCTGCTTTGTCCTGGATAGTGTCATGCTTCTTCAGTGTTGTTGGAGCTGCACTCATCCTGGTAAGTGGAGAGTATTCCATCACACACCTGATGTGCCTTGTAGAGTCAGGAAGTGAGTCACTCACCATAGAATACCCAGCCTCTGACCTGCTTTTGTAGCCAGAGTATTTATGTGGCTATTCCAGTTGAGTTTCTGGTCAATGTTGATGCTGGGAGATTCGACGATGGTAATGCTATTGAATGTCAAGGGGAGGTGGTTAGACTCTGTCTTGTTGGAGATGGTCATTGCCTGGCACTTGTGTGGTGCAAATGTTCCTTGCCCCTTATTAGCCCAAGCCTGAATGTCGTCCAGGTCTTGCTGCATGCGGGCACGGACTGTTTCATTATCTGAGCAGTTGCGAATGGAACTGAACACTGTGCAATCAGCGAACATCCCTACTACTGACCTTATGATGGAGAGAAGGTCATTGATGAAGCAGCTGTAGATGGTTGGGCCTAGGACATTGCCCTGAGGAACTCCTGCAGCGATGATTTGGCACAGTCAAAAGTGCAGCAAGCCTGCAAAAAATGATTGATATATGTTTTTGCATTCCCTGCCTGGCTTGCATTTCAGTGATAGCCAGAAAACTCGAATGGGATGGTGTAAAGGATATAGCCTCCTACTCAATCTTCTTTGCCTGGTCTGTGCAAACAAATACATCGAGATACATCCCCCATATTTGGATGCGTGTGTTATTTGTGCTTTTATATGACTTTGGTCCCAATATAAAAAACTACTTCAAATATGGTTTGATTAATGCCACAGCTTCTTGTTGAAAAGAGAGAAAATGTTACATTTTTATAGTGCCTTATCACATTGTTTAAATGTCTCAAAGCGCTTTGCGTAATGAATTACTTGTTTTGGGGATGCTGTGACTTTTGTTATGTAGCCAAAGCAGCAGTTATTCTGTACCAATAACATCCCACAAATGGCATTGCGATGAATGCACTATTCATCTATTTTTTTTGGAGAAAGTGGTTGAATGTTGCCCATGACATGAGGCAAAGGTAAAGGTAAACATGCTTGCACACATTAAACAAGCCATGGTGCAAATGAAATTTTGCAAAATCATAGGACAGGTAATCGAAGAAAGAAAAGACAAGGTAGATGCAGAGAAGATGTTTCCCCTCATGGGGGAATCTAGAATTAGGGGGCATAGTTTCAGAATAAGGGGTCGCCCATTTAAAACTGAGATGAGGAGGAATTTCTTCTCTCAGAGGGTTGTAAATCTGTGAAATTCTCTGCCCCAGAGAGCTGTGGAGGCTGGGTCTTTGAATATATTTAAGGTGGAGATAGACAGATTTTTGAACAATAAGGGAGTGATGGGTTATGGGGAGCGGGCAGGGAAATGGAGCTGAGCCCAAGAGCAGATCAGCCATGATCTCATTAAATGGCGGAGCAGACTCGAGGGGCCAAATGGCCTACTCCTGCTCCTATTTCTTATGTTCTTATGAAAGAACAAACCTGCATTCATAATTCCTTATTATTGTCTTCAGGACAGCCCAAAGCATTTTACTTTTTGAAGTACAGTCACAGATGTTATATTGGCACAGGTGAGGAAGGCCATTCTGCCCATTTCAGCTCATCCACTCAGAATTTTTAGAAAGATTGCACTATCCCATCATGTCATTGAATGATCTGGAGGTTTTTACCTCCACTGCTCAATGTGAAAGTGTTGACCACTCTTACCATGAAAAAGTATCTCCCTAAATTGTCCTTTCACCAGTTCTAGTTTCCTTGCATATCTGGAAGCCGTGATCTGGATTCACCTTATCCCTGCTGTTTAATAGTTTGTATACTTCTATAAGTTGCAATAAGAAAGGAAACGGAAAAAGGAGCGAGCCACATTTTCAACAAAATGCTGAGGGGAAAAGTTATTCCGTGGCAATGTATTGCAGTCTCTTTTAGCAGTATTATAGTTATAAATTTACTAACTTAAAGGTACATTTTAAAGCAGCCTGACTTTGAAAATCACCTGAATTCTGCAACGTTCACAAAAAGTCATTCTGAGATACTACGGCTTGGCATAAGTCCATGGCCGTTTTATTTGCTTGATTTCAAAGTCTTGCAATTAACGTGTAGACCTTGAGTTCTTGCCAGAGTAGTTTTGATGGCAAATGAGGGATGGAAAATGCAGTGTTTTTAATATTTTATTAGCAGCATGATGTGCATTTTGAAGCCTATTACCTATTTATGGTGGTAATTCTATTGAAGAATTGTTATGAGAAACCATTTTGATTTGACCTTCAGACCTCATTTAAGAATAATGAGATTGTTTTAGGTCCATTAATTGCTGTTAAAGACGACCCTGCACCAGCTATTAAATACCTACAGTGCTGAAGGAGGCCAGACAGGATATTTGTGGGCCATTGGTCTTCATTATGACAGATTTGCTGAGCAATTGCTGAAGTTCCACAGAACTAGAAGCATGAATTTTTAGTAGAAAGAGTGGCAAAACTGACCCAGACAACCACAGGCCCATTATCTGCATTAGGTGTAGGTACCTTCTGTCATAATGATTAGCCAGTGCCCGACAAATATCCTCTGTGGTCTTCTTCAGCGCTGTAGATATTTACTATCTGGTACAGGGTTCTCTTTAACAACAATCAATGGACCTAAAACAATCTCATTACAAATGATAGGGTAAGTTTTTAGGAGTGGGCTGGAGGAGTACCTACACAGCAATAATAACTTAATTAGAAATAGTCAGCATGGATCTTGAAAGAGAGATTGTCCTGGACAAATTTATTTGATTTCTTAAAAAGACTTGTTCCAGGTAAAGTAAATAGTGATATTACGTACGATATTATTTATAGATAGACTTAAAGAGCTGAGTCTGTATCCTTTAGAGATGTGTAGATTCAGGCAATTTGATCGAGATTTATAAAATAATGAACAAACTAGATTGTGTTTGTGTGGACAAATAATTTCAACCGGATTGGTGAGGGAGGACCGGGGTCATGATTACAATAACAACTTACATTTATATAGCGCCATTACCAAAGTAAAACGTCCCAAGGCGCTTCACAGGAGTGTTATCAAACAACATTTGACAACGAGCCACATAAAGAGTTATTAGGACAGCTGATTTAAAACTTGGTCAAAAAGCTAGTTTTAATGAGCGTCTTAAAGGAGGAGAGAGAGGTTTAGGGAGGGAATTCCAGAGCTTAAGACCCAGGTAGCTGAAGGCATGTCTGGCAATAGTGGAGAGATGAAAATCAGGGATGCACAAGAGGCCAGAATTGGAGGAATGGAAGTTACATAAGGGCAGAAGTAGGTTGGATATCAGGCGCTCCTTCTTTTCTCAGATAATAGTAGATCTGTAGAACAGGTCGCTGGCTTGTGCGATGAAAACTGATTCGTTGTCTATCTTCAAGAGAGAGCTAGACCTGTTTCTGGCTGGAGCGGGGATCTCTTATTACAAGAGGTGGGTATCTTGTAATATAAGTCAGGGTCAATGTGGTCTCGTGGACGAGTTTTAAACACTTAAAAAGGTCGGTGAGGAATTTTACAGATTTTCTTCCCTAATTGGGTTTTTGTCTTTTTTTTTGCCTCTCCCGGGAGATTACAGGGCTCCAGGCAGGTAGGGAGTGTCTGTATCGAGATACAACACGACTATGGGACAGGCTGGATTGACCAGTTTGTCTCTTCCTGTCCGACACGTTCGTATTGAGACTTTCAGAAATCTTTTCACAGAATTCCAATCGCAAGCCTTTTAATTAAAGTAAAAGCCACAGGAATCCATAATAGAACATGGACTGGTAACTGGTTATACAATAAGAAACAAACATACTTGTGAGTAATGTCATGACAGACTTAGGGAGGTGTTGAATAGAGCCTCACAAGCATTTTGCTATCGTATCAGTGATTGGTTGCCTATTGTTTCTGACCTGTATAAATAACTTGGATTCTGAAACTAATTATAATATGAGCTGATTAAACTTGCTGTTAATGGAAAAGTAAGGAGAACAGTAGAGACTGAGAAAAGATTTGCAAAAGGATTTAGATCAGTTTTACAAATCGGTAGACTTTTGGCGTATCAAAGCAGACAAATGGCAAATCATATTTATTATGATAGAAGTTCTAAATTGGAGGGAGCTCGACAAGGTCAATTCAGCTGGTACTTTGGACAGAATTCACTGCACTTGCACTTGCCGGTACGGAAAAAGCAACAAAACTGATCCCAAGTATAAGGGATGAGCTATGAAGAAAGGTCAGGGAAGCAAACACTTAACAATCCAGAAGAAAAGCAGTTACAGGAGAATCTCATTGAAGTATATAAAGTATTACTAAACAGTACCAGCAAGAAAAACCTAGATTTTTACTTCAAAGTATGCCAAGAAAGTCGCATCAAAGGACACAAATGGAAATTAGTGAAAAGTAAGTTTGAAACAAATAGTAGGAAAAGCTTCTGCACTGAAAAAGCCTTGAAATTACATGGCGGGATTGTCAAGTACAAATCCTTAACACGTGCATGAAATAATTTCCTTTACTATTTTAATGGAAAATATAATTAGAATATAAGTCTACAGAAGTTATATTGAGGCTTTACAATGCACTGGTCAGACCATACTTAGAATATCGACCTGGGTTTTGCAGTCAGCGGTGAACAAACGGCGCTCACCGTTCATTACACTTACACTTGCCCACAGACTTTCTATGGGCTTTTGCACTGAAACTTGTGGTGATTAAAAATCCATTTTGGCGCGGTGCCCTCTACAGGGGATCGAGGACCTGTGTGAACAGGGCAAGCTGTGTACATCCTTGACCAATTAGATTGAAGAATCCTACGGAGATGCGCAGTGTCTGAACCAGGAAGTGTAAGTTAGAATATTTAATTCAACGTAAAATCATGTAAGAAAGCAAAGTAAAGAGAGGGAAAGAAAGATGGGATTAACAAAGAGAGGTAAAAGAGACAGAAAGAAAAACTTAAAAAAAATATATTTAAATTTTTTTAATCGCCAACAATAATTAAAATCTGACGGAGTGAGACTCCACACTTGTAAAAGTAAATTTTCAGTGCTAGAGAGGTTGTTGTGGCAGTAATTAAGACTTGTCATGCGTTAAAAATGTACTTACATTGTAATGGACAAGCGTAACTTTTTCTGGCGAGTTTAGTGGGTATCTATCACGTACGTACAGCAACTACACGCCTTTCCATGTGTTTCAATGCCGAGACTTTCGGCGAGATACCGGTATAGCGCAGCTTCTGGAGGAGCAGAGCGCAGGGCAACTCGGACAACAACTTCCTGATTTCCCACATTTAACTGCGCATGTGTGGTCGCCGGAGGTTGCTGTCTGATTTACTTTTTAATAATGGTGAGCGCTGATAGCACCACCGTTATTTTTACCGCAAAATCTGGGCCAATGTGTTCAGTTTTGGTCAGCACGTCACAAATAAGATACACAGTGGAACTCATACTTACAGACAACTGTCTATTGTAGCTTGTTTGCCATTAATATCGCAGCATAATTTCAAGACCAAAATGTTTGAAATAATCTACCAAACATGGTAATAGAGGCAAAATTATTGGGGTTATTTAAAGTATAATTAGATCCCATGTTGGGAGACTTAATGTACAAGAGGGATGAGTGTCAATGGGCTGAATGGCCTTTACTCAGTTCTGATTTTGTTTATATTCCCTTATGTACCTGTTACCACGTAAGTCATAGAATCATAGAAACTTACAACACCGAAATCTTTCTTATTCTGGCTGGTTGGGGGTTGGAGAAAAAGCATAGATGGTGCCAGTAACCTATTATATATTATATATGGTCCCCGTATTACAGACAGGTGTGCAGCTAAAATTGCTTCAGTAGAGGTAACTGCAGAAATAGTTTTAGTTAGGATTAATGCATTTAAAGCTGATTGTGTTGCTGGATCTATCCCAGAGGGCAATCCTGAACATCCAGTCACAACATGTGTTATTTTCTATTGCTTTGGTAATGGACCATTGCTGTTCATTATTTTCATCAATAATTTGGCTGCGGGGCAGTAATTGAACCATTCTTAACTTTGCTAATGATACAAATAAGTGCACAGGGATCAGTAATTTAAACCAAATCAATTGGTTACAGGCTGATTTAGACAATTTAAGAGAATGGGCTCATGTGTGACTGATGTCCTTTAATGTGGACAAAAGCACTATACTAAGGAGAGATAAGTCTGGTACATCTGCACTTAGTGTATGATGTCCAGTTTTGGATATTGAGGCTCTGGGAAAGCATGGTTAGAACAGTGTAGGAGACCAAAGAGGGAAGGTCAGATTGGGAATGGGATGAGTGAGTTTAAGTGCTGAACCACAGGGAGGGCGGGATCACACTTGACGATAGGCTTGTGATCCTGACTTACCTGTAGCTCAGCAGAATATAAGTTACCACTTAAATGATACAGCACAGAAGTAGGCCATTCATCCCATCATGCCTGTGCTGGCTCTTTGGCACATCTATCAAATTAATCCCACTCCCCTGCTCTTTCCCCATAGTCCCGCAATTTGTTTTCCCTTTAAGTATTTATCCAATTCTCTTTTGAATGTTACTATTGAATCAGCTTCCACCACCCTTTCAGGCAGTGTATTCCAGATCACAAAACTCACTGTGTAAAAAAATGTTTCCTCATGTCTCCTCTGGTTCTTTTGCCAATCACCTTAAATCTGTGTCCTCTGGTTACCGACCCTTCTCTCACTAGAAACAGCTTCTCCTTATTTACTCTAACACCTCTATCAAATCTCTTCTTAACTCTTCCGACGCCCTTCGCCACTTTAACAGTTTCCAGTTTCCCGGCCCCAACCGCCTCCTTTTCACTATGGACATACAATCCCTCTGCACCTCCATTCCCCACCAGGATGGCCTGAGGGCGCTCCGCTTCTTCCTTGAACAGAGGCCCAACCAGTCCCCATCCACCACCACCCTCCTCCGCCTGGCTGAACTTGTTCTCACATTGAACAACTTCTCCTTTGACTCCACCCATTTCCTCCAAATTAAAGGTGTTGCTATGGGTACCCGCATGGGTCCTAGCTATGCCTGCCTTTTCGTGGGATATGTGGAACACTCTTTGTTCCAGTCCTACTCGGGTCCCCTCCCTCACCTCTTTTTCCGGTACATTGATGACTGTATCGGTACCGTCTCCTGCTCTCGCCCTGAACTAGAACATTTCATTCACTATGCTTCCAATTTCCACCCTTCCCTCACCTTCACATGATCCATCTCCGACTCTTCCCTGCCCTTCCTCGACTTCTCCGTCTCCATCTCTGGGGATAGGTTATTGACTAACATTCACTACAAGCCCACTGACTCCCACAGCTACCTGGACTACACTTCCTCCCACCCCGCCTCCTGTAAGGACTCTATTCCATTCTCCCAGTTTCTCCGTCTCCGCCGCATCTGCTCTGACGATGCCACCTTCCATACCAGTGCTTCCGACATGTCGTCCTTTTTCCTCAATCGAGGATTCCCCTCTACTGTGGTCAACACGGCCCTCGACCGTGTCCGTTCTATCTCCCGCACTTCTGCCCTCACCCCTGCCCCTCCCTCCCGGAACCACGATAGAGTTCCCCTTGTCCTCACCTTTCACCCCACCAGCCTCCACATTCAACAGATCATCCTCCGCCATTTCCGCCACCTCCAGCGTGATCCCACCACCAAACACATCTTCCCCTCACCTCCCCTTTCAGCATTCCGCAGGGACCGCTCCCTCCGTGACACCCTAGTCCACTCCTCTACCACCCCCAGCACCCCTTCCCCTTCGCCCGGCACCTTCCCGTGCAAACGCAGGAGATGCAACACATGCCCTTATACCTCCCCTCTTCCCACTGTCCAGGGCCCCAAACACCCCTTCCAGGTGAAACAGCGATTTACTTGTACTTCCTGCAATTTAGTATACTGTATTCGCTGCTCACAATGTGGTCTCCTCTACATTGGGGAGACCAAACGCAGATTGGTTGACCGCTTTGCGGAACACCTCCGTTCAGTCCGTAAGGGGGACCCCGAGCTCCCGGTGGCCTGTCACTTTAATTCTCCGCTTCACTCCCACTCTGACTTCACCGTCCTCGGCCTATTACACTGTTCCACGGAAGCTCAGCGTAAGCTCGAGGAACAGCACCTCATCTTTCGTTTAGGCACCCTACAGCCCTCTGGACTTAATATCGAGTTCAACAATTTTAGATCATAACCTAGCCCCTATCACATTTATATTTTATTTTTTTCATCCACCCTTTTGTTTGGCCCCCCCCTTTTTTTTTTCTCCCAGAAGCTGGCAGCTGTCCTTCATTCTGCCAGTGCATTTCACACTTCTTTTAGCCTCAACCTGTCACATTAACACCTCCTCTTGCCTTGATCATCTCTTAATGTCTCTCAATGTCTCTTAATCTCTCCTTTTGTTCTTTCATCCCCTCCCCCTTTTCCCAGCTTTATCCTTGCTTTAAATCTATTTCATTTCCTGCTTTATTCCAGTTCTGACGAAAGGTCTTCGACCTGAAACGTTAACTCTGTTTCTCTCTCCACGGATGCTGCCTGGCCTGCTGAGTTTTTCCAGCGTTTTCTGTTGTTATTTCTCTTCTTAACCTTCTCTGCTCAAAGGAGAACAAGCCCAGCTTCTCCAGTCTCTCCACATAACTGAAGTCCCTCATCCCTGGTACCATTCTAGTAAATCTCTTCTGCACCCTCTGCAAGACATCCTTCCTAAAGTGTGGTGCCCAGAATTGAACCCAATACTCCAGCTGAGGTCCAACCAGTGTTTTATAAAGGTTTAGCATAACTTCCTTGCTTTTCACTCCATTTCTCTATTAATAAAGCGAAGGGTCCCATATGCTTTTTTTAACAGCCTTCTGAACTTCTCTTGCCACCTTCAAAGATTTGTGTACAGACACCCCTGGGTCCCTCTGTTCCTGTATCCCTTTTAAAATTGTACCATTTAGTTCATATTGGCTCTCCTCATTCTTTCTACCAAAATGTATCACTTCACACTTTTATGCGTTAAATTTCATCTGCCATGCATCTGCCCATTTCACCAGTCAGTCTATGTCCTCCTGAAGTCAGCTATCCTCCTCCTCATTGTTTACTGCATTTCCGAGATTTGCATCATCTGCAAACTTTGAAATGCTGCCCTATATACCCAAGCAACACGGTGGCATAGTGGTTAGCACTGGTGCCTCACAGCGCCAGGGACCCGGGTTCGAATCTGACCTAGGGTGACTGTTTGTGTGGAGTTTGCACATTCTCCCTGTGTCTGCGTGGGTTTCCTCCGGGTGCTCCGGTTTCCTCCCACAGTCCAAAAATGTGCAGGTTAGGTTGATTTGGCTATGATAAATTGACCCTTAGTGTTAGGGGGGGATTAAATATGTGGGGTTATGGGGATAGGATGGGATATGTTAAGGGGAATTAAATACGTGGGGTTACGGGGGTAGGGTGGGATATGTGTACTGTGGGGATTAAAGCAGGGACAGGGTACTGGATTTGGATGATCAGCCATGATCATATTGAATGGTGGAGCAGGCTCGACGGGCCGAATGGCCTACTCCTGCTCCTAGATTCTATGTTTCTATGTAATATATATCAAAAGTATATGATTTGCAGGCATCCAGTCTTTCATCAAACCTGTCTAGTGGATGCATCAATGTTGCGATGTTAGTTTTTAAAATCTGTTGACATTGCAAATTTCCATATCCACTGAAATAGATGTCTTAAACTCTCTAGTTTCTGCACTTGAACCTGTAATTCAACTGATGTAAGCAACTACCTTAACCGTTGTCGTAGTAGCTGTTTATTCCCTTAGTCAATGCATTTATTATTCAGTTGTGCATGCAGGTAGTAGCCCTTAGGCAGGAAATAAATCTCAGGGTTCAGAAGACAAAGGTATAGCATCAGAATATATAAGAAAATGCATTAAAATATTGTCAATTCCTGTTGTGTGTGCATTTTGGAGTAGCTGCTGGTTTCTGATACTTTTATAGCAATTAGTTGTTTTATGTAGAGTTAAATTTGGTGGTTGAAGAAAGGAAGACTGTCACTGAAGATACATAGCATTAGAAGCGTTATGTCTTGATTGGTGATGGCTTACAGCACCACCCAGGATGTACTAACCCACACAAGGTCTTAATTCTTCGAGCGTGAAATTCTGGGGTCCCTGTTCCGCTGCTGAAATAACTTGATAATTAGTATGGTTGGAGTGGGCACAATGTGCCTGTCAGGGTGCCTCAGTGGTGCCCACCCTGATCTGCTTGCAGAAAAGGAGTAGAGGCACCCGAAGACCCTTCATGAGCCAACGAAAATATGGCTCCAAGGGATCTCCAGCTCCAGTACTCTGTTACAGTAAGGTAATGAATTCCTTGCAGGTCAATTACTTACTTCTGTCAAGTTCTAGGGTCTTTTCAGGACTCACAGCTGGCCTGAGCTCCACGAAGGCCTTTTAAGGGCAGAATTCCAGGGTAATCCAGGAGCTTCGGAACTGTGACAGTGTCAGTTGAGGACACCAACACACCACCGATCACAAGATAATTGTAGGTGAAGAAGGCCGTGGAGTTCATCTTAACTCGTCCATTCAGAAGCACCTACATTCACCCTGTTACAGCATCCATTTGCTTCATAAATGATTCAGTTGGGCAAAGTACTGGAGGACAGCCAGCACCATGTGGAAAATGAGAAAATAACTTTAAAGAACAGTGATAAAATCTCTCACTTTGAAGGAATTTGGAAAATAGTCGGGAATGGGGTATAATCAGTCAGTGACAGAATGAAGGGATGTCAATCAGTAAACTGCAGTTTGATCCTCTGCTGTTTTATTCAATGATTTTAGTTTATGAAATGTAACATTTCACAGTGGCTTTTCTGAAGCAATTTTGGCCCAGAAATTCCAAAGCAAAATACTGCGGATGCTGGAAATCTGACATAAAAAAACCCAGCAAACCCTGGAAATACCCAGCAGGTCAAGCAGCGCCTGTGGAGAGTAACAGAGTTAACGCTTCAGGTCGATGACCTTTCGTCAGGGCCCAGAAATTGGAAAAATAATGGCAAGTTCTTCATTAGTTTGTAAAAAAAAAAATCCAGAAAATTGTGGCGAAGAAGAAATGCAATTGCTGGACGATTTGTGCCACTCTGCTGTCAGCCTCTCCAAAAGAAAAAAAAATGACCATCTCACCGTGAGCCTCCCCATTGAAGTTCATTGTGTGTCATGAAATTGCTGGATTTACGCCATTAATACAAATTTATCTCGCCGCAGCCATTAAGGGCTGGTAATTCATGTCGTAAGGACACTGTTAATTACAGGATTTATTATCCTGACGTGACACTCAACCTTGGAGGCCCAGAAAGGGAGCAATGAAACTGTGGAGTCTCACTCCTGCAGGTAGTAAATTGTTCCGAGGTTTTTTGTATTTTTTTTTTACTTTTCATTTCTCTCTTTTTTCTCTCTCTCTCTTAAACCACTTCTCTTTCTTTCCATCTCTTTATTTCTCTCTCTATCTAATGACTCGAATTTACCTTATTTCCTTCTCCGTCGATTGCTCTGTTTCTTTCTCTATCCTTTTGTTTCATTGGTTAAGGAGATAGAGCTTTGGCCACGACGCTCATGAGGTCCCAGATGCGACATTATCAATCTGCATTTCCAGCAATTTGCAGCACAAATATAGTGCAATATGAAGGGTGAGGGAAACCGTCCAAGATGCGAGATGCGCTGTTCCAGCAATTTCTGGGCCATAGTTTTTAGAACAAAGGAATAGTCATTGCACATTTCCTTTCACAAAATCAGGTTTCTAATGAAATTCATGATGTTCTGAATATTCTGAATAAAGTAAGCAGTATTGAATTACATCAGCGAAGAGGTAGCTCTTCAAAAGAGATATTTATTTTGAAATTTGTAAATCACTTTGCAATATTTAAATAGCATTTTAAAACATGCAGTATTAAGTTATGGCATGTGTTAGTGAATGCTAAAAGTTATTGCACCTTAAGTAGGCCAATAGAAAGATTTTGGGCTAGAAACTGCGGTCGGAGGCGTACCTCCGGAGTATGCCTCCGACCCGCGAAACAAATCCAAACCTGCGTCCAGGCTCCGTAGAGTTGCAGTCTCAGGCCTCTAGGTGTACGGCAGCGTAAAGGCTCACAGATCCCAGGGATGCAGGCGGTTCGGAAGCGTCCCTGGGATCACGAGGGCCCGGTCCTCCAATCACAAAGGAGAATTTCATTGCACTCATTTATGAAGGGAATCCCCTAATGGTATGTAATGGAATCCCCCCAAAATTATACAATTTACACAATTCTAATGATTATAGATGTACTGAATTTCAGTTTTATTCATAAGTCCCTTCATTGCACCAACTTCAATAAAAATGTAAGTTTTTGATAAATAATTTTTAACATCTTAATCCCGGCCAATATTTGCATAAACGAATTTAAAGTGTATGTGCATCATTTTTGATTTTTAAATGTTTAATTTAAGGCTTAGATATACCCTTACGCTGATGAATGCAGGCCCTATGCCTTCTTTTACCAGCCTTAAGAGTTTTGTGGGCAATTGCTGGGCAGTTGTTGGGCAAATAGTGCCTGCGGAAACCCGGAAGTTGCGGGGCCTCGCTATCTCGATTTACACTCACTTGATTACACTATAGCACAAATCAAAATTACCTCCATGGTGTTGGGAGAGTCGTTGGTCTCGAGCATTCAGCTGTTGACATCAGTGACCTTGAACTGGGAACGGGAAAAATCAGTCGGTGTTCCTGCTCTCCATTGCAATCCGGTGACCTTCTGCTGGGAAGTGTGCATGTGTGAATATCTGTAATTCAATACAGACCAGACACTAAGCCTGGTCTATTTGACTAAGTGCTTTCCTGCTTTATTTGGCTAAGTGCCACACCATACTGTACAATTTACTCACTGAGCTATCAAGGAGGTGCTTTATTTAAGTGTTTCAACATAACTATTCCTCCTCCCTGTTATTATTTGTGTGTGTATTTCCCCTTCAGTAATTGAGGTAGGTGGATGACAGATAAGGATATCTTCAGGTGGCCTGAGGGAAAGGAGTGACAGCCAGGTAGTTTCTACAAAGCAGTCTGGCAGTCTTGAGAAAGGAAACAGAGATTAGATGTCACATGATCTGCAACATTATGCCTCAATTTCCACCATCCACTCATGGCAGCTATGGAAGTTTGGAACAGTAAATCACTATTGCAGCCTTGGGAAGGCAAGTGATGGGCTGCTACGACCTCAAAGAAGTAAATGTGAGAGGGAAACAACTGTGAAGGGGCGGGGCAATGCTGTAATTCAAGTTCTGATGAATTATTTCTATTTCCACACGTCTGACACCATACAAATGAAACAAAATAATCATAAAACCTGTTTGATTACATTTCAAGTTGCAAAAGTTAATCATCTTCCCACAAAGCTATCAAAACTGGTTAATTTTCAGTGATAATGGAAATTGTTGGCATTTGTAAAAATGAGAGTGAAGTTAAAGTTTTGAGAACAGAAGTAAATTATTGTAGGTCATTAGAGATTAGATGTCACATGATCTGCAACATTATGCCTCAATTTCCACCACCCAATGCTGCAGTAACATCTGTGCACCACAGTCACTACAGGAAGATCACTTTGTTTTCCATTTCAGAAATATTCTGATAACATGGGCCATTAGGGATATAATTCAGTCTGCAGACACATTCACCACCCAGGAATTGTCAAAGTTTTTTGTGCAACTTCAGATGTAATTTAATGCAAACGGCTCGTCATAAAGTACAAAATGTTCTTTGTTTTGCTGCATTTCGAAAAGCACTCCATTGTGACTTTGTAAATCTGCATTATAGAATGGTTAGAAACATAGACATAGAAACATAGAAACTAGGAGCAGGAGTAGGCCATTCGGCCCGTCGAGCCTGCTCCACCATTCAATACGATCATGGCTGATCATCCAAATCCAGTACCCTGTCCCTGCTTTCCCACACAGAATCCCCATCGAGCCTGCACCGACACATATCCCACCCTATCCCCGTAACCCCACGTATTTAATTCCCCCTAACATATCCCATCCTATCCCCGTAACCCCACATATTTAATCCCCCCCTAACACTAAGGGTCAATTTATCATAGCCAAATCAACCTAACCCGCACATTTTTGGACTGTGGGAGGAAACCGGAGCACCCGGAGGAAACCCACGCAGACACGGGGAGAATGTGCAAACTCCACACAGACAGTCACCCGAGGCCGGATTCGAACCCGGGTCCCTGGCGCTGTGGGGCACCAGTGCTAACCACAATGCCACCATGTTGCCCTGTTGCCGTGTTACAGCTCAGAAGGCGGCCATTCGGCCCGTCGAGCCCGTGCCAGCTCTCTGCAAGAGCACTTCAGCGAGTCCCACTCTCCCGCCCTTGCCCCGTACCCTTGCAAATTTCTTTCCTTCAGGTACTTATCCAACTCCCTTTTGAAAGCAGCGATTGAATCTGCCTCCACCACCCTTTCAGGCAGTGCATTCCACTCGCTGCGTAAAAAAGTTTTTTTCTTATGTCTTTGGTTCTTTTGCCAATCACCATAAATCTGTGTTCTCTGGTTCTCGACCCTTCCACCAATGGGAACAGTTTCCCTCTATCTACTCTGTCCAGATCCCTCATGATTTTGAACACCTCTATCATATCTCCTCTCAATCTTCTCTGCTCCAAGGAGAACAACCCCAGCTTCTCCAGTCCATCAACGTTGCTGGAAGGTGTCCCTAAGCCAAAGAGAAGCTGAAGAGGAGGGGGGTAAAGACAGAAAATCTTGGGTCTGCTCTTGTAGACCCGTTATTGTACAAGCTTTTTCCCTTTCCTAGACGGTTATTATGGTTCAAAACCAATTCATGGCTGGAAGTGGTGTTTGGTAAGGAGAGAAAAATAAAAAGATTTAAAAAACACTCCCTCGCTACTAGTTATTACAATAGTAGCAATCCAATCTTTGGGTCCAATTATCAGTTGTCAGCTTTGCTCAACATTAATGCCATCTGAAACCCTCAGCAGATTAAAAAGTCATCCATATATTGTATCTTTGTGATATTTGACATGGCCCGTGGCCTGAGCAGTGCATCTCCCCTTTCCCTGCGGCGTTGGGAGCGCTCCTCCTGCGATTTTTGAAGAGTATGTGAAAGAAAAGATGTGCAGATTTTTGGAATGTTAAGGGGTAGTAGCAGAAGATAAGACCAGTCATAGCTAAGATGTGGTCATTTGGCCCATCAAAGCTCGTGGCTCATAATGTTGAATGAAAGTTGTATCGACTGTTCCCATGTCTGCCACCCCCACAATCCAGTCTTCCGATCTTAAAATGTAAGTGCTCATCACCAAGGGAAGTGGTGAACAGATAACAAATATTGCAGAACAGAGGAAAGCCAACAGAGGAGGTTATTCAGAGCCTGGAGATTTCCATGTATGAATAAAAACAACACAGTTGATTAATTATTACAGAACTGTAGATTATTCAGATTTCAAAACAGTTCTGGAAGCTGCCAAAATTAGTCATGACTACATGTACAGATTGTATCATTATATTTAAATTAAAATGCTGAATACATTCATTACAAAACAGTTAATATTATGAGAACTCATATTGGAAATAAATCAAGTAAAAGAATAATTTAATGATTCTAATGACCTTTAGGTAAATGATTACACTGAGAATAACAGATGGCTGGCAGTGTGAAGCTTCAGCAATTTATGAATGTCATTTCAACCCTTGCAGTATGTTGCAGCTTTTTAACACACTCGCACATACTTTTTATTTAACCGTCCAAGTTCAATTTTGCTAAGTCTATCCTATTTCCAGATTTTCCAGGGGAGTTCCTTGCTTTTTTGCCTCCGCTAACTACTCCCATATGGTTGTCAAAGTTTGTGATGCAACTTGTTGCCAGGTGATGAGAGAAGGGGAAGGTGTTTAACAAGATACCAATGTTAATATTTTTTTATTCAAGTACAATAATACTTATACAACTCATCAGTTACATAGTAAATCCATTACATTCACTGACCACAATAAAAAAAAATGAAGCCTTGAGAACAGCTTTATGGTTAACAATAGAAATGCAATGATAAATTTTAACAAGATACCAATGTTAGGCCTGTACTACAATAAAATCAGCTACCACTCTCTGCACTCTGTTTTGCAGAATTATAACAATCCTGTTCATTGTAAGTTATAGGCCTAGAAATTCGGGTGCGTCCATTTTTGGGCGCCTTACCTGCAGAGTGCTGACCGCTCGCGCTCAAATGGGGAGCTCCGAGGAGCCCAAGATTGTGGGCCTCGGACCTCATTATCAGATAGATGGTTATAGTCCAACAGCTTTATTTGAAATCACAAGCTTTCGGAGCGCTGCTCCTTCGTCAGGTGAAGTGAAGAGATGCATTTCGGCACAGCATATATAGTCAGAGAACACTGCCAGATGATTACAGTTAATCTTTCCAACTGCCCTTTGTCACACCTCGGCAGAGAGATAATCACGGCAATCAAAGGTGTGGATGGTGTCCAAACAGGTCAGTCAGGAAAACATTACATCAAAGACAATGTGGCAGAGAAACTTGATGTCTGTGTCGATATGCGCGATCTTCTTGGAGATCCTCTCCACTTTGAGCTGGCAGTTTGTGGTGTCGATAGTAGCCATGATGTGGAGATGCCGGTGTTGGACTGGGGTGGACAAATGTGAGAAGTCGCCAAGATGGCGTCCGGCGCGGCCCACGCCAGAATTGTGCGCGCACGCCATTTTGGACACAAAACGGCCACCCGTAGCGCCAAGAGACCGGGTGCTACGGAGCCGAATTTCTAGTCCATAAATTGTTAACAATATCTTGTCAATGCTAGTATCAAACGGGCAGGTATTTAGGTCATCCGTGAGTAAATTAAGAAATTCACAATTATATTTTTTGGAGATGCAAAATTCACATTGGAGATCTCCTGCGTTTGATCCCACTCCCCAGAAATGCTAAATTGGCAGCAAGCAACTTCCGAGTTACGAGGGCACCTACCTAAAACAGTTAGGCCCCATCAATATGCTAATCAGGGACCTAATACCCTTTATATTATAAGATGATTTGGGTTAAGTATGTAGCAAAGGATTTTAGAAAGCACATTACATGTGTTTAAGACCCTGTGCCTGATTCTGCAAAACTGAGCGGAGTAAAGAGATGGGGAGTCAAGCTAATGTAAAAAAGAGGTAGGTAATATGATTGTTGCCTTTCACTTATTTGAAAACTTATCTTCCATCAGCAGCAATAGTGTAAACTAAAAGCAGAAGCAAGAAACCAAAATATTGAAGCTGCCAGTCAAGTGTTCTTGTTAGGAAAGTTATTTAGTGTATAGGGTTTCCACATGATTGAAGGCAGAAAATAGCTGCAAGATTGGATCCATCAATATTGCAGTCATTATTGCTAATCATCTTATAATATAAAGCCAGGCTATCTATATGCTTGGTTAATGCTGTGAAAGCTGTCTTCAAATTTAGTCTGTGCAAAATTGTTTTGCTAATGTACAATTGGAAAGCAATCACAACAATGATATGAACTGATTGATTTGGGTTAAGTATGTAGTAAAGGCTTTGAAGGATTTCAGAAAGTATATTACATGTGTTTAGTTGTCAGCTGCCACAACTTGTCTGATGTTAGAAGAAGGAGACATAAGGGATGGATTTTCATGGAAGTTCTCCTGCTCATCTGCTGCAACTTAACTGGCTCATATCTTGTTTACACTGTTTTCCTGGGATTTCCATGGCTCTTCCGCTGTAGTTAAGGTAGACGAGCAGGAGAACCGATGGAAATTTGCCCCCATGAAAATTCGTCTCCAGAGTAAGTGGAAGGATGTGAAACCTTCTGCAAACACAACCGACATTATTCTTTTCTTAGCGGCCATAATCGTCTATCTGTAGCCCATTTCAATTTCTGAGAAATTAAATTCAAAGGGGAAAAAATTTGGTTGCTTTGCGCCTCCCGTTAGCGCAAAGCAACTAGCACCCGGGCGCGGCGTCGCCAACACCTCCTGCGAAATTCAGCGGGAGGTTAGCTGCGGCGGTAACCGTTAGTGCCCCGCTGCGCCGCCAGCGATGACGTCATCGCCGTGCGCAGCGCCCCAGCTGCGATCTTCGGTAGCGCCCCCTGACTTACCGCTGGACACTATGTCTGACGGGGTCAAGGGGGGCCTACCTGCGGCCGGGGCAGCGCTAATTAAAGGCGCGGTGCCGGGCGGCCATTTTTGTTGCTGGCCACCTGCCAGCACCTGTCCCCGTTGCCGTCCCCGGCCTCCTCTGCAGCCGCCGCAGCCGGCACAGAATGCCGGCTGCGCCCCGTGAGCCCGGCACTTCTCTTGAGTGCCGGGCTCTTTTGCCGGCACTCCGATCCCTGGTGGCCCAGCTGGGCCCCAGATCCCACTGTGCAAGGCCCCTCCCTTTTAAGAAGGGGAGGAAGGCCTGCAGTACCGCGGCACGTAGCTCCGTGATATTCCCTCGCAACGACCCAAGAGGGAGGCGGGGCGCTTCCCTCTTGGGGCGTTACCGATGAATTTCGGCCACGGGGGCGCGACTCAATTTTTCCCCCAAAGTCTTTTTACTGAATATCAAGAGGAACGCTATTTACATTTCAGTGCAATTATTTACTTGTTGCATATTCCTTAAAATAAGGCATGTTTCTGCAAGAAATAAAACTACTAGAACACATTATGATCATAGTCCAATTTTAAATTAATGTATCTTGCTGTTATAACTTGCAGAAAAATAAGATGAAGAATTTGTTGAATGAAGTACACTGTATAAACAATACTGTTAAAGGATAATCAACCCAAATACTGAATATCCTATTATCCCTTGTTAGATCTTTCCCCTCCATTACAGCACAAGTATACAATTGATTACTTTGTATGAAAGGTGTTAATGGACTCGTATTGATTGAAGGCTCAGCATGTAAAATGCTCCTAGAAGTCAGAATTAATTTCCTTCGAACTTTAGTTTCTGAGTGAAGAGTGCAATTCTATGTCTCTGTTGTGCTTAGCAGCTTCCCAATATGGAGAAAAATCACCTAGGTCGCTCTTGCACAGCTCCGAATGACTGGATCAAGACGAGCATGTCAATTAGCCCACAACTCTCCAGTTGCGATGGTAGGCAGATGATTTTCTTCCAGGCTTTTGCCAATACCACTCTTGATATTACTTGAAGGTGTGTAAAAGGAGCTCAGTGGGATTGACCCGTTGTTCCTCCCTCCTTCTTTACTGGGAAGTAAACAACCTCAGTTCTGTACATCCTCTTAACATTATGCTGAGGTCAGTACCTTAGTACATGGAACCCATCTCCTCCCATTCCATGGCACATTTCATTTGAGGACCTACACACTGAGCTAACACACCACCTCCTATGTTTTATTTTTTAATTTTGCAGTGTGAGGCTTGTCATAGCTAAGGAATAGAACCCTTTTCTACTTTGAACACCAGGGCAGATTTTCTTAAAAATGACGGCGAGTTAAAAGGCAGAAATGGGTGTAACCAATCAGAAAATTAGTAGAGATTTGCCTGATTTCCACCCACTGCAGTGTCCTGTCAAATTTTCTGGTTCAGTTTTGAACAGCAGCCCAAAGCACTTGCCAGTTTGCAATTAATAATTATAAAATTAGGCTAGATGACATTTAGATAGTATTTCCCTGTTCACTGTATTAAAATCCTTTATAATTTTAAAACGCTCTGTCTTAGCTCCACTGTTTGATGGCCTATAATGCACACCAAGAACTGTACCATATCCATTTCCTATTTCTTAATTGTATCCATATGGATTCTGTCTTAATACAGCCTTCTAGGGCATCCTTACATTCTAGAGCTCTGATGGGATCCTTTACTAACATTGCTACCCCATCCCTTTTTTTCCCCCTTCTTATCTCTCCTGGAAATATTATAACCAGGAATATTAAGTTCCCAGACCTATCCAAAATTAAGCCATATCTCTGCTATAGCCACTATATCCTATCCCTCTATAATTATTAACATTTCCAACTTTCCAATTTTGTTTTAAATGTTTTGTGCATTCACATACATACCACTCAATCCTCCAATTTTTCACAACATTCAGCTTTATTATTTTTCCTGATTTTCTCATTTAATCTTTTGGTATCCCTTTCCCCTTTTATGACGGTCTCACTATATCACTATCTCAAAGCCACTTTATTTTCCAATTTTCCTCCGATAGTATTTTCTCATATATTTCAGTTAAACTTTATGGGGGCAATTTTCCCCAGATACTTTAGGTGGCCAAGATGGGGTGTTAAACTAAAACGCCAGTTTAGGCCGTGTTTAGCACAAGACGCCATCTTGGTAAAGGAGTTGAAGCTTGCGCTAGGAATGGCCGCCACCTGTAGGATCGTTAAGGGGCTGATTGCCACTTAAATTGCCTGCTATCAGGACCTCCAGTGCCATGTCCGAGAACCTGTGCGCCCTCTCACTCGGTCCCTGAGCCATCCTGAAACCTGCCGCTGTGTGGCAGCCAATGCACTCCACACCTTCAGTGGAAGTGGGTGAGTGGAGCCCACATATACTGCTCCACGAAAATTGCATCTAATCAGCGCTTGAGTGCTAAACCTGCAGGCAAGTTCAAATTGTGGTAATCAGCAATTAGGACCAAAATTGCATGCTACAACCAGACTTGTCTTATTAGCGCAGCAGCCATTTAGCTCCTTTCACCAAAATAACCCCCACAGTTTCTATTCCATCAACTTTAGTCCTGTTCTCTTGCTCTCTAATCTCAAACATAGACTTTCTTCACCCATGCCATATTAGTTTAAATTCTCCCCATCTTTCTATTTAGCATCTCTGAAAGCAGGTTGGTGCCATTTCAGTTTAGGTGAAGGCCTTATCTTTTGGTATAGCCTTCACCTCTTCAGCGTATTCACAGAAGGGATATCTTATGAAGTGAGCCGATGTTAAAAATCTAGAAACATTTGGAGCACCATGTAGGTCATGTGAATGTGGTCCAAAAGTACTCACTAAACACCTCAATTAGACAACCCTTAGAAGGTTATTGGGGAAAATCCCCCTCTAGGACTTGAGAACATAATTTAGTTTGGACACTTCGGTGAGGTGCTGATGCTAACATTCATTACTCAACCAACACCAACAAACAGATTAATTGGTCATTTTATTCATTTGCTATTTGTGGGACCTTTCTGTTTGCAAATTGGCTGCTGTGTTTGCCTACATAACAAAACTTAACAAGTAATTTGTTGACTGCGAAATAATTTGGGTTGTGAAAGGTGCTAAATAAATACAAGTTATTTCTTTCTTCCAAGAAAACTGTCTTTTTTAATAATTTAAATTATCCAAGAAATATAAAGAATAAATAACAGAGCCACACATAAGGAATCAATATAAGACAAGTATAACTAATAAATATTGCAAGCACAATGTAAAGACAATAAAAGGAGTGACCATCACGTGGCTTGCCAAGGGATGACACAAAGAACACTGAATAAGCATCTGTAACAACACAGGAAATGCCCAAAAGTCACAATCGTCTCATAATCAGGTACTTGCAATACCAGAAACACCCTGAGCCGCAAAAATGTTGCCTACAGCCATCAATCTTTATTCATTATATCACTGGAGTGTGGATTCTAAATGTTTGCTTGCAAGGTACCTCAACCATGTAAAGCACTTTAAAGCATAAAGTATGGGAACAAAGAAAGATCTAATGACAGATGGCAATTCTTTCCTTTTAAACAAATTTCTCATGCCATTTTCTTCTTGTATTCTTCAGCTTCCCAGGCTTTACAATCCTTTTTTTTTTGCTATTGACTGTACTTCTTTGGTTGTCTCTTTGTGTACATATGTAATATATTCCATCAGCGATGCTTCTCCCCAGGAACCAACATGCCACAGGGCTTGACTGGAATAGACCATATGTATAATCTGGTTGGTGCTATGGAAACAGCATTGTCTGCAATCAGATTTTGCATGTTTTCAGTCACTGGAGGAAAGGCACAAATGAGATTCACAGGCTTGATCGGTGGTGATGGTTGCAGCTAATTAAATTTACATAATGATGAAATAAAAACTATTTACATTTTCTTTAAAAAAAAGCTTCAAGTGTGAAGACTGTCCGATTGCACCCCACTTACACCTAATAGGTAGATTTACGAATTTTGTTTGAAATGAAGCTCAAGTTTTTATTCTGGACTTGCACGGAGTTTCTTCCTTTTAATCCCACGGATCACGTCCATTTGAACAATAGCTCAAAGTTAAGAAGTCTTTGACAAAATTCAAAGTGTTGGCACGGCTGCTGAGGCCAACAAAACGGAATACTCTCTCTGTAAGAACAGAAGCCGTACAGGACCACAAAAGCAGTTATCGGAGAATAAATGTACATATTTAAAATTTTAAAGTTAAATTCATCTTTTATCTGTTCTTTGTCTCTGAGTTCCAGTGCGATCTACTATTTGTTCGTATGGAGGCTGGTTGGGGATTGCTGCCAGATAATGTGTTCCATAGAGCAGAATAAGGAGATTGGGGTTGTTGCCAGATTCCGGGTTCTAATAGCACAAATTGGCAATGATTAAGACTGGATTCTGGGAAAGCAGTGGGGTACCGGGTATCAGTCAAGTGACAGACGAGACAATTGAACAACAGAATGAACCGAGAGACATTTATATGGTGAAGTATTTTTATTGATATACAGATTTCCTACAACTCAAAATAGGAACAGAGGTATGTGTAAAACAGATTGCATCTATTCTCTCATAAATCCAAATAATGATCAGGAAATTGAAGAGTGAAAATCTTAATGAGCATTTGATAGTATTGTGTTTACATAGAGCTCATTTGGTTAAATATTTGAGACCTTTACTTGCATACTGAAATGTGCAGCAGTGCTTTCGTGATGTAGACTCTGCAATATAAGAGGTCATCGTGACAAAATGTGCACAGAAAGTATTTGTAGCTCATTCATTTACACTAAGCTTCTCATTACTCATGTGAATTGAGGTAATTTTGGAGAGAAGAAAAATCTACATTTTAAGAATTTTGTTCACTATCCAAGGTTGCAATGTAAAACAATTATTTCTCCCCGGTTGGAGAAACAGCTGACACACTTCACACCATTGCACTGTTAAATGCTGTCTACAGTTCTCGCATACAAAAGAATTGCAGCTGAATTTACTGAATGGTGGGTGTGAGAAATGAGCGTGTCCTTTCAGTCGGGTACTGAATGAACCAGATACATGTGCAGGGAATACGGATAAGAAGTTTTGGGCTAGCTCTCCCAATTATTCAATGGATAAATACGGGATCTGAAATTCTGGTCGCCGGGAAGAATGAAAAAGTGGTATAATTCCTGTCAAGAGGTGCAATCTGAGGCGGAACACAGATCTGCCAGGTTTCCGCCCTGTGCATCTCTCCCTGGAAATTGCACACCAAGGCGGGCACGCATTTTTTAAGCCCTCTCCATCCTGCACTGACTTTGGGGGGGCATATTGAGGGGCGTTCCCATTCCACTTCAGGAATTCCACCCAGTTTGCTCCTGTTTCACCTAGTGGATCCTGTGCCTGCTGAATTCAGACGTGGTTTCTGTTCTGGGCCTCCTGAAAAGCCCAAGGAAACTAAGGAGGGATCAATTACCTTCACAGTATAGCCTCTTTGTTCCTTGTGGGTACTTAAGAAATATTTTACCTTTTAATCTTCAGCTAAATAATGGCTTTTGGCTGTTCCAATCGACGCAAAATAGGATATAGGCCTTTACAGCACCTCTACAAACCCATACTCTCCGTCCCAAATATTAAAATGTCGCTGTCCCTGAGATTTCAGATGGGGTCAATAGACTGGCAAAGTAGTGGGTGGAAGTCCTGCCCATCCACACTTCCACCCCTGGAATGGCTCTGCGGAATTTCAGGCCCATTGTGTAGGATGGTATTGAACCGTGCAGGCCAGAAAAGGCCCCGGTCAAATCCTTGCTCTATACTGAGTTGGTCGATCTCGGCTACTGTCGCAGTAGGGCACTATGTTTGACCTCAGCCCCTCCCGGGCTACTGAGACAGACTCGTCAGCCTTCCTTCCCCTATCTAATGATCTCTTCTACAAATGTGTGTGTGAATGTGAATGTTAAATGAGGATGTGACCAGGTTGGTCAAACAGCCCACCGGAATTCACTGGCCACGCTCACACATGAATGTGCAGCTGACAAATCTATGTGAGATGAACAGCATTGAAAAAGATCAGAAATAATTAAGTCAATTAGCCCAGGAACGGCCGATAGCTTTCAATGTAAGTAAATGTGATGCATATTAGAACAGGAAACAGTAAATGATAGCTATTGATGAGGGATGAAAGGGAACATCTGTCTATGGAACCATTCCCCACCATTATTCACTGAAGAGGAAGGGTAAGATTAGAAAAGTGGGAGGGAGGGGGGCGGGGGAGAGAAAAATGTGGGACAAAGGGCCCTGATTGACACTGCTCGATAGGGAACTGACCAAAAGCGAAGTTCTTCCTTTTTTTGCTGAAAAATGAGCAAACCTCTGTGTACGTTTTACTGCTTGCATCGAGGTGCAACTTATTGTCAATATCACCTGCTTTATTTCTCATGCTGTGACGGGGGAAATAGAGCAGCTAATATCACTGGGGGAGGGCAGAGAAGCGTGCCATGCGGACTACCCCAGCAGGCCACCTGAGCAGGTGAGGGATCGAATTCCTTTTAAAGCCTGCCCCTTTTCGCTCTGAGGAGCATATGAAATTTTTTTTTTGATCGGTCATAAAGTACGCAGCTGAAACCAGTAAAATGAAAAGAAAAAATACTGAAAGTGCGAGAAATCTGAAATGAAAACAGAACAACAACAAATTGTATTTATACAGCACCTTTAACATAGTAAAACGTCGCAAGGCGCTTCACAGGAGTATTATAAGACAAAAAATTTGACACCAAGCCACATAGGAGAAATTAGGGCAGACGGACAAAAGCTTGGTCAAAGAGGTAGGTTTTAAGGAGCATCTTAAAGGAGAAAAGAGAGGTAGATGGCGGAGAGGTTTAGGCAGGGAATTCCAGAGCTTAGGGCCGAGGCAGTGAAGGCACGTCCACCCGTGGGTGAGCGATTATAATCAGGGATGCTCAAGAGGGCAGAATTAGCGGAGCGCAGATATCTCGGGGGTGGGGGGGGGGGGTGGTTGTGGGGCTGAAGGAGATTACAGAGATAGGGAGGGGCGAGGCCATGGAGGGATTGGAAAACAAGGATGAGAATTTTGAAATCGAGGCGTTGCTTAACCGGGAGCCAGTGTAGGTCAGCGATGATGATTGGAAGTAAACAGCAGGTCAGTCAACATCTGTAAAGAGAAAAGACAAGTTAATATTTCAGGTATCCTTCATAAGAACCTGTTACGTATTTCCAGAATTTTCTGTTTCTTGTTTTAAAACTCGTAAAAACCTGGTATTAACTGGATACGAAGTCAAAAGATGAGTAGAAAGAAGTTTTATTTACAGTAACGGCGTTCTTGTCCCTGGTGTAATACAGTTTCAGGTGATGTTATTTTTTCGATATTTGGATTTTAATGGGCAGATTGCCCACCTTCACCACTTATTTGGCTTCTATTTTTGTCATGTACCCTATCGAGAAGATTCAGCATAGGTAACTCTCAAACACCTGCAAATGGAGAACTTCTATAAAATAAGCAATAGAGATAGCTTGGAAACAAAAGAATTCTGCAATTTTTTATTGTTTTCTCCTTCAATTTTTCCTTTCATTTCATTTTCTTGTTCCTCCTACCTTGAAAATAGTTCCACTGACAATGGTGCCTTTTAGTTCCTTTCACAAGCAGCCATTCTTTATGTACAACTGAACTTTTACATTGAGAGAGTACTCCCGCTGTCAATGGCACTCTTTAATGTGAAGGATTTGACCTCTCAACTACTACTGGCATCAGTGACCCCAGTTTTTGGGGGTCCACCAGCTCCAATTCGATTCTGTGTCTTCTTGCTAAATGTAGGGGCAATTTTAACCCTAATCGCTCAGCAGAAACCTGGCGGCTGGGCACTTAAAATTGCCCTGGCTCTTGCCTGTCCGAAAGTCACCATGATCGCAACATCGGCAACTTTAACCTGCTCTCCTGAGCAGGCAGCAAGGACACACACCCGGAGCCAAGAAGGTCCTTCTTTACATATGGATGACATCATTAAGACCTGACTGTAATTTTAACTCGGGCCCGAGTGGGGAATTCACCTAGAGTTAAAATCGGGACCATATGTGTCTGCGTGCGTGACATTGCTAACGATTCTTATGTGACTATAACCAGTGCCCCACAAATTTCCTCCTTCGTCTCCTTCAGCGTCCTACAATATATGCTATCTCTGATCATCTGATGGCTCAGTACCATAACATGTGGTTTGTTTATTTATCGTTGTATCATCTGTATTTTTTCAATTAGCATTTACAGAGTTTACATATCGGAATGAGTCATGGCACAGTTGAGATTACACAAGCACTCAAAGGTAAACACAGAAAGGCACTAAATGGAAATAGGAATGATGTTGATCTTTGGCATGTGATTGCGGAAGGATGGGATTGCGCTTGTCGTTTACTGAATCGGAACAGCAAGGAGGCATCTTGGGGTGTTTATTTAAACACTTGGGAGGGAAATGGGAAGTTGGTGACTACTCCTCTTGTGGTCTTGACTCTCCAACGTTAGATGGTGTTGTCAGGTGGATGAGAGGGAAATCGAGAACAGGGCACACAGAGTTTGCTGATTTTCCACTCCGCTATCGGATGCCCTATGGTGTTTTGTCTACATGTTTATGATCGAGTGGGAATAGCTGGGCTGTGCCACAGCTGGGTTATGCATTTTCTCACTGCAAGCAGGGAGAACTGTGGCAGACCATGCAATGCATTTGTCTTCAAGGTTCCTGCATTTCCACAATATTAACATTTGCTGAAACTTTAAGAAATACCAACCATTAATGACAAAGTTTAAAATTGTAATGCAAGCAAAATGCACGCTTTTGCTACCACATTAAACCTTTCTGCTTTGCAACGTTTGGAAATACCCAAAGGTTCAGATGGCAAAATAAATCATGAGGGTGAACCCAGAGATTAAGGCCCCAATATTAACGGGGATGTGAGGAGGGAGCGGAGAGAAAAGAAAGAAAGACTTGTATTTATATAGTGCCTTTCATGACCACCGGACGTCTCAAAGCAATTTACAGCCAATGAAGTACTTTTGAAGTGGAGTCACTGTTGTAATGTGGGAAGCGCGGCAGCCAATTTGCGCACAGCAAGCTTCCACAAACAGCAATTTGATAATGACCACATCATCTGTTTTTGTTATGTTTTGATTGAGGGATAAATATTGGCCAGGACACCGGGGATAACTCCCCTGCTCTTCTTCGAAATAGTGTCATGGGATCTTTTACGTCCACCTGAGAGCAGACGGGGCCTTGGTTTTAATGTCTCATCCGAAAGACGGCACCTCCGACAGTGCAGCACTCCCTCAGTACTGCACTGGAGTGTCAGCCTAGCTTTATGTGCGCAAGTTTCTGGAGTGGGACTTGAACCCACAACCTTCTGACTCAGAGGCGAGTGTGCTACCCACTGAGCCACGGCTGATGGGGCAGTTTTGAGGCCGGGAAACCCGAAAGCACGGGTTTCCTGGCCGCAGCCAGCCAGATTGAGAGGCTGACTGGCTGTCGGACGGATGGGCCTTCGGCACCTGGCCGCGGCAAGGAAGCGGAGAGGAGGGAAGATGGGGTCGGGCGGGCCATTGATGGGGGAGAGGGAGAGATCACGGGCTGTGGAGGACATTGGATCATGGGGGGGTGGCGGGGGTTAACAGGTTTGCTTGGGGGGCAGGGGGGGAGCATTCCTGCTCCTCCTGGCCCACTAGCAGTGTTGGAAAAGCACTTGGCTGTTCCATGCAGCAGTCCTTGCTTCCATTTAGCTGCCAGATTTCCCAAGGCCTGGGAAACCAGGCCGGCCAGCGTTAAAGCTGGAACAGCGATAAAATCTGAGGCACGCAGACTCATTAAAATATTTAAATGAGCGGACCACCTCCTGGGAGCGGGTTGGTCGCCCGCCCCCAGTCCTGCTTCGGTTAAAACCGGAAGTGGGCGGGTTCGAGGCAGGTTGGGTTCGGGTTTGAGATTTTTTACTTCCCACCCGACCCAAACTCAACCGTTTTTGGGGGTTAAAATTCCCCCCCGAAGTTGCAACTTTTAACTCAAGGATGCATGCAAATTAATTCCATAAACAGTGAATATTGTAACTACAATTAAGTGACGGAATGAAGCATAGATTATCATCTATCTTTACAGTATCCCTTAAGATAATTGAAGCATGTTATAATTGTGACTGCAGTTGAAATATGTTGCACTGGAGCTAACTCTCTCTCTTTGCCTATCTTATATATTTGTCGTGAATAGAATTTACAGGTGAAAAGTTTACCAGTTTTGTGAGAGCGCCATAGAAATCATAGAATCATAGAAAGTTACAGCACGGAAGGAGGCCATTTCGGTCCATCGTGTCTGCGCCGGCCAACAAAGAGCTATCCAGCCTAATCCCACTTCCCAGCTCTTGGTCCGTAGCTTTGCAAGTTACAGCATCCCAAGTGCACATCCAAGTACTTTTTAAATGTGGTTAGGATTTCTGCCTCTACCACTCCTTTAGGCAGTGAGTTCCAGACCCCCACAACCCACTGGGTGAAGAAATTTCCCCTCAAATCCCCTCTAAACCTTCCACCAATTACTTTAAATCTGTGCCCCCTGGTTTTTGACCCCTCTGCTAAGGGAAATAGATCCTTTCTGTCCACTTTATCTAGGCCCCTCATAATTGTATACACCTCAATAAGGTCTCCTCTCAGCCTCCTCTGTTCCAAGGAAAACAAACCCAGCCTATCCAGTCTTTCCTCATAGCTAAGATTCTCTACTCCCGGCAACATCGTTGTAAATCTCCTCTGTACCCTCTCTAGTGCAATCACATCTTTCCTGTAATGTGGTGACCAGAACTGCACGCAGTACTCTAGCTGAGGCCTAACTAGTGTTTTGTACAGTTGAAGCATAACCCCCCCTGCTCTTGTATTCTATGCCATGGCTAATAAAGGCAAGCATTCCGTATGCCTTCTTAACCACCTTATCTACCTGGCCTGCTACCTTCAGGGATCTGTGGACATGCACTCCAAGGTCCCTTTGTTCCTCTACACTATTCAGTGTCCTGCCATTTAATGTGTATTCACTTTCCTTGTTAGCCCTCCCCAAATGCATTACCTCACACTTCTCCGGATTGAATTCCATTTGCCACTGTTCTGCCCACCTGACCAATTTATTGATATCTTCCTGCAGTCTACAGCTTCCTTCTTCAGTATCAACCACACAACCGATTTTAGTATCATCTGCAAACTTCTTAATCATACCCCCTATATTCAAGTCAAGATCATTGATATATACCACAAAAAGCAAGGGACCTAGTACTGAGCCCTGCGGAACCCCACTGGAAACAGCCCTCCAGTCACAAAAACACTCATCAACCATTACCCTCTGCTTCCTGTCTCTGAGCCAGTTTTGAATCCAACTTGACACTTTGCCCTGGATCCCATGGGCTTTTAACTTCGTGACCAGTCTGCCATGTGGAACCTTAGCAAAAGCCTTGCTAAAGTCCATATACACTACATCAAATGCACCTTGTTACCTCCTCAAAAAATTCAATCAAGTTTGTCAGACATGACCTTCCCTTAACAAATCCGTGCTGACTATCCTTGATTAATCCATGTCTTTCTAAATAAAGATTTATCCCGTCGTTCAGAATTCTTTCCAATAATTTTCCCACCACCAAGGTTAGGCTGACTGGCCTGTAATTACTCAGTCTATCCTTTTCTCCCTTTTTAAACAAGGGTACCACATTAGCAGTCCTCCGGCACCACACCTGAAGCCAGAGAGGATTGGAAAATGATGGTCAGAGGCCTCTGCTATTTCCTCTTTAGCTTCGCTTAACAGGCTGGGATACATTTCATCTGGGCCTGGGGATTTATCCACTTATAAAGCTGCTAAACCCCTTAATACTTCCTCTCTCACTATGTTTATTTCATCTAATATTTCACACTCTTCCTCCCTGATAGCAATGTCTGCTTCGCCCCTCTCCTTTGTGAAAACAGACGCAAAGTATTCATTAAGAACCCTACCGACGTCTCCCGCCTCCATACACAGATTACCCTCATGATCTCTAATAGGCCCTATCCTTTCTTTAGTTATCCTCTTACTCATAATATATTTATAAAACATCTTTGGGTTTTCCTTGATTTTACTTGCCAAGAATTTTTCATGCTCTCTCTTTGCTTTCCTAATATCCTTTTTAATTGCACCCCTGCACTTTCTGTACTCCTCTAAAGATTCTGGAGTATTTAGCCCTCGGTATCTGTCATACGCCTCCCTTTTTTTCTTTATCCTACCCTGTATGTCCCTAGACATCCAGGGGGCTCTAGATTTGTTAGTCCCACCTTTTTTCTTTAAGGGCACACATTTAATCTGAACCCTCCGGATCTCCTCCTTGAATGCCTCCCACTGCTCTGACAGTGAATTACCTTCAAGTAGCTGTTTCCAGTCCACTATGGCTAAATCCCCTTTGAGCTTAGCAAAATTTGCTTTTCCCCAATTTAGAATTTTTATTCCTGGTCTATCCTTGTCCTTTTCCATAACTACCTTAAATCTAACTGAATTATGGTCACTAGCACCAAAATGCTCCCCCACTGATACGCCTTCTACCTGCCCAGCTTCATTCCCTAAAACTAAGTCCAGAACCACCCCCTCCCTTGTTGGGCTTGCTACATACTGGCTAAAAAAGTTCTCCTGGATGCATTTTAGGAATTCCGCACCCTCTATACCCTTCACACTAATTTTATCCCAGTTAATATTGGGGTCGTTGAAATCCCCTACTATTACTGCCCTATAGTTTTGGCACTTCAGAAATTTGTCTACATATTTGCTCTTCTATCTCCCTCTCACTGTTTGGGGGTCTGTAGTACACTCCCAGCAGTGTGATTGCCCCTTTTTTGTTTTTCAATTCGACCCATATGGCCTCGTTTGATGATCCCTCCAACATATCATCCCTCCTCACAGCTGTAGTAGTTTCTTTAATCAATACCGCGACCCCCCCCCCACTCCCTGTTTACCTCCCTCTCTATCCTGTCTGAAAATCCTGTAATCAGGAATGTTGAGCTGCCATACCTGCCCCTCTTTCAGCCTCGTCTCTGTAATAGCTACAATATCATAGTCCCAAGTATCTACCTGTGCCCTCAGCTCATCTGCCTTGCTCGCTATACTCCTTGCATTGAAGTATATACAGGTTGAGCGTCCTGAATCCGGCAACCTCGAGGCCGAGTCGGTTTTCGTGTTTTTCCGGACTTCGGAACGTGTTTCTGATGTCCGAAGTCCGGAAATATCGCAACCTGGGCTTGGGCGTTTCTGGACTTCGGACATCAGAAACACGTTCCGAGTCCGGAAATGCCTGGGCCGCTCCGCGTAGCGCTGACGTGTTTCTCCGCCCCTCCCCTCCTGTTAAAGGGGAGGTACGCTGCGAGCTCTGCAGAGCATCCGATGGCCCACACTAGGCCACCAGGGCGGCGTGGTGCCGTGGCCACAGCCTGGCGGAAACACTTAGTGGAGCTGTGCAGATTAAGGAGGATAAAACACAACACTAAAGTTTTACTGCATCACTTGCATTTTTCATAGGATTTTTCAAAAAAAGACAACAAAAGTTAATGGCTTTTTGAAGTACAGGTTGAGCGTCCAAAATCCGGAGTTCCGGATTCTGGAACATTTTACGGATTCCGGACGACCCTGCCACCAATCATTGTTGACTACTATCTAGCCCTTGATTCCTCTGTCCTTCCAATTTACTTTCTACGTTTTTGTTTTCCAATTCCAGTTTTTCTTCCCTCCCTACTGACTCTATTCTTAGATTCCCATCCCCCTGCCAAGCTAGTTTAAACCCTCCCCAACAGCACTAGCAAGCCCTCCCACGAGGATATTGGTCCTGTTCCCGTTGAGGTGCAAACCGTCTGGCTTGTAGAGGTCCCACCTCCCCCAGAAACGGTTCCAATTCCTCAGGAATCTAAAGCCCTCCCTCCTACACCATCTCTCCAGCCACGCATTCATCTGCTCTATCTTCCTATTTCAAAGTTTTTAATGATTCAGTGTCTCAATGCAGGGCCAAGTAATGATAATAACAGTGTTTTGTGCTCTTCCAATATCATTGCTGCAGATTTAAGAGAAAATACTTTGCAGCAGAATTTCAGGAGATTCTTTACAGACTAGATTTAATTACGTAAATTTTGAAATCGTCCATTTGACAATATGACAGGATGCAAAGGTTTCCAGATTTGATCTGCTTAATTTGACTCCATAAACAGGTTGTTGCCCTACTATAGTTTAATTTCTAAATCATGAATCGGAGCTGTCATTATGCAGTTACCATTGATAGCTCATCTAATCTTTCTATACAGATCACTATCCTATTGTCTGAGGAGATTAATTTGCTAGCATTATTCGGGACATATTAACTTATGAAGTCACAGTTTGTTTTATTGGATTAGGAATGGAACAAACAATAAAGCAGGTTCACTCAATGGCCAGCACATAATCATATCTATTACTTTCCTCAGGTCAGCCATCTGGTTTCATCTTGCTCCACGAGAGTACATTATTGTATTAACGGAGCTACTGGGGTAGAAGGAAATGGGAGTTGAATTAGTACGATCTGTTTAGCTGGTTAGCTGTTTCCCTCCAGGAAGTCTGACATAGTAAACAATCTGTGACTGAATCTGGGTGTGCTGTGTGTTTTGCCAAAGTTCCTCGGGCTTTGTTTGATAAATGTTCCAAAGTAAAATAATTTCAGCAAAGTACCGGGATATTTCCACCTGCTGCACAGGTGCACTTTTCTGCAGGGGCCAGAAAACAAATCCTTATCTGCCTAGTTACATAGATTACATTAAGTGAGATTATCAGACAAATCGGTGATGCAAATGACAAAGCCTCTTCAATGAATAGGATAGCGCAATAAGTTTTGTCATTGTTTATACCCAGGAAACGCCTCAAAACAAGTGAGGTGTAGCCAATGCCTAGCTACCAGCTGCCATGATTCTTTCCAGGAACTTTTCGCAGTCTTTTCCGAGTCCAATTTTCAAAATACTGCTGAGGTTTTTTTATTCGTTCAGGGATGTGGGTGTCGCTGGCAAGGCCAGCATTTATTGCCCATCTCTAATTGCCCTCGAAGGTGGTGGTGAGCCGCCTTCTTGAACCGCTGCAGTCCGTGTGGTGAAGGTACTCCCACAGTGCTGTTAGGGAGGGAGTTCCAGGATTTTGACCCAGCGACGATGAAGGAAAGGCGATATACTTCCAAGTCAGGATGATGTGTGACTTGGAGGGAGTCAGTCATTCTTATCTACTTTATTGCACAAATTCAACTCCTCCACCTCCTAGCTTTTGCTCCACCATCTCTCTTCCACTGCCTTCAGCTCCCTTCCTTCCCTCACCCCCAGCTCCACCCCAAACTAATTTAGGATTATCAAAAGTTGCTAGGTACACAATGTGGGTAAGGTAAAAGTGCAGGCTTGTAGGAAGCAAAAAACCCAGGATCCCATGAGCATTTTCACCCAGCCAAAATTCCAAAAAGGAACCTCCAAAAATGCAGTGAGTGGCTACAGATAATGATGCAAATGATTAGAGGAGTCCAAAAACACCTTACAAGATGGCCAGGTTCTTCAGAGTAGCTTAGTTCATAATGGCCCGAAAATTAGACCTAATATGCGAGAGTACGCACTGTGTACTCTCGCGTTTTAGGTCTCCAATTGCCGGTTTCCAGCATGCACTGCGCATGCGCGGGAAACCGGCACTTCGTGAACTCAAAAGGGGGCGGTTCCTAGGTGAACCGCATGTGCGCTACAGGCTGCGCGCACGCAGTGCACTTAGTGCTTTGAACGCGCAGGTAAGCATGGAAGATTTTGCACATAAAGAAAGGAGGCATAAGACCCTCTTTTAACAAGGTAAGTAGTTAATTAAGTATTATTTAAAAAAAAATTTCAACAGTTTTATCTTTTTTAGAGACTTTAAAGAAAGGTAAGTTTATTTTTATAACTTTTAAAAAGATTTTAAATTTTTTCAAAAATTTAATTTTTTGTTTAAAGTGGTTAATTTATTTAACTATACTTATTTTATTAATGTGATGGCTTTTTTTTAAATTTAATTGAGGTTTAGCTGTTCTTTTGGGGGGGGTATAGATTCATAGCTTTGACAGCCCTTGCTGTCAAAACTATGAATGAAAGATGGTGTGCTGCCATTGGCTCTAACTGAATCACGTGATCCCAGAGCTCGCACGAACTAACTCCGTCTCTGGGATACGCACACACTGCACAGCTGCAGCCTTGAAACTAAAGTTCGTGTGAGCTCGGAGGGAAAAGGCAGGCGCGCAGTGAGATATCGCGGGGAAGCCTTACCCCCGCAGGAACGCTCCGTCTTTAATTTCTGGGCCAATAACAACAACTTGCATTTAAACAGCGCCTTTAACGTAATAAAACATCCCAAGGCCTTTTCTTGCAAATTTCTTTCCTGCACATCTCCTGAAGGTTTTGGCCCAAAAATTAGTATCAGTACGCGAGAGTACGCACTGTGTACTCTCGCGTATTCTGTCTCCAATTGCCGGTTTCCAGCATGCACTGCGCATGCACTGAAAACCGGCACTTGGTGATTTCAAAAGGGGGCGGTTCCTAGGTGAACCGCGTGCGCGCTACAGGCTGCGCGCACGCAGTGCACTTAGTGCTTTGAACGCGCAGGTAAGCATGGAAGATTTTGCACATAAAGAAAGGAGGCGTAAGACCCTCTTTTAACAAGGTAAGTAGTTAATTAAGTATTATTTTGAATTTTTTTCAACAGGTATATCTTTTTTAGAGACTTTAAAGAAAGGTAAGTTTATTTTTATAACTTTTAAAAAGATTTTAAATTTTTTCAAAAATTTAATTTTTTGTTTAAAGTGGTTAATTTATTTAACTGTACTTATTTTATTAATGTGATGGTTTTTTTTAATTTAATTGAGGTTTAGCTGTTCTTTTGGGGGGGTATAGATTCATAACTTTGACAGCACTTGCTGTGAAAACTATGAATGAAAGATGGTGTGCTGCCATTGGCTCAAACTTAATCACGTGATCCACAGCTCGCACGAATTAACTGCGTCTGTGGGATACGCACACACTGCACAGCTGCAGTCTTGAAACTAAAGTTCGTGCGAGCTCGGAAGGAAAAGGCAGGCGCGCAGTGAGATATCGCAGGGAAGCCTTACCCCCGCAGGAAGGCTCCGTCTTTAATTTCTGGGCCTTTGACTCTGCTGCCATAAGGTACCATGGGCGCTGATCATTGTCCGGTACCTCGTCCAATTTTCCATTCTTTATCTGTAAGCCTAGACAGTGAATGCTGGCAGACTATTCAACCATGGGGGTATTGCAGCTGAGGCCAATCCTGTTCTTGCCTGGCATTCTTAGTTTCAGTGGGGACAACTCAATTGCAAGGAGCATGAACCTACCTGATTATCCTCTTCCCAGGTTGAATGCTGCAGAAGCGAACTATACAGCGCCTTTTGCTACCCTAGCTGCAATCAACGAACTCAGCACAGATCAAAAGTTTCTTCTAGTTTGTTTGGCTCAACTGAGTCGCTGGAGGAAATGAGACCTGCAATTTTGTATCTAATTATTTATTTTTTAAATTATATATGCTCTGTACATGAACAGAATACACTGTCTGGCTGTGAACAGCAGTACAGGTTAGATTTTACAATAGTGCATTCACAGTGGAGCTACACCTGCAAACAGCACTTATTAGGAATTGAGGTGCGGCGGTCAACAGGCCCTGTAGGATTTTCCATCCATTTAAGTTTGTGATGGGAGCTTAAATTAATAAAATCTACCCTTGCGTCTCCCTTTTCCCCGCCCCCACCACCACCACCCCAATATTCCAGTGAGCGTCCCATCAAATTGTCATGCTTTATAAACAAAAAGATGTGTGTGCAGAGCCTTAACACAAATTCCCATGCAACAGATGTATCAAGTATGCACAGCTTTCGGTACTACTGCTTAAAGCACACAGAGATAGCATTACAACAGACATAGCACATATATGTCAAGCCCAGATGGGCTGATCTAGCTTCATTACGCTTTCACAAACTTTGTTGCTCCCTTTTTTTTAAAATGGTCTCTCACTCACTCCCAGAATTTTTGTGGAAGCTACAAGGAATGGTTGTCCTTTACTGGAGAGAATTCCTGTACAAGACACATTTTACCATTAATTAAGATACAGCAGTTTTAATTCTGGATTGAAGTTGCCAAATACAAAACTAGCTGGTCCCTGACTTTTCTTCAGACTGGCCACCGATGCCTACAGAGCTGCGTATCGCTATATCACCAGGCAGAACCAAGCCATTTGTTGCAGAGGGGAATCCTTTCCTTCATGCCACATTTCGCAATGTTGCAGAACAGTTCTATTATCTCTGTGCTTTTATCTGTGGCTCTGACGCACATGCTGTGTCTGATAACTCCTCTGGTTGCATTATTCTGTGTGTGCTTGTTCAAATCTCCTCTTGTTGCACTGCTATTTCTATTGTACTACTATAGGTTTACTTGTCCAATGAACCTGTGGTGATGTTCTCTCTATTTGCTTTAAGTTATGATTTCTGGGGCTTTGTACACACAAGCTATATCATCCAGAAACTTCAAATCATCCAACATTCTGTCTTGCATTAAGATCCACTCATCCCCATCTTTACTGATCTAAATCAGGATCAAATTCAAAATCATTGTCTACAAATTCCCCTATGGCCTTACCCCATCCGACCTCTGCAACCTCCTCTAGTTTTACATCACTCCCTGTGTCATCTAGTCTTGCGACTAAGGCTTCTTTTACATTCCCCTCCCTCCAATCTGCCTGTGGTAGCGGAGCTTTTAGTCACCTCACTCCTATTCTTTGGAACTCCTTTCCCAAACCCCTCTACCTTCCTCCCCACCTTTAAAAGCTTTCTCAAATCCTATTCCTTCAACCATGCTTTCGGTCACCTTGCCTAACTCTCATGCAAAGCCTTGATATGCACTCCTTTTCCCCTCTGTGATTTACCTTGGGACTTTTTTCTATGTTAAAGGCACTATATAAATGCAAGTTGTTGTCTGTTGCATTGCTATCTGTATGTTTTTAAACAGCAGCATTTAGGGTTCATTGTATTATCTGTGTCCTTTAAGTTGAGGTTTGTGAGCTCTGCACATGCATGCTTTCTCTGTGCGACATCCTGTTTCACTGCTTTCTTTATCTACCGTCTTCCGGATGAGGTGTTAAACTGAGGTCCCCCCCCCTCCTCCCCGTCTGCTCTGTAAAAGATCCCATGGCACTATTTTGAAGAAGAGCAGGAAAGTTCTCCCCGGTATCCTGGCCAATATTTATCCCTCAATGAACATCACTAAAAACAACAGTGATTACACTTCAAAAGTGACTTCACTGGCTGTAAAGCGCTTTGGGACGTCCTGAGGTTGTGAAAGGCGCTATATAAATGCAAGGCTTTTTTTCTTTTACTGGATCAGCTATTGTTGCATTGCAATCAGCGGTATCTCGGGCTGTGCGCACACGGGGGGGGGGGGAAATTGGGTTGCTTTGCGCCTCACGTTAGCGCCCCAGCTCTTGAGTGTCGGGCTGTTTTCCCGGCACCTCGCTACCCAGTGGTCCAGCAGGGCCCCGGTGCGCGCTGCGCTGGGCCCCTCCCCTTTAATCAGGGGAGGGAGGCCTGTAATACTGCGGCGCTGCGTGCCGACGTGCGTGGCGCTGCTGCACGTAGCGCCGTGATATTCAATGGTAGCACCCCAGGAAGGAGGGGGAGCGCTTCCAGTAGCGCCCTGCCTCCTGCTTGGGGGCGCTACCACTCAATTTACGGCATGAGGGCGCTAACTTTTTGGGGGCGCTAAAAGTAGTTAACGCCCGAAAGGGGGCACGACCGAATTTTCCCCCCCACAGTGTTTGCTGCACTGCAATCTGTGTTAACTCGAGCTCTGTGCACACATTCTATACTTGTTACTTCAGCTCAACCAAAACTCTGCTGCCCGTATCCTAACTCCCACCAAATCCTGTTCACCCATTACCCCTGTTCTCACTGGCCTGCATTGGCTCCCAGTCCGGTAACTCCTCGATCTTGAATTTTCCATTCTCATCCCTCCATGGCCTTGCTCCTCCCTATCTCTGTAACCATCTTCAGCCCTACAACCCTCTCTGAGATCTCTGCGCCTCCCCAATTTTCATCGCTCCACCATTGGCAGCTGTGCCTTTAGCTGCCTTGGCCCTAAGCTCTGGAATTCCCTCCCTAAACTGCTCCGCCTCTCTACCTTTTTGAGACGCTCCTTAAAACCTACCTACTGCCCTCATATCTCCTTAAGTGCCTGGGTGTCAAACTTTGTTTGATAACATGCCTGTGAAAGGCTTTGGGACGTTTTACTCCATTAAAGGCGCTAGTTGTTGGTGCTGCCTGTGCTTTGAACTTTGATATTGGGGCTCTGCCCACACGTGCTATTTCTGTTGTAATGCTTGTCTCGGTTGTGCTTTAAGCTCTGATCTGAGTCTGTGCATACATATGCTACAACTGTGGAAATGAGTCGCTGTGCTTTAAATCGTGGTGCCTGGGGCTCTGCACACAGATGCTACGTCTGTTACATGCTGACTGTGCTTTAAATTGTGGTAACTTGGGCTGCAAGTACAAATGCTATGTCTGTGGTGTTGCCGTAGTAAGTAAGCTCTGCAATCACTGACAGTGGCTCCGGAGAAGGCTTGAGGCCTTCCGTGCACAGTGGATAATAGTAATAACAGTATTATTTAAAGTTTTGTAAGTTTCCTTTTGGTTTTGTGGTTAAGTGCTTGATTGTGTGTCAGCTGTGACTCAATTGGTTGCACCCTCACCTCTGAGTCAGAAGGTTGTGGGTTCAAGTCCCACTCCAGAGACTTGAGCATAACTAGGCTAACACTCCAGTGCAGTACTGAGGGAGTGCTGTGCCGTCTTTCGGATGAGACGTTAAACCAAGGCCCTGTTTGCTCTCTCAGTTGGACTTAAAAGATCCCATGGCACTATTTCGAAGAAGAGCAGGGGGTTCTCCCCGGTGTCCTGGCCAATATTTACCCCTCAACCAACATAACAAAAACAGATGATGTGGTCATTATCACATTGCTGTTTGTGGGAGCTTGCTGTGTGCAAATTGGCTGCCGTGTTTCCTACATTCCAACAGTGACTCCACTTCAAAAGGTACTTCATTGGCTGTAAAGCGCTTTGGGACATCCTGAGGTCGTGAAAGGCGCTATAGAAATGCAAGTTTTTTTTTAAAAAAGAGGGGGGTGCAACCCAATGTCTCCTTATGGGCTATGTTAAGAAGAGACTCAGTGTCACACTCGCACGCGCTGCTTGTTGCAAATCTGGCTTGTGCTCGTGAGCGGGGGGCGGGGGCGTGTTCCCCGCTATCTGGTCATTTCTGTTTGTGAGAGCTTGCTGTGTGCAATTTGGCTACCGTGTTTCCTACATCACAACAGTGACTACACTGCAAAAGGTACTTCATTGGTTGCAAAGCGCTTCAGGACGCCGTGAAAGGTGCTATATAAATGCAAGTCTTTTTTTTAAATGGAAGGGGATGCACTTTTGTTTGGTGACACTGGGCGGGGGGGATGGCTGCAACCCAATGTCTCCTTCTGGGCTATGTTAAGAAAAAGACACTCTGTGTCAGACTCGCACGCGCCACTTGTTACAAATCTGGCTTGTGTTCCTGGGCATGCGGTGGGGCGAGTTCCACACTATCTGGTCATTGTGATGTTGCTGTTTGTGAGCGCTTGCTGTGCCCAAATTGGCTGCCGCTTTTCCTATAGTACAACAGTGACTACACTTCAAAAAACTTTGGGACGTCCGGTGATTGTGAAAGGAGCTATATAAATGCAAGTCTCGAGAAAAGGGAGGAAGGGGGTGCATTTTTGGTTGGTGACACTGGGTTTTTATTTTCTACAAAGGAAGAGGGTACACTTTTGTTTGGTTCTTGACACTGGGTTTTTTTTTTCAACAAAGGGAGGATGGGGGTGGGGTGCACTTTTGTTTGGGTTGCAACCCCCTCAGTGTCACCAATGTCTCCTTACGGGTTACGTGGAGAAAAAGACACCCGGTGTCACACTCGCACGCGCCGCTTGTTGCAACTCTGGCTCGTGCTCCTGAGCCCGGGAGGGGGGGCGGGGCGAGGCGGGGCGCGCGCGTTCCCCGGGCTGGCTGGCCAGCCGGCCGGCTGGCTGGCTGGGCGTCACTTCCGGTGTGTGTGAGCGCGGGTGCCATGGCGGGCTCGCGGCTGGCCCGGCTCATTGTTTTGTGTGTAACGGACGCGCACGAGACGGCGGCAGCAGCAGCCCCGGCGGGCGACACACGGCGCCAGCAGGTCAGTGAGTGAGTGAGTGAGGGGGACAAACCAACCCCGAGCGCCTTTACCGGGCTAGTCTTTCGAGCGCCGTCCTCAGTCGGTTTTGTGTGGCGAGAGGGAGTTCCGGGCGCGCCGCTCGTCCTCCCGGGGGGGGTGGCCTTTTACCATTTTTAAATTCCAAAGCACATGGTTTTTTAAAAAAAAAATGGATTATAAAATAGGCGGCTCCGGATTAACGGCACAACCCCCCCTCATTCTCGGGTGGGTAGCCGGCTGGATCGGCGGCGAATCTCATCCCCGGCACCGGGAGCCCCAGTCGCCGTTATTCGTTTGTCGGGGCGGGGTAGGGGTGAGAGAAGCGGCAGACACAATCCTCGGATCCGACTTGATCGCCTCTCATCAAATCTGCTCGCTGTCACTCCCCGCTTTCCCGGCGGCTTTTAACCTCAACCCCCCCGTTTCCCCCCCTCCCCATTGAAATAGGGGCAAACTTTACAGGCGATCAGGATTCTTGAAACTAGGGAGATAAATCTTGTCCGCTTCCAGTTTCCCTGTCTGCATCTTCATTTTTAAAAAAAAATTAATGTAGTTGTCATCAGTTGTTTCATGCCCAGTTACGTGGCCAAGATCCGCTCCCCTCCTTATCTCTTGATCGACCCTTTTTCTCGAGTGGTGTAGATGTAGATTAGAAGAACCATCGCAAGGTTTGAGTGTAAATTTTCAGATTTTTTTTTACAAGTTTTGATTCCAACACTGCTCAAATCTGTGGCATTTCGTTGTTGTGTAACATTCTTTTAAAAAGAAACACTTGGTCGCTGATGGAGAACATTTTTTGATGATGAATTGGTTGCAACTTGCTCTAGGCAGAGAATTGAACACGTAACTCAATCTGTTGCCAACTTTAAGTTTTATAGTTGTCTACTCTTTGATTGTCGTGCAGGGAGGGTGGTAACCATGAAAGGGTGGTGCTAATTTGGAAGGTTGTCGGAAATTGAGGACTGTACAAAAGTTCTTGAGCATTTATTGTACTTTCCTTTGAACAATGGAGTACAGTGTGCAGCAGTCTGAAGTCATGATCCAAACATTTTTGCTGAAATGATAATGAAGCAGTAGGAGTTTCTGGAATTGTATTATTGGATGTGTTTCTGTAATAGTAGTTTCAGCTAGAATTTTAGGTAGGTCCGGATTTGATCATTACAACAGACTAACGTCGTCATCCGAGACTGTTGTATGCTGTTCCACTTAAAGCCGTCTGATTCTACTAACTATTATAATGTGTTGAGTGTAACACCAGCTGGTTACTGTATATTCAATAGCATTTTCTCTGTTCACCACACAACAAAGCATCTTTTAAGGAACTTCCTGCATGTTAAGGGTGGCAGGAAGAGGGCGCGCATCAGGGCTCAAAGGTGGATGTGGTGAGGCAGAGTGGACTTGAGCAGCAAGTAACTCGGCTTCAGTTAGTTGTAAACGCAAACAGATTAATTTGATCTCTGCTTCAACATGGGGAGGAATCTTGCAGTTCAAAGCTGATTCTGTAAATGAGCAGTGAAATTCTTTCACTTGCTGAACCAATAGATTATGATTGTGGTACAGTCGTGGTAATTGACAATACAACCAAACCCCACTCTTGGGCATCATTTGTTGAGAGACACAATGTTAAAGAAACACAACCACACCAGTGCATTTAGGTTATGGCAAACCTAATTCTACAATATAGAGTGGACTGTGACAAAGGTTGCGATTGTACCATGGCACCTATTGTGAGTATTCTTTTGTTTTAAATATGATTATAAACTAATGAGTCATTTGCTGCAAGAATGCTGTCTGAGTAGTGGGTTGCTTGGGAGGTTTGAGAGATGTGATGAGACACTCTATAAATGCAAGTCTGTCTTGGGTCACTTTGTGGATATCGCAGTAAGTGTTCAGTGCTGTCCAAGCAAGGTTTTTAAAATATGGGCGTGCAGTCCTTCTTTATTTCCACTCACCAGGGCGGCCTGCGAACCTTGAACACTTCTTCTTTGAACAGCAGCCCAACCAGTCAGCATCGACCACCACCTCCTCCACTTAGCTGAACTTGTTCTCACATTGAAACTTTCCATTAACAACTCTCTCCCTCCAGATTGTGTTGTTATGGGAACCCACATAGTTCCAGCTATGCCTGTCTTTTTGTAGGGTGTGTTAAAACACTGTTCCAGTCATGAACTCTTGCTATATTGATTGGATGTTGTTTCTTGCCTTCGCTCTAATGAGTTTTATTATCTATGCCTTCAGTTTCCACCCATCCCTTCCTTTGTTATCTATCCAGTCATAGCCAGAGAATAACCTGCAATGGCTTCTCTTCCTGCTCCAGCACCGTTACCTCAGGAGTTCCCCCAAGGATCTCGCCTTGGCCCCCTCCTATTTCTCATCTACATGCTGCCCCTCGGCGACATCATCCAAAAACACGACGTCAGGTTCCACATGTATGCTGACGATACTCAGCTCTACCTCTCTACTGTGTCACGCTGCTTGTCTGACATCCAGTACTGCATGAGCAGAAATTTCCTCCAACTAAATATCGGGGAGACAGAATCTTCGGTCCCCACCACAAACTCCGTTCCCTAGCCATCGACTCCATCCCTCTCTGGCAACTGTCTGGGGCTGAATCAGACTGTTTGCAACCTTGGTGTCATGTTTGGCCCCGAGATGAGCTTCGGACCACACATTCGCTCCATCACCAAGACTGCCTACTTCCACCTCCGTAACATCGCCTGACTTCGGCCCTGCCTTAGCATATCTGCTGCTGAAACCCTCATCCAAGACTTTGTTACCTCTAGACTTGACTATTCCAATGCTTCCCTGGCAGGCCTCCCATCTTCCACCCTTCATAAACTTGAGCTCATCCAAAACTCTGCTGCCCATATCCAAACTCGCACGAAGTCCCATTCACCCATCACCCCTTTGCTTACTGAGCTACATTGGTTCCTGGTCCGGCAACACCTTGATTTTAAAATTCTCACCCTTGGTTTTCACATTCCTCCATGACCTCGCCCCTCCCTATCTCTAACCATCTCCAGCCCTGCAGCCCTCTGAGATTTCTGCCCAATTTTAATCGCTCCACCATTGGCGGCCGTGTCTTCAGTTGCCTAGGCCCTGAGCTCTGGAATTCACTCCCTAAACCTCTCCGGCTCTCTACCAATCTCAGCTCCTTCAAGATGCTCCTTAAAACCTATCTCTTTGACCATCTGTCATAATATCTCCTTATGTTGCTCGGTATCAAATTTTGTTTGATAATGCTGCTGTGAAGCGCCTTGTGACGTTTTACTACATTAAAGGCACTACATAAATGCTGCTTGTTGTTGCTTCATTGACTCCATCGTGTGTGTGTGTGTGTCCCATGTCATGTAAGGACTACCCCCAATATCTTGGTCTGTCAGATCTACCCTGATGACTACCGTCTGCACCAGAGCTTCTGAAATGTCCGTCTTCCTCAACCGGGGATTGCTCCTTCCAGTGTTCAACAAGGCTCTTGACCAGGTCCATCTCATTTCCCATGCTTCTGCCCTGACTCCCTTCTTCCCCCTCCCCCCCTCTCACAGACACAAGAGTCTCCCTGGTCCTCACCTTCCACTAAACCAGCTTTCACATTCACCATATCATCATTCACCATTTCCACCAATTACAGCATGATCCCACCACCAAACACATTTACATTACACCAGTACTCCATTGGCTGTAAAGCACTTTGAGACATCCGGTGGTCGTGAAAGGTGCTATATAAATGCAAGTCTTTCTTTTATCTTCTAGTCTCTCCACTTTCTGCGGGGTTATTTTCCTCCATGACGCCCTGGTTCACTCTTCGACCACCCCAATTTCCAGGTGCCATTTCCTTACACCTTCCTGTGCAACCGCTAGCGATGCAACATCTTCCTATTCACCTCTTCCCATACCACTGTCCAGGGCCCCAAACATTCCTGTGTAAGACAACAATTTCTGTATACTTCCTCTAATCTAGTAAATAGTATTTTCTGTTCATGGTGCAGTCTACTCTGCATTGGGGAAACCAAACAGAGGTTAGTTGACAACTTTGCCGAACACCTTCAATTTGTCAACATGTACCTCTCCAAGCACCCTGTGGCTTGCCAGTTTAACTCCCCCCACCCCCTTATTCCTGACCCCTTGGTCACTGGCCTCATACACTTTTCCAACAAAGCTCAGTGCACGCTTGAAGAACAATATCTCCTCTTTCTCCTAGACATGCTGCATCCCTATGCTCTGAACATTGATTTCAGTAACTTTGGACTTTAACTATATCTTCATTTTCAAACCTGTTTCATAGTCATAGAAGGAGGCCATTCGGCCCATCGAGTCTGTGCCGGCTCTCTGTAGAGCAATCCAGTCAGTCCCATTCCCCTGCTCTATCCTCGTAGCCCTACAAGTTTATTTCCCTCAAGTGCCTATCCAGGCTCCCTTTGAAAACATTGAGTGTCTCCGCTTCCACCACTTCCGGGTCCAGGTCCTCGCCACTCGCTACGTAAAGTTTTTCCTCACATCCCCCCTGTATCTCTTGCGCAAAACCTTAAATCTGTGTCCCCTAGTCCTTGTACCATCAACTAGTTGGGAACAGCCTTTCCTCGTCTAGCCTATCCAAACCCGTCATAATCTTGTACACCTCTATCAAATCACCCCTCGACCTCCTTTGCTCTAATGAAAACACATCCAGCTTCTCCAACCTGTCCTTGTAGCTAAGATCCCCCATTCCCGGAACCATTCTGGTAAATCTCCTCTGCACCCTCTCATCCTTCACATCCTTCCTAAAGTATGGTGACCAGAACTGGACGCAATACTCCCGTTGTGGCCTAACCAGCGCTTTTATAAAGGCTCGGCATAACTTCTCTACTTTTGTACTCAATATCTCTATTTATGAAGCCCAAGATCCCATATGCTTTGCTAACCACTCTCTCAATATGTCCCGCCATCTTCAGGAACCTATGCACATTAACTCCCAGGTCCCTCTGTCCCTGTACACTCTTTAAAACTGTGCCATTAAGTGTATATTGCCTCTCTGTTCCTTCTGCGAAAATTGCCTCTTATTTTTTCACTTTTCAAGAAGCGTCTGCACCCAGAACATTGCTAGTCTCTCCACAGACGCTGGCTGACCTGATGTGTATTTCCAGCATTTTCTGTTTTTGTTTCAGTAGTACTTTGCTTCGTAAAACTTTTTAAACACTTTTTAGTTCTTTTTAATCTGAAGTATGTTATCTCATAGAATATACAGCACAAAAACAGGCCATTCGGCCCAACCAGTTCATGCTGGCATTGATGCTCCACTCGAGCCTATCATACTGTGCCAATGAGAAAGTTAGTATTTTTTAATTTGAACACTGCTGAAATATGATGACTTTTATAATGTTCAAATTTATTTTGTAACCCCCAGTGACATATTACGTTACACCAGTTATTTTACACCTGAATATCAAGTCTCAATCTGTGTGCATGTTAATTTTTTATTCAAGCTGTTTGCTGCCACATAAATGAGATGTACTGATTGGGCACAAAATCATGGACTAGCTTTTGTGTTTTTTTTTTAAAGTTCCAATTACTTGTTGCTGCTTTTTAGTAACTGTGCTATTACTAATTACTGCTACTGAACCATCTATTACAATTTAACATGTAACACAAATTTTAGAATGGATAAAATTACCAAGTTGCTGCTAAAATTTGTGAGGTAGCTATCCATACACTTAATTTGTTTACATGATAGTCACACAAAGTTCTTGACGCTGACTACATAACTGCGAGTTTGGGAAGCCCACAATTGGCAATGGAAAGCTGCTGGCAACGTTTTCATCTGCCAGATAAAACTCCTATGCCCTATAGTACCTTTAGATCTCGTCACTGCTAGTTTTCTTACCCATTCAAGTATGTTGTGTTTTAAAAGAAATCTTAATCATGTAATATTTCCATCAACTACCAGTAAGTTTTAAATCTGTAATTCAGTCAGTGTTGGACTGCAATTCATAATTGGCTCGAGTTCTGGTTCATGATGACACCAGAGAGGCATGAATGAATTCTGGTGCTGTGCCTCACTGCCCACTATCTCATCTCCTATAAAGAACTGATGCAGTTACTTGTAAGAACAGCATTGCTTAAGTTTGAAGTGCCAAATGGCCATGTATGAAATTCTGTGCTTTGGCCTGTTCTCCTTATGGCTCGGTGGGTAAATTCATTGCTTGATATGGGGCTGAGTTATACAGACTAGAATGATTGCAGGTTTGATCCTGGTCTGTACTGAGTTAGCCAATCTTGACTGATGTAGTGAGCAGAGGGGTGTGCTATAATTGGCCTCACTGACCTAGGCACAAAGAAATGAGAGGTCGCACAACACCAGGTTATAGTCCAACAGTTTTATTTGAAATCACAAGCTTTCGGAGCTATCGATTGCTCCTTCCTCAGGTGAAGTAAATTAGATACAGAATCGCCAAAGCATATATAGATAGAAAACAAAGAAATGAGCCATTGTTTCCACTCATAGCGACTTTGTAACTTGTGTGAGAGTATACATAGGTTTGGATATTGGAAGATGAAGCTTTGTCCTGGCCAATATTTATCCCTCAACCAACATAACTAAACAAAAACTGATTATCTGGCCATTTGTTTGATTAGTACACTAATTGGCTGGGTTGGATTTGTCCTGCTTTTTGTGGGCAGGACATACCTGGGTAATTTTTCACAATGTTAAGTAGATGCCAATGTTGTAGCTGTACTGGAACAGCTTCATTCGGGGCATGGCTAATTCTGGAGCACAGGTCTTCAGGACTAGAACCAGGATGTTGCTGAGGCCTGTAGCATTTGCTGTGTACTAACTTTTTTGATGTTTTTCGAGTCCTATCTTAATTTGCCTAAACTTTTGAGCCAGTATACATATGGTAAGGAGTGAGCCCTTTAGCTTTTTGGTAGCACCACCACCTAAGTAAGAAGGTGAGACTAGAATATGGTCTCCAAATACTGGGTTGTCATCATGTAATGCTCCATCTTAAGATCTTGCATCGTACTGTAGCTGGATTGAAAGTAAATTATTGGAAAATAGACATGAAACAAAAATTGAAGAATAAAAATGTAGTTCCCAGTTAATCAGATTCTTGCAGAATAGGATCTTGATGGCGCCATGCTCTTGGCGTGATGACGTGACTTGGTAGCATATTTAATCTGATATTCAAGTTTGACAATTAAAATAGCAATATTTAGATTTGATTGGCACAGTTGCTAACAAAATAGCTAAAACTTTTGCATTTAACTTTTATTAAAAAGATCATGACTTTTCTGGGAGAATAAATGTCTTTATTTACACTGTGGAACCCAGTAAGATTAGCATATTTTTTCCCCCTGAATTTATTGTAGTTGAAATTCATATCAATTATCATATCTGTTTAAAGCCAGTTATTAGTTTATCACAAATACTTTAATATATATTGCTAGTTCCAGTTCTAAATATAACCTGTAAAGACGAAGGCTTCTCAGGCTTCAGAGAATTTTACAGCGCATAGGCTATTTGGCACATTGTGATGTACCAACTCTCAAAGAGCTCTCCACTTGGTGCCATTCCCCTGCTCTTCACCAATACCCTCTTCAATTTTTCTTTTTCAGATATTTATCATCTTACCTTTTAAAAGCTGTTGATGCATTTTGTTTCCATCACTGTTTCTGGTAGGGCATTCTATTTCCCAACAACCCACTGCATTAAAAAATATTCTAAATCTCTCTCTCTCCATTCTTACGGTGCTGATCTAGCTGGTAACTAGAGGGCACAAAATTAAAGTACTTTTTCTATGTGTATTTTATTGAAACATCATTTTTGAGCACCTATTAGAGCTCCGCTTAACCATATTTATTCGAATGAAAAGCACCCTCAAATTCTCTAGTCGCTCCTCCTTGCTAGAACCGATCATCTGTGGTATAATTTTAATGAACTTCTTGTGCACTCTGTCTACAACCGTGACATCCTTAAAGTACGACACCGAAAACTGGGCGCAAGATTCTAACTGCGGTCTAACCAGTGATTTGGACTAGTCTGTACCCCATTTTTTTCCTAAAAATCTTACAAGTTTATTTAAATGGCTTTAACTACTTTTAAATTATATACCTGAACTTCTTAGTGTCTCTGCTCCTCCTTTCAAATTGTTGTCATTTATAGTATGTGTTCTTTCGTCCCTCTTCCTCCAAAAATGTACCAACTCACTTTTTTTTTTCTGCATTAAATTTTACCTGACAGCATCTGCCCAATCTGCTAACTTTATGTCCTCCTGAAGTTGCATTGTCTTTTTCACAGTTAACCATGTTCCCTATTTTTGTGCCTTTATACCAAAGTCCGGATCATTCTATATATAAAAGTGGTCTCGACACTGACCCCTGGGGAACACCACCATTACATCCCTCCAATCCAAAAAATGTCTACTAACCACTACTGTCTCTTTTCTGTCCCAATAATGCTACCACAATTCCTTTTAATACCATGTGCCCTAATTTTATCAGCAAGTCTCCTATGCCACACTTTATCAAATTCCTTTTGAAAATCCTTAAACCGAACATCCATGATATTTCTTACCAACTTTTTTAAAATTTTCTTGGAGAATTCTATAAGTTTGTCAGACATGACTTGCCTTTCACAAATCCATGTAGGGTGTTCTTTATTAACCCATCTCTTTCTAGATTAGTATTTAGTACCTAAAATTGACTAAATCATTGGTAAAGACCGCTCAAATGGTAACAGATTCTCATCTGAATTAGTTTTAACTCTAAATAACAATATTTTACAGTGCTTACAGGGCAACACGGTGGCATAGTGGTTAGCACTGGTGCCTCACAGCGCCAGAGACCCGGGTTCGAATCTGACCTCGGGTGACTGTCTGTGTGGAGTTTGCACATTCTCCCCGTGTCTGCGTGGGTTTCCTCCGGGTGCTCCGGTTTCCTCCCACAGTCCAAAAATGTGTGGGTTAGGTTGATTTGGCTATGATAAATTGACCCTTAGTGTAAGGGGGGATTAAATATGTGGGGTTATGGGGATAGGATGGGATATGTTAGGGGGAATTAAATACGTGGGGTTACGGGGGTAGGGTGGGATATGTGTACTGTGGGGATTAAAGCAGGGACAGGGTACTGGATTTGGATGATCAGCCATGATCGTATTGAATGGCGGAGCAGGCTCGACGGGCCGCATGGCCTACTCCTGCTCCTAGATTCTATGTTTCTATGTTTCTTATTGTGAATTTTCTTTTCAGTTCTCATTACAGATGCTAAAAAATAGATTTTAATTCTGGAGAACAGCTTCAAGTGGCAGGTTTGTTTTATATTTGTAAATACTTTATTTGTGACTAATCAATACAAGTTCAGAGTCCAAACACATGTTCACATTTAAAACCTTGTTGTTTCTTCAGTCTTCACTGAAAGTTTTTAATTATTTTTGGGGGGAGGGTGGGGGAAGCTATTTGTTGGAGACCAGTGTTCTTTGGGAATTGAAGTGATTAGCTTTTACATGAATGTCTTACTGGGAGGGATAGTGAACTGGTGGATATAAAAACTGTCTCAGTAGGGAAGAGACTTAAACAGATCCTTATGACAGCGTTACTGTAAGCAGAATATAGTAGTTCTAGCAACCTAGATCCTCTTTCCTATCAGTTCGTTTTTGGTGAAATGTAATGGAAATAACCTTTTTTTCATTGAGCAATCAGTGGATAACTTATTCCAGGGTACAGAGAAAATAAAGTTGTCTCGTATAAGTTCTGCTTAAAAGTCCAGTGCAAATCTAGCAATAAAGTCTTTGGATCCTGTAATACTGCACCAGTCTGAGACTGGTAGCCGTAGTGAGTGGTTTGTAGCTGGCAGCACCCTATTTGTACTACAGGCAGCAGATCTGCATTTCCACTGTCTTCTGCTTTCTCAAAATATTTAAAGAAAGCTCTGAACCAATTGGTTTCATGGACCCTTTGACCATTTTTTTCACTTCACCTGACGAAGGAGCAGCGCTCCGAAAGCTTGTGATTTCAAATAAAACTGTTGGACTATAACCTGGTGTTGTGCGACTTCCCATTTTTTTAAGGCAGCTTGACATTGCTCTGAAGTTGTATTCCATGTGGTGTCAAGCCCAAAAGGGGGCCTCGCACTATTGCGCCTGTAGTCAGATTGGCACCTGGCTCCAGAGTTATACTGTCACTTTTACATCGTTGTGAAACAGAAACTGCTTCACACTGATGCTAATGTGATGGTCTAATTGTCCCGTTGTAGACCCAGAGACGCGGCATTGGTTTAATACCAATGCTCACAGTCCCAGTGCAACTGTTATAAAAACACAACATGCATTTATATATCATCTTTAGTATAAAAATGAGAAGTCGCACAACACCAGGTTATAGTCCAACAGATTTATTTAAAATTACAAGCTTTCGGAGCTGTTGCCCCTTCGTCAGGCAACGGTACAGCAAAAATGCGACTTCTCATTTTTGTCCACCCCAGTCCTACACCGGCATCTCCGCATCATGACCATCTTTAGTATAGTAAGACATCGTAATAAAACATTATAAATATACAGTATGTCGTTCTTGGTGTTCCAGGCAACACCAGTGTTGGTGTGATGCACTAAGAACATTTCATAATGGAAAAATAGAGGTAAGGACCTTGTTTCATTTGAAGATAAATGGGGGGCTTGTTTACTTTCGGGTTTTTTCTTTGAGTATCTTCATCCGAGTAACTTCTCTAGAATGGCAAATCCTTAAAGTATTAACAAAATGCCAATGTTAGAGAGTTGTGATTGGAATCTATGAATTTATGTGTGTCACTTTAGAAACACCATCGTGATTTGCTTCTTTAATCCCAGATTCGGGAGGTCTTGATGTCAACTTTTTCAGTAGTTGCCCAAGATTATATATCTGTATTTTGTTGCAAATTTAATGTACTGTTGTATACAGATTCTATTTCAATGCAGCCATTACTAAGCGCCAACTCTCTCCGCACATGCATGCCCCATAATCATACGCAAGATACATAATAGATACCATAGGACTGATAAAATCAACTTGCCTATGATTCCAAGTGCAAAGGTGTTGCCCAGAACAATCTATTGGTGTTGCAAATTTATTTTTCCTTTTAAAGAAAACATGCAATATAAATGGAATCCTTTTGGGAATATTTCAGCAAATCTCTATTTTAATCATTATTGTACTTGCAATAACAATTCAATAATGGTCTAAAAAACTTAGAGAAGTTAAGGCTCAGCAAAATGTGATGAGCCACTTGCATTGGTGGTAACCACTTTTAGGGTTGCAAAATTCTGGGAATTTTTAAGAGGAAACTTTCCATGGGAATTTATGGGAATTTTGAGTTTTTTTGCACACTGATGGTTTTTGTCTCTGACCCTTATATTATCTTTGTCATCAAAATAGACATACTGTTCCATACAAATAAAAACAGGCTTTCAAAACTTTATTTAGGTTATAATTTTGAACTTTATTGAACCCCCACAAAAAAGACCCATCTAAAATAAAAAGAGCGTCAGCTTATTTCGCCTGTAATTTGTCCTTATTTTGTCACTTTGAGTCTTCTACTCATGAGTCTTCTGAGTCTTCTACTCATCATTGCTCCTCCTGAGTCTCTGGCTCTGATGTGTCCATTTCCTCCTCTGTCACTGTCTAGCTGTGTGGTGGACACTTCTGTATCTGGCGCAATAAGTTGTAGGTTCGCCCAGATAGCCACCAGTTTCTCCACTCTCTTGTTAGTCAGCCTGTTGCGCACCTTTGTATGCATATTCCGAAAAAGTGACCAGTTTCGTTCAGAGGCCGCTGATGAAGGTGGGATTTGGAGTATCACCGATGCAATGGGTGACAGGGCCTCAGATGCACAAAGTCCCTTCTACCAGGTATGTGCACTGATATGCTTGCATGATTCCCATATCCCGTCCCCATTCCAAAGACCTTGCTTGGTAGAGAACTTTGTCAGACTTCCCAGAACTTTGCCCACGTCCAGATTGAGGTGGCGTGAGAGGGTAGAAAGCACACTAAGCGCTGTTGATCTGTTCTCAAGAAAGTATTGGTCTCCCAACATGCTTTGGGTCCAGCATGTATGCTGCAGCATGAATCGGCTAGACACAAAATTCTTGACGCGTCTGTATGAATTGAACAATTGCCTTCTCCTCTGCTTTGAGCAGCAGGGATGTGGGTAGGGCAATGCTGATTTGTTCTTTTATATCAGCCAAAAGCCTGAGAACATCTGACAAGACAGCGTCATCTCCTTCAATCTGAGCAATTGCAGATGCTACTGGTGAGAGTAGTTTAAGGCTGCTAACCACTCTCTCCCAAAACACATCATCCAGCGGTATTTTCTTGATGGTGGTTTCCATATCCCCAAACTGGGATATTGCCATTTCTTGCAGCGACTCCTTACCCTCCAGAAGGCTGTTGTACATTATGACAACGCCACCCCATCTAGTGTTGCTGGGCAGCTTCAGTGTGGTGTTCTTGTTCTTTGTCGTTTGCTTGGAGTTGTAGGTTGCTGCAACTACCTGTTTTCCCCTGACATACTTAACAACTTGCTTGGCTCTCTTGTACAGTGTTTCCATGGTTCTCAAACCCATGATGTCCTTGAGGAGCAGGTTGAGCCCATGAGCTGCGCACCCAATAGACGTAATATGAGGGTAGGCCTCCGCCACTTGAGCCCAAGCAGCCTTCATATTCGCAGCATTGTCAGTAACTACTGCAAAGACCTTTTGTGATCCAAGATCGTTGATGACCGCTTTCAGCTCATCAGCAATATATGTGCCTGTGTGTCCTTCGTGTCTGTGCTCTTGAAGAACACTGGGAGAGGAGTGGAGACGATGTAGTTTATGATGCCCTCCCCTCGTACATTTGACCACCCATCTGAGATAACTGCAACACAGTCTGCCATCTCTATCGTTTCTTTGAGCTTTCCTTGGACTCTGTTATACTCAGCCTCCAGCAAATAAGTAGACAAAGCATGTCTGGTGGGAGGACAGTATGCAGGGTGAATAACATTGAAAAATCTCTTCCAGTACACACTGGCTGTGAGCATGAGGGGTGAGCCTGTCGCATATACAGCTCGAGCAAGGCACTCATCTGCATTCTTCAGGCTATGGTTATCCATTGTATCAAAGAACCTTCCAAGTGGGCCAGGAGTTGCTGCTAATAAGGAGCCTAATGCTGAATGTGAACCATCATCTTCTTGAATGGAAGCAGAGGAACTCTGGGCTGACTGCTGTGAGCTTTGAGTGAAGTTGTTGCATTTGGATAAATGCTGCTGCATCTTTGTGGCATTCTTTACATATGGCTTTGTACAGTGTTTGCACATGTACACAGTCTTTCCATCTTTAATGCCTGGGGTAAAATGCTTCCACACATCCGACGGTAAACGTGGCATTGTTCTATGCAGAGAAATAAAGGGCATTCGTCTGTGTCGAACTGTGGTCGATCAGCACGATTGCAACAGGGTGAGTCAATTTTTCCTGATGCTCCATGTGATGGAAGCATGACCTGTGCACGCACGACGCTACATCACCAATAGAGGGAGCTAATCGTGCATCCACTCATCCAACCAATCAGGACACACTTGTTCACAGTAACACACACAACTTGTAATTATTAAAACAAGCCAAGTAAGAAGATAAACATATATTGATTAAGAAATTCCTTAATAATTAAGATTCCATCTCTGTTAGTAATTTTAAGAGAATCTGTGGGGGGGAGAAAAAAAAGAAAGAAATACAAAAAAAAACAATATTATGCTAGCATGTGCTTTTTTGGGCAAAATTCCCAAGCTAAACTTCCCGTGGAAAATTTCCACCCCTTCGCAACCCTAACCACTTTTTGTTCTTGGTGAGTGGGTGATGTTGGCACGGCTGCATTTAATGCCCATCCATAGTTGCCCTGAGAAGGTGTTGGTGGCCCTTCCTGAACCACTGCAGTCCTTGTAGTGATGGTTGTTCCTATGATGGTGTTAAGTAGGGAATTCCAGGATATTGACCCAGCAACAGTGCATGAGCGGTGACTATACATCCAAGTCAGGATGGTGTGTGGCTTGGAGAGGAACTTAGATGACAGTGTTCCCAAGATCTTGGTGCTCTTGTCCATCTTGGTCGTGTCCTGGGAGTGCTATTGAAAAAAAACTTGGAGAATTGCTGTCGTGTGCCCTGTAGACAATGCATACTGCCGCCACAGTATGCCGATAGTGGCGGGGGTGTATATTGAGTCCAGTAGCAGGGGCACTGTTTAAGTAAATAGCTCTTTCCTGGTAGTTGTTGAGCTTCGAGTGTTGTGGCTGAACCTATTCAGGCGAGTGGTGAGTATTCCATCACAATCCTGATTTGAGCTTTGTAGATGGTGCAGAGGCTTTGAAGGGTCAGCGGGTGAGTTAGTTATACAGGGTACTGAGCCTCTGCCATATTTTTATAGCCAAGGTGTTGATTGGTCTGATCCAGTTAAGGTTCGGGTCGTTGGTGACCCCCAGGATATTGATGGTGGTGGACTTAGCAATGGTGGTGCCATTGAAAGTCAAGGTAGGTGTTTGGGCTTATCTTGTTCAAGATGGTCATGTGACCCAACTGTTTTATGCTACTTGTCAGCCCAAGTCTGGATGTTGTCCAGATACTTCTGTAGGCTGGAATGTTCTGCTTCCTGATGGGGTTGAACACTCGAATCCCCAGCATACAGCCCAATTCCTGACCTTTATGATGGAGTGAAAGTCATTGGTGAAGTAGCTGAAGATGGTTGGACTGAGGATCTCCCACAGCGATGTCCTGGGGCTGTGATGATTGACCTCCAACAACCATGACCATCTTCCTTTCTGTGTTTAGTTGTAACCAGTACTAACACTTGTAAATCTAAATGGTGTCAGGTGACATATCTTATCCTCCCCTCCCTGTTTTCCTATGTTAATTCGCTATATAATTTATTATTGTTGATTTGCAGTTAATCACACACTTCATACTTTGCACACTTACATATGCGGGTGAAATGTGCAAAGTGTGAAATACATGGAGATTGTGGCGCTGCATATCAAAGGGAATTGGAAGAGTGGTCATTTGCCACCATTCAGGTACACCAAGGATTGTTTCCAATACATTTACAATTGGGTCTTTAAGGAACAAAAACAAGGGGGGGAGGGAAAGTAGTGAAGAAATGTTGTAGTCACGAGGTACAAGGGAATCCATGGGTATTAGACAGATGTTTGGTATGTAAATAATTGGTTATGGGGGCTAATTACAGGCAATATGATGCCTCATTTCCCACACTTCTGGACCTGTCATGTGAAAATGTAAATTACGTTCTCCAATAAACGATAACCACATATGCACAAATCTTGTGTGTGCTCCGTTAGTGCGAAGACAGTGACTTTGGGATGGATTTTGCAGGGGGTCAGTGGCGGGTTGGGTGAGTTTTTTTTCCCCCCTAGCAGGTCGGGACCCTGCCACCACGCGCCTTTACCAAATGTCGGGTCTGTCAGCGCTGAGCAGACCCGACATGCAGCGGCGGGGGAGGTAGTTAAAATCATTAGTGGCTTGTTTACAGCCACTTAGCAATGGTTTCTTCCCAGCTATTTGGATTTGACAGGTCGCTCACTGGTTTCCCGCTGTGCCTAGACCTCGTCTGTGAAGCTGAGGCGGGGGGGTCAGTGGCCATTGAATCAGCTGATGAGTTGACAGCTTCAAATGTCAAGTCAAAGCTCCCAGCTGATTGAGATATGTTCCCTTAACCACTCGCTTCTCTAAACTACATTTCCACTGCAGATTCAGGATGCTGCAAGTCTTTACACAAGTCTCCAACCAGTCTGACTTCATTACCTCTCCCACCATTGACAGATCACTTCTGTCACCTCTACTTCACCTGCCATCTATTCCATCAGCATGGGTGCCCTTGAAACTCTCACCTTGGTCCTCAGAGTCCCAACACCAGGCACACCAGCAGCACCAACACACCAACCTTCTCCACAATCAACTGATGCTGCACAGGACACCAGGCATCAGCACCCAACCACATTGCTGCCAGGGATGGCCTCACCATGGCCAGATTTACTTCACTTGACGCTGTACACCCTGGCTGCCACATGATGTGCCAGGTGGCCACCACTGCACACCAACACTATAAAGCATCCCTACAATGCCCAAGCCATTCCTTTCACACTCGCCACCATTGTAGGGGGTACCGTTATGTCTCACCATTCACTGCAACTCACTAAGCCACTTCCAAAGGTGCACACAAATCTGTCCAAGAACGCAAAGTGTTGAAAATAAAGATTTCAGTGTTTGACACCAGTCACAGAAACTTTACATGAATATTGCATAAAACATCCAAGTGCCTACCCTTGTGTGTTGGTTGGTATGATTGGACTAGGATGAGTGTGAGGGGTGGCTAGTGAGATGGGGATGTGATAATGTAGATAGAGAGAGATGGGTGCCGCTGCAAGGTCAGTTGGTGTGAGTAAGGATGTGCAGGAGTAGGGTAGGGAAGGCAGAGTGATGGCGATGTGATGAGCGGCACAGCAGGATGAGGTTGAGTGTGGCTTTGTACGAACGTTTCGTGATCATCTGCGATCATTTAAAGGTTTGCGGCACTGCGCCCAGGTCCTCCTGACCAAATCCCTGCTTGTGCCCTCCACTGCAATGTGCAACCAGGCTGTGTTGATCTCATGGGGAGGTCTCCTCTGCTTATGGGAAGGGAAGAGGGCCTCCCTGTGTGCTGTGACTCCCTCCATAAGCTCATGGGAGAGCCTGGGTGTAGCCCTGAACCTCTGTGCAGTGATTCAGTGTTTGCAGCACCTCGATGCTGCGTCATCAAATTACGTCACCAGACCCGCTTCCTCTAATTGGCCAGTAAATGCGCTGGGCGGGCTTAATAAGCCCAATCAAGGGAAAGTCATTTCAGAGGCCGGGATGGAGACAGCGGCGGGGTCGGGACCTGCCGAGGTTCGTAAAATCGTGGCCTTTGTGTCTGTTCGGGACTTTCCTTGATTGGGGCGATGGTGAAGGCCCATTTAGGTATGGAGCACAAACCGTAGCAGAAGTATGTACTGCTTGCAGCCATATCTAAAATTGTGCATCTGGCTGTTATCTTTGCTACTACTGATGCCTAATTTGGCACAGCCCTCTCTGGTGGGGTCTTGATGCTTTTGACACTGGCTTTGCCACTTTAAAAAGATGGCTCATAACATAAGAAATAGGAGCAGGTGTAGGCCATTTGGCCCTTCAGTAAGATCATGGCTGATCTTTCTCATCTCCACTTTCCTGCACCATCCCCATATCACTTGATTCCCTTAATTCAAAAATCTATCGATTTCTGTCTTGAATATATTCTGGGGTAGAGAATTCCTGTGCTGGCAGCTCCCTAATGAGCTTCTCTCCTTTGCAACTCTATCCATAGCCATCCTTTGCCCTTTTTGCCACCATCTCCTCTGTTCCACTGCTTAAGATTCCCTGCCTTGAATAGTGGATGTATTTTAGCTCCAGTTACAAGTTTAAAGCTACCCGCAGAGCACATTGGCCATCCCCAACCCAACTTGTTCTGTGATTTTTTTTTTTTCCCTATGCTTTTTTTCAATGGCTGCAACTCTGCTGACATTGGATTACTTAGACTCCTGGAGTCCTCTGCCATCAGTACTGTGTGTTGTCTGGATTACAATGTATGGATCTGCTGCCATGATTCTGCTCTGCCACTCAATCATTTGAAGTTTAAGGTAATCTGATCCAGCCTACACTGCTCATCTTCGCCGACACTGAAGCCTCCCCACCTGCTTTACCCAAACTGTTGTGGTAGTATAAGCCTCATCACCAGATCACACCTTGGTCTCTCACCCTACTCCTCTGGTACCTTCATCTCCTCCTTGTTCCACCTCTTGCCTCTACTTGAAAACGCTGTTGTCTACAGCTCCATACCCCCCAGCTCTATCCCAAGTTTCTCCCAAGATATCCTCCTTAATTTCCTCCCTCAATCTCTGCACTGAGCAACTCTTCATCCTCCATGATTCCAATCTCCATCTCAATTCACCTCGCCTTCTCTCTCTGATTTCACTGCCCTCCTGTCCTTCCTCAACCTCTCCATATAAACTTTCCTACCCATTTTTATGGCCGCCCTCTTGACCTTGCAATGTCACATAGCCTCTCTGTTATCATGGTCTCAGTCACCGACAACACCATCTCTGACCACTTCCTTGTATCCCTCACCACCCACATTCCCCCTTCCAACCCCACTTTGTTCTGTAACCATCTCTGGGGAAATCTCCCAAATCACTTGCAGTTACACTTTCAAGCTGACAATTACCTACCATTTAGCCTTCTATTCACGACAATACTTCTGCAGCTGCTGGTCTGCTCAACCACTCGCTCACCTCCACCTTTGATGCTCTTGTCCCCAGTTAAACCTTTATTCTCTCCCATCCTGGTACTTCCCCCTTGCATATCCTTCATCTTCGCTTCCTCCAGTTCAAAACACATCCAAAGTCTCCATCTCCAGATCTGCTTTCACTATATCAAACCTGATCAGGCCTCGCCCTCCTCTGCCAAAACGGCCCACTTCTCCAGGATCATCCTGGAAAGCAAAGTTAACCCCTGGCTTGCTTTCTTCACCATTGACTGCCCCTCAAACCCCTCTCCCCTGCTCACTCCACCCTCACTTCCAACAATAAGTATGAGAAATTCATTGACGACTTTGTCACTAAGTTTGAGACCATCCATTCAGCTGCCTCTGCTGCTTTCCCCCTGCCCACTCTTCCCCTTGACCACCAAGCTAAATCTCCCCGAGGCGCTCTCTTGCCTTAGACCTGATCCTTTGTCTTTCTGTAATTTCTCTCTCTACCCTCGTGCTCCCTTCAAGCTCCTCTTGACCATGAGACCCACCTCCTGCTCCCTTGATCCTATTCCTACTAAACTGCTCACCACCCAACTTTCCTTCCTGGCCCCTTGCAAGTTGACATTGTAAACGTTTCACTCTCCTCGGTTCCTGTCCCTTTCCCTTTCAAAACAGCCATCATTTCACCACCACACCCCCCTCAGAAAACTCAGCCTGAACTCCTCCATCTTTGCAAACTACTGCCCCATCTCAGACCTCCCTTCCTTCTCGAAGGTCCTTTAAGGTGCTATCACCTCCTAAATCCGAGCTCATCTTTCCCGCAACTCCCTGTTTGAATCTCTCCGGTCAGGTTTTCACCGTGCCTCAGCACTTCAATGCCCTAATGAAAGTCACATGACATCCTTTGTGACTGACAGGTTGTTCCCTTCTCTACAGCCTTTGACAGTCAACCAGGCCATCCTTCTCCATTGCCTCTCCTCTGTTGTCCAGCTCTGGGGCAGCCCTTGCTTGGCTCCACTCTTGCCTATCCAATTGTAGCCAGAGCAGCTGCAGCAATGGCTTTCCTTCTCCTGCCCTTGCACCAATATCTCTGGAGTCCCCAAAGATCTATACTTGGCGGCCTCTTCCTTATTTAAATGCTGGCCTGTGGCGACATCATCGGAAGACTGTACGCGGACAACACCCAGCTCTACGTCTCCACCACCTCTTTAAACACCTCCACTGCTGTCAGGCTGCTTGTTCGACATCCAGTCTTGAATGAGCTACAATTTCCTCCAGTTAAACATTCGGAAGACCAAAACCATCCTCTTCGGCTCCGAACACAAAATCCATACTTTTTCCACCTTCCTAGACACTGTCCCGTGTTGAACCGCGTCCTTTTCGAGCCTGAGCTGTGATTCTGACCCCAGACACACTCCATCACAAAGACCAACCACCTCCTTCCACCTCTAGCATCACACCTTCCACCCATCTGCTGCTGATCTGTGATTTTGTCACTTTTGTACATGACTATTTCAATACACTGCTGGGCTAGTCTCGCATTCTTCAGCTCATGCAAATCTCTGCTACCTGTACTTTTTCCTGCACCAAGTCCCACTCACTGCTCACCTTCCTCTTTGCTTATCTACTTGGCTTCTGGCGCCCAAAGCCTCCAATTTAAAATTCTCATTCTTGTGTTTAAATTCCTTCATAGCCGTACACCTCCCTATCTCTGTAGCCTCCATCCTGTAGAACTGGATCGTGTAAGCATTCAGATGGTGTTCACAACTGCTTGGACCTTACTACTAAGGTTTGTAGCCCTCTAGAATTCTACACTGAATTATAACATTGTTGTGACTACATAAATCTTTAATCCTTTTGTTTCTGCCGCTAGACTCAATAACCCTGTGACTGTTCTGAATTATTGTGGTATCATGCCTCTCCTTACTTGAGCTCAGTTGCTCAAGTATGATGACTTGCATGGTGAGAGTAAATTCCATTGTTGTTGCTCACTGACTGTTCTTGTTAGGGCACCAAGCTTGCTCAGAACATTAGTCAAGTACTTCTTTTAATAGTGGTAGAAATTGGAATATCCATGAGTATCCTTGCATGGCTATATGCCTCTGTGATTTGCATTGCTTTATGATGTCTTGTACATACAACTATCTAGGTGGAATCCAATTTATTTTCTCTTGACATTGTACTTTCCAGTCACTTTAGGTCACTATTTCATTAGAATTTGAGGCTTCTGCTTTTTTTGGATATGTTGCAGAAAAGCCACTGTCCCCTGCTAGGGAATTTTAGCAGTGTCATTGAGGACTCAAATTACATTTTATTGGTTACCATGCATTAGCACAATAGATGGATGGTTTATACAGTACTTGATTAATTCCATCATATTATGAATTTTGTTCAATAATGGTAATGTGCATTTAGTGCAAACATACATTTGGCAACCCAGCAACTGTTTCATTTCTTCAGGCACCAGCATTCTTCAGAGTTAGTCTAATGGTGAGTGTTGCAGGCCGTTTGACTGTGGAAGCTATCGCATCTTATCCTATTTACACCTCTTCGAGACTTATCTTTTGTTTCTTTACTTGTCCCATTACCATCTCCTTTTGCTTTGTACTATCATCCCTTTTGTCATTTAATCGCTTCTGCCTTCCATCCTATCACAGACCTTCGCTTTTGTTCTTTCATCCCCTCCCCCCTTTCCCTGCCTCTGCACTTGCTTAAAATCTGTTACATCTCTAACTTTTTCCAGTTCTGACGAAGGGTCATCGACCTGAAACGTTAACTCTGTTTCTCTCTCCACAGATGCTGCCTGACCTGCTGAGTACTTCCAGCATTTTCTGTGTTTATTTCGCATCTTATCCTCCTTTGTTGTCCACACTTTATAACAGTTGTTTCTGCAGTGATTGGGAGCAGGAATCCCAATAAGTCCTGTTCCCCACAGCCACAAGTTCAGGGCCCTGGAGGATAAGATGTAATACCTTCCACAGTCAAACAGCCTGCAACACTCACCATTAGAGTTTAACTCTGAAGAATGTTGGTGCCTGAGGAAAATGAAACAGTTGCTGGATTGCCATTCCAGGGATTCTTTCTGACCAGTTGAGTGTTTCCAACGCTTTGATATTTCCGGTATCTGCATTATTTTGCTTTGAGCATTTAAAAAGGAACATAATTAAGGGAAGGAGGGAGCATGCCCATGAGAAAAGAAATAGAAAGACAATGGGCCTAAAATTGCGGTTGGAGACTTCCTGCGGGCGGATGCCTCCGACCTGCAAAAAATCTATGAACCTACCTGATGGTCCTGGAAGTTTGGACACTTGCGCTCTTGGGCCTCTACACGTAGGCCTGCGTAGAGGCCCACGTATCCAGGGGTGCATGCGGTTTGCAAGTGCCCCTGGGATCTCATGGGCCAGCCCAACTAATGATAGACGGGGAATCCCCATTCATACTTATGAGGATTCTGTATGTACGGAACCTCTAAGTATGAATGGGCATACCCCCTAAAAATGCACGTACCCTTAAAATAAAATTTGAAAAAATTTAAATCACATTTAAAATTAATTAAAATTGCATTTAATTAAATGTTTAAAACAAAAATTTAATTTTTTGATAAATGTACTTATTTTAAATGGTCTAAAAATAAACTTACCTTATTTTATATGTGTTGTAATGTTTAAATTAATGAAGAAAAATTATTTTTATGTCCTTTAAAAGTCTTGCGCTGGTAAAAGCACCAGGCGTAAGAATGTCACGGGCATTTGCTGGGCAGAAGCTAGGCAAATAGCCCACCTCTCCGCCTGCTGATGCCCTTTTCCCGGGGCTGGCTACAATCTGTTAAGATGAATCTTGACATTGCAAGTTCTGGGTTTTAGCGCATGCTTGGCATGCCTTAACCCGGCACATGCGCAGCCCCTAATGAGCGCGTACGCACCCGTAGGGGTCGCAAAATACGGCCCTTAGTGTTTAAGTGGAAAACAGGAGATGGTTAAATGGCAGAAGTGAAGACAATAGGAGGCATAATGAGAGAAATCTAAGATGTATACAGGACACAATGTGTGAATAGCTGAAGGATGTGGGGGATAAGGCAGGTAGAAATAGAAGCATAAAAAACTGGCAAAGTGAAGCAGGTTGCAGCGGCCTAGGAGTCGAGTAGAAGAATAAAGGAGATCAACTCCATGGGTGCAGACCACCTCACTAGCATGGCGTTTAAATTGAGGGTCCCCACCCCAAGCACCAAACTGCTCCCTTGCCCCGCTGCCCCCCCGGCCGTAGCCAGCATTTTACCAAACTAGCCAATGGGGCACCATCTTAAATGATGAGCATTGTACCTAGAGTTTATGTATATAAAGAATGTTGTTCTAAGCAATTGTGCTGTCAGTTCTGTAGGTGTAGAAGATGTCGAGTTCCTAAGTGGCTTCTACTGCAGTAATCATTTCACCAAGGGAGGCAGGTATCTACTATGGATGTCATCTCTCTGTAGACTTAACACTTCAATTTAAAAGTTAATACACCACTTTGTATCCGCTCTTTTCTTTCAAAAGCATTTGGGAACAGACTGGAAATGGGTGTGCCAGGGACACACTGGGCAGTTTGTGCTTTAACAGTAAGCTCTCATCAGACAAGCTTGCTTTGTACAATTTGCATTTAAGCTTCCACAAATGTTAATTTGTGGCCTCAGTAAATGAACTTGATTACTTTTCATCCAAACCATCCAAACTTTGAGGTGATTGTCTTGCCTGGTTTAATTTTAGAGCTGTGAAAAACAATGTTTGTGACCTTAAATTTGCACCAGGGTTTCTTCTCTTAATAGTTGGTGCTAAAGTCTGATGTGCCTCATTTAAAAAAAAACCTTTTATCCGAAAATAAAATATTTGGAAAATGTGCATCTGTGTATTTTTGAGTTTGACACAAAAATGGCAATTCACTTTTTAATGAACATCTTTTAGGAGGGGTATTTTTGAGTGTTCCCTTTTTAAAATAAAATACCATACATCACCTGCTCACTGGTGTATGACTATCCACAAATGCTAGATTTAGGTAGATATGGCAGGTGGAGTCTTCCCTCCATGCATAAAATTTGTGTTCCGTATCTGTGTCACAGTTATGGTTTACAGACCAATAACTCTTTCTGATGTGGCATCTTCTGGCTGCACATGGAGCCTACAGAAATCTTTTTGTATATTTGGCCTTTATAAAATTAATCAAATAACTGAGTGCAGTAACTTAGAAGAATGATTGAGATAACTTCAGAACTGTTGAAGTCTTGTTAAAAATGGTTGTACTTTGCTTTTATATCTTGTTCCAAATGTGTTTGATGTGAAAGTTGTTTTTCATTTACTACTAAACCAAATTGTGTGAAAAATTTGGGTGGAGGCCCCAGCAGTAGCTTTGTTTATAAAATCTATCCGCAGGGTAATAAGCTTGTGCCACACCTTCAATTTTGGAATTGGAAACAGTGATGAGATATAATCAGGCGTCAGCCTTGGCTCAGTGGTAGCACTCCCTCCTCTCAGTCAGAACGTCTTGGGTTTAAGCCCCACTCTAGGACTTGAGACTATAGTCCAGGCTGACACTTCACTACTGAGTGGCTGTTGCACTGTCGGAGGTGCCGTCTTTCGGATGAGACGTTAACCGAGGCACCGTCTACCCTCCAGAGTGGATGTAAAAAAAATTCCACAGTACTATTCAAAGAAGAACAGGGTAGTTCTTCCAGTGTCCTGGCCAAAATCTGGTCTTTTATTTAATGTTGTGGACCTTGCTGTCCTGGCTACCATGTTTCCTACATTACGACAGTGATTACACTTCAACAGTACTTCATTGGCTGTAAAGCGTTTGGGAAGTCCTGAGGTTGTGCAAGGTGCTGTATAAATGCATGTTCTTCCTTCTTCTATAAATAATTGCAGTGAGAAAATGATCATGAATCTGTTAGAAATGTAGACTGCAGACATTGTCTGTAACCCATCTAATAAGGTTAGTATTTACTCCAAAACTGAAAAGTTAATGGTAATTGCAACCTGATATTTTTGGAAACCTCATTTTCAAATCCATTTTAAATGCCTTATAGATTATGAAGAATCCAATTTTGTTTGGATTGAGGGTCGGCATAGAGGACTACTCACTACAATGTCTCAATAATGGCCCGGATTTTGCGGTCAGTGGTGAACGAACGCGCTCACCGTTCATTACACTTACACTTTTCCCACAGATTTTCTGTGGGCTTTTGCACTGCTACACAGTTATTAGAGAGTTAAAACAGCATGCCGCCCTCTACAGGTATCTGGGACCCGTGAAAACAGGGCAAGCAATGGTGTGTCTCCTGAACCAATCAAATTGAAATCTAAGGTGCGCAGAGTCTGAATCAGGAAGTGTAAGTTAGAATATTTAAGTCAATGCCAAATCATGTACAGAAAGCTAAATAAAGAGAGGGAAAGAAAGATGGGATTTAGAAAGAGATAAAGGAGACAAAGAAAAAGTTTAAAAAATGTTTTAGTATTTTTAAATCTCCAAAAATAATTAAAATCTGAAGAAATGAGATTCTACACTTTTAAAAGTGCATTTTCAGTGCCAGAGAAGTTGTTTGGCATTAAGACTGATCACCAATGCTCTAGCTGCACAGCTGTCTGAAGCTCCCACACAGGCCCTTTGCCAGTTTCTCGATGAGGAAAAACTGCGCATGCGTGGAAGTTTGAAGGGGCTGCGCACCCAAAAAAAAAGGCAACATTGCTTATCACAGCGTTAAAAATTCACTTACACTTGAATGGGCAAGCCCTGGATCTTTCTGGCGTGTTTAGTAGGTAAATATCACTAATTCACACCCTTCCATGTATGTGAATGCCGAGCCCCTCGGTGAGATATTGTTAGAGCGAAGCTTCTGAAGGAGCAGGGAAACTCTGACAACAACTTCCTGATTTCCATGTTTAACTACACATTGTTTTTCCCCCTGATTTCTCCCTTCATCTCCTCAGCTGCAAGTGTTGACTCCTTGCTGGCACATGGTTCTGTGAGTGCTTGGTGCCGTTCAGAACTTCAGCAAAGTCGCTATCATTCATATGTGAGCCTTGTTGGTGGATTTTAGCACTGTTTGATTGTTTGGGGGGGATGGGGTGGGTAGTGGGCAGCACAGCTGAGCCTGTTCCTGTCCTCACTTGACACCTGCGCACATGCACTCCCAGCAGGAGTTGCTGGATAGCCATCGGGAGAAGGAACAATAACTGATTTTTCCTCCTCGGCCGAGTGTGCTGAGCCCAATTGTAGCACCCTTGTCATACCCCAGCTGTGATCAGCTACATAAGAAATAGGAGCAGGAGTAGGCCAATTGGCCCCTCGAGCCTGCTCCGCCATTCAATAAGATCATGGCTGATCTGATCCTAACCGCCAATCTACTAATGGAGCATAAACTGGAGATTGAACCTGGAACCTTCCTCATCACTGGCTCAGTAACTAGATTAACTTGCTAAACCATTGATCACATTCTTTAGGTAGTGGTCAAGTACTTAATTTTGTGTGTAGTTTTTTTTTTAATTGTTAATCCATGCCTTTTGGTCAATGGTGTTCTGTTTTTTGGGGACTTTTTTTTTTCCATCGATAAACATGAAGGACAGATGTGCAGACTACTACAGAAGTTGAAAAGAATAAGACAAGACCAGGTAAATCAGGAGTTGGTAATTATGATAAATGTGGGTTTTAAAAGCCTGAAGATTTGTGAGATGAAGGAAGACTGAGGAACGTTGAGGATTGTTGGCATTGGAGCTGACTCCAGCTACTGCTTCTCATGCCCAATGCAAAAGTCCACTTCCACATGTAAGCGTATGCTTCTTTTGAATTGAAATGCGACCTTATCTAAGTTAGATGAGGATAGATTTGTTGTTGTCTATCCCTCTTTATTGTAATAAGCCCAGACTTTTAGTGTTTAGAATCTGTAATGCCACAAAAACAAAGTGCGCTGCGATCGAGACCGATGTGAAGGGATATCCATCTGCCTGTGAGGCTGACTCCAGAATTAGCAGCAGAGAACTTGATCCAGTGATGATTTCTCGTACCAGGCCAAGGGATACTGGTGTGCGTTTCCAAATTATTCCCATCCCTGGAAATAGCTGCCTAAAAAATTTTCGTTTTACACACAGATAAAAACCCGACCACAAACTTTGTGCTGAAGAGGAACTATTCTGAGTCTCCTGGTAAGATATACTGTGTTTGTGATGTACGGTGTAATACGTACGGGAGCTTCAGAACCAACTTATTCTTGGCTGCAGGAATGCAGCAGGTGCATCGTCTGATAATTGGGCTTGTGAACGTGAAGGATATGTTGCTTTTTGAACAAAAAACTCAGTTCCCTTGTCCTTTTTATCCACTACTCTTTTCCATCTTACTTAACTGTCTCTGAGTTCTTCCAATTTATGCTGTCTATGTTGTCTTTATTTCATTCTCTGTCCTTGCTGATCTTGTATTTTCTTCACTGATGCCCTCTTTACACTGGAGGCTTTATTCCAGTGCAAACCGTGCCAAAAATGTTTCCAGTGTGAAATGGCTGTAACAGCACAGCTGTGGTGTAGCACTTAATTTGCAACCAGAATGCTGGCAGTGTTGATGTTGTTTCACTGCAACACTGGAATACCTGTCCGATTGGCCCATGATGCCTCTTGGAAACGTGTATTTGCATCATGATACGGGCACATAATGCAAATATTGTTTTCTGGGCTACTCTGTGCTTGTGCATGCAACCTGTACTGTGCATTGCGCTGCTATGATGTGATAAGGAAATAGTTTGTTTTTTGCCTGGAGAAAATTGGTACAATTTAATTAATTGCAGCTTCAGTAACGAGCGAAGTGTTCTGCTGTAAGTTGACCCTAAATGATTTGCTAGTATTTCATTTGGTGTATTTTCAGACACAATTTAGTCTATAAAGTTTTCTACCTGGCACCATTTTCAACATACTGTGTGGTAAAATGATAAGTGCTCTGGGAACTGAGCACAATTTAAGTGCAGTTGAAGCAGAAACATAAAGATCATGCTCATTTTAGCGTTTCCCACCCAAAGTGTCCGAAAGGGTGGCATTTCCATTGGGAGAAAAAATATTTTTCTGAAGTGTCTGGCTGGGGAAAATGTTAAAACTGTGGTCTGTCTATTGCATCTGTGTGCAAGTACACTAGTTTACTGTAAGTTTGTTTATGAAATGTACGTATACATAACATTATACATGTGTGTAATGTTGACTCTAGCTTCAGTAAGTGTTTCAATGGCAGTAGAGGACATCTAAGTATGTGTATTTCCTGTGTCTGCAATAACTGGTATACTGAGATCTGCTAAATGTTTTCTAAAACTGCTGGTTTTCACATTGGGATAATTGGTAGTTCAGTAAAATGCAATTCAGTGTTGCACATGCACTGTACAACATCATGTGTTGGTTTTTTATGTTATATTAACTGAATTTTATGGTTGAGTTGCATTTTTACTTTTACCATTTTAATATCTTATTCCAATAGCTTGCTTTGTGTTTTGTTTGGGGGGCGGGAAAATGTTTGTTCATGTATTTTGTTTTCAAACTGATGCTGTTCTCAGTGTTTCTGGTTGTACTGTCAGTCAGAAATTCAAAATGAAATCACTGTTGCCGTTCTTGTCACCATCCAATTTAAGCCCAGAGAAATTCCTGCTTGAAGATGACAAACTTGCTGATACAGAATAAAGTGCAGATGGTTTGAGAATTGTTGGTCTGTTGTGTGTAAATACTTAACAGTATGTAGTGGCTGCTTGTCGTTGTCCTGGCCAGCAGTTAATACAATTAAGTGGGAGTTATCCTCCATACCGCAGTCACCTTTTGTATTGAGTATTGCTACTTAGTCGAGCCATTCTGGATTACGGCCACTGAATTGAGAACTGGAGCAGGCCTTTCAATCCCAAGAGCCTATTCCGCCATTCAATTAGATCGTGACTGCTCTGTATCTCAACTCCTCTTTTTCCCCCGCCCCCTGGCAATGATCCCAATTCCTTGATAACCTTACCTAATAATCTGTCGATCTCCGTCTTGAAAATTTCAATTAACACAGCATCCACAGCCTTTTGGTGGAAGAGAATTTCAGATTTCTACTACCCTTTGTGTGAAAAAGTGCTTCCTGATTTCACTACTGAATAGCCTAGCTCTAATTTTAAGATTATTCCCTTGTTCTGGATTTCTCCACCAGAGGAAATAGTAACTCTGTATCTACCCTATTGTCATTTATCCACGTGAATAGAATGGACAGGACTCCAAATCAGAAGAGTCTATTCATTTCACTCTGAAATCCCAACTTTGCATACTTGAATCTTTTTATTTACATGTTTGGCGATGATGGATGGTTGCCCAAAGCAGTTGAGTAGTTTTGGATGGGTTCAGTTCAGTTCAGTTGATTTTGTCAGGCCATGCTGTCCCCAGGCTTTCAGCTGCTCTGGAAGTAGCTTCTATAGTGACCTGGGAAGAAGGCAGCCGAATTCATGTCCATAATTCTCTGGGTAAACTCTTGGCTTTCTGGAGAGAGTGACTGACGAGGAGCTGCAAGAAGCCTGCACCCAAGCTATGCAATGAGGAAGCATGGCAGTATCTTGCCACATATCCCAGGAAATGGCAGCCAGGTGCTCTCGCTATTCATGTAGATTTAAAAACTACAATGGAACTGGCACTTGGTCCTTAGTTCCATGAAAGTGCTTGAATAGAGCACTTCAAAAATCACTTAGACTTACAGCATTGTATATTATTATTGGACATACTTGTGGACATACATGTAAATGCACCATTATGCACTTATTCTCTGTTGGCTGAGATCCTTGATAAAGCGGCCACCTATTAATTTGTCAGTTCAGCCAGTCCCTTGGATGATGATTATAGAGCCGTTCCACTATTGCCCACGTAATTAATTACACTGTTACTTTTCTGTTGGGCCTAATCAACCATATGTAAAGCAAAACAAAGGTCTTACACTGATCCACTTGGACCAGTCCCCTAACTGTAATATGCCTTAAATTTGGTGGTGACCTTATTTCAGTGACAAGTTTCTATTGGTAATTAAATAAATTTAATTGACGTGGTCTTTGTGGTGATTTGCAGCTATGCAAGTAACTGGTTTAGCTCCTTGGTTTACAGTACGTGAGATGTCTCACCTGACACTTTAAACAGGATTATTTTCCCATCCTGCAAATACCGTGTTGATTTACATATAGACCATCTGTATATAAAGAGAGCATTCTAAAGTTAAGCGCTCCTTCACCCTGAGGGCTGCAGATAGTATTGATGAATTTGATTCAAGGTCACACCCCTAACATTGATTTTTTTTAAATATTTAAAACAATGGCTTGTATGTGAGTTAATACGGTAAATGCATTTTTTAATAAAGTTAAACCAGTATGATAAAACCTGTCTTAAGTATAACAACTGCCAAGCAGATGAAATAATTTCTATTGTAAGTTTCATTCTTGCTCACTTACATAATTCACGCTCATCATGTTGAGGTGGTTAATACTTCATGCACGTTTTACTGTACTTGAAGTCTGATGGTCAAGATAATTTTGTTTTTAATCCACAACAATTTCATTTATTCTGGAGGCCCAAGTTTTAGCTTTGGAATTGTAGGAACAGGAGGAGACCATTTAGCCCCTTGAGCCTGTTCTGCCATTCAATTGGATCATGGCTGATCTAAACATCAACTCTGTTTATCCGCATTTTCTCCATATGTCTAACAAAAACCCATCGTTTTCAGTCTTGAAAATTTAAATTGACCCAGCATCCACAGCCTACTGGGGGAGAGAATTCCAAATTTCCACTACACTGTGTGGAAAAAGTGCTCCCTGATTTCACCCCTAAATGGCCGAGCTCTCTAATTTTAAGATTATTCCCCCTTGTTCTGGATTCCCCACCAGCGGAAATAGTTTCTCTGTACCTATCCTATCAAAACCCTTTTGTTGTTTTAAATACCTAGATTACATCACCCACCAACCTCCTAAACTCAAGGGAATACAAGCCAAGTTTATGCAACCTGTCCTCATAATTTAAGCCCTTTATCCCTAGTTTTATTCTGGTGAATCTGCACCGTACCTCTCCAAGGCCAATATGTTTCCTGAGGTTTGCTGCCCAAAACTGAACACAGTACGCCAGATGGGGTCTGACCAAATCTCTGTACAGCTGAAGCAACACTTTTTTGAATTCCACCCCCCTTGAGACAAAGGCCAAATTGCCTTAGCCTTTTGGATTATTTTTGTACCTGTACGCTAGCTATTAGTGAGTTGTGCACATGGACACCCAAATCCCTTTGCTCCTCCACAGCTTAGTCTCTCCCCATTAAGAACATATTTGTCTTTCTCTGCTCCAAAATGGGTGACCTCCCACACTTGCCCACATTGAACTCCACCTGCCACTCTCTTTTTTTTTGCCTATTCACTTAATTTGTCTGTCACTTCGTAACTTCCTGCTCCCATCTGCACAAGTTAGCGTGCCTCCTAACTTGGTGTCATCTGCAAACTTGGGTATACAACTCTCATCCAAGTCTGTTTATGTGGTGGAAAGCTTAGTCTCCAGGACATATCTCTAGGGAACACCACTTGTCACACCCTGCCAATCAAAGAATGTTTCCTTTCTGTCTCCGACCTTCCAACTAATTACCAACCTATGCCACAAGGTTACCTCCAATTCTGTGCACTTCATTCCAGTATAATTCAAAATATGCCACCACATCAAAATGTAGAAATGAATCAGCAAACATGGAATTCTCCAGAAGGAAAAATGACTTTTGTAGTGGTTTACTTCAATTATAAAATTTTATTTTAAATGTTCTTTGTTTTTCCCTCTTTTTCACCCTCTAGTGTCATCGTGTATAACCACTTATAAGAAGACTCCTCCACCAGTTCCACCGCGAACCACATCTAAACCATTTATTTCAGTTACAGTCCAGAGCAGCACAGAATCGGCACAAGACACATACCTCGACAATCAGGACCACAAGAGTGATCTAAACAGTCAGTCTGGTCTCAGTAATTCTTCGGACAGCTTGGATAGTGCCAGGGCTCTGAACACTACCAAAACAGGAAGTGTCATTGCTCCAGTTCGTGAACAGTTAGACAACCAACACCGAAATGCTACAGTGACAACTGAGAAAGGACCACTTGTTACGGAGGACCCAAAAGTGGAACCTCCCCCAAAGAGAAAGCTTTCTTCTATAGGGATACAGGTAATTTCTGCCAGATATTTTGCAGGGTAAAAGTGCGGTACAGGATATTTTTCAGTAAATTCAGACTTATGCAGTTCGCAATATAATTTAAGATGCTGGCTCTTAATATTTTGTTTACATTCTACTGGATGTACGTAGCTGCTACATACCTGTTGCTGTACTTGTCTGCAAAAAATATCTGACACTGGAAACTTTTAAACACTGAATTCTGTACTATTATAGTTCCTGTGCTAAAGATGTTGGGTAGCCGCAGAGGGGGAAATGTGACGACATTTGATAAGCTGCTTGAATGTGGGGGGGTGTGTTGTCTTTTCTGTTTGCTCTTTTACTCTGCTTTCCATAACTAGTAACTTGTTAATATTTCTATGATACCCTTTGTGGCCCTGGACAAGTTCACTAATCTTTGAGGTAAGTTATTGTGTAGGAGGTGACTCTCTAACAGCTTAACATGCCCGTCCTGGTTCTTGGGCTTACATCGTCTGAGGTGCTTCCTTCCTGTCTGGGTGTACATAGCACTAGTACTGCTCCCTTTTTACCACAGTGTCTATTACTGTTGTACATTTCATTTTGCTAGTCCCTTATCCAGGGATGAATTCCCCATTGGTGCCAGGATTAAAGATTTAGGTCTTGATGCTGCCAGTTCAAAGATTTGACTGCAATGTTAAAACTTTGATAGATTGTGTGAAAAACCTGTTAAACTATTAAATTTTGGGTTCTAATTGTTGTTGATTGATGAGAACCAAATATAAAAGGGAGAACAGTGTTTTCAGCTGTGACATCAAGCCGGTATTGTCACTACTCCCTGTTGATCAACAGCTGTACCTTTTTGGAATGCTGCAAACAAGTTTGGATTTAGTTAACTAGGTGGTGCTCTGTTTTTATGAGTGCAGTAATGCTACTTTTTCATCAGTACAAAGTGCTTTTAGATGTGCATAGATGTAAAAATGGCAGTATAAATCAGCGGAATTACCAAGCACTTCAAAGTGCTACGGTGTGAGACCCTTTATAGAAAGTTGTGTCTAGTAGGTTTGAGTTTATGTAAGGGCAGTATAACCCCAGCTTGACTCAATTTGAAATAATTACTCTTTGACGTACATTCTTGGCTTGTCCTGCACCGGGAATCCTCTTCCCTCGTGCTCTTTTGGGTCAGAACATCGTACGAATACTAATCCATAACAACATCACCAGTTTCCCTGTGATTTTAGAAAAATTGTAATGTGTCCCAAGTTTATTCTAAGAACCAAATTTGTTGCCTTTATTGGATTATCAGATTTCTATATGTTTCTGTAAATTGATGACTTATTAGCATGTTATTTCTGTTGATGCATGTTAATAATAATGCTTTCTGCAAAGACAACATTACTTTCCTTTGGGTAGTTAACACTGTCTTTCAGAAGTTAGCACGGATCCCTGAGCGTGCGTGATATTTGCAGGGTTTCCTGTACACATTAGACAAACACTTCCATAACTTCCTTGGGCTTGTTCTCTATCTTTTAAGCCTACTTATATATGCCGTTGTTTTGTTTGTCATTCGTAAAATATGACCCTTTTCGGTGTTTAGTTATCCAATGTACCAAAATGTATTTCTTGCTGTAATTTAAAGAATAAAAGGTATATCAAATCTTACTATCTTTAGCACTCCTGTTTTACCTTGCATTCTTCCCTCTTTATTTGTCTTCCACAACATCACCCAAATGAGGGAAACATGGGCCATTGTTTAATATCTTTCATCTTTAGACAAGCCAAGCAGTCTATATGACCTCTCACTTGTTTCCCCTCCTCTCCTCCCTGCCCCCAAATCTTTGCCTGGGATCTGTATGGGCTTCAAAACAAATCTTCTGTCAGCAGCAGTTGTACTGTTGCTTTACACCAGGCAAAAGTTCTTCAGCTTGGTGTTCATTTTTTCCTCCAACAATTAAATACGTCCATCTTTGAAGTCCAGATTCTTATTTTTTCCCCATATTCTGGCTTTCCAATTCTAAGCCTCCAATAAGCAAGTGTGGGAGTGTGTTTTCTTCTGCGTGCAATCCCTTTAAGGTACACATTGAGTTGGTGTTACTTCAATCACTGTTTCATACTGCTCTTAGTCAGCATTGTTCACAGTTGATAACTGCATTTTAAAGTTTGCAAACCCTGCCATTCTAACAGGATGTACCCACCCAAAAAAAATTACAAGTAGTATATTTATTTATGAAATGCAAACAAAGATGTTTAAACCAAGAAATCTGTAGCCTTCTCAATTGTTGGTACATTAATTCATGCTGGAAATTCGGGAACATTTCTTGTCAGTTTCTTCGATACTAACCAGTGGTAATAGTTGTGTATAGCTAGCTATACCAGTTTAGCGCTTTTCCTGAGGACCATGACATTCATTTCCCATTATAAGATTTTTAGGTAGGTAGTTTTCTTTAAGACCAATTTTACTGTAGTTCATTTAAAACCAAGTTACATTGTTTTAATATTTAGAACACAATTGCATGAAAAAATTGAATTGATAAATGCCAAATTTTATCATCATTGACTTGTAGAGATGTCTTTCTTTTTAGGTTGACTGTTCCCAGAACGTAATTAAGGAACAAGATTCTCAACTTATCAACAAGTTCCAGTCTATTGGAATACAAGTGGAAGACGAGTGGCGGTGGGTGAAATTAGTTCCGCCAACTGAATAATTTAATGTATTTTAAAAACTTTACCATTTCTGCTCACTCCACCCCATTTGCTGATTAATCTGCTGATCCCCGGGCGCTCTACTCGCACTGTAACTGCCTGGAAATATTCCATGTTGGCTTTCTTTTGAGCAAGCATTTTGCTTTCTGATTTTTCCCTTTTTAATTTCTGGTATTGTGAACTTGCTTTTATAGCGATTTCCATTGTAACATGGTTATATTAGGATTGAAAGAAAAAGGTCCCATTTGTAAATATTCACTATCTTGTTCCATAACTCAGTAAATTGGTAAATATTACATAGATATTTTCAAAAAGTTCAACAATGTTATTGACATGTGGGCAGTGGGTTGCTGAAAGTGTGCTATGCCATGAAATGGGGATAAATTTCTGCGGCAACAAACAGACTCTGAAAATTACAGGGTGATTACCTGAGCCTTTCTTACTCCCCTTCTCGTTTCAGCCAGTTTCCAAGTGGTAGTGGCAAAAGCTCAAATATTGAGACAAAAAATTGGGAGGGATAATATTAAATGGCCAGTAGGAGGTCTAACTTTTAAATTGCCAGTCTATTCCATCGTGGTTTTTAAAACTTATTAGTTGACGGAAAATAAAACTTTTGACTGCATTTTTACACCATAATTCCTAGCAATCTCGAGGGCTCCAGCAGTGCTGAAATTCATCACATGACCTGTAGATCAGAAAGGTCTTAATTCAGTCACTTCTGCACTGAGTTATTTCATCTTCATCGGGATGATGGGCCACTGCTGCAACCGATGTCAAGAAATCGGAAGGGTAATAATTGGACAGTGTTCCCATTGATCTCAATTTAGTAAGCCTCATTGGAAGTATGCACCTGTTGGTGTTGAGTGTGCTCACAAACTTCAGCTTTGGCCTGTTGATTTGAATACTCACTAACACTAGGTGATAAGGCTATTTTGGTGAGGAACTATAACGTGGATGCCACCTGTGGAACTGAATCTTACCATAGTATTCTAATTCCACCTTTTGTTTAGCTTTCACATAGAAATAGGATATCGTCATCTCACAGGTTGGAGAGGTGTGTGGAAGAATTTTTTTTTCTGCAACGGTTTTATATACCACCTATAGTTTTTCTTACATATCCCTTGGATTGATGTACACAGAGCTTTTACCAAAAAAAATCCCCACCAAGGCAAAAGTGTTTGATATAATATAAAGTCTTGGATAAATCCATCACTAAACAAAAACCAGCAAATGGATTGTAGAGTGCATCTCCATGTGTTACTGTCTGGCAAGGCAGAACCAGTAATGGAAGTTTCACGCAGTGGCCACTTCTTGTGGCAACATGCAGAGAATTCCCCTTGAAGCTACATGTTGCACAGGTACCTGACCCCATTAACTTTCAAAAAGCATTATTGTCTTGATCTGACCGCTTGGGAGATTACATGCTTTCTTAGATTGAAGCTGGCTTGAAGATTAAGTTCTTTAGAGTCATTGCCAATTTCTGTGCTCTAATTTGTATGTGGAGGCTGAAGGAATATTTTAGATCGTTACTTTTGCTTTACCTCAATGCTTGCTCCTTTGCTCAAATAACAAAGTCTACAGTTCAAAATTAGCCTGATGTGCAGTGGAGTGGGAGATCACATGATCAAATGACAGTGTTAAGAGAGCAAATTACTGACCTGGTCAGGATATATTCTCAATGTGGCTTCCCTCTCCCATGAGAAAATGGCAATAGCCTATTTGTGTGTGAAAGTTGAACTTTTTTCTAAGAATAAGGGAGATTTTACCTACTGTGCATGGCTATATTCTCCAATGTTTCAAGGAGTGTTTATTGTCCTCATTTTAAAGAAAAAGTGTGACAGAATCTGTGCATCATATCTATTGCAGTGATGTTAAACAAGTTAATATGTTTCAATATATCTTTGCTGGACAGTGTTTCATGGAGGTTATACCCCTTTTTAATGCATTTGCTTGTAAATCAGCTTGCATTGCATTTTGAAGTTAGCTCACTTAAAAGGAGTAGCTAAATAATTCTAAACATTGTCTCATTACTTAAAACAGCTTAAGCCGCTCCAGCAGCATGACATCAAAACAAGAAACTGACTCTGATGCACAGGAATGTAGTAATTCTACTGCTGGATCTCAGGACAAAAGCAATCAACTTTCAGATTCAACTCCACATCACAATGCCTCAATCCCTGAGCCTGGTGTACGGCAGCATGCAAAAGGCTCCCAGACGAAAAATAAAGCTTTTGCTTATGGAGATAACTTAGACCCAGCCCTAGATCCATCCTCTTTACCACCACCAGAGCCATGGTTAGAATCTACTAACAACCTTCCTGTCGAACCAGTACATGCTACTTCATGTCGTCGGGATGGTTATTGGTTCTTGAAACTGTTGCAAGCAGAAAAAGAAAGAATGGAAGGATGGTGTCATCAAATGGAGAAAGAAACCAAAGAAAATAATCTATCTGAAGAAGGTACGTGGATAGGAAAATAATACTTTTCCCCCATCATTATTAGAATTCACTTTGTCATTGGTTTGTTGTAAGATTAAATAAAAATGGATGTATAATCTTTATCAAATTCCATTCTATAGCTCAAGGTTTTTTTGTAAACTGTCTTCGAAGTTCACTTCTGATTTTTTTTAACAATGAATATATTTAAATAATAAGTATTAAGTACAAGCAAGGGGAGAAGAGCTGGCTTGGAAATGATACTGGGCATGACTAAGTGAATGCAGTTCCTAACCCAGGTTGTTTTGTTCAAAGAGTACATAAAATCATGTCTTTAAAAAGATCTCCAGTTAGCAATTCGATCTACCAAGGAGCACTTCAAAATTAAGGTTTACAGTGTCCTTATTTTTGAATGCATGAGACCTAGATGCTTCCATTATCTTTTTTTAAACTGTCGTGCAGCACTGGACCTCTGGGATTTTTCTCTGCCGCAAAGCAGACGGAGACGAGCGTGTACTGGTTCCAAGTGATCTTTATTCAAGCACGTGCAGGGAGAAGCCCTCTCGGTCTGAGCTGAGACGGGAGTCTAATTTTTACATTCGAGCAGTTGGCTTATATACGGTCTTGCATCTTGTTTCCTTCACATCTTTGGGACTTGGCCAATTAATTGTCCAAGTCACGTACACTTAATCACATCTCCACAAAACACATCTTGTTTATCTCATTTGCCCTGTTTCCACATCTGCCATTGTTCTACTCTTTAGCTCTTATCCAATTTCGTACACTTAACCACATCTTCGCAAATCGCATTGGCGGCCCATTGTTCAATGCATGGCCTTCTCGCCACCTTTCACTCCCCCAATCATCGTGTAATATGCTTTTTCCAACTGTCTTTGTTCTGCCAGACTTCTCCTTTATTACATCAGCCAGCTAGTCAGTTAAGCTGCTAATCTAACTTTTAACCCCTTCACCTCTGACTAGGGTTCTGGGGGAGGAACATAAGACTCGGGAAAGCGAGGCCATGCCTATATATCTAACTTTGATAGCTCCATTAAATTGCTGGCCCATCTTAAACTATTTTTCATCTGGTGAGCCATCATGTCCAATAATATTTTATGGCAGAGTCGAACATGAAGTAAAGAAATACCCCCCCCGCCCCACGAAATGCCAGTATTGGGCATTAGTTGGGGATTCAGCTGTGATGCTCCCTGCAAGCCAAAAGTCTGATGACACTCCCTGACCAGGTTTGGCCATGAAAAGGAGACACTGGGGTAAGGTACTGGAGGGTGACCTGTGCCTGTGGAACTGTATCACAGCAGGGAATATGCGCTTTTAGGAGAGAAGAGGGAGCAGGTAAATATCTGCTGTATGCTGTCACCCTGGCTCTTGGACTTGTCTTTTGTGAATCAATAGACTGGATTTTCTAACCTGTGTATTTAAATGCTTGCAGTAAATAAATGGGTTACTGTGGTATTAAAATAACACGAATTGGAAAATCTAAGCAAACATGTTTGACCCTTGCTCAACAGAGAATGCAGTTTGTAAGAGTTCTATGATTTTGCCTTCTCACCATGCAGAACTGAAAACTCCTTTTGGTCTTTTCATCAAATTGCTTTTAGCTGGTCACACAAATGACAGGTGTATCTGAAGTTTTTCATTTAGTGTAGCTTTGCTATCTTTTTCTGAAGATGTAAAATTATTACAAGCACCCTTTTTATTGTTGGACCTATATTCCTTTAGGTGTTTGAATTGATTTTTTTCCAAATGTAATACAATATTCATTCGTCTTAAGTCTGATATTGACATGGTAACAAGAAAATATGGGCGTTAGGCCTTCTAGTTCACATCTGTAGTATTTTGTAGATAAAATACACCAATTAACTTGTTTTCCTCATTGCATTCTGTGCAAAAGTATAATTTTTCCATAGTAAAAATTAAAATTAATAATGTGTACCTGCACTGTAAATTAAATTTGTGTTTCTCAGTTCTGAGATCCTGCTGCCAAAAGGCCAGAATTTGTATTTGAAAAGAGATCAGCAACATGAGTATACTTATACAAGTGCATGTTTAGATTTTATCTGCACTGCAAAAACTTGGACACTCTTCATAGTAGCTGGTACTAGATTGACAGTATTTTAAAAAATTTAGATATATTTGATTTTAACTACACACGTGGCAAGAAAATAATTTGCAGATGGTACTAGTGTGGTACTAGTACTGTCTTTTCAGTGCTGATGTATTACGGTTTGTTTTCACCAATATTATACTATGCCACTAAGCATTCTTCGGTTCAGATTACTTATAATTGTGTTCATTTTCTCTAGAAGCAAGCTGGATCAGTATCACCTCTACTACCCTAGAAGTAGGTGATGTCTTCAGGGTCTAAGCATAGGGTGCAGAACTTCTAGCTGGAGGAATGAAGAGTATTTCTGGAACTACTCCATAGCTGTTCTCCTCCTTTAACACATTGCAGGAAGATGTTTAGTATTTTAATGTACATTTGAAAAGAGCATAACAGGAAGCTATCTAGAATAGAAGGTAGGTAGAACAGCAGAATTTGGTGACTGATCCTCAGATGTTGAAGAGGAAGAAGTAGAAAACTTCAAGTGAGGGAGTTAGGTTTTGCTACAGCAATGTACCTCACTGAAATTAATGTTAATTCCTATGATTTGTTAATCTTTGTTATTTTCTTGCCTGATCTTTCTGCAGATTTTACATTTCATCTTTTTTTTTATTCATTGTCCAAGATTTAATTATTTAAATATGATTCTGAATATAGTTAGCCCTGCACGTGGAAAATGTTCACCTTTTTTTCTTTAGTCCTAGGAAAAATCCGGAGTGCAGTCGGAAGTGCACAGCTTTTGATGTCTCAGAAATTACAGCAGTTTCATGGTCTCTGCGAGCAAAATCTGGTATATACATCTTACTTATCATGAATAAGTTAATGGTAATAATTGGCATGCTTTCTAATTGCAAAGCATAGGATAGAATGCTAAATTACTTGTCATTTACAATACCTAATTCAGTGTGTAATAGCAATAACTGCAAGTGCCAAACTTCAATGGTTTATAAATATTCTTTATAGGCTTTCCCAATGGCTCTGGGTAAATTTCACACCTAGCGTGGTGCTGAGCCATACCGAGCAGGAAGATTTTTGTTCTGTGCTGCATTAACTAATCTCAGCAGAGGGTTGGGGAGGGAAGGGAATTTCTGCTTCACTATCCCCAGGCTGGGAAGGAGGGAAAATCAGAAAAGATTCCCATTGCTAATCGTCATTCAGTGAAACCTGCTGCAAAGTAAACGCATGTAGTTTTTGGGTGAGGACAGGATTGGAGTCTTGGCCATGATGTCACCATAGAAGAATAGTCCATTGATGATTGTTATCTGGGCTCATGCATGATAGCTGGCCACTTGGATGAGGTAGCAAAATTTGGCAAGCTCTTCTGGAAGCATTCTGAATCTAATCACCACCTTCAGGACAGCAGGGAGAAAATCTGTGGGGGAGTACAGAAACATTTGTAGCATTAAAATCAGATCAATTTTTAAAATAGTATATTTCATTTAAATTGACAGCGTCTACTGACCATGCATAAATCAAATAATCCAATTAGCATCTTCCAACTACATGAATTTCCTTTCCATATGTAAGGATCATCTAGTTGGCTTCTGCCAATTTGCACTATATATTCCCAGATTTTCTTGTTTGGGTTAATGGATTATTAGAAACAAATTCTCTACATATTTTGTGAGGAACTCCCGCCCCCCCCCCCCCCCCCCCCCCCACCAGCCTCCCAAGTTCTCCCTGTTCATCACACTGAAAATCAAATTGGAGAGATTCGAACAGGAAGTTGCAGGAAAGTCATCTACGAATTTGAGAGGCAACAACAAGGACTTAGCAGAGGAATGGGAGGTTGGCGTTGAGGCGATAGTTGGCAAGGACAGAGAGGTCGAGAGTGGATTTTTTGTGATGGAGGGGGCAGTACTTGAAGAGAGGCAACCATTTACAATGTCAGCTAGCATGGGTGCCAAGAAGGGAAGTTGGGTAGTCAGCAGTTTAGTGGGAATGGGGTCAAGGGAGCAGGAAATGGGTCTCGTGGATAAGATGAGCTTGGAGAGGGCACGAGGGGAGTTAGGAGAGAAACGTGAAAGGCATGGGTTCAGTGCTCAGACTGGGTAGCTGAACAATCTACAATATGTGTGCAGACATAATTGGTGCAAAGCATGAGCATCCCAGGACCTGATTTTCAGCACCATACGCAACAAAGAATTGTTGAGGTTATTTCAGCTCCTGCAACATCAGTGTGTTTGGAAAATACATTTAAGTCATACAACGTGCTTCAACAAACCAAAATGATTATAGAAATGACTATATAATTTGACATGCATTATATGCCAAGCAAAACAGACTTTAACACAGGAATTGGCTACGTTTAAAATCTTACCATTTTTAGATGTATCTAAATTTAATTTCAATGAAACTCAGTTTCTGTTCTTGCCCACAGTAGTGTATGTATCAAAAAACAAATTAAATTAATAGAATTGAAAAAAAACTTGAACTGCTGTTACGTCCAAAGAAGTGGTAGTGAATTGTGTAAATAATTATGGGTTCTCAGTTAACTACCATTTTTAGTCCTTGACTTGACTTGCTTGAGTTTTAGTGATGTTCCAAGTAAAAACTGACTTGCGCTGATGATCTCCAAATTTAAACAGGAGTTCGCTTTTTTCCTGATTTCTCTTTTGGTTTTTGATGCTAAAAATAGAACCTGCAAACATCCCAAAAACCTGTTGTGTTTTTTTTTAAAATCAGTAATAAAAACTTTATAAATAAGACTTTAATGGTCCTTGTTTAAATCATATTGAGCCACTGCACCGCCTCCTCTGCTGCCATGTCATAATCTTGCTCGTCCCATGAGTGAACTTTTTCCTGAGTACCATATCTGTATTTGGTATATTTGCTTAAATTGCTTCTAACTTAATTAGGTTTGAGTCTGACTTTGCAGTTTTTCAAAACCCTGCTTTGAACTTTCCATCCACAACAAGAAGCCCTTTCTTTGCAGCTATAATGCCTTTTTCTGAAAATATTGTCCATCAAGTTCCAAGGAAGGTTTGGGGAGGAGGCTCCATCAGTTCAAAGAGCTGATGTTTGCTGAACAGTTGCCTTTTGTAATTGAGCTGCACTATAGGTTTTCCCTGTTTTCTCCACCACTGCATGACAAGGGGGCAGGGTAAGAAACACAAGCTGCATTGAGAAAGACTTGTATTTTGTTTGATACAGCAACTAAAGTGCTATTTCTTGGAAATCAAGTCTGCACTAACATCTGTTCCTCCCCCTCCCCAAACATAACTGCGAAAGGGGGAGTGTGAAGTCAGTGGAAAGGAAAATCGGGCAAGATGTACAACGGGCAGCCGATCTGATACTGCCAGTTATTCCCACGGACCTTGACTAGAAAGTGGACCATCTCAACATGGAATCTGAATCTGGCATTGGGCATGTTCAGTTTGAGCGCGTAATAATTAATATGGAATTACAGATATGGAAAACTGCTGTGGTGACAATTCTAATTCTGTATGTGCTATTTTCATTGTCTGCTTGTTCTGCCATCAAGAGCAGCTCTTGCGTAGTGCTTGAATTCCTTGTGTCCCAAGAGAATCCAGCCCCTTTTTTTCCTCTTCTGCGCAAATGTATCGTGAAATTAAGATATAATATTTAATGCTTAGTAAGTCGAACAAGTATTCGAAAGGGAGAATATCCTTGAGGGGTCAAAGACAGAATCTATTTGGTTGGAGTTAAGAAACAGTAAAGGAGCCATTACACTACTGGGTGTATTTTACAGGGCACCAAATAGTGGGAAGGAGATGAAGAAGCAGATTTGCAAAGAAATTACTGACGGGTGCAAGAACTATAGAGTAGTGATAATGACTGTCACAGACTCTTAAGTCGAATGGCCTCCTTCTGTGCTGTACTATTTTACGATTCTATGACATGCTCAGTGTTAGTGAGGCAGGCTCACTATTCCTAATTCAGAAAAAAACACTTGTATCCAATGGATCTTAACCACCTTGTACAGACTTTCTGAGCAAAAGGATTGCTGAGACTGTTGAACTGTACTTCACATTGCTGCAGTGAATTATCTCTCTACATTCACATCTTCCTTTCCCCTCTCAAATGCCTGTTCTACAATAACAGCAGCCATTCTGTTACCGAGTTTCAAGTATATTAGGTGACCCCTACAGGGCGCTTGTGGTAATTCACAGTTTCACTCAACATTACTTCGGCCAAACTGCTTGCTGCTGCCTTAATACCTAAATGGCTAGATCCCTCATCTTCCAAAATATCCCTATATGGGAACGTTATTCGTGGCATGTGGAGAATGAATGAAGGAAGGTAGATTATTCTCGAGATGCATTAATTCCTCATTGTTTCATTTGAGGTTCTTTGTATGTTTGCTTTTCTAACCTCTTCCCTTCAGGACTTTTGTCAAGCACAAGGTCTTTTCTGTTAGTCTTGGGTATTGCACGTTCAAACTACAGTATTTTCTAATCGCAAATACATTGAATTAATTTTGAAAATGGTGATGCAATCCTGTTTTGCCTTCATTTTACAGGTGGTTTTAGTCAGAAAACTGGACTGTGGAGGATTGCTATGTAGTGTGTGGAAAGGGGGATTTAGAACAGATTTTTTGTTTTTAACTTTACCTGTGGGATTGATTAGGTTGTCCATGATGTGTCAAAGATCACTTGATTTGATTGATTAGGTTGCTGTTTATGCTTTTGCAGAACCAAAACGCAAACCCACGACCTACCGCACAAGATTTAGCTGGCTTCTGGGACATGCTGCAGCTTTCCATTGAAGACATTAGCTTGAAGTTTGATGAACTTTATCATCTTAAGACTAATGACTGGCAACTAGTTGAAATGCCAGAAAAGAAGGTAAGTTATAGTTTTATCTAATAATTTGGGGAGTGAGAATGAACTAATAGTTATAACCCTTTGAAGACTGCCGTAGTATTTCTGTGCCAATCTGACGATTACTCTTGTGTGGAGAAATGCTCCATGGCAACGTATAAATATACAGGCGATTCTTCTGTTTTATAATAGATGTTTCAGAAACTGTATTCTGAAGAAATGCAAATTAATATGTACACTTGAGTTTAACTTGGTCTGTACAACCCTCTAATTTCAAAGGGGAGGGGTGACTGAAACTTGTATGGTGGTTTGTCTTCAAATTGGCTTAGTTTGCAGTATAAATGACCTGACATTACTGTTGTAGCACAAGTATTCCTCTCCCAAGTCATGAAAAGATGGAACTTTCATATGGCAGTGATAAGCATTCAGCAAAAAATACCCACCCATTAACTAGCAGAACACCATACTGTGACACCACAGAAGAATTGTCATTTTAGGTTGCATTGAGGTTCAGTTCATGTGCAGCTGATATAAGTTATGGGCTTAGTCAACTAATGATTAAGAGAGCAATGTCCTTTTCATTACTGGATGCCAGGCCTAAGCTGCAAATCATTTAAATAACTCTGTACTGGCTGGATACATTGAATACTGGCTAAATCGTTCACATGTAAAGTTCTTAAACCTCAGCATTTAATTTCCCTTTCTATATTTTAATCTGTCTGTTGCATTGTGAAATTGAAAACCTATTGAATAGTTTAGTTTATTGGAAACATGATTTTTCATCCTGTCTGCACAGAAGTCTCTCATACTAGGTATATGGTTAGCAGAGATGTGGTATAATACCCACTAGATAAATATTTTTAACAGTAAAACTGATCAAAATGTCGCAATTAATCCCATACGTCTAGTTTTTAACTATTCAACAAAGTTTCACGTTCTTTTGAAATAAAAATGATATAGTAAAAACAGAAAATGCTGGAAACACTCAAGTCAGGCAGCATCTGTGGTAGGGTTAACATTTCAGGTCAATGACTGTCAGAACCACAAAAGGTCATCAACCTGAAATGTTTCCAGTATTTTCTGTTTTTTTTATTTCAGTACCTGACACTTGAAATGCTTCAAGGCACAAACATTACAGTTACAGTGGAAATGCAGCCTAAATCCAGTTAGGACCTGATCTTGCTCCAGAGCAAAATGGAGTGAGACTCCTAGAAGAGGAAGTGTCGCACTGTACTCAGGTCAGGGCCTAACTCTGGATTTGCACTGTATAAGTTGATCATCTGTGCAAAGCTGGAACCATTTTGCATCAATGTTAAACTTGAATAGTAAATGCATCGTAATAAACAATGAAGTAAAACCAGTTTTTCTCATGCACAACTGGTCTGGAAGTTCTGAAAACTCCGTTCCTTTGATCGGATGTCTTCCACACTAGATGAGTGGTAGCAGAGCGGTTTCACTACCTAGTCTTACCTGGTGGTGGCATTGTTTGTTTTCTGCCTTTGCCTCTGTATTTGGTGGTGCTCCCATCTATACTTGAGATGGGGGAGGGAGGGCACTACAGTAGGAAGAGCATTTGGAAACTGCCAACTTTTGGTTGTGCTTGCTGCTGCAGCATTCCTCGGTACTGCTGCATTTATATTACAGAATTGCTGCTGATTTCAGTGCTTCTGTTAGCAGCTGAGTCTAATACAATTGGGGCAAATAATACAAACAAATCCTGCTAAACCTTTTGGCACATGACTCTAATATGGCAAACTGTCATCTTGATTTGGATAACAGCATCCATTCTAATACTTGCTTTTTTTTTACCCCTCAAGGAAGAGAAAAAGCTGCCTCCTCCAGTGCCAAAGAAACCAGCAAAGGCTAAGACTCCTTTAAATCGTGAGAAGTTGACCGATTCAGCAGACAAGCAACGCCAGGAAGCTCGCAAGCGATTAATGGCAGCTAAGCGAGCTGCATCTGTACGGCAGAACTCTGCAACAGAGAGCGCAGATAGTATTGAGATATATGTCCCTGAAGCACAGACCCGGCTGTGAACTGGAGTAGATCTTTTGTATACATTTTGGGCCAACTTTAAAACTTCAGCAGTCTGTGCTATTCTACAAGCAACGTTAAGCATCAAATAATAGAATGCAATGTTTATTAGTATATATGGCATTGCTATTCAACGTCAGACTATTAAAATCCTTTCTTCTAATGTTAAATCTGATATCTCATCAGTGTGTACATTGGTTGCCATGCTTCTCTATCATTTGCATGGCTTTGTCTTATCCATCACAGTCAACTTTTCTGTACAGTAAACAAATTGCTTTGTGTATCATTCACGCCTCAATAGCAAAATTGTGTTTTCTCTAGCATATACAGGAAAAGGACTGGCTTATTTTGGAAAAAGTACATCAACAATTCTTCATTAATTTAACTGATGAAAATTTGAAGGAAGATGAAGTTTCTTTGAATAACGAAACCTGAGCTCAATTTTATTGGGTTGTTACTACTTTTGTTCTAAGAAATGTATTCATGTAGTTCATCTGCAGAAACTATAGCTTTTCAGAATATGCTTCCATTGGCTCTGTAAATTGAGTGCTGCTGTAAAATGATGTAAAACCCCTCTACCATTCAGTAGAGCAAAGCAATAGAGCATTTAAATGTTCTCACATTTTTTCAAATGTACAGATGTGACACACAAACTATTCAGAATCGTAGAATCAATTTATGAAACAAGCACATACAAAAAAAAGGTTTTATCAAAACCAATCTGGTATTAGAACCTTTTAGGATGTGTTCTTGGATTTTGCAGCCAAAATTTTATGGTATTTGTCTCATTTGTTATGGTTACTTCCTGAATCTAGTAGTAGCTTAAAGTGGTTGTTTATATGTAGATAACTAGTTAAGATTTTAAGCATACAGATGAAGATAAATTATGGAGAGAACCATTAAGTGTTTTGATTGACTGACTTAAGAATCCTGTTAGGTGCAAGTGTCCTGTTCAAAAAAGTTGGTGAACATTCATAAAAACGTGAAATAAGCACTACCTAATAGCTTTTGTCCAAATATACTTTTTATCGTGTAGTATTCTCCATTATTCCATCTCCATGTTGCACAGTGCCGTGTTTAGAAGATTGCCAAATGTTTGTTGACCATGTTCTCATTCTTTTTCTTTTAATAACAGCTTTTAGCAGAAGAAATAATTAACTTTTTTGAACATTCAAGATGCCATTACTTAAACATTAAATCAATGAACAAAGATTTTAATTTCAAAAATTCACAATATCTGGAATCTTGTTTGGTTATAATGCAACTATGATAAATCTGTATTGGTTATTTTGAATGGTTTCTCATGCTTTTCTCATCTGAGGAATTGATTATCTACACTTGTGCCCAAGCTTGAATGCATTTAGGGCAAGATCATGATTGACTAGAGATGGATGAGATTTGTTACTCATCACTGAACTATCATTGTTAGTGGACTGTTTTTTAAAAAACAATATTTTCCATAAAGAGATGTCTGGAGGCAAAGTTGCCTTCTAGCTTGAGTTTCTTTGTGATAGTCTTTCTTTTATAGGAGTGATGGTACTTTCTGATTAAAATATGCATGCATAGAATGCCATAATTTCACAAAGATCATGCTCATTATAATTTTCTATATTTTTTGAAAAAAATCCCCACAATGCTGCTTCCAGCTCTGTGACTCCTGACTGAGATGTCTGCATACAGTCTATAAACAGTCTTTCGTCTCTAACATCAAGACAGCTGTTGCACCAATGCTGAACCACATTCCTCAGCTATGTTCTTATAAGACTTAGCTAATTGTCAAAACCTTATGCGTATATACCCAACTATTATAAAGTTGTGATAGTGCAGTAGAAACTGAACAGCTGATATTTTGCTGTAATTGACGAATACCAAAGGAGTGGTTCATAATCATTTTTTGAACAGTAATTTACTGTTACTAAGGTCCTTCACATTCCAAGAATACATGGGGCTGCAGCTGAAAATGATTAAATATAAATCATTCCTATTTTTACTTGACTATAGTATCAAGATAGTATTTTTGTTGGTCTGCTTTAATTGTATTTAACAGAAGTACTGTATGTGATACTCAAACTTTGTAGTAATCTTAACTAAGAGATCCCAGTGATATATTGCCATCTAATTTGGGAAAAAAAAATGCAACTTTGGCAACTACAACCTAGAATGAACTTTTCGTAAAGGCTTTGTCAATTGAGATTGTGTGGGCACTGGGTTGGTTATGACACCTTTTACCTTTTGGTGTTTACTTCTGCCCAGAATGGTGGGATGAAAGTCTAGTCTATCTAACCACTGTCGAGGGTTCTAAGGAAAATATTTGGGTGGTCTCATTGGTCTGAAAATTAACCTTAAATTTACACCTACTTAATTGTTGCCTTTAATGTGCCCTGAAGGTGAAAGAATGGGTGAGGAGGAAATTCTGTAAAACAATATATAACTCTTAGTACTTCCTGGTGTGGAGATGCCGGTGTTGGACTGGGGTGGACAAATGTGAGAAGTCGCACAACACCAGGTTATAGTCCAACAGTTTTATTTGAAATCACAAGCTTTCGGAGCGCTGCTCCTTCGTCAGGTGAGAAGGAGCAGCGCTCCGAAAGCTTGTGATTTCAAATGAAACTGTTGGACTATAACCTGGTGTTGTGCGACATCTCACATACTTCCTGGTGGCCAGTAGTAAGAGACCAAGGAAAGAATATTGCACACTGAAGTGGATGTGCTTCTTCAAGGCTGGAATTCTAGCATATTGTTAGGGCAAAGTAAAATGAACAATACTGTCTCTCTGACCTGGAAATGCCTGCTGCTACCACTCAGTTCCCAAAGTCTGAAAGTCTTCCATTCCCCAGCACCAATATGCCTGAACTTGAGCGCAAATAAATTGTAAATTTTATATTTACCTCTTAGAAGTACAGTTTTAGTAGACCAGCGAAAAAAGGTACAGCCTTTTAAAGAAACCTATACTGCACCTATCTGCAATTGCTCACATCAGATATTTAATGACCATTTATATATTTTACTGATTTGAAAAAAAATCGTGAAAATTATGATGTAGTTAATTTCACTTTTCTGTAACCTTGTTTTTAAATTTTGGTTATGTTTTACATATTTGCAAAGATGTGGCATTTATTTTTTAGCTCTACTGACATTTTCTGTGGGAGATTTGTTTTTGTTGTTTTTCTGACTATGCAGCATCACATTGATTAACAAATGCACTTCATTTTCTATCTGGCACTCTATGCTTTACAATCTCTCCACTCCCCTTCTCTCCCCACCCCCCTGCAGCGGAAAGAAAAAAGTTCTCATGATACTAGTGTAATAAACTATTTGGCATGTGAAATCATATTAAAGTTTGGATGAAAGGCCAAAAAATGCCTCCAATCAGACTTTTATATAAATAGGAATAATAGATTGGGGGGGGGGGGGGGGGTGTGTCTGGACTGTGATGACACTTGATTTGATTCACCATTTTTTTTTCCATGTGTTTTGATTTAAAACAAGCCAAAAAGGCTTGTAAATTATCTACAGCCTTTGTGTTTGATGCAATGGTTATTAATGTCAGATTGCAGTACGTTCAGCATAAGCACTTTATTTTAACATGACAATCATTGCTGCAAATATGACATCATTGTAATGCAATTAAGTCAACATTGCCAAACGGAGGGAGTTCACAACTTTTTTGAAGTGTTCTGTGCATTTTCAACAAGATGCACAGTAAGGACTTTTCACTAAGCATAAGGGCTAACTGATGAATTGCTCTAAATCTGTTTTTATGAGAAGCGTTTGTAAATAATACTGTTGATAAAACGCTGTGCATTAGATGTCAGAGGACCAGAGTTTGCAGCACACTTTAACGTTTCAATACTGAATGTCTCACAATATTTAAATTTATTATACTCCAAACTGTAGGAGCATGAAATAGGCATTCCCAGAGAAAGGTAGCATTTTGCATAATATTCTAACACCTAAGGAGCAAAATCCTGTATCATGGTAAAATTTCTATAAACCTCTGTGGTCTAAAGAAATTTGATTTTAGCATAGGCTGCAATTTTGTCTTGCTACATTATTGTCTGTTAATGATCTGTTACCAGGTTAATTGCCATAACAGACACTTCATTCTGCAGCAGTTAAGCTGTTACGAATTCCTGCCTTGGTGAGTTCGTATATTTATAATGTGGCCAATTAAAGGTGTGAGTTTCTTACTTGTAATGCATGCAGAAGCAACTGCTCAAAACAGTTGGATGAAGAGAATCATTCAGTAGGAACTGAACAACTTGTGGATTTATCGCCCTATATGTCAACACTATGGGGGGGGGAAATTATAGTGTATGTTAGAGCTGCTGCACCTTGGTTAGGATTTGTTAGAACTGATACTGCTCCTGTATTGTACAAATGCCTGGGTTAAAAAGCAATGGTGTATCTGGATTTTTAGAGGGGAAATCTAATGGTTAGTGTGTACATCAAATAAAAACTTTCACTGATTAGTTCAGTGTTGGTATTTACTCATTGCCAAAAAATGACTTCCCCTTCATAAATTAAGAATTTGTTCTCATCAAATTCACCCCTGATGTAATAAATTATAATCTTTTAATGTGATTTTTCTCTCTTCCCCCCCTCACCTTTCATCACCAGCAATTCCCATAAGTATTCACTTATTGGATAGGATATTAATTGAAACGAGTGCTTTGCACTGAAATGAAACTAGGTTTTATAACATCAACTGCACTTCAGCAGTACTTGACAGTAATCTACCATAAATGTAGTAAACATTACTATATTAATACAGTTGTGAATTCCTGTATAGTGATGCAGAGATTTGGCAATATACAAAAATTGACAATTTTGTCATTTATTCAGTATGATACACCATGGTTATAAATAGATTAAACACATCTTGAGTTCTAACTTGTGTTTCTAATTAGTTGTACACCAATTCAACATTCTTGAATTTATTCAAATTTATGATTACAATTTTCATAGTTTTATATTGTGTACCCATAATACATGAAATACATTAATTACTGGAAACCATTTTTATAAAAATTACTTGTTCTTCTGTGGCATTGCTCATGAACAAAAATAAAATTTGTGTATCATCTCTCTCCACATAATCTACTTGTTTTACCCTAATTCTTTGCATATTTCACTGTCTTTTGTCTGTTTTCTGAACTTCGTGTGTCCATTTTTCTGTCCTAGGTGACGCTGACATTTTCTCTTGTAACCTCTAATTGTCTCCTATAAGTCAGTCGGTGCTCTTCTGTGTGTATCCCACATTTTGTGTATAGTTACGATCATTTCTGTCTCTGCAGATTCCACACGTACACAGATAATACCTAGCTCGACCTCTCCATCACCTCTGGATCCCTCCGCTGCTTCTGTGCTGTTAGACTGTTTGACATGAGTCACAATTTCCTCGAGCTGAAACATTGGGAAGTTTGAAGCCATCATGGATTCCTGCCATAATCTTTGTCCCCTTATCACTGATTTCATCTCTCTTCCTGGCTACTGTCTCTGGATGAACTTATCAACCTCTGTCCAATTTGATCCTGAAATGAGCTTCTAACCCCATATCCTCCCCATCACAAGACTGCCTACTTCTACCTCTCTAACATTGCCTGTTCCCACCTTTGTCTTAGCTGCTGAAACCCTTCTCCATGCCTTTGTCACCTCCAGGCTTGACTTCCATTGCTTTTCTGGCTGCGTTTCCTGCTTTGCAAGCTTCAGCTCTTCCAAAACTGCCTGTATCTTATCCTGTTCATCACTCTTGGCCTTGCTGACCTATATTGACTGTTGATTTGCTTAACAGTTCTAATTTAAAATTACATATCTCTGTAACCTTCAATTTTACAGCCCCTTTCCCTAGAGATCCAGTTTGACTTTGGCCTCTTACACATCCTGCCCTCCTTTTGCCCCACCATTGGCCATGTTTTTAGGCCCCACACTCTGCAATTCCCTCCATAAATCCTTTCACCTCCCTCTCCTCCTTAAAATCCCTCTTTGTCTGGTTATGCTTCTGTCAGTCACAGATATTTTTTATAGGCGGGCGGGGGGCGCTAAATACAAGTTGTCATTGGTGAGTGGGTCAGGACCTTCGTGTGTTTATGCTGTGATCTGGAGGAGATTGGATGAGGACTCTCAGGTCTGCAGTACTCAAAGATCTAGGACACAGTGCACTGATGTGATCTGGAGACATTAGACTTGTCATTGAAAGCTAGGAGTCTTTCCAATTCTGCTTCAGATAATCTTGCAAACTAATGCCTAATTAGGGTTGCCAACTCTGGTTGGATGTATTCCTGGATGTTTCATTTCATGATGTCACAACTCCCACTGCCCTACCCCTATACTCCCGCCATTGGTCCTCCCGACATGCCCAACCTCATAGCACACGGTCTTCCTGAGCTAACTGGAAAGCAAACATTCTTCATGACTCAATTGGATGATTCTTGACTGCCAAACAGCCTTTCTTCCCCAAACTCATTTTTATGACTGATGAATGAAAGCGTTCAAAGAAAATAAGAAAACAAAACTTTTTAATGCTCCTATGATTTATCTCCCGGGTTCTTCGCAGCAGTGTCCTGGAGATTAAACTTCAATTCCTGAAGATTCCAGGATAATCCTGGATGATTCTTAAACCTTTGCCGAGTGAATGGGTAGAATGGTTCTAGGTACACAAACAGCCAGAAGCTTACCAATGCTCTGCTGGTATGCTGCACAGTTTTACCTGATTAAACGCTTGGGGTTCCTAAGTCTTCGCTGTTGGCAGTCTATGGCTTTGTTCTGGATTTAGGAACATGGTGTCTGTAACTACAGGGAGGAGAGGACGTGTACTCCATATCCAGGCCAATGTTAACTATTTGTGGATTTCCGAGTCGGGTGATGGGGTTTAAGTACATCGTGGCTTCCCCCCGCCCCCGAAAAAATAACAAACTTACTATATAATGGATAGATTTTTAAATATATAATATTATGGCGGAACTTCTCCAACTTCCTGAATACCTCAAAATTTGATTGGATTATTGAATCACGGCTGTCTAAATTTGAAATTCGGATGACTACGAGAAATCAGTCTCCGCATTCGCTTTTTTTCTATTAAACCATAGTGTTGCGTTTATTTTAAGTCCACTCAAAACAGTTCTACCCTTGGTCTTAAGTCTAACAAAATGCATAATTTGCCGTTTATAATAATGTTCATCGTAGTTTATTATCATATTCGGAAACCAAAGTCTTGCAATTTTCTAGAGCTGCGATCCAAGGTTTGAAAGGAGGTCGAGCCAAAGTCAGCGTGTAGTGCGGGAGTCGAAAAGCTTTAATAACAATTCCCGAGGAAAGGAGCAAGACTTTGCAGCCTGTGTATTCCCTGCCTCACAGTTTGATTTGGACATGGGCTGGCTCCGGCCGGATCGCTGGTGTTTCAGCGTTGCACACGTGTGCTGTGCGCGGTGTCCGGCTCAATGGGTCTGCTGGAACCGGTAAGAGAGGCAAGGCCCAGAGAAATGAATGGTTTCAAACCCCAGATGAACAGAGTGGATTGCTGCAGTCAGCAGCAATTCCAGGTAGAACTATATTGTGACCCCCCCCAAAAAAAAATGTTTTGGAGATAAAGTTTAAAGTGTAAAATTCTGTTGGAAGGTTTTTAATTGGTATTTGTACCTAATTGTCCGTAATTTTAATTGCAGAAAAACCCATGACTTTAGCTACTCAATATGGAATCTTGAGTTTGAGCTGCAAATTTTTCGTTTTTGAAATTGAGGCAGATGCATTTTCTCAAGGTTGGTCTTTACCTGCTCGGAGTCCTGGTGTAGGAATTGTGACACAAGCAGTGTTCGAAAAAAAATGATTAGTCAAGTCAGGTTATAAAATTAAAAAAATATGAAAAGCACTTTTTTCAGTCCTGCAGGGAAGGTTTGGATCTTGATTTAGAGCATAGACTTGGTGAGAAAGCTTTTTTTTGGTTGAGGAGAAATGATTTAATGGCCATCTGATGGTACAGATATAATATGCTGTAACTGTGTCTTTCCACTTCTGGCATCTTAATCAGAAATTTCAAAACCCACGAAAGATATTCTCTCATTTAAGTTGTATTGTCCTTTTGAAAGCAGCTTGTTTCTGAAGTCAGGATCTCAAAGTGCAGTGTAAACCATTTAAATGAACGGATCAATACTGATGTACAGTATAAGATGTCATTGCATTTTTGAGAGGTGCACACTAGGGTGATCTGCTGTCAGATTTTGTAACCGAGCTAGTTTATGTCCTGAACCTTTTAAAATTCAAAATAGTGCAAAATCATAGTGTATTTATTTCTGTTATACCAGCAGGGCTTGGTAAATTCCAGGTTGTTGTGGTGATATCCTCATATGTTGTAGAAGAGATGGCAAATGCAGTAAGTGTACATGTTGGTACCTGTGGATTAACTCAGTCATTACCGTGCGTGTGCAGTGAATCGTACAAACATGACATACAACAAGAACAAAATTGGCTGTACTTTTCTCCTAAAAAACAATACATTGATTGGCTCTATAATTTCACTCAAGCTCAAATCTAACCCAGATTGATGGGGATTTAGGCCTCTTCTCTCTGCTGGCTGTATGGGTCCTACATGAAATTAACTTGGATAATATCAGCACAGATTCTATTCAGCATGGATGAATAGCATAAACTGCCCCTTGTTTGGCACTAATTACCAAACGTACAGACCAAAATGACGATTGGTTTGGTGCTCTTCTGAAGTTGAGGCTAATGCATATTGCTGAGGCAGAGTGAAGGGAGTTTTGAATTGAGCCTGATGTTCTCTTTAATTATCAAAAAAAACTGCAAGGAAAAGTCCCAAAGTGTAGAACACCACAAAGGTGGAAAAGAATAGGAGAGAATATCAGAAAATACTGATCAGCTGACACCAACCGTGGATTGTTTAAGACAGACATAAGGGAGTTCATAGTTTTGAGATTCAGGGAAAGAGTGAATTAGAGCAGGAGTTAGTGTGACGTGTTGATTTAACAGGTTGAGGATGCTGGCTTGAAAACCAGCAGGTAGGACAGTGTATTTGGAGTTTGCGAGGAAGAAGAGAGGAAAGATCTCACATGGCAGATGAAATGTAATGCAGAGAAGTCGGAAGTGATACATTTTGGTAGGAAGAATGAGGAGAGGCAATGTAAACTAAATGGTACAATTTTAAAGTGGTGCAGGAACAGAGAGACCTGGGGGTGTACGTACACAAATCTTTGAAGGTGGCAGGACACGTTGAGAAGGCTGTTAAAAAAACATATGGGATACTTGGCTTTACTAATAAGCATAGATTACAAAAGCAAGGAAGTTATGCCCAAACTTTATAAAACACTGGTTAGGCCTCAGCTGGAGTATTGTGTTCAACTCTTAGGAAGGATTTCAAGGCCTTGGAGAGGGTGCAGAAGAGATTTACTCGAATGGTACCAGGGATGAGGGACTTCAGTTATGTGGAGAGACTGGAGAAGCTGGAGTTGTTCTCCTTAGAGTAGAGAAGGTTAAGAGAGTTGGTGCAGACGAGATTTACTAGAATGGTACGAGAGGTGAGGGACTTCAGTTATGTGGAGAAACTGGGGTTGTTCTCCTTGGAGTAGAGAAGGTTAAGAGGAGTCTTAATAAAGGTATTCAAAATCATGAAGGGTTTTGATAGAGTAAGTAAGGAGAAACTTTCCAGTCACAGAAGGGTCGGTAACCAGAAGAGACAGATTTAAGGTGATTGGCAAAAGAACCAGAGGTGACATGAGGAAACATGGTTTTACACAGTGAGTTGTTGTGATCTCGAATTCACTGCCTGAAAGGGTGGTGGTAGCAGATTCAATGGTAACTTTCAAAAGAGAATTGGATAAATACTTGAAGGGAAAAAAAATGCAGGGCTGTGGGGAAAGGGCAGAAGAGTGGGAATAATTGAATAGCTCTACCAAAGAGCTGGCAATGGCACGATGGGCCAAATGGCCTCCTTCTGTGCTGTATCATTCTATGATGCGGAGATGCCGGTGTTGGACTGGGGTGGACAAAAGTGAGAAGTCGCACAACACCAGGTTATAGTCCAACAGTTTTATTTGAAATCACAAGCTTTCGGACTTCACCTGACGAAGGGGCAGCAGCTCCGAAAGCTTGTGATTGCAAATAAAACTGTTGGACTATAACCTGGTGTTGTGCGACTTCTCACTTTTGTATCATTCTATGATCAGAGGAGCAATGACTATGGTAATATTGATCAAATCTGAAGAGTCAAGATGCTTACAATGGAGAGAGTTTGGTACTGGAGCTGATCAGATAACAAACTTTTTCCTGTATCCTATTCAAGAGTGAGAGACAGGTGCTACAATGGTGACTCCAGATATGAAAGCAGTATTCAAGTCTTGGACATATTTGAGTTTTGTTTTTAGTTAAGAGCCGTTGATAGGAATAGTAGTGTTTGACACAAAAGAACAGATCCAGTGACAGTTGCAAAAATGAAAGTGATGGCAGAATTCCATTTGAGATCAGAGATGCGGAAAGACTATAGGTACTTTTATATTGTTTTCTTTTTGACTTTCTTTGCCAGGGAAAGTGACCTTGTTACTCTCTCTTTTACTTTCACAGTTGGATACTGATGGTGCTGGGCTTTGTTGTAAAATATGGAGATCAAACTGCTGAATCAGTGGAAACATACAGGACTGGCTTCCCATGTCTACTTTGGTGAAACTGGCTCCCATAGTTTGATGAGTCTATGATGCCAATGATTGCCCAAGCATGGGGTTTTTACACTAGTGTAGCTGACGAAAGTATCTCCTGTCAGCTGCATTCTTGTAATATTAAAACAACTTATGATTGGACACATCAAAGGCACAAGGCGATAGGTTTTTACTGAGGGGCGACTTTATGAAATCATGTTCCGGTGGTGTGCCTTGCTTTCCTGTTATGCACTCTCGGCAGAAAAGGGAGTGCACATTTGTAAAATTGGCCCGCTGATCTAAAATGATTGATATTGGGTGTCTGAAGTGGAAAATGGTTTCATTCCCAAGTGCATTACTTCTAATGTTTCAGTAATTATGTTTACAATATTTTAGACTAAAACTTGCTTTAGTAAAGTGCAAATCTTGAATTAACAGCTGACATCCATTCACTGATATTGTCCAACGGTCTAAAGTCTAATGGCATATTTTAATAACTTTTATTGGTCACATTATCCACTGTAGTATATTTAAATCATTTTGGGTAAATTTGTGGACAAAGGCATCTTTTATGAGGTGCAAAATCAGTGCGGAGATGCTCAATAACAGTTATACTCTGGTGTTGTGCTGGCTCTATTGCAATTAAAGTGTCACTTCCTGGTGGTTACTTGGCTTCCAGTACAAAGTTCAAACTTTTGTATTTAACTTTTTAGTACAGTACTACATTTCACTGGACCTCAGTGTGCATCCAGTACTAAAACTTACGTGGGTCTTATTAAGCAGAGCTGTCAGCATTGGAGAAATATTGGGACTGACATTTACAATCAAAAAGAATGAAAAAATAATTGAAAACATATTTAACTATATAGAGCTGTGTTTATTTTTTTTAAGTGCTAGACATTAAACATCTTAACATTTTAAACCAAAATTGACAGGTCTGGTTAAGTGGCATCCAATACTCAATGGGCACAAACCTATTACAAAAGCAAAGTACTGCGGATGCTGGAAATCTGAAATAAAAACAGAAAATGCTGGAAATACTCCGCAGGTCAGGCAGCATCTGTGGAGAAAGAAACAGAGTTACCGTTTCAGGTCAATGACCTTTCATCACTTTTGCCAGCATTTTCTGTTTTTATTGTGCACAAACTTATAGCCTGTCTGTGGGCCTTAATTATCAATTCTGGCAAATGCTCCATACCATCATAAGAGTATGAGAAGAGGAATAATACCACAGCAGTGTAGCTGAAATGGTCAACAAGTCCCATTTGTGCCACAATCTTGACTTGGTCTGATGATGTTTGCTCTTATCACTCTGTGCATAACAAAGGAAGTTCCACTCCTTTGCACAGTTAGCTTAGACAAAATCCCCACAACCATGTATTTGCTGAGGATGACGTCAGGTTTACTATGGACCTCACAGAGGCACAGAATTGCCTGTTGACAAATAGTTCAAACTAACATTAATGGCAGCAGTCATTCCATAATGTGGCTTGGTTGATGGAGAATAAAAACCCAGATATTAAGTGTGTCTAAGTCTAAACTTAAATTTGTTAACCAGTGACTTGGATTTTGAGCCTTCCCAAGAGTATTCCGTTAAACAAAATAAAGCTAAAAAGTAATGGGTACTTGGATAATTCAGAACTATTCCTTGCTATTACTATTACCAGCCCACCTTCCTTTATTTGGCTAAACCTCTGTTACGTTTTTGGGTTTTTACGCTAGACGTTTCCTTAGTTTCAGCGTTGAGTTCCACTCCCAGATGTGGAACTCAAGTCTTGCAAGAACTAAAATGTGCTTTTACCTGCCCAGTATCTAAATGAATGTAGCAAGACTCAGGGTAGAATAGAGAACCTTTGGGGGGAATTTTAACCTCAAAAAACAGATGGGTTTGGAGCGTGGGGGTGGTTAAATAGTTAAAAATCATAATCTCAACCTGAACCCGCCTCCAACCCACCCAACGGAGGCGGGACGGGGGTGGACAGCCAACCCACTGCCAGGAGGCGGGATGTCAATTTAAATATTTTAATGAGGCTGGAAGCCTCTTTAACCTCCATTTTGTTTTTAACTGCAGCTGGACGGGGTTTACACACTTCGTAAAACCCGGCAGTTACAGCAAGGTGAGGACTGCTGCATCCAGGAGGTAAGTGCCTTTATACTTACCTCCTGGATCCAGGGTCCCTACCTAGCTCACGCCCCGCGATTGGAGACCCTCACACGTAGCCTACAATCGCCTTCCCAGACCCTCCCCTCTCCTCCCCCCCCCCCCCCCCCCCCTGCCAGACCCTCCGGTGGCCGGCCCTGATCTTCCTTCCCCCCAAGGATGATCCTGAGGCCAGCCCCGATCTTCCTACCCCCCACCCCCCCCCCCGCCAATGATCCTGAGGATGGCCCCGATCCTCCGGTGGCCAGCCTCGATCTTCCTTTCCTCTCCCCCCCACCCCAATCCTTCGTAGGCCGGCCCTTGTGATGTTGCCTTTAGTAGATGGAAGAATAACCATTCTATCAGACCGCAGCTCAGACTATAAACCACTAGCCATGTTTATTGAACAGCAAAACAGGAAAAGGAACAATACTGAACACTGAAGTTTTACAGTAACTATAGATTTTACTTTTTTTTCTCGGAATCAAAACAAAGGCACTTGCTTATGTTCAACTCTCAACGTAAAACTAACCCATCAAGCTTTGTTCCTTCTTATGTAGCTCTCTACTACAGGAAACTTTTGTTTATCCGGCACCCAAATATCCGGAATTCTCGCTTAACCGGCAAAAATCATCCTCCGAAAACTCCTCTCAAATAACCGGCAATGTTGCCGAGTCGCAGTCGAGTCTCCGCAAACGCCGAGTACTCCGAAAACTCCTCTCAAATAACCAGCAATGTTGCCGATCCCGAGTCCGAGTCCGCGAACGCCGATTTAGTCAGTAGGGGTACTTTTCAAAACTCTCCGTTATCCGGTACTTTCGATAAACCGGCACCACGCTGGTCCCGTTGGTGCCGGTTAATAAAGAGTTTCCTGTACCATGGAATCCTTGTACCCCTGATGACTGTCAGCTCACTTCTCCCTGGTTGCATAACAGGACGATTAACATCTATGCTTTTGTCATCTCCAGACTCGACTATTCCAGTGCTCTCCTAGCTGGCCTGCCGTCTTTCACCCTTCATAAACTTGAGCTTATGCAAAACTGTACTGCCTGCATCCTCTCAAGTCCCATTCACCCACCACTCCTGTGCTTGCTGACCTACATTGGCTCCCAGACCTAAAAATGCCTCAATTTTAAAAATTCTCCTCCTTGTGATCATATCCTTCCATGGCTCACGCCTCCCTATTTCTGTAACCTCTTCCAGCTCTACAACCCTCCGAGAACTCTACGTTCCTCCAACTCTGGGCTCCTGTGCATCCCCCATTTCCTCCGCCTCAACATTGGCAGCCGTGCCTTCAACTATCTAGGCCCTCGGCTCTGGAATTCCCTCTACCAACCTCTTCGCCTCGCCACCTCTCTCCTTTAAGATGCTGCTTAAAATCTACCTCTCCGACCAAACGTTTGGTCACCTGTCCTAATGTCTCCTCCTTTGACTCGCTGTCTGATTACGTTCCTGTGAAGCGCCTTAGAATGTTTTACTATGTTAAAGGCACTATATAAATGCAAGTTGTTGTATTTCTTTTAACTACATCATTTCCAGATTCAAAATAGCATTTGCTCACACAAATACAGCTACCCAACATGCACGCCCCCCCTTGCAATATATATAATTGCATGGAATGGCTTGACCAGTAAATAATTTCCAAACATTTTGAATGATGTGTGGGATGGGTCACCATCCAAGGACAATGGCAGCAATCAATCCATGCATATCAACCAGTCTCTAATGTGCATCCTTTGCAGTTTGCAGAAACAGCTAGCAGTAATGAATTGTAATCCATGTGCATTGATAGGTGACCAATCGCAGACAAAATACTAAATTTTTTCCACAGCCTCTCAAGTGAGGCTGCTGTGCCCAAAACCTGGGGGTAGGATAGGGGTGGAGCAGGGTAGAGTGTGCTGATGGCTTGAGTAGTTGTGTATTTTCTGCTGATGGTGAAAATGACCGAAAAACATTTTAACTAAAACCCTCACATCATAAGACACAGAAGTAGAAATGGGAACTTTTACGGGCTGGTTTTCCCAAATGTGCAGTCCCCATGATTGTTTTATTCATTTAATTACTGGATGGAAAGTTATGGGAAGTGGGCCTGCAATTTCCCAATATGAGCTTCCAGCAGGCGAGGCAACAGCAACATACAATTGGAAAATCAGCCCTTTCATGCCTGGTTTGTATTTTAGGAATTGATGCTTAAAAATTAGACTGCCTTGTCTGAAAACCAGATGGGTGACAACTCTGCTCTGAGGAAGAGCGAAAGGGAGAAATCAAATAGTGGAAAGAAAAAGGAAGAGAATCGGTTGATTATTAAAAAAAAGACATTTATAAATTATAACATTATTTGAAAGAGCATGAAGAGCTTTCTGTTGTGTTCAAAGGCTGGAAAAGGCCATTGAAAACTGCCCCAGCCCTCTTGCTGGCTGCTGGAGGTTGGAGTTTTGCTCCAGACATGTAGAATCTAGTTTGTAAATTCACCCGTAACCTTTGTTAACCAAAATGTGCCGTGGGATTCGGGTCATATAATTGTTGCTTATTCATTAGTTCACAGACTTGGCATAAAGTCAGCACTCTTGTCTTTAAATGTAATCTTTATAGACTAATGATTGGCCATGAGGAATCTTGTCCTTCAACACACCCTCACTTTAAAACTCTCAAAAGCAATTTGTTGCCTCAGCCATTACTTCCTGCTATAGGATTAAAAACATAAACGTCTGTCAGATGGTCTAAATGCTGCTAACTGCTGCCATTACATCATTTCTGGCTTAGCCTGAACCTAGCAAGGGTCTGTCCCTTGCTCCATCAAGCATACATATTAGCTAAGTGACAGCTGCATCAGGAATCCACATAATCATATTTCAGCTGCTGGCAGGGTGGGTGGAAGAGAGGAAGAAGATTAAGATCAAATTGTAATAAAAGCCTGATGTGCGTAAAACTGAAATGTGTAACACTTGTAGTTTACAATAGCCTTGGATTCTCTTCTCTTGCTCCCCGTCACTAACCACGAGACTACTCCTTTGAAAGGACTTGGATTTTTTTTTGAGTGTTTTTTTTAATTAATGCCTTAATAGGACTGTAACAAAACCCCATTGGGTGTGTCTAATTGCAAATCCTCAATGTTTTTAAGATTTGGTCGAAAGAGTACGATTTCTGCAAGCATTGGCTTATTTTTCAGTCAGTAGGGGAAAAGTTTCAGTCAAGAGGGAATAGAGCTTTGTTACAGTCCTGGTTATATTACAGGAGATGTCTGCTTACGTAAGAAAAATGCTGGTTTCAAAAATGTGTAAAATTAATTTGTCAAACCTGATTTGTGCCACTTCCTAACATTTGTAAATTCAAGTTACCGACAAGGAAAGTCTTAAGTTAAATGTACAAAAATGTGTGTTACCATCTCTAATTTCTGTATGAATACTGTAGTTAAATATTGAAGATGAATTATTTTGTTGGAGTATTCTCATGTATATTTCTGAGTAAATGCTGCCAAACTGTTGAAAGACTTTCCATTATAGTGCTGTATCTCTGAACTCACTGCCTTCGTCCAGCATCTTTATACACAAGTAAAAAAACATTTCTTGCCAAGACAAAGTAGCAGAGTAAAACAGGCATATTTTCTTAACTTGGGGTTATGCATTCACAGTATTGTCACGAGAATTTCAGTAAAATGTGATGGTGGGGCTGTGAAATTTTCCCATCACCATAATGTGGACATTTTTGATTCTACGAGGATTTCTATGAAGTAGGAAGGCTGGGCGTGTATAACTTTTCATACTATGTCCACTTGAACTGAAAATAACCAGCGATATAATGACAAATTTTGTCTTTCAAATTGGGTTGTTTCCAGACAGAACATTTTCAGCTGTACAACACAAATAGTGCTGATTTTTGGTGGTAGCTGCAAACTGAGGCGACAAATTAAAGCTGCTTTTTTACCGAGGTCTGTGCTGGTACTGCCAGTTACTGATGCGCGCGGCTTGCATAGCAGGCTGTAGCCTGAAGGTAAACCTGCCAGATTCGATAAAGGCTGGCTCGCAGGAAGGCCTGATTTTAAAAAACAGGTCTTTCTGGTAACCAGCCTTTGCAAATCTATTCTAAAAGCAACTTCAAAGTATCACAACATTAGTGTATGGATGCAGCGTTAAAAGCATGGCTCAAGTATGATTTGTATTTTTAGTACAGTAAACTGGTATCAATTCACTAAATAAGTCTGGTGACACTTCAAGTATTTGCACAAGGTGAGCAGTTCAGCTATGCTGACTCATAGGGAAATTACCAATCAGTTGATGCTGAGGGAAACTGTATGACTCAACCACAATGAAGTCATGGCCAGGAGCTCAATTCTGCATATCACAATCTGTGTGGTTATTAGTTCATGAAATTACACAAAAAGCTGAATCTTTTGTTACCAATTTATTAAATAATTACAGAATTCAAAATTATCAAATGTCAAGATTTTTATTAGAGTGGTATTAAAAAAAATTCACAGATGTGATCAATGTTCCTGTAAGACAAAGAATGGAGTTGAAAGAACTCCTTTAAATATTGCACAGATTGAAAATGAAGACTTGAATAGTTGGGTGGTCCCTTCAAATAACAAAAAAAACACCACCGTCATAAGGCACATTTGCATTTATCTCACTTATATACATGATCTGCAAAGCCCCTTTTTGCATTAACACTGCACCAAATTTTTAAAGCTTCCAACACAAGTAGCGTTTATGTAAAGCTCCTTCGTAGAACCCCAGATATACAGTTTGGCCATGTATATGATTTACAGTAAAGGGCTGGTGTATGAAGCAAAAGGTCTGCAGCTGCAAGATCAAAAGTAAATGGTCTGCAAACAAAAGAGATCTTCTCCATGCATTGTGATTAGCCTAAATGCAGTTTGTTTGAAAGACAGTTCAAGCTGTCGGTTTTAGTCCCAATCTTACAATGTACCACACTGCCACACACTGGAGACAAGCAGTATTTTGGTATGTAAGGGTCATATGAAAATCAGCTTGAATGACTTGCATTTTAAATCACTGGTTCCCCATTTTCTAAACCAGACTTTTTTCACAATACATTTTCTTGTATGTGACTGTGTTGAGTGTCATCTGCCAAACAAGTTTTAGAATCTGAAAAATTAACTTATTTGAATCCCAGACTACCATACAGATGATGATCTTAGCACTAATGTTTTAAAAAGTTTCACATCACCTTTAACAATGGACTACATTTAAAAAAATATTGTAAAAAATCAAAGATAGCTACATTCACAGATAGAACTAACAAATAGAAATTAGTTTACCTTTTTAATAGTTCTGTACTCAAAAGTTACAAATGAATACCTCAGAGCTAACGTCACATTGCTATATCATAATCTATTGAGTAGTGATTAGAGGAAGTTGCCAGTTTTATCTTACAATTTGCCTCTAACAGAACCACAATTTAAAGTTACAATTCTTCAGCTCAGTAGTAAAGATCCATTATATACAAATGAAAAAATATTCTACTAATATCTTATGATTCAGACGCTTTGCACGTATTGAGGACTAAAGAACGTGCAAGAGAATTTCCAGTCCTGGTCATCCGCACTACTTTGGGTTACCTTGACACTGCCCCTTTTGTTTTGTACTCAATACATCTGCTTCAATGACAGCAGTGTTATTTGAGAAAAACTACTACAAGACCAAATCTTAAAACATGAACTCTGCCACGTTGGTCAGTCAACATAAAACCTGAACAAATTAGGTAATCTGCAGTTCCTTGAAGTACAAGTATAGCTCATTTTATATCTGCAGTCAAAAGTACAGAATGCTAATAATGCTTACTATGTTGTAATCCCAGAATCTACAGTTTGCAGAGTGCAAAGCTACAATGGAGGCTCTGAGAATACTACTGAAAATAATTATTGCAACCCTTAAATTCAAGGGGTCTACAATCAACCGGACAGCCTTGAGAGAGAGATTTAACTTCCAGTTCAAGTGGGCAGACTTTTCAAGCAATTTCTCCAACCAGGAGAAATGCATTTTAATAGTCGTTTCTCCAAGATGGATTTTACAACAGTATTAAGTAACACGCTACTGCCCATCCACAGACTAGAACCAACCGACAGGTTTCTCGGATATCTACATTTCTACTCCCATTCACCACATTCCTTGATGCATGTGTTTAAGATGAAATCTTAATATTCTGTTTCTGAGATTCCAGTTCAGCAGCCCGCTGGAGTGCAACATCCACCAGCAACTGAAACCCACTGAAGTCCTGATGGAGCTCTGGTGGAGTGGGAGGAGGTGTGTTGAACAGTCCATTGTTGGGACTAGTTGAATCTGTGCACGTTCCCAAAGTAGTGGGGTTATCAGTGTTAAACAGAGGTCGAACTAACTCTTGGTCAGTCAGTTTTGAGGTTTTCTTACTGTCGTTGCCAGAGTCTGGGCAGAAGAGTAAAGGCATGTCCTTAACCATCGATGTTGTTGCATGGCAGATGACAGAAGGCCGAACAGATGCAGACAAAAGAGTGGAGGTGGTAGCTGAAGCGGAATTCTCCAATGGGTTTGGTCCACCTCCACTTCGAGATGGGTTCAGTTCAGAGGACTTGCTTTTGCGAGAAATGGTGAATTGATGAGGGTCTTTGCCATCCTTCCGCAGCATATCTGGCAAAAGTCTTCTCCTTGCATTGATGAACCAGTTGGAGACCTTCAATTTGAAAGCAAAGGCAAATAGTTATTTAACACATTGCTTGTGTTTCTTCATGACAACAAAATCGTTAATAGGGAAGAAAAAAAATCACATGATTGAGTTCAAGGTTAGATTTTCCAACACTGTAAAATCCAGCTGGTTGGAAATCCTCAGATAATGCCACTAGATTCTGTAACCTAACACCATATAATTTAATTTTAATGTTCAGGATTTTTTTTTAAAAAAACATTCTTTTGTTGAGCCACCAGAAACCTTCACTCCCCACCCTAGTCTCTCACATTCAGAAGCAAAGGTTATTTATTGCTCTCACTTCAGCTTTCTGGTTTGCAGAACTTATCTGGACACCGGAAGACTAACCGTCACTTTATAAATTTCTAATAGTTTTGTGTCCATGATACTGGTTTACATTGAAAAAAATTAATATTAAAATGCAAACTATTTCTAGGCCTGCGATGGAGAGTCATTCTTCACCAGCCTGATTTCCCTTTCCTTCCTTTGCCCTTCTAATTTGTATTCCCTGCTGGTTCAATATGGTTACTGCTGTGGCTTGAAGCTTCTTAGCAGCCGCAGCAGTTTTATTTTCTGATGGAACTGATCAGGCCAGCTCTGTATCAGCATGTTTTGTGTAGGATCACAGAGATTAGGAAGCTCCATTTACAAAGGAGTTGCAAGATTTGATTTAAAGGAGCAGAAATTTTGAAGAGTGAAACAGCAACTCGACACTGCTCGAATCCTCCAATTCGCTGTAGCCTAGACAAAGCCCTTGTAAACAAGCAGTGATGTGAAAGCCGTTTGCCTATCCCAGAACACATGACAGCATGGGTGCATGCTACACACTGATCAGGTTGTGTAACTTGAAACCAGTGCTGAAGGAATTGCCATTATGGCCCTTCAAATGTGGACTGAGCAACTTAATGTGTTGCACAAAGCATACTCAGTTAGTAGTGGGGGAGGGTGGTAATGACTAGAGTAGGCAGATGTAAGGAATCTGTGGCACAAGTAGAAAAAGGCACAATGAGCGAAAACTGAATGTAAGACTATGCCTAAAATATACAAGCAACAGACTCAGAATTATAGATTTGTGGCTGTGCAGTTGAAGTGCACTGCTTCACCGAATTTAACATTTCAAAAGTACTTAGCAAGTAAATCTTTTATTCAGTCCTTTGGGGTTTTTTTTAAAGACATGCCCAGTCTCTGATTTAAAAAAAAAGTTTTAACTTTTTTGTTTGAATATTCAGCCTTCTTTCGTAATTTATAATTTCATTGTACAAATCCCTGTGAAAGTCTGTTGACCAGCGATCTGAGCACCTAACTTCTGAATATTTGGCAGCCAAACAAAAAACACATTGTATATGCCATGAGATAGTATGTTTGAAACTTGAAAATCAAGATAGTGGATTTTTACATGCAATTAGAAAGAATGGGTAGACATCAAAGATAAGCAGCAGCAGCTGCGGGGGGAGGGGCAATTTTGCCTTCAGGGGCACCACTTAAACTGCTTTTATATTGTTCCTTTAATTCAAATTCTGGGAACTGTTTCCCAGTGTTTATGCTGTTAAATCTCTTTTCCATAGCAGACTCGCAGATCCAAACCAGGCCTATGAGTTTGCTGGCGGGCTACAGAAAACTGATTTAACAGCAGAAGCCCAGGTCTTGGAATCCGAATTGAAACGTAAAAGCAACTCGAGTGATTTTAGTTTACTGGCCAAAGCTGGACGCTTGCTTCGGCTGCCAATCAGAAACTTTAAAAGGGAAAGTCCAGGCTGGCTCACCACTTTGATGTAACACGCAGAAAACCTCTTTCTTGTAACACCCAGTTCCAGGCACTCGAGCAGATATTTATCATTCTTGCGTCTACACATTTATTTAAACCAACCAAATCGGATAAAAAGGCAAAAGAAACTCTACTCATCCACCCACTAACTACCATTAACGATTGTAGAAAAGCAAAAAAACTACCATTAAGTACCGTCGTGCATATTTGAATTCTATCCACCAACACCCACTGCTATTTGAAAGATGATTTTTTTTTAATGTTTACTTCGACACGTTCCCTGCAAGGAGTTTGAGGGAGTTCCCCTCACTTTCCTCTCCAGCAGCAGAGACACAATTAACAGGTATTCATTATGGTTGGCGCTGGAATTAGAGGGCAACAAACACCAAATCTATGCATTCAGTAGGCCTTGGCTTTTGAAGACCTCACTTCCTGCTGTTGAAATAGCCCTGTTTATTCTATGGGACAGATTCACCAACAAGAGAGAACAAAAAAGCATGGCTTCAATAGAGATGAATTATCTCTCTTCCTCCCCACAGCCCTGATCTCCTGTACTTAAGTTTGTTTTTTTTCATTAAAAAAAATAGCTTGATCAAATGTTAGTGTTGGAGAATTAGTCACTTTCCATTTTGATCACTTCAGTGCCAACATCAAGTACTTCCAGGTCAGGTATAACATTTTGGAATGCAGAGTAAACTTCTTCCTCTTCCCGCCCAACAAAGCATGTTACTGCATCAACAACAACTTGCATTTATATAGCGTGTTTAACATAGTAAAACGTCTCAAGGTGCTCCAGAGGAGCAGAGACAAAATTTGACACTGAGCCAAACACGGAGGCATTAGGACAGGTGGCCAAAAGCATGCTCGAAGAGGTAGGTTTTAAAGAGCCTTCTAAAAAGGAGGAGAGAGGGGTTTAGGGAGGGAATTCCAGAGCTTTGGGCCTAGACGGCTGAAGGCACGGCCGCCGATGGTGGCCGTAGGAAGGATCAATGTCATTTTTCCATTTCCCTTGCCTGTAATCCTGTAGCCTCGGAGTGAGATTTTCCTATTAGATACCAAATTGGGGACAGTTTTGTTCTTTCTTGCCTATTAGGAAGCATCTTAAGACTTCCCAAACTCATTTGACATATGATCTTTGCAACCAACAGGAGACTTTCATCCCTTTATTCTGCACTGGATTTGAAACCAGAGGTGGAAGGCTACCATCTATCGCATTGGTGATACTTAAAATACTCCTGTGCAGTGCCTTGGGACGTTTTACTACGTTAATGGCGCTATATAAATACAAGTTGTTGTTGTTATTACACCAACCACTCTTGTTTTAAATCCGCTTCCTAATTAATATTGAGGATGGAGAAGTGAGATTCTGTTTTTGAATTAGTCCACACCCTGCAGGTTACATATGCACTATGATGGGCAGGTATTAATATATGCATTTTTTTCTAAATAAGTCCCCCTCCCTCCACCCCTTTGATTTTACTATGAAAGGGAATGTTGATGAGGTAAAAGCTGCCGACTGTACTAAGCGAGAGGGTGAAAGGCAGGTGTGCGTTTTTTTTGTAACCTTCATAAGTTTAGCAGCTGGATCCTGGCAGCCTTTATATTTACAAACAAAAAGAGGAAATGCTGGAAACACTCAGCAATTCAAGCAGCATCTGTAAATAAAGGAAAACAATGTATGTTGACATACATTTAAACATTCAAAAGGGAACTGGATAAATACTTGAAGGGAAAAAAATTACAGGGCTATGGGGAAAGCGTAAGAGAGTGGGATTAATTGGATAGCTCTACCAAAGAGCCGGCACAGGCATGATGGGCCGAATGGCTTCCTTCTGTGCTGTATCATTCTAGGATTTAGGCGTAGCCCTTCACCAGAAAAGCCCTTGTTCTGATGAACGCCTATGCCTGAAATGTCAACACGTCTCCTTTCTACTGATGCTGCCCGACTTGCTGCGTGTTTCCAGCATTTTCTGCTTTTGTTTCAGATTTCCAGCACCTGCAGTATTTGTTTCTACAGTTGCAGAATTAAACTTTTTTTTTAAGACATGTGATTTCAGATTTCCAGCACTCAAGTTTTATTTTATTTCCTCAGACAATTTGGCTCCCATTTACAAACAAGTTCTTGGTCTTTTAAACAGAAGTTTGTGTGAGCAGTGTATTGGAAGGTAATTACAACTGCTGGGATTTGACGTAAGGGTCTTGCAGCTGGCAGCAACACCAAAGATATCTTGCCGGGTTCACTCGGGCTTGGGAGACAATAGTTTAAAAAAAACCCCACAGGTCTGGCTTCTGGCAAGTTTACTTTGATTTTGCCACTGGCTACGCTAGATCCAGTGCGACTAATAACGCACTTCGCCCAATATAAAAGCAGCCTTAAACGATAGCTGTAAGCTCTCACACATCTCTGACTATCAGCAAATAGATGCGAACGATCTCACCCAAAGCAGTTAACTACTATTGTCAAGTCAGCGAAAATGATCTACTTTGAAACAGGGTTTTGTTGCTAAAACAACACAAACCAGTTCCAGAAATCAGGTACTGTAAAACTTTCCAACACACACAGAGTCTCTTCTGCAGCTCTCCAGATGCCTCAACTGTTTACCCAATGTGGATTCAGGCCGTGGAGCCAGAAAAGTGCCACATACAAATAATGCCTGACCCGCTGAGTGTTTCCAGCGTTTGCGGTTTTTTGTCCCACGTTCAACTGCTGGTTCTTTGAAAAAGGAATATTTTTTTAAAAAGCAGAACTTGGTGGAAACACTCAGCAGGTCAGTCAGCATCTGCGGAGAGAGGCGAAAAGCTAATGTTTCCAGGGACCAAGCTTTTGGTCACCTGCCCCAATATCTCCTTATATGGCTCGGTGTCAAATTTTGTTTTCTAACGCTCCTGTGAAGCACCTTGGGACGTTTAAAGACGCTATATAAATACAAGTTGTTGTTGACCCTTTGTCAGAATTGTTTCAGACTCACAGCACCTGCAATGTTTTGCTTTTTGTTTCTATCTTTTAACAGGGAATTAGATAGCCGCTTGAAAAAGACACTATTAAAGTGTACGTAAAAGAAGTGAAAGAGTGGGATTGAATGTGGTAGCTTGTGGGGGGAAAAAAATACTGGTGCAGATTTTATAGGTTAAATGTTAAAAGCATAGAAAGAAACCATTCTATGCTTCTGTGGTCTGTGTTGAGTTAACTGATCTCAGCCAGGGAATTTAAAAATGGAAAGTAAATAAGCCAGGGCTCCCCTTCCTGATCACCATCTATGACTCAGTTGTGATGCACCCCAGAGTAGAACAGCCTGCCAACACTCACTGACTAGGGTCACACATGAATAGCGGCCACTTGGGTAGGGGTACTGGAGAAATAGGGGTCGAGTAGGAAAGCACCCTTTTCAAACTATTTTACACACCCAAAGTGGTTAAGAGAGTGTGACACAGTACAGATCACTGAGGCAGTAGTTTCATGCTTGTGTGGGGACCCCCTTACAATTGCTAATATGCTCCCAGAGGACCTCTGGCCAAATTCTGAAAGACAGAAGCAGGGTACCCAAAGGGAAACTCTGCTATCATTCTAGAAAACATTGTTTAATGAATATATATACACAGGAACAATAAAGTGCTACTAAGTCAACAAGTGTGAAAGTCTGATGGCATTGTGACCCTTTCCCAAGAAGTCACACCAGGTGACAAAAAATTGAGTCTTTAAACTGCTGTAAGAGTCCAATAAAACCTCAAGATTTCTGTTCAAATAGGATACTTCATCAGCACATTCGAAAAAGAATGTGCTGTAGGCTATCCTGGCTTAAGCCACAGGAATTTTTACTGTTGCAATCCATTTAAAAAAAAGTTCCTTTTGCTCTATCTACTTTAACAATTTTTTTTTAACTAGTGCCATCTTTATGAGTAACTCTGAACAACCCGACTGAAAACAGATTAAGTCTTTCACGAACATGAATCAACTTCAGTTTCTAACCACATAAATGCTGGATTAGCAAGGAATGAGTGAGCCAGCCTCCATTTAGGATTTTCAGGTGAGTCGAAGCTAAACAACCCTAATCCGTCAAAAAAAACAACTCTGAAATCCACATCTGAACTTCTGCATTTGAGAAGCCCTAGATGCTGTATGCACTTTGCTATGTCTTGCGGATGCTGAAATTAGGCGGACATCTGATATGACCCACCTTTTTGTTGCGCAGGGTTGTGGCCAAATTCTTCATTTCAAATGCATTCCAACAGGAATGGATACTCCATCAAGGGCAGGATTTGTGCTAGATTGAATTTTGGAAACTGGAGGGTAAACAGGATGTGGATTCACCTCTGACGTCTACTTCCCAGCAGCCTACTTTTTGTCTGAAGTAATCTATCACAGGGACACAGATGCATAGCAGGCTGCAGTGTGTGTGTGTGTGTGTGTGTGTGTGTGTGTGTATGTGTGTGTGCACATAGCAATATACGTCAAAAGAACAGACCCATCTGGACAGCAGCACAGGCGCCCCACTGAGATCTTGCAATCGTACTTCTTTTTATAACCGAGGTTCTTTGAAAATTGGCTCTGAGGATTTGCAGTTTCTCCTTCCTATTGGTGAGACCGCCCTTTTATGCTGCGGGGTGTATTAGCAACAGGAGGGGAAAAGATATGGCTACCAACAGTCCACCTGCATCAAGCCTCTCATTTCTGCATCTCCAATTGCAGTGATTTTTAGATGACTGACATGCATTAACTCATCTGTGTATCGGTGAAAAATCCTACAAGAACCTTTAAGAAAATGTTCTTTTGCCCGTATCTACTGAAGATACGAATTCATCCTGTGGTATGATACCACAGGTGCTTACATCCCTCTAAGTACCTTGGCTAAATGGTTATTTTTCACATGTTAACTCAAGACAGTATTGACATGCTAACTCAACCATGAGCCGGTTGGGGGGGGAAGCAACCCTAAGGCCAATTCTATCATTGCCCAACAATCCCACGTGTGCACTTTCCGGAAGGGATCACTGGATAGCAATCAGTAATGGAAACCCTGGCTGAATTTCTTCCCCCCTCCCTAGCTTAGGCTCATTGAGGCCAATTGTATTGTCTGTACCAATGCACCCCAACCGAGATCAGTGCCAACTCTACACAGAGCAGAGGTTGAAACTTAGGCCTTGCTGGTTCATATGGCCCACTGCCTCATCAGTGGGAGCAAAGAAGTGTTTTTAATGTTTATGCACCAACTACTGTGAGCACATACACCCATAGGTTATTTCTCCGCTGTTTTATTGAGAAAGCTTCAGAAGAGCAGAGGTAATCAAGCTCGCGGTCACTTTTTCAGGTTACAATAGCACTTCTTTGCACACTGGCTTTCAAAGTCTGTGAAAAGGACGAGTTCCATTTCAGCCACTTAAGTTCTGATTTTTGGTTCGAGATGTTTATAAGCAAATCTTTGCAGCACTGTTATAAATGAGGCATATAAGGGAACCACAACACTACAAATCAGCTCCTGCATCCTGAATTCAAATGCTAGATTTTCCAACAGAAGGCTCTGTAAACTAAGTATACCAAGCATTGGAAAACTAGGCTTGACAAGGTACATATTTGCACTTGTCTTAGGAACAAATGACACCGCCACACCGCCCCCCTTAAATGATTGTTTCTTTTTAACCACTGGTCACAATTTGCATTGCAGCGATTTTGTTGCAATTCAAACAGCCCTGTACGAGTATTATCATCAAGCGTTAGCATTTGGAGAATAGACAAACAGTGGGGAAGAAGCAAAAGAAAGGCAAATCAATACAAATACAAATGTTAACTTGTAAATCATCACTATTGTGGGTACAAAGGGATAATGTGACTCCATAGCATAGTAGCAACGATCAGCAAGTATGTTTTAGAACAGTAGAAAATGAAAACTAAAATTTACACAGAATTCTTTAAAAAGGAGCAATTTACTCCCAATTTAAGATTTTCTGATAAGCCAGCTGTAAAACCAACCAAGTATTTTGTTACTGGGAGGCTAGGGGGCAAGGAAATAACTTCTAGAAAGAAAGACTTGCATTTATATAGCACCTTTCACAACCTCACTGTGTCCCAAAGCACTTTACAGCCAATTAAGCACTTTTGAAGAGTAGTCGCTGTTGTAATGTCGGAAATGCGCCAGCCAATTTGTGCACAGCAAGCTCCCACAAACAGCAATGAAATAAATGACCAGGTCATCTGTATTTTTTAGGTGTTGGTTGAAGGATAAGGTTAGCCTTCGACACCGGAAGAACTCCCCGCTCTTCTTCGAATAGAGCCCTGCGATCTTTTACATCCACCCGAGACGGCAGATGGGGCCTCGGTTTAACAAAATTGCATCCTACGTGACTGGTAAACTAGCCTTCCTCATCCTTCTCGACCTGTCTGCAGTCTTTGACACAGTTGACCACACCATCCTGCTCCAACGCCTCTCCTCCACTGTCCAGCTGGGTGGGACTGCCCTCGCCTAGTTCCATTCTTATCTATCCAGTCACAGCCAGATAAACATCTGCACCGTTACCTCTGGAGTCCCCCAAGGATCTATCCTTGGCCCCCTCCTATTTCTCATCTACGTGCTGCGCCTCGGCGACATCATCCAAAAACACGTCAGATTCCATGTGTACGCTGACGACACCCAGCTCTACCTCACCACCACCTCAACCCATCCACTGTCTCTGATTTGTCACACTGCTTGTCTGACAACCAGTACTGGACGAGCAGAAACTTCCTCCAACTAAATATTGGGAAGACTGAGCCACTGTCTTCGGTCCCCGCCACAAACTCTGTTCCCTAGCCATCCCTCTCCCTGGCCACTGTCTGAGGCTGAACCAGACCATTCGCAACCTTGGTGTTGTATTTGACCCGGAGAGGAGCTTCTGACCACATATCTGCTCCATCACCAAAATCTCCATAATATAACCTGTCTCCGCCCCTGCCTCAGCTCATCTGCAGCTGAAACCCTCATCCATGCCTTTGTTACCTCTCGACTTGACCATTCCAATGCTCTGCTGGCTGACCTCCATAAAATGGAGCTCATCCAAAACTCTGCTGCCCGTATCCTAACTCGCACCAAGTCCCGTTGACCATCACCCCTGTGCTTGCTGTCCCACATTGGCGCCCGGACCGGCAACGCCTCGATTTAAAAATTCTCATCCTTGTTTTCAAATCCCTCCATGTCCTCGCCCCTCCCTATCCCTGTAATCTCCTCCATCCCTACAACCCTCAGAGATCTCTGCGCTCCTCTAATTCTGGCCTCTTGCGCATCCGCGATTTTAAGCGCTCCACCACTGGCGGCCGTGCCTTCAGCTGCCTAGGCCCCAAGCTCTGGAATTCCCTCCCCAAACTCTCCGCCCTCTACCTCCTTTAAGATGCTTCTTAAAAACCTCTCTCTTTGACCAAGCTTCTGTCCTAATATCTCATGTGGCTTGGTGTCAAATTTTGCTTTCTGAAGCGCCTTGGGACGTTTTACTACATTAAAGGCGCTATATAAATGCAACTTCTTGTTGTTTCATCTGAAAAATGCTGCATCCGACAGAAGTGCCAGCTTAGATTATGTGCTCAAATCTCTGGAATGGGGCTGGAACCCACAACATTTTGACTCAGAGTGCTGCCACTTACATCAGATGCCACCAACAACATATCAGTGCTGCACACTAAACAATGCTACAACATTAATTTGGGTAAAATAATTACTAGCTTACACAAGCGCACTAGCTGGCCTGTGACGTGGCTCACAGTTAGACTGGAACACGATTGTGACGATTAGTTGCTGAGAGGCAGCGGTGTTTAATCTTGCCTGTCCATTTTAGGCCACTGCTCATGTACTGCTTATGGGGAAGTGGTCTAAATAGACAGATCCTGAAGCTAATGGGTGAGGGATGTTTCTGTAGTTTGGTAAATCCCCAGCTCCTGCTGGTGAAGAAAGGTTAGAGAAACGACAGATACACTTGCTCATTTCTTCCCCCAATATACTTATGACCGATGTTCCCTGTAATTTTTTGGGGGACCTGCACGGCCCCTTTAAGGGCTGCGCGGGCCATTCAAAATACCGGGCATGCGTGGTTTTTACATTGAAATGCCGGCAAGCCGGCTGCGCGGGTTCCCTGGAGCAGTGCGCGGCCGGGCACCTTACAGGGAACATTGCTTGTGACGCTTGCAAGTCTGATGTCTGAAGTGTGACAGGCACGCCATAGACCCAAGATCATTTCTTCTGATACAATATAAACGTCTGCCTACATAAGTCACTTCAAAAAGTAATTAATTGTATAATTTGAGACACAGACACGATTTCAGTGCAAGACTATTAAGAACATAGATGTCATTTGATCAGTCTATCTGAAAATATTAAAGCAGGGGATTATCAATGGCAGACTCCACTTACAACAGCATCATCTGTGTAACTGGCAGTATCAGGAGAGGCCAACTGATACACTGGTTTAAAGGTCAATCTTTTGTTGCTTTGCAACTCTATAAAAGACAGCAATCTATATTTTTAAATCAAACATCTACCTGACATTTACTACATGTGCAGTCATTTTTGTTTACATACTTTGGAGGTGTACCCAATGGAAAGTTGGGCTTGGTGGAAATGAATCCCTTTGTAACCAGGACATGTGGTGAATGTAACCTGAATGTGAAGGCTTAGCTCTTCATTAATTACAAGGAAATACTAGATATCCTAACCCAACATCTGCTGCTCACAACTCATTTACTTAGTCAGCCATTCGATTACAGCATGGAAAAATACTTATTTGCATTCAGTGTGGCTCCTGGAATCTGCACACACCAGGCATAGTGAGGGAATCAGATGGGACTCGTTTTTACTGCTTCCATAGGAATACACTGTTTTTAAGAGGTGAAAAAGATGCTTGTTACCCTTCAAGCTAAAGCACAAAAGGACTCAATCTTCCTAATGAATCCACCCTTTAATGCCTAGTAGCACAATTTAATTAAAATTTTGGTAATGCATGTCCAGGGCTGCCTAACACAGGAATTCACCAGTGAAATTATCTCTCTTAACAGGTAGGCAACTAAATATTCAATTTTAAAATGTTGTTTTGGAAGCACCTTTATATCTATAAAAAATGAAACTCAATTACTTTTCCAGACAACTAAAGCTTATAGTAAACACAATACCAAAAGTAGTTTCTCTTCCTAAATCCTATGAGACAGACGGGACCACAGGCAACAAACACTGACAGGAAATGGCTTTCGTAACAATGTTCCAGACCAACTTGGACATGTCAACTGAGTTAATATTTTGACTGCTGCACACTGACTGTCAGAGACATTATGGGTGTACGAGGCTCTTCCTTTTATCCCATGCTTTTCAGTCAATTGGTTATAAACTTGCCTCCAAACCAGTTTAAAGATCCATTTTACTGCTTTAGTCTGTAATAAAATGTCCATTAAGTCTCAGTCACAGCTCTCTGTAAATTTAATAGGGCCACATGAAAGAAAAAATGCTTAGATCGATTACAAGAAATCACAAAGACTGTGGCCATGCGACAACAGAGCTCCATGTAGGAACTGGTTGGTTTCACTTTTACTAACAGCTTCAACAATCAGCTGTACGTCCCCAAAAAACCCTAACACAGTCACACTCTATGACTGGAGCCAAGCCAGGACCATATTACAATACCTCCCTTCAAAAGAAAACTCGTGTTAGAAAACATCCTGAAAAAGTGAATAAACTCCAATCCATGCCATGTTAATATGTTAAAAACTGCCATAGCTTCAACAAAAACAACCTGTATGTGTGTATATATATATATATAAAATATGAGAGCGAGAGAGAGCCTTTAACACAGGAAAACGTCTCAAGTTACTTTACAGAGGCAGAAGGAAAAATGAACACCAAGCCAAATGAGAAGATACTAAGAGGGGGGAGAAAATGCTGGGTTAAAGAGGAGGTTTTAAAGAAGATCTACGAGTGAGGTGCGGAGGGTCTTTGAACCTCAGTGGCTAAAGGTATAGCTGCCAATGGTGGGGCGAAGGGAGGGGGAATAGACAAGAGCCCAAATACTCTACAAAAGTTGGGAGTTTTTTTTTTGAATGCAATGCTCCCACAGTGAACATAAAACAAAGGTGAGAACAGACCACCATATACAGCAATGCTCACCCTGTTAGTAAGACTAATTCCTGGAGAAGATAATAAAAAAACAATGGCCTAAGGAAACTTCCCCCACCCCTTACAGCAATCAAGCAAGCTCCAGATTGTGGTTATCCATGATGCATCACTAGAAACATTTAAATTCCCCCCCCTCCCCCAGCCAATATGTCCTTAGCAACACAGGACCATACAGCAGGGATGTTCAACCTGCTGCCCTTGAGCCCTGACAATCTGGCTCTTGAGGACCAAGTAACTCAACCCTATTTGCATTTAGATTTATTTGCCCTGTTTTGAATTTCATGGCCCCGGGGGTTTGTAAAGGGATGATTTTAACACTGTTGCCTATTGGTGAATAAATCCTGAATCAGAACACCAAGATCTGTTGGGATCAACTACTTGAGATATATGCAAATTAACTGAACGTGGATCTAAACTTTATATGTGGCCCCCAAGGCTCTGGCATGCATCAAACACCCCTTGCTCATCCCAACAGTCAGACTTCTTAATGCACTTATACCTCTAATACATTCATTCTTTTTAAGACTTCAACACCCCCCCCCCCCAAAAAAAAAAGTGCCTCCTGTGCCACATGTCATCCTTGACAGACAGGCTGTTCCCAGGCCTCCCTCTCTGCCACTCTAAAGTTGATTGTTAGGCAGATGCACAAGAGCAATCTGAGGATTAGCCTTCCCCTGATTTTTTTCTCTCCCTCCCTACCAGTGCCTCCATGGCACAGCCGAGGTCAGGAACTCAAGTGGAGGTGGGCAGTCAAGCGCAGCCCAAGTGTCCGTACTCTGACCACGCTCTCCTAATTTGGGTAAATCTAAAGTGCTGCACACAAACACAAGGCTGCAAACGCCACGAGTTTGCAACCGGCCATACCTGCAAGACTGTTAGATTCGCCTGGCCAGACAGGCTCAGCTTCTCCTGCTCCGATGGATAGGCGTTGAGCCTGTGCTCGTACAGCCAGTCCCGCAGGATCTTCACCGACTCTTTGGAAAAAATAACGTGCCGCTTCCTCTTTTTGGAGCTGGTCATGTCCGAAGGCAAGCTACTGCTGCCATCGTCTTCCCCCGTCTCGCTGTCCGACATGGCCATGGCCCCTGGTCTCCTCTGGCTGCCGCTGAAGGCTGCAGAGACACACACAGAGAGAGAAAGAGACAGAGAGAGGGAGCGTCAGTTACCAGGCGTTACTCACACATCACAAACTCCAACACAAAGCCACCATTCCACTCAGATCACAACACCAACCCCACTTCAAACAGGGAGGGGGGGGGAAGTTTAAAAGTTGCTCGCAAAGCAGTGAAGCGGAACCAAGTCCCTCTCCCACTCCACAATGTTTTTGCCCTTGTTTTAAAAAAACACACACACACAAAAGGTGCTCTTTTTATCTGCCCCAAAAGGGAAAAAAAATGCAATCATCTCTAAGGGAACAAACCATCATCCTGTTCAAAACTCTTTTCAACAACAACAACAAAAAGTTTGCTATCTAGAAATGAAAAAAGCAGATAATAAACTTTGGAACCAACTTTGCCGCCATTGACAAGAGGCTGAACACTGTCCCTTTTGTTGCTGTGAAACAGGAACTCGCGCGGGTATTCCCAGCTCAAACTAACCCCATCTGTCAGATCAACAGTCCCAAGAGGAAGTTCTGTGACTTAAAATAAACTTTTTTTTGGTGGTGGGTGGGGGCAGGGCGGGGGGAAGAGAAGAAGTTAAGTCTGTAAAAAGTTTCCCCATTTAAAGCCTCGTGTTTGAAATCCCAGGTTCTGCTTCGTGAACTAACTCCATTCCCCTCCTCCCTCCCTCTCCTTGGCTTTTAAAAAAAAAAATTAAAACATGCACATACAAAAATAGGCTTTGGGACGCATGCTTCGCAACAGCAACAAAAGGAGCCGAACACGCCGACTCCAGCGCTTTGATAAAAAGATGCCATGCTTTCCTCCTTTTACAAGCAAGGCATCGGGAGAGAGCAGAACCATTCCGCAGACAAGGCCACTCACTCACTCACTCCCACAAATGGGACTTCATGCATTTCTCCCCCTTCCAAAAAGAAAATACTTTTTCGGTTCCTCCACCAGATTCCCAGCCGGGGAGGAGGGAGAGACAAAAACATAAATAATCCCAAAGCAACTACCTCCCAAAATAAACCTCCTAACAGCAACCTCCAGCCCTCCTATTGTTTAGGACGCCAGCGCTTTGACAGCGCGCCAGTTACAGTTTCCCTGCACCAAGGTCACACCTAACCTACCTTTCTTTGCAGCTTTCATCTTGTTCCACTTTTTTTTTTAGTGTTGCTGTCGGACGATGGAGTTTGGATTTTGTAGCTTCATATAAAAGTGCAAAAGGGAGGTGGGGGTGGGGGGGAAGGAGAGGAGAGGAAGGGGGGGGGGGAAAGAGCTGAGCACGTTGTGTGTGTGTTGTGTAGCAGCGCTGCTGCTGCTACACTCGTCTTCCCCCTCCCACCTCTCTTGCGAGGACAGCGTGGCGCAGTTAAACAAAGCTCTGGCTGGTTCGTTCGCTTGCCTCGCTCGCTCTCTCTCTCTCTCTACCTGCTGCTGATCCTGATCGCAGTGCCTCCACTCCACTCCTGACAACTCTCTGACAGCTCACCCCGGAAACGACCTGCCGCTGACGTCAGCTGCAATCACAACTTGCTCTCTGGATCTGCGACCAGCAGCAGCAATGTGACACACACACTCACTCACTCACTCACACAAAGCTCCAGCACTGTCACAACTTCCACGCAATCCCCATCACTGCAGCAGCACCGGATCATTTGCAACTATTATTAAATTATGTCTGGCCGCTGTTGACACGCCAGAGCCTCTTTGGAACGATTTTTTTTTGCTTTTTTTTTTTCTCTTTAGGGGAAGTAATAGGCTTGTTTTGCAAACCAAAAATATAATAATTCATCTAAACCCTGGTTATGTTAGCTAAGCGTAAACATCGAACAAAATATATCCGTTTTAAAGGAACAGCGTCTTCATTTAAAAAAAACCTTTTTTTCATGTTTGCCAAATACACATATGGCGCAAAATGCATTTCGAAACTTTAATCCAGAAAAGACTTGGTGATGAATGCTTAATATGTTTTTGTGATAGTTCCAAAATCCGCTAGCTGCTAACACATTTAAAATAAAGGGGTCAACGCCAGGTTAATGTCATAGAAGACATTAAGCGTTGGTATATGATATTGTAAACAGTCATTTCTAGGTTTATATTGCAGGAGCATCTTTGTCACTTGCACATGATGTCATTGTGATTGAAATGGTGGGTGACCTTTCCCTCTCCCCAGGGATGAACAGTTTTTTTGCTTGATGGTTTTTCAACTGTACAGTAAAACGAATTCAAATGTATGGCTTTAAAAAAAAAATCCCCACCCCTTATAGTCTGTAACACACGTCCTGCAGCAGACAAGCTTCAAGGCCTCCACCAGTGCCACCAAGCCCCACTCCTGGGAAGTGTGTGACATTGACCTGAGAATGATTAGCTTGCTGCATTTTTTATTCTGTTAGTTTCCCCCACATCTCCCCCCCCCCCCCCTCCCTTCTCGCTTCAGCACAGCTGAGACCTCGGTGATGTGGGCGAGTGAACTTGCATCCCCACTGCTGTGGCACTGTCCATTTGTGTTGTAGATTGTTCTGCCACTAAGGCTGGACTTCCTGCCCTCCCTCTGCCGATTTTCTTTTGGCAGAATTACAATGGGTAGCAAGAGGAAAATGTGCTTTGCTGTGTCCTCGCCCATTTTAAGCCCCTCCACCTTTCTGCTGGAAGTGATGATATGTAAAGGCAGGCATACTGAAATGATAAAAATGTGTCATTAAATGCAGTCACCGTCATTTGCACCACAGCAATGCTGGGCACCTTTTGTCCCTGGTATCCGGCATTGTTATGGGTGGTGGAGGGACCATTTGAAGTTAAAATGGCCCAAAAGCTTATGCATTTTTCATGATAACTTTTAAAGATTTCCTCAGCCACCACAGTGGTCGCTGGCAGCACAACGCTGCAGGAGACCTTGCTTCCTTCGTCCCACAATTGGTGGCGTGCCTTAAGTCGTCTCGGCCCTGAACTCTGGAATTCCCTCCCGAAACCTCTGCACATCTCCAGATCTCTCCTGCTTTAAGACGCTCCTTAAAACCTACCTCTTTGACCAAGCTTTCGGTCACCTGTCCTAATGTCTCCTTCCTTGGCTCGGTGTCAATTTTTGTTTGGTTAGGCGCCTGTGAAGCGCCTTGGGACGTTTTACTACGTTAAAGGTGTTATATAAATGTAAGTTGTTGTTGCGATCTCTGAGGACTGCTGCAGCAATTCTCCATGCCCAGCTCCAGGTGGATTCGCCACTGAAAGTGAGGAGCCAGCCATAATTATAAAAGTGACCCCAAGGCCAGAAAATTGACCCAGGTCAAGGGTGCATCCTTTGAGGTGGGCGGAAGATGTGCCCCAAATCCCCAAGTGGAGTACCTGGGTATTTATGATTAATAGCATATTTAGTAAGTAAAAAATGCATTTTTAGGAGCTTGTCAAGCTTTGGAATTTTTCACATAACTGTTATATCCTCTCTATTAAAGCTATGGGAAAAAACTATTGAAAAATAAAGAAAAAAGATTTATTCTACATGGCAAGATCAATGTATGACCAGCATATTTTATACTTTGCAGTGTAACAGGACAAAGGCAGGGGTTAGAAGGAGAAAGAATTGGCGATATAAACTACTTCACATTGCCATTAATAACACATAATCTATAATTTTTACTTTCATGAACCTGAAGGGTGTAATCATGAGACTAATATATTAATGAGGTATGATAATGAGACCTGATTTGCCTATGCAAATTGGGTTAATTGCTAAATCGTCTTGCTGCCTGTTACTCAAAACCTACAATTCCTATCTTTAGAACGCACCGAGGGCATGGGTAATGTTCAGGGAATGATGTACTGCAATGCATTAGATTTCACTCTTACATAAGCTGTTGATAATTAAATATATTATTTACACATTGTGCCAAAGTATGTTTTAATCCCTGTTGCTCACTGACATCATTGTGGTTTTTTTTTGTCCTCTTTCTACATCAGAAACAACAGCAGCATAAATTGCTTAAAATAAGTGGTGTGATCATATAGCTTATTTGAGACCAACAAGATTTTTCTATGTTGGCTATTAGCGGGGCACCTCCACAGTTGTTTTCATGTTTTGAACATCTTCATGTTTATTGCATTACTAATGATTATTTGGGCTCCTCGGCACTGTGTGTGTGTGTGTGAATATACAAACATTTATATTTCATCATTCTTCATGGTCTGGCGGCAACTACCATATTGCAGGTGGAGCAGCTATCAGGTGTCACAGGCCAGCTGCATTGTGCTGTATGTTACGGGTAAATGCAGTGGGAGAATCTTCCTCCAATTTTTACTGGCTTCTTCAACTCAACACTGGCGAACCTACCTGGGACAGCCCAGTAACCCTCACAATGACTTGGTACGCAAATTTCAACCAATTTATGATGTTAGAGCTTGAGCTTGAGCTAAATTTGGGTCCAATTCAACTACCAAACATCAGTAGAAGTGGGGAACAAGAAAACCGCTATCTTCAAATCTTCCTTCATTTCCTTTTTCTTAACTTTTTCACTTAATGAAGAGACCTGAGGTTACAAAAGCTTGTATCTACCTAAGATCTTATCACAGTAACTTTATCTGACAGCTGCAGTTTGTCCAGAAGTAATTATCCAATAGCCTTTAAAAAGAAACACTTAATCTGTAAACTGGTGTTCATCCTCTTGAGTTGTAAAAATATAATCTTGTCTCCTGATTTTTGCATACAATTGCATCAAATGGTAATTCTCATTTGAACAGTTGCTTGTCAATTGTTTGGATCCATTTCCTTTTCAATTGCAGTATCTTCAATCAGAGCTCCTAAACAACAATAGGCATTGTTTAAATAGAATTAGCTACTTTAAAAACAAGTCTGGAGTTTGACTAATCAGGATTGTCACTTTGGAACTGTGGTTTTCAAAGTTTTCTCTATGTGGAGGACACCCTGCAACAATTGACACATTACTGGACACCCATATCCTAACTTCCAAAAGATTGTATAATTAACATTTTTTTTTAAACTGCAAACGCTGGAAATCTGAAATAAGAACAGAAAATGCTGGAAATACAACATCTGTGAAGAAAAAAAGACATTAAGATTTCAGGTGTAAAACATTTCCTCAGAACTGTTCATCTGTCGTCTCTTATTACAGATGCTGACAGATCTGCTGTGTATTTACAGCATTTTTCTTTTTATTCCAAAAGATAGTGTCAGTACTTTCATTGCCGAAAACATTTTATTACTGTGTATATATACTAATATAGAGTAATATATGACTCATCATAGCATATGAGGAAGTAAATAATCAATACTGACAAAGTTTGAAACCCTGGAGAAATAGTAACATAAAATTCCATTCCATTAAAGGAAAACAGGAGACAGTCCCTATTTGTTCCAAACCTCAATGTTTAATTGTGTCTAAAAAGATTGCATATGTTTCATTAAAACTGGTCTGATCGTATGTTGTTTTGCTCTGTTGCATTATTAAAGGTACAACAACTCACGAGGTACACTTGAAACTTGTGAAGTGCTCATTTCTGCAGTGATGTGAAAATGAGCCCCTTCTCTCAGTCAGCATCTTCAGAGGCTAAAAAATCATTTTAATGAGTTATCGAGTGAATAATTTGCAGTTTTCTCCCCTCATTTCCTGTAGCTGCTGACTCAGGCTACGTATGGTTTACGACTATTGGCAGTTCTCCAGTACCTTGTCCAAGTTACCATTCTTTATACTTGATGCGTACTTTGTATCGGTGTTTACTAAGGAAGAGGATGCCGACAAAATATCGGTAGAAGCGGAGATGGTCGAGGTAATGAATGGGGTGAAAATTGATAGGCAGGATGTACTGGAAAGGCTGGATATGCTTAGAGTGGAAAAGTCGCCTGGTCCGGATGGCTTGCACCCCAGGTTGCTAAGGGAAGTGGGGGTGGAGATAGCGGAAGGCTTGCCGTAATCTTCCAATCTGCCCTAGATGCGGGGGAGGTGCCAGAGGATTGGAAAGTGGCAAATGTGACACCCATGTTCAAGAAAGGGTGTAAGGAAAATCCTAGGGGGAAAAATTGAGTCGTGACCCTTTTGGGGCGCTAACTTCGCTGGGGCGCTACTTTTAGTGCCCCGAAAAAATTAGCAGCCCTTCAGCCGAAATTCATCGGTAGCGCCCCAAGAAGGAAGTGGGGCGCTACTGGAAGCGCCCCGCCTCCCTCTTGGGGCGCTGCAAGGGAATATTGCAGCGCTACGTGGCGCTGCGGTACATTGCGCCGCGGTACTGCAGGCCTTCCTCCTCTTCTTAAAGGGGAGGGGCCTTGCGCAGCACGACCCAGGGCCCAGCTGGGCCACCAGGGATTGGAGTGCCGGCAAAAAAACCCGGCACTCAAGAGAAGTGCCGGGCTCACGGAGCGCAGCCGGCACTCCGCAGGGGGGGCTGCTCAGGAGGCCAGGGATGGCAACAGGGGCAGGTGCTGGCAGGTGGCTGCCCAGCACCTCGCCTTTAATTAGCACCGCCCCGGCTGCAGGTAGGCCCCCCTGACCCCGTCAGACATAGCGTCCAGCAGTAAGTCAGGGGGCGCTACCGAAGATTGCAGCCGGGGGGCGAGCGGGGCGCTGCACAAGGCGATGACATCATCGCCGGTGGTGCAGCGCCATGGGGCGCTAACGGTTACCGTCGCTGCTAACCTCCTGCTGAATTTCGCGGGAGGCGTTGGCGGTGCCACGCCCGGGCACTAGTTGATTTGTGCCCCGTTAGCGCCCTCTTATTTTTCCCCCTAGTAACTACAGGCCGGTCAGTAAGATTTTATAAACAATAATCAGGGAAAAAATTAACAGGCACTTGGAGAGGTTTAAGTTAATTAAGGAGAGCCAGCACGGATTTGTAAAAGGCAGATCGTGTTTGACTAATCTAATTGAATTTTTTGATGAAGTAACAGAGAAGGTTGATGAAGGGAATGCAGTGGATGTTGTCTATATGGATTTTAAGAAAGCGTTTGACAAAGTACCACATAAAAGGCTGGTTAACAAAATTGAGGCTCATGGAATAGGAGGGTCAGTGTCACCTTGGATAAGAAATTGGCTGAAGGACAGAAAACAGCGAGTCGTGGTAAATGGTTGTTTTTCAGAGGATGTGGTGTTCCCTAAGGGTCAGTGCTAGGACCATTGCTTTTTTTAATATATATAAATGACTTGGATATTGGAATAGAGTAAAATTTCAAAATTTGCCGATGATAGCAAACTTGGGGGTGTGGCAAACAGTGAGGATGATACCAATCGACTGCAACTGGCTGGCAGAATGGGCAGACAAGTGGCAGTTGGAATTTAATACAGAGAAGTGTGAGGTGATGCATTTTGGCAGAAGGGATAGGGAGAGGCAATATAGACTTAATGGCACAGTTCTAAAGAGTGTGCAGGGACAGAGGGACCTGGGGGCTCATGTGCATAGATATTTGAAGGTGGCAAGACATATTGAGAGAGTAGTTAGCAAAGCATACAGGATCTTGGGCTTCATAAATAGAGGTATTGAGTACAAAAGCAGGGAAGTTGTGCTGAACCTTTATAAAGCTCTAGTTAGGCCACAACTAGAGTATTACGTCCAGTTCTGGTCACCACACTTTAGGAAGGATGTGAAGGTCCTTGAGAGGGTGCAGAGGAGATTTACCAGAATGGTTTCAGGGATGAGGGATTTTAGCTACAAGGTTAGGTTGGAGAAGCTGGGGTTGTTCTCCTTGGAACAAAGGAAGTTGAGGGGAGAAAAGAAAGAAAGACTTGAATTTATATAACGCCTTTCATGACCACCGGATGTCTCAAAGCACTTTACAGTCAATGAAGTACTTTTGAAGTGTAGTCACTGTTGTAATGTGGGAAACGTGGCAGCCAATTTGCGCCCAGCAAGGACCCACAAACAGCAATGTGATAATGACCAGATAATCTTTTTTTTTGTTATGTTGTTTGAGGTATAAATATTGGCCAGGAGATTTGATAGAGGTGTACAAGATTATGACGGGTTTCGATAAGGTAGACAGAGAAAGGCTGTTCCCATTAGCTGATGGTGCAAGGACTAGGGGACACAGATTTAAGGTTTTGGGCAAGAGATACAGGGGGATGTGAGGAAAAACTTTTTTACGCAGCAAGTGGTAATGACCTGGAACTCACTGCCGATGAGGGTGGTGAAAGCGGAGACGATCAATGATTTCAAAAGGAAATTGGATAGGCACTTGAGGGAAATAAACTTGCAGGGCTACGGGGATAGAGCGGGGGGAATGGGACTGACTGGATTGCTCTACAGAGAGACGGCGCGGACTCGATGGGCCGAATGGCCTCCTTCTGTGCCGTAATGACTCTATGACAAGTGAGCCTTTGGACATTTTCTGTGAAAGAACAGGCCGAAAACACTATTTGACTTGCTTAAAACCACTGATCTGGCATTTTTAGCTTTGTGTTAAATTTCCACGCCATTTGTTCAAAGCATTTACAGGCCATTTACCATCATTTCAGTTCTTCATATAACCCTTTTAACTTCGGCCCATGTATTTTGCCTCATAAGGTAAAAATACCACAGCAGACATTTAATAAACTCAATCCTACTACAGCCGGATGGTCTCAAAACTGGACATTTCAGTCACATAAAATGTCAATGCTGATGATAATCTAAATCATAGCAGACCATTTAAAATTGTGAAATGCTTCCAGCAGCATTCATTTGCTTTGCTACAGTTGAGTAGTGAAAATGCAATGTTTTTATTCAGTTTTTCATTATACGCTTTTTGCCCTGTCATTACATCAGTAACAGTCTTTCCACATTTATGACGGAGTGGGGGGTTGGGGGGTGGGGAGGGGTTGGGGCGCTAGGAGGGGAGCTCCAGAGTGTGGGGGCAAGATAGTTGATGGCGCTGGAGGGAGGAAGGGAGGAAGAAAGGAAAGGTTATGCAGTAAACCACAGCAGATGATGCGGACAGTGGCACACGCCTGGAGAAGGTTGCAGGGGTAGGGAAGAAGTGACGCTGCAGATGCATTTGAAAAGTGAAGATGAATATTTTAAATATACAGAATCAATAGCAGAAGGAGCAGTGGAAATGAAAGCTTCAAAAAAAAGGATTGACTGAAATGCTCCCTAATGAGGCAGATTGCAGTAGAATGAAGGACTGGTTGGCGAAAGAATCTGGAGCTCAGGCTGGGAAGACAGATTTCAAACAGAGTGAACTGAAGGGACCAAATAGACTGTCTTTATTCTCATTCTAATTGTGTTCCTTTAAATTGCGATAAAGACAACAGACCAGTTCCAAATGCCCCTCCCCCACCAATTTGTCAGTGAGAGCACTTCCAGCTGAAGGGGCCACAGTCCCTCAAACACTGTTTAGAAACTAACACATAAATTATGTTTTAAAATTTTTTTTCAAAGATCACGATGGCTCAATAAGTTTTTCCAATGAGTAGCTGAGTGTACAGACCAGGAATGTCTTGGGTTTAATCCTCAATCTTTACTGAGTTAGTTGATCTCAGCCAGGATGATACAGTTCACTTCAGTGTCCCTGGTTAGGATGGGGATAAGAGTTTAAAGTACAGGAAACTCTTTGGTATCCGGCACCGATGGGACCGGCGTGGTGCCGGTTGATCGAAAGTTCCGGATAACGGAGAGTTATATCTACCGAGGCTATTTTTAACATAAAAAAATCAAGAAATGTGCAGTATACAGTATTTGGTTACTCACCTACAGAATGTTGTGTTAAATGGATGGTGGAAGATGCTTGATTAAGTATAGTACTGCCAGTTGAGGGTAATCCATAACTCTTTAATTACTTAACAGTAAGTGAGACTCCCGGCAGCGCGGGAGAATCAGACTCCTGTTACTGCAGTGTTCGGACTTCCGACAGCGCCAGGAGGCCGAGTAGTGGCACTTTGGAGAACTACCCCCACTGACTAACTCGGCGTTCGCGGGAGACTCGGACTCGGACTCGGCAACATTGCTGGTTATTTGAGAGGAGTTTTCGGAGTATGATTTTTGCCGGTTAAGAGAGAATTCCGGATATTTAGGTGCCGGTTAAACAAGAGTTTCCTGTACCTAAAATGTGTGTGTGTGTGTGTGGACATTGAGTAAGGCGAGGATCAGACTTTGCTGTGATGCCCCATAGTCATACAATCTGCCAATGGTCACTGCCAAGGGTCACACATGACCAAACAATGGCAACGTAGGCATGGTACCAGAGTGCAACTGGTGCCCATATCCTGGCAAGGAATCGGCACCTTCAAAAGAGAAAATTGATGACCAAAAGAAAACGTTTTAGTGTAAAACTCTGCAGAAAAAAACTGAAAGAAGCATGGCTCTGATCTGTGTTTTACAGTGGAAAACATTACTTTAGTTACGTTTATAATGTTCTCTGTCCCCCATTATTGTCCTGTTTATGACCAAGTCTGACATTCATTCAAGTGTCATGTACGTCAAACTGAGAATCCCCCTAACTGGAGGGAGGTGATTTTGACTTTGTGCAATCGTGTGAAACGGGTGACAGTGAATCGGCAGTAATAAAAACAGAAAATGCAGGAAATACTCAGCAGGTCAGGCAGCATCTGTGGAGAGAGAAACAGAGTTAACGTTTCAGGTCGATGACCTTTCGTCGGAATCGGCAGCCTGTTTTACATCTCTGTCGATTTTTCTATCCATTGAAGTTCAATTGAAATAAAAATCGGGAGAGATGTAAAACAGGCTGCCGATTTACTATCGCCCGTTATACACCGTCGCACAAAGCCAAAATTACCCCCCCAAGGAGTTTATGATGAAAGCAGCAATCTGACATCCTGCTGCAGAACTGTCTATGTTTTATGCTTAGAGTGAAGAGGGTTCCTTTAAAGTGACGGAGGTTGGAGCAGGGGAGGTGGGGTGGTAAAATGGAGACCCACTAAAAGAAAATGCGTGGGACTGGGCCCACACATTTACATAATTAAAACCAGTTCCTTTATTCTGATGGCAGATTGATAGCACCACATTTTCCTGGCTGCAGTGTTGCACTGTTAAACCACCAGGAAAAGAAAGGAAGACTTTTGCATTTTTATGTTATGCAGGCATACACAGCAGCCAATTTGGCATTGCAAAATTCTACGAACAACAAAATAAATGGCCAGTTTATCTGTTTTGGTGATATTGGTTGAGGGATGAATGTTGGCCAAGACACCAGGAGAACTCCTTATACTTCTTCAAATAATGCCAGGGGAATTTAAACCATTTACTGTAAATGTGGATGTTAAACAGATGCCGCCACTGGCAGTGCAGCAGTTACTCAGTATTGCATTGAATTATTATTTTGGATTAAAGTTCTGGAGCAGATTGGTACAGCCACATTTTCATGTCTGCAGTTGGCTGCACTCCTCTCACCGTAAAACTACCTTGGAGAGCAGATGCCAACTTTGCCACTTAGTCTCAGCTGAAGTGGGAACATCGAGGACACATTTTTAACCTGCTTTAAGGCACTTTAACATGACAGGAGGGTAGCCAAATGCAGGTGGGCGGGTCTCTCTCTGTCAGTTGTGCTCCATTGTGTAAACAAGCCTGCATTCCAGGAAGTGTCATAAATCCATGTAAATGTGGGTTTATGGTACTGTCGTTAGGTTTAGGCTGCCTCTTGAAATAAAGTGAGTGCAGAGAGCCGGTCCCGCATGTTTGCTGTCTGGACTTATGTATGAGCAGTGGGGCCTAAGGTGCCGACAACAACCAGCTCCAGTGTGAAATGTTGAAGGGGGAGAGAAGTAGAGCTTCTAGGATCCAGTTTCAGGAGAGTGATGGAAGTCACTGTCCCGAAACAGAATCCTAGAACCTGATCTTTAAATGCAATAGCACCTTATTAAAGTGAGTTTTGTTTTGCTCTTTCTTTAACATTTCAAGGGGCACTGTCATCAACACTTTTGTGATTAGACAAGGACAGTTTGCATGTCTTTGTTGTCATAGTCACATCATATGCAAGTGACACGATGATGCAGTTCAACACAGTTTCTGTTATTGCACCTTGTATTTATAAGCAAATCAAAAAGGTTTGCCAAACACTCTCCCTTGTGAAGCTGGTGCACAAAGGATAAAGGGGCAATGCCCATTTCATTTTGTTGTAATGCACGGATTCAAGGTCGTTCTGTGTCAAATAAAGTGGCACAAACAAAAAAGTATGCTTATTGTGTTTGACACGCGCCATGTATTATTGCGCAAAGGAGATCAAACGGTCGTCTGTGAAGAGCATTCGAAACACACTGGGCCAAAATGGTGAGATTGGTGAATGAGAATCGGTGAATTATAACTCTTGCACCTTTTGTATTTTACGGTTTTAAAAGAATGAACAACTTTTTAAAAATAAAGACATTTTTAAACTGCACTGCACTGTGATCTGGAATTGAATGAGCGCTGATTATGATGTCAGGGCTGGATTTATAGTAAACCAGTCCTCGTGTCTGTCAAAACAGTAAAAAATCCACAGCCAGACCAGTAACTTCCTGCACTAGTCTCACACAGCTGTGCAGGGTTTGCAATGAATGTTTCATTCCAAAATAGAATCTGTCCCAAATTACTTCAGAATACCATTGACCAGAGTTTCTGATGTTAATCTGTTCTGCAGAGAGGCACAGTTCAATCACGGTGAATCTCCTGAGTCAGATTAGCATGACAAATTATTCTCACACTCTCACATTTAATGGAATACCAGACCACTGGGGTTTGGAACTGGTTGAAAAAAAACACTTGGCCGTACAGGAGATGGTTCGAGAACATGTAGTCCCTGTAGAGATTGCAAATCACTTCACATCGTATCAGGATGGCCTGAATTTAATGGGATCCCCTGGCCAGGCTGAGGTTTGCAGTGAAATTGCCTGGTGGTGTTTATTTGCTGAGGGAGATCAAATAACCATCACATGTGCGTGATGACTTTCCTTTCATGTAAAAATCGGCAAAAAGAGCCATATTGGACATTTAATAGCAGCCTGATGTGAATTTTTTGCCACCACCAAGGTCAAACAGTAGGAAACTTTAACCTGAAGTATTATCAGAGCAAATAGCTAGATCATTCATACAAAAGCAAAATACTGCGGATGCTGGAAATCTGAAATAAAAACAGAAAATGCTGGAAATGCTCAGCAGGTCAGGCAGCATCCGTGGAGAGAGAAACAGAGTCAACGTTTCAAGTCGATGACCTTCCGTCAGAACTGGAAAAAGTTAGAGATGTAACAGTTTTTAAGCAAGTGCAGGGACAGGGAAAGAGGAGTGGGGGGGGAGGAAAGAACAAAAGGGAAGGTTTGCGATCCTTAACACCTGAAAGGAAGAAAAAAAAGCTTTTTTAAGAATTTGTTTAAGAGATGTGGACGTCGCTGGCAAGGCCAGCATTTATTGCCCATCCCTAATTGCCCTTGAGAAGGTGGTGGTGAGCCGCCTTCTTGAACCGCTGCAGTCCGTGTGGTGATGGTACTCCCACAGTGCTGTTAGGTAGGGAGTTCCAGGATTTTGACCCAGCGACGATGAAGGATCGGCGATATACTTCTAAGTTAGGATGGTGTGTTACTTGGAGGGGAACTTGGAGGTGGTGGTGTTCCCATGCGCCTGCTGCCCTTATCCTTCTAAGTGGTAGAGGTCGCAGGTTTGGGAGGTGCTGCCGAAGAAGCCTTGCCGAGTTGCTGCACTGCATCTTGTAGATGGTACACACTGCAGCCACGGTACGCTGGTGGTGGAGGGAGTGAATGTTTAAGGTGGTGGATGGGGTGTCAATCAAGCGGGCTACTTTGTCCTGGATGGTGTCGAGCTTCTTGAGTGTTGGTGGAGCTGCAGGCAAGTGGAGAGTATTCCATCACACTCCTTACTTGTGCCTTGTAGATGGTGGAAAGGCTTTGGAGAGTCAGGAGGTGAGACACTTGCTGCAGAATACCTAGTCTCTGACCTGCTCTTGTTGCCACAGTATTTATGTGGCTGGTCCAGTTAAGTTTCTGGTAAATGGTGACCCCCAGGATGTTGATGGTGGGGGTTTCGGCGATGGTAATGCCGTTGAATGTCAAGGGGCGGTGGTTAGACTCTCGCTTGTTGGAGATAGTCATTGCCTGGCACTTGTGTGGCGTGAATGTTATCTGCCACTTATCAGCCCAAGCCTGAACATCGTCGAGGTCTTGTTGCATGCAGGCATGGACTGCTTCATTATCTGAGGAGTTGTGAATGGCGCTGAACACTGTGCAGTCATCAGCAAACATCCCCATTTCTGGCCTTATGTTGGAGGGAAGGTCATTGATGAAGCAGCTGAAGACGGTTGGGCCTAGGACACTGCCCTGAGGAACTCCTGAAGTAATGTCCTGAGGCTGTGATGATTGACCTTCAACCACCACAACCATCTTCCTTTGTGCTAGGTATGACTCCAGCCAGTGGAGCGTTTTCCCCCAATTCCCATTGACTTCAGTTTTACTAGGGCTCCTTGATGCCACACTCGGTCAAATGCTGCCTTGATGTCAAGGGCAGTCACTCTCACCTCACCTCTGAAATTCAGGTCCTTTGTCCATGTTAGGACCAAGGCTGTAATGAGGTTGGGAGCCAAGTGGTCTTGGTGGAACCCAAACTGGGCATCGGTGAGCAGGTTATTGGTGAGTAAGTGCCGCTTGATAGCACTGTCTATGACACCTTCCATCACATTGCTGATGATTGGGAGTAGACTGATGGGGCGGTAATTGGCCGGATTGGATTTGTCCTGCTTTTTGTGGACAGGACATACCTGGGCAGTTTTCCACATTGTCGGATAGATGCTAGTGTTGTAGCTGTACTGGAACAGCTTGGCTAGAGGCTAGTTCTGAAGCACAAGTCTTCAGCACGACAACCGGGATGTTGTCGGGGCCCATAGCCTTTGCTGTATCTCGTGCGCTCAGCCGTTTCTTGATATCACGTGGACTGAATCGAATTGGCTGAAGACTGGCTTCTGTGATGGTGGGGACCTCAGGAAGAGGCTGATATGGATCATCCACTCGGCACTTCTGGCTGAAGATGGTTGCAAACGCTTCAGCCTCGTCTTTTGCACTCACGTGCTGGGCTCCACCATTATTAAGGATGGGGATATTCATGGAGCCTCCTCCCGTTAGTTGTTTAATGGTCCACCACTATTCACAACTGGATGTGGCGGGACTGCAGAGCTTTGATCTGATCCGTTGATTGTGGGATCGCTTAGCCCTGTCTATAGCATGCTGCTTCCGCTTTTTAGCATGCATGTAGTCCTGTGTTGCAGCACCTCATTTTTAGGTACGCCTGGTGCTGCTCCTGGCATGCTCTTCTACTCTCCTTATTGAACCAGGGTTAAAGTGCCGAATGAGGCGAAGGATAAAATGGAACTGCGGACCAGGACAGCTTTGAGATAGAGTGAGTTGGTGCTGCTGAAGAGATCGGTCGAGAGCGTGCATGTTGCGGCACATGGCTTTTGTGTTTAAATCGCTCCTGCCTTCCACCCTATCACGGACCTCCCTTTTGTTCTTCCCCCCCCCCCCCCTTTCCCTGCCTCTGCACTTGCTTAAAACCTGTTCTATCTCTAACTTTATTCAAACTGACGAAAGTTCATCGACCCGAAACGTTAACTCTGTTCTCTCTCCACAGATGCTGCCTGACCTGCTGAGTATTTCCAGCATTTTCTGTTTCTTATTTTATATTAGCTCAATCATTCCTTTCGCCTGTTAGTTCTGTCAGGCTATTCGACCTGTGGAGCAACACAGCCAAACCTGGTCCTGTCCTCACCTGATGTCCACACGTGCACCTCCAGCAGGAGTGGCCGAATAGCAATAAGAAATGGGAACCCTGCCCAAACTCCCCCTCCCTAACCCAGGGCTAGGTTCGGGTTGCTAAGTCCAGTTGTGGTATCCTCATGGCCGAGATCACTAACTCAGCACAGACCAGGATTACTTTGAAGTTCTCTCGCTTTGAAAATGATCAAGTGTGACCTTTCCAGAATGCTGCTGAAGATTACAATGCAGAATGTAAGTATGAGTTAATAATTTGTCAAGAAATGGATCTTGTGATCAATGTGAGCTCATGAATACAAACCTCCAACTTTGTTACAAAACAGACTTTGTGCCATTTGGGTGTCATGTTCAGTGCCAAGTGGCACTAAATTGGAACATTACATCATTATGAGACCACGGATCAGCTGACACAGATTATGCGTTATGATTGGCTGAATGGCTTATTTCCAGTGTAATGGGAACTCTCCTACTTTATAAGAATAGTAATTCTTTGAATTACAGCTGTTTCCACTCACCACATTTCAAACTCTATCATGGGCCCTGAAGTCTCATCAATAGAATTTATGCTATTTTGCTTTGTGGATAAATGCACCACGTGACACTGAGCTTTACAAGTGAGGAAGGTCCCAGGCTTGTTCCTGCTCTATGTTGAGTTGCTGAGGGGTCAGTTCAGATGTTGCTCGTGGCCTCATTGCCCCATGTCTAGAGCGGAATGAAAAATAGTCAGCAGGTTCTTTGACCTGATCACTATCCAGGTACTCCTGCTCAAAAATAGGTGAGTGAATGGTAGGTCAGGATGGAATCTGGCTTGGTTGTATTGTCCTCCCTCCATTGGTCATTAGCTTTCTGACATTCAGGGGATGAAATTGGTCCTGGGCAGTAGCGCAAAATGAGCGATCGTGCATCAGCAGTCCGTTTTGTCGTTGGCTTCAATGGGAAAGGAAGTCGGAAGGATTGTAGAACGGGCTGTCGATTTGCTCTCACCACTGCCCGAGACCAATTTATACCCTTCGCTACTGTCTTAGTTCACACATGAAGATTGGCTACTTGTGCAAGGGTGGATGGCACCTGTGCAACTCTACCTCAGCATTTGGTCATCACTTTCGGAGGAAGAGGGGGGAAAGTTAGCAGACATTTTATTTTCTCGCCAATTTTCTCCACTCCACCCTTAAAGCATAAGCACCTTGCTGGGGCAGGGCACTACAGATGGTGATCTTCCCTTTGACTCTCCCCTTCATCCCCATCCCCCTCCCCTCCATCCCCATCCCCCTCCCCCTCCCAAAGTGGCCATTATTCATCTGTGAGCCATGATGGTGAATATTGTCAGACAGTAGTTGGGGTGGGGAGGGGTTGTAGCCAGGTGATCATGCCCAATGCCCAACATTTAAACACATAGGCTGGAATTTTGAGGAGGAAGGCGGGTTGGAGCAGGGTGGTGGGGGGCTCTGAGGCGGTTGGGAAACCCGGAGGCCTGGATTCCCGCAGGCCCTGCTGACTTTAATGGCAGGGCCTGATTTGCATGTGAGGCCTCAGTTTCCTGCCTGCAGCCAGCCAGATTGAGAGGCTGGCTGGCTGCGGTCGGGTAGGCCTGCGGTCGCGCAGAGAAGGACAAGAGGGTTCGCATGGGGGCCGGGCCGTAAAATGGATCGGGGGGACGGGCAGAGGAACGGGGGTGGGGGGGGAGAGAGGATCGGGGCCGGAGGATGGGGCTGGGGGGGTGAAGGGAAGATCGTGGCCAGCCAACGGAGGATCATAGCCGGCCTCAGCATCATCGCTGCGGTGGGGGGGGGAATCGGAGGCCTCGTGGTGGGGTCTCCGATCGCAGGGGGGTGGGTTACGTAGAGACCCTGGATCCAAGAGGTAGGTTTAAAGGCACTTACTTCCTGGATCCTGCAGTCCTTACCTTGCTTTAACTGCCAGGTTTCACGGATTGTGTGAAACCCGTCCACATGCAGTTAAAAACAAAATGGAGGTTAAAAAAAGAGGCTTCCAGCCTCATTATAATATTTTATTTGAAGTTCTGCCCCCTGGGAGCGGGTTAGTCGCCCGCCACCTCCCCCCATCCGCCTCCGTTAAAACCGGAAGTGGGCGGATTGGAGACGGGAGTCTGGTCTGGAATCCCATTTTTAACAATTTAACTACCCCCACACTCCAAACCCACCTGTTTTTTAAGGTTAAAATTTCCCCCATACACTTCCAGGAAGGGTTCCTCGATACCAATCAGGAGTAGGTGCTCTGAACCATTTTCTATCTTTGGACCTGGGGGTCTCGGAGGACAATTGTCCCTCTGCTGCAATTTTGGCTGAAAACAGCAAACTCAGCACAGAACAGGAATGGAGCCTGGTCTGCACAACTCAGCCTTTTACTGGATAAACTGATTGAGCCATTGGAGGAGCAAACGGAAATGTTAAAACAAGAATGTTAGCGGTATGCCGTCATGTGAGGGTGGATGGTCATCTCTAGGGTTGCCAACCCTCCTGAATTGTCCGGGAGTGTCTCAGACTTGAGGATAGATCTCCTGGGCACTGCTGCGAGCAAACCGGGAGAAAATAGGAAGTGGAGTTGATGGCAGTGCCAGTGCATCAATCAGTGGAGGCAGAGCTTCGACAGTTGGGTGTCGAGGCCATGGGCGGGGCCGGGGCTGGGTCCTAGTTTTTATTCACAGATTAGGCTGAGTTGGCGCCTGTGTGAGCACCGTTGGCAGTAACAGCCGTTTGTAATTTGGCTGTAGCAGCAACCATTTTAGATAAGTACTTGTCTTAACTTTGTCATTCCAATCGGTTCCTCTTTCCATTTGACGCCCACCCCAAACACCCACCCCTAACTTTCACTGCATCTTTTCCTAAGTCTGTAGTGAATTAGCAGATCGTTTTGGGGACGGAAGTGATTGGAAACCACTGCTGGACTTCCCCCCCGAATATTTATTTTTCCCTTGTCGTTTTTCATTGAAGTGGTGGGTGAAATGGAATTTAAATTCATACCCTTCAGGGGTGATTTTATCAATGGGGACGTGATGGAGGCGGGACTGCTGCTTGTCGGGTTTTAGTCCCGCCTCCATCGACATCCGGCCAACCCACGCTATTTTCCCTTGATTGACCTTGTTAAGCCCGCCCAGTGGGTTTAGCAGGCCAATTAAGGGAAGGCCGGTGACAGAGAACGTCAGCATATGACGTTTCATCTGTCAAGACTTTTTGACAGATGAATTGTCATCGTTTGACAGCTCTGTGAAGCTGTCAAACACTGACAATCCGTCTTCTAAGTTGAATCCTTTACTCAAGACTCACTTAGAAAGCTTTCCTGAGCAGAAAGCAGAAGGCTGCTGCAATTAAGAATGCAGCGGCCATTCTGCTTTCTCTGCCGTGGAGATGAGGCAGCTCCGCAGCCTAAAGGGATGAAGCCTGGAGGAAGAAGCAAAGGTAAGTAATCTTATTAAAACACTTTAGAGTCACCTCACACACTTACCTCTCCACACTTGCACTCATCACTCACCTGCACACCGGACATTTCAGCCCCTCCGATCCCCGCAGACCCACGGCTCGCCTCGCTGACCCTGGCGAGGTTCGGAGCCGTCGGGAAGCCCACACTTTAGGGCTCAAAATAGGGAATAGCCAAAAAACTGCCTGTTAACTACCTGTTAGTGGGTTGGGTACTCGCCTCCTGGGAAGATGGCACGGGGGTGGGATGGGGGCGGGATGGGTTCCTGCTCCCAGATTCTGCCATTTTCCCGGCACTCCCGCCTCCAAACCGGCCTCCCTAGGGCTGGCAAAATCACCCCCGAATCTCCCAGTGCTTGTGTGTGTGTGACAGACTTGCCAGCCCTCCTGGATTACAGATGCTGCCTGACTTGCTGGGTGTTTCTAGAATTTTCTCAGAGAGCACAACTCCCAGGAATGATGGGAGATCAGAGAGCACAACTCCCAGGAATGGTGGGAGATCATAGAGCACAACTCCCAGGAATGGTGGGAGATCAGAGAGCACAACTCCCAGGAATGATGGGAGATCAGAGAGCACAACTCCCAGGAATGGTGGGAGATCAGAGAGCGCAACTCTCAGGAATGATGGGAGATCAGAGAGCACAACTCCCAGGAATGGTGGGAGATCAGAGAGCGCAACTCCCAGGAATGGTGGGAGATCAGAGAGCACAACTCTCAGGAATGATGGGAGATCAGAGAGCACAACTCCCAGGAATGGTGGGAGATCAGAGAGCGCAACTCCCAGGAATGGTGGGAGATCAGAGAGCACAACTCTCGGGGTAGTGGGATCAGGGTACAACTTCCAGGGGTGATGGGGAACCATTCCTGGCGACACTCGGGAATTTTCTGATTTCCAGTTTGGCTGCCAGTGAGATAAAAACATTATTTATACACTCAGAGAGCAAAGACACTCAACTACAGGAGAGACAAACTTTATACAGTAAATGGAATAACATTTGCAAACTGTGGGCAAGCGTCACGCGATCAAACCTTCAGGATTATATCCAACCAGAGTTGGTAACCTTAGTTGTCTCTTAAGCAGCTTGTATATTAGAAACATAGAAACATAGAATCTAGGAGCAGGAGTAGGCCATTCGGCCCGTCGAGCCTGCACCACCATTCAATACGATCATGGCTGATCATTCAAATCCAGTACCCTGTCCCTGCTTTAATCCCCACAGTACACATATCCCACCCGACCCCCGTAACCCCACGTATTTAATTCCCCCTAACATATCCCATCCTATCCCCATAACCCCATAACCCCACATATTTAATCCCCCCCTAACACTAAGGGTCAATTTATCATAGCCAAATCAACCTAACCCGCACATTTTTGGACAGTGGGAGGAAACCGGAGCACCCGGAGGAAACCCACGCAGACACGGGGAGAATGTGCAAACTCCACACAGACAGTCACCCGAGGTCAGATTCGAACCCGGGTCTCTGGCGCTGTGAGGCACCAGTGCTAACCACTATGCCACCGTGTTGCCCCACTATGCCACCGTATTGACTCTGTTTAATTTGGATTCCAGAAAACTTGCACCAATGAGGCAGCTTCTTGTTTTACGTTGCAATATCTGGCTCTCTTATCTCAGCCGCAGATTTGTAGATCCACAAAAAATTGGGTCTGTGGGGGATAAATTGGATAAGCCCCAAAAATGGGCGTGGGGGTTCATCTGCGCCCGTACATTGCGCTGCCCGTTAAATTTGTGCTGCCTGTTGATTTCCATGATTGCTGCATGCAGCCAGCACTAGTCATTGGCTGCGCACATCAGCAGGGGACCCGATATCGTGTGTGGCTAGCGCTATTTAAAGGTAGCCTGCACCTCTTAAAGGGGAGCTGCATTGTGGCTGCTGGAAGTGAATTGATTTTGAAGAATTTTTGTCAAGGTGGTTCAACTTGCGAGAGAGCGTGTACCAAGGTTTTCCGATAACACACTGGAGGTCTTGGTTCACAACCCTTGTCCCTTTTTCATTTCAGATATTCAAGAACTGGAATCTTCCCGATCAGAGGAGGAAGGCAGTGATGATGAAGAGACACCATCACTCGATCTTACACTCGCAGCCACCAGCTCAGAGACTGACACTGCGTGTATTGTACAACTATGCACGACCACAGACAGCTGCACATTGAGGGAGTGGGATCCCTTTCGGTTAATGAATCTGGCCGCGTTCAGATGAGGACCACACAAGGTCATGTGTGTGCAGTGAATGTCACCCTGCACCATGGGGAAGCCCACAATCTGTTCAAAACCTTGTGCTCGCTCCTCCTGCTTGTCTCTGGCAAGAAGGAATGAGATGAATGCGTTTCTCATTGTACAGGGAGCCTCGGTACCTCTCTTATACTGGAGTGGACTACAAACTGCGAGATGCTGCTTATATTTCCAGCAGCGGAGTCAGAGGCAAAATTTAGAGCCACCTTGGCAGCCACAGGCAATGCTGTCCTCGCCCTGCTTTGAGGTTGCAGTTATGGCCGCAGCAGTTGACAGATTTCGGTCACGGTTTCTTTTGTGAACCCAAGAGGTCTCCTGCACTGGTTGTCGCTGAAATTGAGGTAAGAGAATTGCTCCCCGAGGACTCTTGCGGATTATGGCCTCCTGCTGAGAGTCCTGCTCCTTCTCTTCTTCCTCCCTCTTCTAGCAGCTTGCCCTGCTCTGCACAGCCTCTCTCGTCATTCTCCCAGTCATGTTCAATTCCCAGAGGAAGGCCTACCAGGTCGCCCAGGTCCAGAAGCAACTATATTTTTAATGACACTTAAAAGTACTTCCAAGACCAGCCTGACCACGCCCTGTAGAGTACTTACTTAAACTTCAGCAAAGTATAGGAATCCTGTAAGTACTTCATGATCCCTTTTAATCATCCCGTTTAATAACGTGTTCAGCAGTGTGAGGTTAAGACAGGGCATAGGCTGGAGTGTGGAATTGTAAAATGGCAACGGTGACTTCAAAACTGATTCACTTCATCATCTCGCTGCTCTTCATGCTGCCAGCGGTGGTTAGGCGCGTGCGCGCAAACCCCTTTACTGGGACGGCGCCCCGCGCATTCCCCATCAGAAGTGCGCGCGCGCATCTCGGACCCCATTTTCGTGTCTTAGTTGGCCACGTAGCGCCTAAAAAAAGGGCACTACATGGCCCAGTTTAACCCCCATTGAATCTGCCGGCAGTATGAGAGCCAGATTTAGTATCATTAATATTGGAAGCTGGCTCCGAGAATCAGAATTAAAATGGCACCAGTATGAACACAGCTTTAAAAAGGGACACGCATCCGTGACTTTTTCGACTGATTGACTAACGAATCCATTGTACGTGAAAGAGAACAACTGAAGAATTGCAACAGTTTTTCCAACTTGGTTTACTGCTGGATGAAACTTTTCATGAACATGCAGCCAAATATTTGAGACTCTGGGAAAATGAAACACCTTATTTTATTATTGTTATCTATTCAGCACACGGGCACACATTCTTTATTGATGTGCACACATGGCCTCTATTGTTTGTCTTAAAATATCTTGTGTAACAATGCCAGACTGAAAGGTATTAGCTGAACTCGAACATAAAGTCAGGATAAGGAAAGGCCATTTCGTCTTCAAGCTTGTGCTTCGAGCATTGTAATATCAACTCACTCAGCCCAACGTCCAATCTAATTTTGAACTCCCCTTAATGTCTTTATCTCCACTGCTTTGCCTGGTAGATTATTCAAAACTTTTATCACCCTTTGAGTAAAGATATTTAAGAATTTAAAGACATTGTGAGTAAATAAATGTCCTGACTTACCTTGAAGTAATATTGTGGGTTCAGCACATCTATCCAGTATAATACTTTATATGCCTCAGTGACTGTAGCTACCTCAGATTCTTCATTCTTCATAGCTCTTCCCTTTACACTTTTGACTATTCTTGTTTGTCTTCTTTGAATTCTCTCAAGTGCATGTACATCCTTTTTGGGGTATGTTGACCAGGACTGGGACATGATGCTGCAAGTGAGGTCTAACCAGTATATAATAAAGCCTCAACATAATCTCGATAGATTTAAGGGGTGAACATAAGAACATAAGAAATAAGAGCAGGAGTAGGCCATTTGGCCCCTCAAGCCTGCTCCGCCATTCAATAAGATCATGGCTGATCTGATCTTGGCCTCAACTCCACTTTCCTGCCCGCTCCCCATAACCCTTCACTCCCCTATAGTTCAAAAATCTGTCTATCTCCGCCTTGAATATATTCAATGACCCAGCCTCCACAGCTCTCTGGGGTAGAGAATTCCAAAGATTCCTCTGAGAGAAGAAATTCCTCCTCATCTCTGTTTTAAATGGGCGACCACCTTATTCTGAAACTATGCCCCCTAGTTCTAGATTCCCCCACGAGGGGAAACATCCTCTCTGCATCCACCCCTTCAAGCCCCCTCAAAATCTTATATGGGTGATTTTAACCCTGCCGGCCCGGCAGAAATCAGGTGGGCGAGCAGTTAAAACCGGCTGGGGGACTGACCCGCCGATGTCCCGCTCCCTTCCTGCAGTCTTCAAATTGATGGCGGAAACCAACGGGGTTCTTTAAATATGCAGATTGGCCTCTGATGCCATCATCAGGGCCCAAATGCTATTTTAACCGGTGGCCTGAGCGGGGGAACCACAGTAGATTTCCCGGGAAGAAGGGTTGGGATGACAAGAGGCCCAAAGCGGTAAGTCTTTCAACTTTTTTTAACTTCCCTTGCGGGGCCATGAGGAGCAGAAATGCTCCTCCAGGCCTTACAAGGAAAGCTTAGGCCTCCCCTGCCCCAGCTTCCCCTTCCTTCCAGATCATGAGACCCACCCCAAAACTCCCTCCCCACGACTTACCTGAGACACAGGAACGGCTCCTTTGGTCCCAGCTGGTGGCCTCCTGTCGCCTGACATTCCCCTCCCGCCTGCTGCTGCTTCCCGCTGGGCAACTGAGCGGGGGCATGCAAGTGAGGCCTGGGAGTTCAAATCGCCCGGGCCTCATACTGCCGAGGTCACAGGGGTTTGCCATTTGCCTCGGCCCCCGCCCGCCCGATTCCCACCCCGGGTTAAAATCAGGCCGTTATACTCTGCTGTTCTAGCTATGTTTGGCAACATTCTCTTTGCTTTTTTTTTTTAACTTGCTTCTCCACATTGTCTTGACATTGAAAATGATCAGTGTAATGTACCGAGCTAGTGTGAGAGTGGAGGGAAAGGGATGGTTACACCTAAACCATGACAGACATTGTAGATCATGCTGAATTTAGTTTCAAATTGTTCCTAGAAATTGGAGTTAATCTGAGGTATGTGAGTGAAAAATTACACAGCCAATTCCATTTATTCCACCTAAAGATGGGTCAAACTTGCTATTTTCTACGAAGTCCCTGAAATCTCACTAGAATGTGCACTTTGTGAAGCTGTGAGAAAGCTAATTTTTCAGCAATCAGACTTGCCACTAAAAATTAACTAATAACCCTCTTCTGTTTTTAGTATAATTCTGCTCCACATGGGAATGCTGGCTGTGAAACAAACTATTCAGAGGAGTGTACGGGAAGGCCCAAATAACCCAAGGTCTCAGCAAATATTAGATTAGGGTAACAGCATTACAAAAAGATAATGGGTCCATTGCTGATCAACCCATTGTAAAATGAATACGGAGCCGTCTCAAGTGTAATGGGGCCTTTATTTAGCCATATAATACTCAGAAATAGTACAAAGTTCCATATAAAACTTAGGCACCAAATCCTGTTGCAGATACTGTTATTCTCGTGTTACTGCTTTTCACTTTAAAAGATTTGCTTTTAGCTCTTTTTACTCTATTGCTTTGCAGGAGTTTCCATTATTATGCTTCGTGACAGAGTCATCGGTTTCAACCCATTTTATATGCAAGATTAACGGAATGCTCACATCTCTTTGGATTGTTTTGATCATATTTGTATCGCCACGTTTTCCAACATTCATACAACATGTGATACTAGCCTATACTAACTTAAAACTCCGTACAAAACGTATGGGGAAACAATGTTGCTGCTTTGAGTAAATGGATCGTATCAGTGGCGAGCGGCGTGCGCTGTAAGGAGATTTTGAAATGTAGTGAGATTAGAAGCAGATACAGTATGTATTTTTAATCATCCTTATCCTTGGCACCGTGTTTCAGAATGCGGGTGAACTCCACATAGTTGAAATTGCTTTTCTTGTCAATTGGCGCTTCTCGGAAAAGTTCATCGACTTCCTCATCTGTGAACCTGTCTCCCATAGTGGTCAGCAGCTCCCGCAGGTGGTCTTCATGTATAAAACCTACAGGAAATTCAACTTGTTTATATATTGTCGTTTTATTTTTTGTTTTGGCAACTTTTGGATGCCACAGCCTACTTAATTACAGATAAATAAATTGCTTGCTTCAGCTTGGAAAAACCTGGCCTCAATTCAATATCACTAAATTACTACATTACAACAATGACAACACTTCAAAAGATACTTCATTGGCTGTAAAGTGCTTTGGGACATCCGGTGGTCGTGAAAGGTGCTATATAAATGCAAGTCTTTCTTTCTTTCTTTTTCAGAGAGTGTTGTAGCATAGCACTAGATTATGTTTAATTCAGCAAACAGATTACTGCAATACGGCCACCTGTTAAATCTTCGGGCCACACAATCAAGTGAAGGTAGATTTTGAAAAGGTGCAGATTCTGGATCATTGCAGACATGTTTTACTCACAGGAGCTACTAGAGAGAGGGCGAGAGAGAGCGACAAAATCCTTCAAAATGTAACCATGGCGAGTTGTTTTCCTCCCTTTTCTTGGCCAAATTTCCTGGTTCCACTCCTTCCCTCAAGGAGTCCTTGCTGCAGTACAGTTCTGTGGGTACTTTATTCGGATGATCATTATTCTTGTGTGATTCTTTGTAGTGAGTGTCACTCGGTTAATCAGCTGTGAAGGGTTTTGTAGCTGAGCCTCACCTGAAGTCCACATGGGTGTACTTCCAACAAATGATGCCAGATAGTAACAGTACCAGGATATTTTTTTTCCCTTTCCTAACCCAGGATGCTGAGGCTAATTGTAGCTTCATTATTGCCTTCCCAGCTGAGCTCAGGTCAGTCAGCACAGACTGGAAATCAAACCTGAGACCTCCGCGTTCTATATCACTCAGCTGAACTATTGGGAGAGCAATCAGTTTAACTCTTTATCTGGGCAAAGATTTTGGGGGCTAAATTTGGTTGATTGGTGCCTCCCGTTAGCGCCCTAAGAGGGGGCTAACGGGGCGCAAATCAACTAGCGCCTGGGCGCGGTGCTGCTAATGCCTCCCGCGAAATTCAGAGGGAGGTTAGCGGTAGCGCTAACCGTTAGCAATGACGTCATCACCGTGCACAACGTCCCCACTTGTGCCCCGGCTGTAATATTGGGTGGCGCCTCCCCCCCCCGACTTACTGCCGGAAGCTATGTCGTCAGGGGGCCTACCTGCGGCTGGGGCGGGGCTAGTTAAAGGGGAGGTGGCGGGCGGCCATTTTTGTTGCTGGCCCGCGGGGTGCCGGCTGCTCTCCATGAGCCCGGCACTCCTCTTGAGTGCCGGGCTCGTTTGCCAGCACTCCTAATCCCTGGTGGCCCAGCTGGGTGCTGGGGCGTGCTGCGCCAGGCCCCTCCCCTTTAATAAGGGGAGGAAGGCCTGCAGTACCGCGGCGCGACGTGCTGCAGCGCCACGATATTGGCTCGCAGCGCCCCAAGAGGGATGTGGGGCGTTTCCAGTAGCGCCCCTCCTCCCTCTCGGGGCGCTACCTGGGAAAATCGTCCGCGGGGGGGGGGCGCTAACTTTTTCGGGGCGCTAAAATTAGCCCCGCGCTACCCAAGTTTTGCCCCTTTCTTTCCTAAGAATAGATGGAAACTTGTCATATTGTGGATACTACTTTGTCTAAATTAGCCTACCTAAGGTGTAGAGCTTACTAGTAACATGCTGCAAAAAAATCATTGTTCCTTTCCTGCATTACAACAGTGACCAGACTTTAAAAAAAAAGTACGCCATTGGCTGTAAAGTGCTTTGGGATGTCCTGAGGTTGTGAACGGTGCCATATAAGTTTTTAATTTCACATCACGCGAAACCTCTTTTCTATTAAAACTCCTTTCTCCTATCAAGTGATCAGCCTTTACTCCTCCGTTGTGTTAACAGACCACTCCCTCTTCCTGCCTGATGATGTGGCCAGAGTTCTGAGCTGTCTGAATGTACTGCTCCCTCTCCCTCTTCCTCCATGTGACTGTGGTTCACAGCTGTAGTGATACAGAGCTCCTCCTTCCTACTGAACATTACCACAACAGGCAACATGAAGCAACAGTGGATGGACCCACCCGTGGAGACAGTCCCTGACATTTGGGAGCGGGGGATGGTCAGCGATTGGGTCTGGAGGGGGAAGGCCCGCAATTGAAGCGGGGTGGGGGGGCGGTGGGGGGAGGTTGGCAAATGGGGCTCCTGCTCCTCCTGGCCCACAAGGAGTGCTGGAAAAGGTACTTACCTTGTGGAGCCGGCAGCTCCTGCCTCCCTTTCAATGTCGGGGTTCCCGGGCCCTGAGAAACCCGCGCGGCAGCAGTGAATTTTAAATTGGACATCAATTGCACTGTGGGAGCCCGATTCAAATATGTTAATAAAGTGTCCCGCCTTTCCACGGTGGGATACTCGGACGCTCCAATAGCCGCCGTGTACGCGGTGTGTTGGGGGCGCTTTCTCCATATTTAAGTCTTTAACCCCGCCCCCGACCCTCTCCTGCTTGTCGAGGGGGGTTAATATCGAGGCCTATTTCCTGCGGGGACTTTCCAGCATTTAGTCATCATCACAATCCTACAAATCCGGTAAATTATATCCACACGTCATATTCACATGGGGTAGCAGAATTCAGGGATACATTTAATTGGAGTATTCTCGAACTGAAGTGACTAACTAAGCAGTTTTTAAAACTGGTTGTTATAGTAGTTGCAGCTAAGTAGAGCCTAAGCAACCAGCAGAGCTTGAGAAGTAGAGAATTTAGCTAGGGTCATAATGTAATATGAGCAAGATGTTATACAGTTGAACAGACTTAAAATACAACCTGAACATTAATCAAATTACGTGCAATCTGCTGTCGGCCCAGTGATGCTTACTAATCCAAATCTATTAGAACTGCTTGCTGGCAGCACTGGGCTTCTTTCTCTTCATGCTTTTAGAACAGATTCTTGAGATTACTGACTCTTATTAAAAGCAGTTTACCTGTTCCTTCTTCATCAAAGCAAGCAAAGGCATTTCGAATGACATCTTCTGGATCTGTGCCATTCAGTTTCTCACCAAACATGGTCAGGAACATGGTGAAGTTAATGGGGCCAGGGGCTTCATTCATCATCCCTTCTAGGTACTCATCTGTCGGGTTCTTTCCTGTTCACAAGGGTTCAAAGTTGAAAGTGAGCTGCCTGCATTGTTTCACAGAAGGTCCCGTACAGTAGAAGGTAGCTGATTGTGTAGTGACTTGAGTCATCCTTAAGAGGCTTCACAGCATTTGTGGAGGAAATGCGCAGCTTAATGTAGCAAAGCAGCCTTTTAAGTAGGCATCTTTTTCAAAAATTAAAAATTTGAGGAAACAATATATTTTTATCATGTGTTTGTATGTTACTATATATCATTGAGGTGGTTGTGAGTGACAACAGAACAAACGCATTTGGCCTACTCATTTGACAACTGTTTCATACATAGAAACATCGAAAAATAGGAGCAGGAGTAGGCCATTCGGCCCTTCGAGCCTGCTCCGCCATTCAATATGATCATGGCTGATCCTCTATCTCAATACCATATTCCCGCTCTCTCCCCATACCCCTTGATGCCTTTTGTGTCTAGAAATCTATCTATCTCCTTCTTAAATATATTCAGTGACTTGGCCTCCACGGCCTTCTGTGGTAGAAAATTCCACAGATTCACCACCCTCTGAGTGAAGAAATTTCTCCTCATCGCAGTCCTAAATGTCCTACCCCGTATCCTGAGACTGTGACCCCTCGTTCTAGATCCCCCCCAGCCAGGGGAAACATCCTCCCTGCATCCAGTCTGTCTAGCCCTGTCAGAATTTTATACGTTTCAATGAGATCCCCTCTCATTATTCTAAACTCTAGTGAATACAGGCCTAGTCGACCCAATCTCTCCTCATACGACAGTCCTGCCATCCCAGGAATCAGTCTGGTGAACCTTCGATGCACTCCCTCTATGGCAAGTATATCCTTTCTTAGGTAAGGAGACCAAACCTGCACACAGTACTCCAGGTGTGGTCTCACCAAGGCCCTGTACAAATACCATTGTGCTCTTGATAATATGTGTTCTACAAACAAGCACAAGCAGAATTTTAAACAATATTTACTAGCTATTTTTTATGCAAACAATTCGGAATTGGGGAACCTAAGGGACTTTTTTTTTTAAAGTTCTAATATAAAGTAATTGACTAATAAAATGTAGGCCACAATTCCCATGAAAGTGCTGTACATTTTAGCAGATATTTTATGGCTTTACCGAGGGAAGCCAGCATATCATGCAGATCTTCCTTGTCAATGAAGCCGTCACGGTTTTGGTCTATCATGTTGAAAGCTTCTTTGAACTCCTGGATCTGAGACTGATCAAACATTGCGAACACATTGGAAGTCGCACGCTGAGGGCGCTTCTTTGCGGTCTTTGCCTTTGCTCTTTTGCTGGACATGTTGATGTCTTGGTGGCCTGGCAAATAAAGAGGACACAAGTTAAAAGCTTTATTTTTTTTAAAGTGCACCACAAATAGCAGACAGGCTGCAAGACACTTCAGATTCATGTTTGAGCAAGTCTGGGGCCATCTGACTGGTAGAAGAGAATAGATTTGTGAATGCCATCAAGTCACTGAACCCATAAAGGAGTTAAACATGCTCATATTTTTTCAGCAGCATTCACTGGAAGGTAATTACTAGGATTAATCTCTTAATTGGGGAAATGCTCCAAAACCCACAACATGGGTTAGGTGAAGCTCACCATATTAAAATCAGAACATTGTGAAATACCATAAATAGCTTTTTTATTTCCCACAGAAACTGAAGATTTTGCTGAAGGTAGTGAGGCTGTTTCATGTTAGATTCCTTGTTAAGCTCTTCAGTTACCAGAGGAATGTTCACTTTTAAAAATCACACCCCTTTTTCAGCTAAATGGGACACTGATTGTAAAGCTGAATATTTTACAAAGTAAAATTGGAGATAAACACAGAACCACAAAATATTTGAAGTATATTTCTTGTACTAAGAAAATATTTTTGTTGTCATCTTTGTCCCAGTTTTACTGAAGTGCAGATATGCTATTCCAATCAAAAGACTAATTTATTTTCTGGCATTTTATTAGCATAGTTTAAAAGGATTACAATATGGATGTGTAGAAGTTAACTATTATGAGGACTTATGTGACATTATTGGAACATTCTATACTTTATATTTACAAGACAATTACAATTACATTGAAATGAGCCCAATTATAGTCTTTGTCTATTTCATTATCAAAATTTGCATGGAGTGTTATAATAATTAGCAGTGTCTGAAATTCCATACCGTAGGTGGGCTATTCCTCTATAATCAGCTTCCCTTAGATTTTAATACTCACAGGGGACACATTCATTTTTGTACTTTTGCTTCCTGGATGGCCCTGAGCTAAAGTCTGTGAGCAATACACCCTGGTGGGGTTCCAGATTTGATCCCCAGGCTTTGCTGTGTTAGCTGATGTCAGCTGGTGCAGTGGAAGAGGTCTGTCAGCTGGCTGCAGCACCCCTGGGTGAGGGAGGGGAAGATTCTCCAGTGCTTCCAGATTGTTGGGATCATACCTGCTGGCACTGCATCAGGTGAGGACAGGAACAGGTTTGACTCTAAAGCCACGGTCAAATAGCTTGCTGACACTCAACATCAAGGTGGCATAGTGGTTAGCACTGGTGCCTCACAGCGCCAGGGACCCGGGTTCGAATCTGACCTCGGGTGACTGTCTGTGTGGAGTTTGCACATTCTCCCCGTGTCTGCGTGGGTTTCCTCCGGGTGCTCCGGTTTCCTCCCACAGTCCAAAAATGTGCGGGTTAGGTTGATTTGGCTATGATAAATTGTCCCTTAGTGTTAGGGGGGGATTAAATATGTGGGGTTATGGGGATAGGATAGGATATGTTAGGGGGAATTAAATACGTGGGGTTACGGGGGTAGGGTGGGATATGTGTACTGTGGGGATTAAAGCAGGGACAGGGTACTGGATTTGGATGATCAGCCATGATCGTATTGAATGGTGGAGCAGGCTCGACGGGCCGAATGGCCTACTCCTGCTCCTAGATTCTATGTTTCTATGTTTAAGGTGCACACCTCAATGACGTAGGCGAGGCACTGATAGGTGACCACTGCCCATGGAATCGTATGTCAGTAAGGGAGTTTAACACCTTCAGAAGAGGAAGGGAAATTTAAACATTGGAAGGGGAAAAATAAGCAACATTTATTACAGAAGGATTGGTGTCCATTTTCCTATCAAATTTGCAGATATTTATGTCCATTTAATAAAGTTCAGTCACTTTTTCTCGTGGAGTTGGTCTGTCAAGGAAATATTTAAATAGTTTTTAGATAGCAACCCACAGGAAATAGAACAGTTCCACACACTTCACATTTTTGGCTCTCTTTTTAATTAGATGCTGTTTGAAAGCACAGGAAAAGAGCGGGACTCGGGCTGTATTAAGCCAACATGTCCTTCACTGTCTTTGTGTTATTTGTTACTTTGCCACTCTCTTCAAACTGATTTCTAACAGTGGTTATGGAGGGAACCCATTTCACTTTGTGGTGATCTGCAATTTTACTGCAATCCTCCCCGCCCCACTCCCTTTTTTTTCCACTTTTGTTTTCTTCTGAATGTAGTGACTCGTACTGAGATGTGGTCCCATGGCTCACTTACTATCCCTCACACACAAGTCTGGACTGAGTGTTGGCAGACTATCCAAGGAGATGCCACACCCGGGTCAGCTTGATCCTGTCCTTCACATGTGCGTTTTGAGCAAGAGGCAATCAAGATAGGAAACCCTTGTTCGATTTATTTCACTCTAGATTAGGGACGGTGCGGTCAGTCATAGCACCCCACCACCACTGTGCCACGGATAGGGATTGAACATGGGACTGCCTGGTCTGTGTAGACCAGAGCAGTCAGAGAACTGACAAATATAGCTTTTAATACATCTCAAGTCAGTTATAGGTGCTTCCCAAGCCTACTTTGTTGCTGTCAGATTTCTATATTCAAGTAATTGGAAAAATATATTTGATTTTCCCTTTAAGCTGTTCAAAATGTAAAAGCAGAACATTCATTTTGAATGTCAAGTTAGGCAGCAGTTCTGGAGCCTGACTGGGCATGAGGTCCATTTTTAATCATACTCAATTGCACATTTCATTAACAGTAATTTGTTTCAAATGAAATTGCTGGGATTATTTATTACAGCATTAGTTTCACTGCAATTCTACAGCTGTCTCCCATTACAAGAGACTTTGAAAGAGTGGCTTATTTCTTGTCATGAAGAATCAAACATTAATCAGCTATCTCTGGGCCAAAACGAAAGAAAGAAGCTCTTGTTCCTTTTTTTTTTTATCTTCATCGTTCACGATCGAAGCAATCCATTACAAATGCAAAAAGTGAAATAAAAATTTACTAACGTATTTAGAAGCCCCCAGACTGAACAAATGGGATTTCAAAAGTCACGTTGGATGGACTTATTTACTTTGCCAACTTAAATTGAGTATCGTCTTTTGCAATAGAAAACAATTTCTTAACTTATTACTGGAGTGTACCAGCAATTTCTCTCAACTTGGTATAAACAGCCCCTGACACTCTCCTGATGGCTTGGTGGGTACATGCACCACATGATGTGGCACTCAGATATACCACCCAGATTTGATGCCTGGTCTGCCTTGAGGTAGCTGATCTTAATGAGGATGGCAGAGGAATGCTTCAATTAGCCTCAATGCCCCTTGGCTAGGAAGGAGGAAAAATAAATCCAATCAAAATTGGGCACGGTTCCTGCTCCAGATTGCGAGCCACTGAGCTCTCCTGGAAGTGTACATGTGTGGAAATCCGATGAAGACAGAATCGGACCTGGCTGTGATGCATCCTCTGGTTGAATAACCTGCCGACTCTCACTGTCTAGTCTCACATGTGAAGAACGACCACCTGAGCAAGGTACCAGAGATAACTTGCTGCTCGTGAAAACACACCCCAAACAAGGTGTCAGTGCCTTGAGGGGAGAAAAATTATTCTAAAAAATGATCTTGTTATTTTGTGCACACTCTATGCAAAGTCATCGTGAGGATACGTTGGATGCACAACTCACCAGGAATCACTATAGTTCTGTAAGCAACTAATCCTACTGCAAAATAATATGTTCAAGTGGTTTGTGATTATTTCAAATGGCGGCTTGCTGTGATCATAATATTCTATACAACAGTAAGTATCCAAGCTGCAAACTACTTTGTAATTGTTCCCCGAGCCAAATTTGAACATTTTTCACTGAAGATTATATGTGATGTTCTTAATCTATTTTATCATATCGGTCACAAGAGACATCACATGCTGTAGATAACAATGCAAATTGGGAAGTATTCAAACCAAAGTCTTTTCGTTGCATGTTTCCACTTGTAATTATACGTGTTTATTTTCCTCATTCAAGTGTGAACTATAGTGTATTCTTTCTTGCCTTTATGTTTTGACATTCAAATCACAATTCTGCTGAGATCCCAATCATATGGTTAAAGGTGAAAATGTTCTACTGACCCAAGTTTGCTTTTTCTATAGGTTACATTTCGACCGAGAAATTACACTTGACATTGGGATCAAGAAACAATCGACTAGGAATTAGAAAAAGGGCACGCAGGGGGCGTGGTTTGCGCACCACGTGCCTGTTTTGCGTGACGCAGGCTCATTTATGCTGGCAGCTCATTATCTCATGTCAGGTGTGCAGCCAGCGCTGTCCGTGCTGCTTGTTGGCTGTGTGCCTGTTTCGGGGCACGAGAAATTGGGCCTCTCTGCCCTCTTTAAAGGCAGCCGGCATCTCTTAAAGGGGAGGTGCACAGCAGCAGGGAAACATTGCAAGGTATAAATTGGTTGCAAGGGATCCAGAGAGGATACCCAAGTTCTCAGATGCAGCGTTGGAGACCCTGGTCCAGGTGGTGGACAGGAGGACGGAAAGTCCTCCAGACAACACCTCTGGCACCAGTGGGATGAGGTATCTGAGGAGGTCAGTGCGAGGAGCGTAGCTCCAAGGACATGGCTTCAATGTCAGAAAAAGTTCAATGACCTCAGCAGAGATGTCATGGTAAGAATTTTACATTTCACCTCAAGTACTCTCTTCTCACACCTCCACCACCTGCAGCCTCACTACTTACAACACTCCCCTACTCTCCTTCCCTTCACTCTCCTACAATCACATTTCACTCCACCTCCTTCTCCTCCAACCCACGTACTCTGCGCGTCCTACTCTCATTACTATTGCAGCTCCCCACATCTTGCACAAACCATCTGCACTATTTCACCCTGACAGGCACATTCTCAAAATAGCTCACAAGACTGTCACTTACACACTCCCTTCTTTCTTGCAGCATTAAGTTGCACACAACATCAAGCAGGAGGCGGCGACTGTAGGAGGCCGAGCTCTCCTGTACATCCTTTCCCCAGTGGAGGAGGACGTGCTGGATGTCACGGGCAGGGTGCGAGTCATGCCCTTGGTGAGTGGCAATGAGATTTCTAGTGGTGGCATGGCTCTTGTAGGTCAGCTGTGCATCTGTGCCCAGGTTCCTGACAGGAGAGATGAGCTATGTATGGAAGGGATACCCCTTATTGCAAAGTAGCCAGCCTGTGACCTGACAGCTTAGTTGGAATAAAAACAGCACAGAAGACTGGTGCAGAATGAATGAATCATGACTGCTGCCAGGAAACCAGGCATAGATTTGCATGATGCGCTGCCTTTGGTTGCAAACAAGCTGCATATTCAGGGAGTGAAATCCCTTTCTATTGAATAAGATGCTAGGCTGGTGATGGGGAGCATCCAAGGCAATGTGGGTGCAGACTGTGTCACCTTGGACCCTGGGGAAGCCTGCAATGCAGGCAAAGCCTAGTGCTCTCCTTTCCTGTTGTGCTTTGTCCATGGGAAATGTGATATATATGTTCCTCCTGGAGTAGAGAGCCTTGGCCACCTCCCTGATACAGCGGTGCACAGCAAACTGCAATATGTCACTGTGACCATGACAGCCACAGGCAGTGCTGTCCATGCCCTGGTTTGGGGCTCCAGTTGTGGCTGCAGCAGGTGACATAGGTCCGAGACTGCCTCCTTGGTGAAGCGAAGGTGCCTTATACATTGCTCCTCAGTGAAGTTGATGTATGAAAAGTGCCCCCTGGAGTCCTGCTGTGGGTATGGCCTCCTGCACAGTACCCTCCCCCTCCTTCTCCCTCTTCTCCCAGCTGATCTTGCTCTCTCCTGTCATCTTCGATGCTTCCCCCTTGTCCTCCTGCCCCGAAGGCAGACATACCAGACCACCCATGAGTGGAATAAAATTCTTTCCAAAGCAGACAAAAACAGTGCCGCACCAGCACAAAGTTGTTCCCAGATGTCAGAATTAACTCGTGGAACGCACCAACTATCCAAAAAATGGCCCAGAAGCTAACCAGCAACCTAAGAGGACAAAGTAGCAACTAACCGATATGGAGTGGATCAACCCTTTAATTGGCACTCCTGCAGGGTCCTTGCTGACTGTTAGCACCAGGATTTGCTGGGCGTGTTTATCACGAGTCAGGCGCTGGGACAGGCCAATTTACCGAAAGGTTTCTACAACTACCGTGGGAACCTTATTTTAATATTATAGTGAGGCTTTCAAATACTTCCGGCACACTCCCTCCTGAGCAATCCGATCCAATTTGATGGGCAGTGGAATTCCAGCGCTGAACGGGCGCACAACGCGACCTGCCATACTGGGCCCTTAGGAGCCCGTTTAACGACTGTAAAGCGGGAGCAGCATGATCGAATTTCTCAGCCACTTTATTTCAGATTGACCGGTGTGTATTAAACATAAAGGGGTAGAAATTCGCCTTGGACGGTAGCACAAAGCGGGCGGTATCGAATCGGCCACCCATTATACCCGTTATACTCCCCGTTCGATATTCAGTTCCGTTGTCTTCAATAGAATCAGGTGGGGTGTATAACGGGCGGCCCATACGACAGCACATAGGACCACAGACGAATTTCTACCCCAAAGTTTGTCCATTTGTTATGCTGAAATTGCTGAAGCCCTTTTCAGCAGCTGTGGGAAGGAACATTTTGTCCACTGTGTGTCTTCTGCTTGTTAGCTGTTTGTGAAATATCAATTAATGGGACATGTAGCTGAATTTTGTTCACTTTGTGTCTCTCTCTAAGTAAGAGTTATGATGTGGAGATGCCGGTGTTGGACTGGGGTGGACAAAAGTGAGAAGTCGCACAACACCAGGTTATAGTCCAACAGCTTTATTTGAAATCACAAGCTCCTTCACCTGACGAAGGAGCAGCGCTCCGAAAGCTTGTGATTTCAAATAAAGCTGTTGGACTATAACCTGGTGTTGTGCGACTTCTCACTTAAGTAAGAGTTGGGGATGCATCCATTCAGGTTGTTGAAAGAGCTGATAAGCGACGTAGCAAGTCAGCTTCAGTCATGGTTTGTTTTGCTTGAATGCTTCAGTATGTGGAGTATCCAGCACCAAAAATCAATCGGACTGGGAAAGAAAGAGGAGTCAACAGCTGGATTCTTTGGGTGAGCAGAATATCACCTCATCCATAGACAAACATCGCATCAGGAAGTCTGAAATAAAAACAAAAAATGCTGGGTGTCTCCGGCATTTTCTGTTTTTATTTCAGATTTCCAGCATCTGCAGTATTTTCTTTTTGCATCAGGAAGTCTACTTTCTTCAAAATGTCTTCCAGATTATCAGACTGTATAAGTATTAGGTCCTAAAGAAAATATTTTAACTCCTTGTGGATTATTTTAATCGTCAAGAACACAGCAAAGTAAAAAAAACTGCAAACGTCTATGCAGTCTTTCTGGCTGGTCCCAAAAACTAATTGTTGTTTTCTAAGTATCTGTACCATCAGCACCTTGCAGTATCTTTTTGCTTCTATGTTATTATCTGACTGTTAGTTTTAGGCTGAACGTAATGATCTAACTATGGATTTTATTGCCTTTGGAGTAGGCAGGAAACCATGGGGGGCATGCAACATGGTCTACAGTGTGACTGTGATGCGGAGATGCCGGTGTTGGACTGGGGTGGACAAAAATGAGAAGTCGCAGAACACCAGGTTATAGTCCAACAGTTTTCAGCTCAACTGCAGACGGCAGGATTTGACACGTTGGACCCCCTGTGACCCATCTCATTGTCTTAGCTGTACTCTGATGTGTCTTTGATGTAATGCCTCCCTAAAAGATTGTATCTCTGCAGACAAATTGCTTTCTGTGTTTATATACTGTGTAATAGATTCCCTCATTGTACCTTTACCTAAAGAAGAGGCAACAGCTCCGAAAGCTGGTAATTTTAAATAAAACTGTTGGACTATAACCTGGTGTTGTGCGACTTCTCATACAGTGTGACTGACACACTATAGACAAGGGATAATTGTTAGTCTCATGGTACCCAATCCCATTTACAGTATGCAGGTTTTAGTTCACAGGAATAAAGACTCTCTTCATCTGCTTATGGAAACTGGCTAACATTAAGCCTCTTACAATTCAGGTTTTCTCACAATATGTGTAACCTGTGTTCATGGCGAAGGGGCAGCATTCTGTGAGCATAGCACAATGTGCTTGCATAGCGTGTCTGAATCCCTAGCTGATTGTCTTCAAGCTCACTAAAGCTGGCCACTGAAGTGCACTCAGTGTCTTGAAAGCAGAAAGCAAAGAGTCCATGAAAAAATACCTCATCTGCACTGTTGGTACACATTATGGAAATCTAATCTGCCGGTGCCACGAGCATTGCAAGAGACTGAATACCAAGTGTTCAGGGCAGACAATTGCTCTGTCAAGAAATCCAGCTAACTTGCTGATGACAGCACAAATTTGAGTGGAAAACTCCTCCACACTACCCAGGCAATGTTTGTACAGAGACATATGACTGATGGGTATGTCGCTGTGATGAAACATCCTCTTGTTAATAGTGGGCCTGGCGAGATCTGAATTCCAAAGCTGCACTGCTTAGCTCATCACCACATGAAGCCTTTGCCCCTCAACGTAAGGCTTTTTTTTCAGCTTCTAACACTATTACTTCATTACCTTGTGATGTCTTCTGAATATCGCTACCTACAGCCTCTGGGGGTGTGCGCATCTCTATATAAATGCCTGTCGGAGATGATTTGGCACAGCCTCACCAGTGGAAAGTCCCACTATAGCATCCTTATGTTCTGGCATTGCTGAGTGGAGAAAAGAACTCAGAATGCATACATATGCATGTTTGTGTAAATGGTTGCAGCTTGTACAGTGCTTGCAGTTATCACCACTGGTGCTCAGGGTATGTATGCTCTGATATATTCCCTTTGCAGGTGTACATTATTATAGACTGCGCACTGCTCTCCAATATAAAAAAGGTGTAATGTAAGAAAGACTTACATTTATATAGCGCCTTTCACGACCACTGGACGTCTCAAAGCGCTTTACAGCCAATGAAGTACTTTTGGAGTGTAGTCACTGTTGTAATGTGGGAAACACGGCAGCCAATTTGCGCACAGCAAGCTCCCACAAACAGCAATGTGATAATGACCAGATAATCTGTTTTTGTTATGTTGATTGAAGGATAAATATTGGCCAGGACACCGGGGATAACTCCCCTGCTCTTCTTCGAAATAGTGCCATGGGATCTTTTACGTCCACCTGAGAGAGCAGACGCGACCTCGATTTAACGTCTCATCCGAAAGACAGCACCTCCGACAGTGCAGCACTCCCTCAGCACTGCACTGGAGTGTCAGCCTAGCTTTATGTCAAGTCCCTGGAGTGGGACCTGAACCCACGATCTTCTGACTCAGAGGTGAGTGTGCTACTAACTGAGCCACAGCTGATACTGTAAATTAATTAAGATGATGCCAGGGATGACAGAATATAATTATGATGAAAGCTTTGGAAAAACTGCAACTGTATTCAGTGGAGCAGAGAAGATTAAAGAGGGGTTTTGTAGAAATATAGGAAATTATAGAAATATTTGCGAGGGTAAATAGTGAAAGATTGTATCCACTGATCTGTGAATTGGTAATAAGGGATAATATAATCAGGATTAGTACTGGAAGTATAAAGGGAGTACGTTGGAAGAAATGGTGTCAGCCGTGGCTCAGTTGGTAGCACTCTCGCCTTGGAGTCAGAAGGTTGTGGGCTCAAGTCCCACTCCAGAGACTTGAGCACATAAAGCTAGGCTGACACTCCAGTGCAGTGCTGAGGGAGGTGGCGTCTTTTGGATGAGACGTTAAAACCGAGGCCCCATCTGTCCTCTTATGTGGATGTGAGATCAAAGATCCCATGGCACTATTTTGAAGAAGAGCAGGGGCGTTGTCCCTGGTATCCTGGCCAATATTTATCTTTCAACCAACATCACTAAAAAAACAAATTGTCTGGTCATTATCAAATTGCTGTTTGTGGGACCTTGCCATGTGCAATTTGGCAGCGACATTTCCTACATTACAACAGTGAGTAAAAAGTGCTGTAAAGCACTTTCGGACATCTGCAGGTCATGAAAGGCACTATATAAATGCAAGTTTTTTTTCATGTATATGATTTGTACAATTTAGATTCTCTCCCAACCCTTATTATGTTTGCAGCAATATGCTGTTTCCAATGGTAGACGTTGCTGACTATGATCAGGAAATTATACACATATGCATGCTGTGAATGGGAGTACAAGCCACAGGATTAATACTTGCTGTTTTACTGAATTATTTTAGACTGGAGGCTGCATGAGCTGCTCACCATGCAATCCTACATTACAACAGTGACGACACATGAAAAGTGGCTATAAAACGCTTTGGGACGTCTTGAGTTGTGAAAGGCGCTATATAAATGCAAGTCTTTTTTCATTCTTGCCCTCTCTAAAATACAGAGACTACCAGGTCATATCGTTCAGGATAAAACTAATAATCAACTTCACACACAAGACTTACAATTACACAGAAGTAAAAGGAACACAGCAGAATAGTTAGCAATACGGATGCTTAATTTCCGCACTACTTCAAACTATTTTGAAAGTAACAAAATGTCTGAAATCTTTCTAGAATCTTTTAACAGAGCCTTGTGATGATGATAGAGAGTTCTTCACTCCCTAGAGCCCCATCTCACCATGATGACATGGAAAACACACAGTTGACTGCAGGGAACTGCAGAATAGGGAAAGTCAGATATACTTAAAATTCTCCGTTCGGGCGTTTGACACTCCAGGCCAAAGAAGCTTGTTCAGACTAAGCAGATAAATATGCTTTTAATCAAGTTTAGTTTTCAGGCAGTTACTGGCCCTGAATTTGCGGTCGGAGGCTTCCAGCTGGGAAATGCCTCCGATCTGCAAAGAAGGTTTGCGCCTACCTGGGGCCTCGGGATCCACGGCGACTCGCGCTCCTGGGTCCCTCCGGGTAGGCGCGGGTAGAGGCCCACATATCTCGGGCGCACGCAGTTCGCAAGCGCCCTTGGGAGCACATGGGCCGGCCCAATGAATGAAAGAAGAGGATCCCCATTCATGCTTATGGGGATACCCAAAAAAATACATGTACACATCAAATAAATAAAAAGAAATTACATATTTAAAATGAATAAAAATGCCATTTAATTAAATATTTCAAATAAAAATTTAGTTTTTTGAAAAATAAATTTAAATGTTTTAAAGGGGCTAAAAATAACATTACCTTATTTAACAGGTGTTTTAATGTTTAAACGATTGAAAAAAAAATATTTTTATATTCATTTAAACTCTTATGCTGGTAAAAGCAGGCCATACGCCTGCTTTTATAGGCGTAAGAATTTCACGGGCACTCGCTGGACAGAAGTAAGCAAATAGCCCAACTCTCCGCCCGTGGATGCCCTTTTCCCAGGTATGCGTTGGATCTGTCAAGAAGATTCTTGACAAGAAGATCCGTCCAAATGCTGTAACTTGATGGTTCATACATTGGCCTGTATTTTGCGGCCCCTACGGGTGCATACGAGATTCTTGACAGATCTCAAGTTTTGGGTTTTTGCGCATGCGCTTCGCGCGTGAAAACCCGGAACTTGCACGGCCATTATGGGCGCGTACGCACCTCGTATGCACCCGTAGGGGCCGCAAAATACAGGCCAATGTATGAACCATGAAGTTACAGCATTTGGACGGACCTTCTTGTCTTTTTACACCTGCCTTGCATATCTCAAAGAGCTTGGTTTCTAAAAACAACTCACAGTGATTGTGCTGCATCTACAAACTTGGATTTCAACCAGCCTTTCAAAGCAAAGATTACAGATGGAATTTCCAATCCTAAGCCGTTTCTGCAGCCCGTGTCCTAACTTGCACCAAGTTCCGTTCACCCATCACTCCTGTGCTCGCTGACCTACTTTGGCTCCCGGTTAAGCAACGCCTCGATTTTAAAATTCTCATCCTTGTTTTCAAATCACTCCATGGCCCCTCCCTATCTCTGTAATCTCTTCCAGCCCCACAACCCTCCGAGACTCCTGCGCTCCTCTAATTCTGGCCTCTTGAGCATCCCCGATTTTAATTGCTCCACCATTGGTGGCTGTGCCTTCATCTGCCAAGGCCCTAAGCTCTGGAATTCTCTCCCTAAACCGCTCCGCCTTTCTAGCTCTCTTTCCTCCTTAAAGACGCTCCTTAAAACCTACCTCATCTGCCCTAATATCTCCTTATGTGGCTCGGTGTCAAATTTTGTTTGATAACCCTCCTGTGCAGCGCTTCGGGACGTTTTACGACATGAAAGGCGCTATATAAATGCAAGTTGTTGTTGTTTCCTCATATTTAATCCAGTCTCCAAGGTGCAACATTATTGGACACAAATACCCATGTGTCATTTCAGTCCCCCTGCCATTACTCTCTTCTTAGAGGACCTCATATTCATCTCATAAATACCTACATTACCACCACAAACATCAACTATATTTTTAAAGATTTTTACACTCAATGAATATGATAGCTGGGGTTTTGGGGCTACTACCCAAATCTTTTATCACTGAAAAGGGCTTGCATTGTTTAAATCATAGTCTTTCTCACTTATATCAAGATAATGCTGCATTAAATATCAGAAGATACACAATTTCATTAAGTTTTACCAGTATCAGCTTTAACTGTGCATGAACCTTAAAGCACTGCATGATGATCTCATCAAAACAAAAGTTCAGACCTCACTGAAATCCTCAGGTTATTCAAACCACTTTAGTCAAGGGATTATTCATTTTTATCCCATACCGATTTTTTCCCCCTGACTAACTCTTGCAAGGGCAATGATTCCTTGCTGGGTACAGTTCCACAGGCACTTTTTACACTGATGTACCTCACCCAAATAGCCATTCTTCATCTGTGAACATGGACAGTGTCAGCAACTTATCTGACCACTGAAGGCGTAATTGCCAAAGCTGATTCTATCCTCACTTGACCTGTGCGCACACACACTTCCAGCATTAGTCTGTGGACAATGATCAGGAATGGGAACCCAAGACATTGTTCCCCTCCCCAATTCAATAGCAGCACCCCTCCCGCCATCCAGGCTGAGCTGAACTAACTTGGGACTTTCATGGTCTGTATAGCTGAGTTGCTCAGTGGATAAACTCACTGAGCCATAAGGAGACCAGGCATTAATCATTTAAACTTCTGCAGCCAGAAACAACAACAACAACAACTAGTATTTATATAGCACCTTTAATGTTGTAAAACGTCTCAAGGCGCCTCACAGGAGCATTATACAACAAAATTTGACACCGAGCCACATAAGGAAATATTAGAGGAGATGACCAAAAGCTTGGTCAAAGAGATAAGTTTTAAGGAGCATCTTAAAGGAGGAAAGAGAGCAAGAGAGGCGGAGAGGTTCAGGGCGGGAATTCCAGAGCTTAGGGCCTTGGCAGCTGAAGGTACAGCCACCAATGGTGGAGCAATTAAAATCGGGGATGCTCAAGAGGCCAGATTTAGAGGAGCGCAGAGATCTCGGAGGATTGCAGAGCTGGAGGAGATTAAAGATAGGGAGGGGCGAGGCCATGGAGGGATTTGAATTTATTGATCCTTGTGTTTACAGGAACGCTTACACCATGATGAACTAGAAATGATTTAAAGCAACTACATAATCAACAGTCTCCCATTTTTTTTACATTCTGCTGCTATGAGAATAAAGCTCAATTCTTTTTTCTCCACGGCTTTCTAACATTCTAGCCATGTAGTTTAGTAAAAGAATCCATTCATACACCACAGACCATTCATACTTGTATTGATCCAGATGGCAGAGAGTAGTTAATAAATAAGGTAAAAGCCTGCATTCCTAAAGCCTAGAATAATGGTATCTTATCATAGACGAGCTTGTAACAGCTGTTATAACTGCCACAGATATGATTGGTTTATTTACTATTTATTGTAAATGTTTCCAGTGTGTATTGTTTCTGAAGCAATCAGCTGCCCCTCACGCTTTAATGAACTGTTTGCACCCAGTTCCAACATACTTCCTATTACAATTTTAAACCACAGCAAGAAGCATCAAATACTAAATGGATAATTATGGGATATATATTATAGAGCCCATTAAAAACAACAATAAATATGTATCTTACTGATGCCAATTTTGTGTCAACACAAAATTTGGGAAATTTGAACTGATACATGAACAACAACAATAATTTGCATTTATATAACTGTGCGACCACCAATGAAAGAAAAAGAAAGACTTGCATTTATATAGCGCCTTTCACGACCACCGGACGTCTCAAAGCGCTTTACAGCCAATGAAGTACTTTTTGAAGTGGAGTCACTGTTGTAATGTGGGAAACGCGGCAGCTAATTTGCACACAGCAAGGTCCCACAAACAGCAATTTGTTAATGACCAGATAATCTGTTTTTGTTATGTTGGTTGAGGGATAAATATTGGCCAGGACACCGGGGATAATGCCCCTGCTCTTCTTCGAAATAGTGCCATAGGATCTTTTACATTTATCTGAGAGAGCAGACGGGGCCTCGGTTTAACGTCTCATCCGAAAGACGGCACCTCCGACAGTACAGCACTCCGTCAGCACTGCACTGGAGTGTCAGCCTAGCTTTACGTGCTCAAGTCCCTGGAGTGGGACTTGAACCCACAACCTTCTGACTCAGAGGTGAGTATGTTACCCACTGAGCCACAGCTGACGAATGGTGAGATGAAGGAGTGGGGGATGCCTAAGAGGCCAGAGTCGGAGGAACACAGAGTTCTCAAGGGGTTATAGTGCTGGAGGAGGTTACAGAGATGGGGGTGGGTGGGGCTATGAAGGGATTTGAACACAAAGGATCAGAATATTAAATTGGAGGCTTTGGGAGACCAGGAGCCAATCTAGGTCAGTGAGCACTGGGGTGGTGAGCAATATTCCCTCTTATTTGTTTTTTGGGTGTGCGGCCCCTTTATGGGGCTGCACAGCCCATTCACAGCGCAAAACTTCACGTTGTAAAAGCCGGTCCTGGGCTGCGCGGGACCGGCAGAGAGGTGTGTGGCCTTGTGGCTGCGCACCTTATAAGGAATGTTGGTGGTGAGTGAGCGGGACTTGGTTAGGAGTTTTGTATGAGCTGAAGTTTATGGAGGGTGGCGAATGGGAGGCCAACAAAGAGAGCATAGAAATAGTCGGGTTTGGAGGTGATAAAGGCATGGATGTAGGTTTTGGCAGCAGATGGGTTGAGGCAGGGGTGGAGACGGGTGATGTTATGGAAGTGGAAGTTGGTGGTCTTTGAGATGGAGAGGATATCGGGTCAGAACCTTAGCTTAGGGTCAAATAGGACACCAATCAGCTTCAATCTGAGACAGTGGCCTGGGAGAGGAATGCAATCATTGTCGAGGATACAAAGTTTGTAGCAGGGGCCAAAGCTTTGGTCTTCTCAATATTCAACTGTGGGTTTATCCAAGGGAGATTCAAGCTTGGGACAGTGACAGGACAGTGTGCTTAGAAACAGATGTTTGAAACTTTGAATCTGTAGAATGTGAATACATACTTCACATGGATAGAGACAATGCTCACAATGAGATTCACCAAACCAAGTTATTGTATCCTATTGTTTTTTTAATATTCTTGACTATTAGATTTTCTTATGCCATGCACTAGTTCCTTACCATGGTTTCAGACAGCCCTCTTCCACATGATTACCATGGAACTGTCTGAGGCTGAACCAGTCTGTTCGCAACCTTGGTGTCGTATTTGACCTCGAGATGAGCTTCCGACCACATATCCACGCCATCACTAAGACTGCCTATTTCCACCTCCGTAACATCGCCCGACTCTGCCCATGCCTCAGCTCACCTGCTGCTGAAACCCTCATCTGTGCCCTTGTTACCTCTAGACTTGATTATTCCAACACACTCCTGGCTGGCCTCCCATCTTCCACCCTCCATAAACTTAAGGTCATCCAAAACTTTGCTGCCCGTATCCTAACTCGCACCAAGTCCTGTTCACCCATCACCAAAGTTCCTGTTAAGTCGCGCAGTGGTCTGGAAGCCCCGCGCAGGCTGCTCGCCGACTTTTAAATGGGAAAAAACCGCGCACGGGCAATAATTTCAGTGAGCCACACAGCCCATTAAAGGGGCCGCTCACCCCCCAAAAAATTAGCGGGAACATTGCCCATCACCCCTGTGCTTGCTGTTAAGCAACGCCTCAATTTTAAAATTCTCATCCTTGTTTTCAAACCCCTCCGTGGCCTCACCCCTCCCTATCTCTGTAACCTCTTCCAGCCCTACAAAGCTCCGAGTTATCTGCGCTCCTCGAATTCTGTCCTCTTGCACATCCCCGGTTTTAATCGCTCCACCATTGGCGGCCGTGCCTTCAGCTGCCCAGGCTCTAAGCTCTGGAATTCCCTCCCTAAACCTCTGTGCCTCTCTACCTCTCTTTCCTCCATTAAGATGCTCCTTAAAATCTACCTCTTTGACCAAGCCTATCTTAATATCTCCTTATGTGGCTCGGTGTCAAATGTTGTTTGACAACGCTCCTGTGAAGCACCTTGGGACATTTTACTAAGTTAAGGACACTATATAAATGAAAGTTGTTGTTGTTAAATACTCTGTCTACTACAAGGACACACACAGTATTCAATGGTCATTCAATGCAGAATCATCCTCCACTGGGAAGAGCCTGACAGTGGAGGCCAACCCATGATAGTTCAACAGATTGTAGTTTACCATGCGGGGAATTATAAGCATGAACCCATGTTTTACCATTCCAAGGTATAGTGCAGTATGCTACCAACATTCCCATTGAGCCATTAAATCACAACTAACAACCTCTGGATTATTAAACCCAAACTGTGAAACTACACAAGCATGTCCACATTGGTTGGATTTAATAGAACGTACATTTAGGTTAATTACAAAAAGAGTATCCACATCCTAATTGGTTTTAAGATCTGAATGTCAGCCCAAACTAACCTCTAGATCACATGCATGTATAACCATACCATCTATTATTTAATATACAAAATTCACCTACTGTACTTACTTTCTAACCAAATAGATTAATACTTACTTTATAATGCAAATTATTACCTGCTTATGGCAAAATCTAACCTTACTTCAGCTGCTTTTATATTGTTTCTGTGCTGTCGGCTGCTAATATACAGGCGAACAGTAGGCAGATAAACACTCCAGATTTGTTACTGGGTCTTCCTGATTGCTACCAGTCTTCCTGGGCCCGTGAATGCACTGTTTTAACAGCAGCAGAACAACCCGGGTAGTAATGTCATCACATTTCTGGACTGGCCGATTCTTTACAGTCACGTCACATATGGTGCATGTCATAATGCCATTACTTCACGCATTTAGAAGTGACCAAACTGTTACAGCCCGTCTGTGCACGCACAAAATACCATTGCAGCTAGTTTACAGGAAAAGCAGTTGCATTATTTGGGCGTTTATGTGGGTGTAGAAGGCACCTGTGGCCTGCAATATAAAAATAACTATCATCTGCCAAAATACAGCTTTGATCAATGGAAATCAGTGCCTCAAAGTACTTAAATCTCTGTCTACAATCTGCATCTCTGAATTGAACTTCTTTGAGCGCACCAAAATCCTTTATTTTTTCTCTCCAGCTCCCCCCTCCCCCTCCCCTATCTCCTCAGGCCACACATCAAGTCTCGCAAAGAAAACAAGCAATCAATCTCCTTCAATATAGTCTGGGAGGTGAGCAAGGATAAATTGGGCATGACTCTCCCTTTGAATCACTACCTTCCCTGTCAAGAGTCTTAAGGGCTCATTGGTGCCTCCCCACAGCAGCACAGCTGAAATCTGGAACACCGTGGTCTGGGGGAAAAAAAATCACACCTGTGCCTTTCATAGCATCGCACTGCACATTGGTTCTTAAATGCATTATGCCACCCTCAATATATATATAATGTTTGTTAAAGCATTTTGTCCAATTCATCTTGAAGAAAGAGATTTCCGACTTTTATGGAAAAATGTGCATTAACTTGGAATGTAGGCTTAATCAGAAAATATAGCAAATGTACGTTGAACTGCAGTTCAGGAAACCTGCACAGGATCACAACTTTTATCGATGTGTTCAGTACCTGTACTGAATTTCAGTCCAGTGACTTGCTGGTTTCTGCAATTCATAAATGATCATGACACTCAATTAGATGATTTCTTAGATAGGGAAACTGTCATAGCAAATACAGTTCCATCATCAGAGAGGATGCACTCAGTGTACAGATCTGCCCAGTACTTATTTTACAAGTAAATCCCTTCACTATATGGCAAGTAGGTTGGAGTAATATTTAAGATTGTATAAATTGTAGTACAACAACAACAACTTGCATTTATATAGCCCCTTTAACATCGTAAAAAGTCCCACGACACTTCACAGAAGCGTTACCAAATAAAATTTGATACCGAGCCACATAAGGAGGTATTAGGACAGGTGATCAAAAAGTTTGGTCAAAGAGGTAGGGTTTAAGGAGCGTCTTAAAGGAGGAGAGAGCGGTAGAGAGGCGGTGAGGTTTAGGGAGGGAATTCCAGAGCTTAGGGCTTAGGCAGCTGAAGACACGGCCGCCAATGGTGGAGCGATGAAAATCGGGGGTGCACAAGAGGCCAGAATTGGAGGCGCGCAGAGATCTCAAAGGGTTGTAGGGATGGAGGAGGTTACAGTGACAGGGAGGGGCGAGGTCATGGAGGGATTTGAAAAAGGATGAGAATTTTTAAATTGAGCTGTTGCTGGACCGGGAGCCAATGTCGGTCAGCGAGCACAGGGGTGATGGGTGAACGAGACTTGGTGCAAATTAGGATATGGGTAGCAGAATTATGGATGAGCTCAAGTTTACGGAGGGTGAAACATGGGAGGCGGCCAGGAGAGCCTTGGAATCGTCAAGTCTAAAGGCATGGATGAGGGTTTCAGTAGCAGATGAGCTGAGGCAGGGTCGGAGACAGGCGATGTTAAGTGAGTGCCTTCAAAGAGAAAAAGATTTGGGAGTTGGGGTGAAAAAAGAGTGCGGCACAAAATCTTTCAACTTTCTATCTAAATGTGGAATCTTTCAAATTGCAGAACATTGCAGCTCTAATTGCGATAAGGCAGAATCATATCCATGCAAGTGAAGAGCAAACTCGTATAGATTATATGAACCCTAGTCAATTTTGTTTATACTTAATATAAAGTTAGTGCTGCATTTTTGGCAACTTCTCTTCCTGGCCCCCATACGTGCTGGCATTGTAAATGGTTCCCTCTCCTCAGGCACTGCCTTTCTCCTTTTCAAAACCTCTGTCATCACCCCCCTCCTCAAAAACCCCACTTTGGACTCCTCTGTCCTTGCTAACTACTGCCCCTTTTCTCTCCAACGTCCTTGACTATGTTGTTTCCTCCCAGCATTGTGCCCATCTGTCCTGGAACTCCCTGTTTGACTCCCTAGGCAATCTTTGGCTGAAGGCATGCTGATGCTAACAATATTCAATAGAAAGCCTTATTCTGTAGACAGCCTGCAAACGTGCTTTTCTTACACCCTCCAAGCAGGTTTCAATCCTTTCACAGCACCAAAACAGCCCCAACCAAAGACACAAACAACATTCTCTGTGACTGTGATGCCATCCTCCTCTAACACCTCTCTTCCATTGTCTATCTTGCTGGAACTGCCCTTGCTTGGTTCCACTCTTACCTATCCGATCATAGCCTGTGCATCTCGAGGAACGGCTACTGTTCCCACCCAGCACTGTTACCTCAGGAGTCCCCAACGATCCGTCCTTGGCCTCCTCTGTCTCAAATACATGCAGCCCCTCAGACACAGGGGACAACTTTCACATGTACACTGATGATCCCCAGCTCCACCTCTCCACCACTGTTCTTGACCCTCCATTGTCGCTATTATCAAAAGCTTGTCCAACAGCCTGTTTTGATGAGCCGCAATTTCCTCCAGCTATTGTCTTCAGTCCACCACCACCCCGCTCCCCCAACATAAACAGCATATCCTCATCACCAACTTATCCGTTCCCAGCTACTGTCTCTGGCTGAACTAGACTGTTCGTAACCTTGGGGTCCTGTTCAACCCTGAGATGAGTTTCCGATATTATATACTCTCCATCACCAAAACCACCTACCTCTACCTCCTTAACATCGTCCACCTCCACCCCTACTTCAGCCGATCTGCTGCCAAACCCTCATTTGTACATTTGTTACCTCCAGACTTGCTCCCATGCTCATTTGGCTGGCTTTGCATCCTCCACCTTCTGCAAACAGCACTTAATTCAAAACCCTGCTGCCTGCATCCTACTTCACACCATGTTCAACTCTCCCTTCACTTCACATCCTTGCTGTTTGGACCTGAACATATCAAATTTCAAATTCTCATCCCCATGTTTAAATGCCACCATGGTCTTGCCCCTGTAAGCTTCTCTAGCCTTACAATCCCTCTCCAAACTCTCTGTTTCTGTAACTCTAACCTCTTGTGCAACCACCGCTTTTTGCCCCGACATTGCCAGTTGTGTTTTTGGCTTGGAATTCACTCCCTAAAGCCCTCTTCCGCTCCAACTCCCTCTACTCCTTTAAGACACTCCTTAAAATCCACCTCTTTGACCAAGCTTTTGGTCGCCCCTCATAATCTATCTTTCTTTATACTTGGTGTCTGCTTTTCCTCACACGTCTGTGAAGCACCTTGGGACTTCTATGTTAGAAGCACTATACAAATGCAAGTTGTTGTTGTTGTTATTCTGACAGACGTTTGAAACCAAATCCCACCTACTCCATTTTGTTCAGCTACTATTCTCATCTACTCCTGTGAAGCGCCTTGGGACGTTTTACTACGTTAAAGGCGCTATATAAATACAAGTTTGTTGTTGTTGAACCTTTGCTGAGATCACCATGTAGGAATAAAATCAATATTGTTTATCAGATCCAGGAAGGTTTTTACACCTTTTAGCCACTTTGAAATCTAGTTTACCCAGTTTGTAAATTGTCCCAAGGTCAAATTTACCCAAAAGTTCAAAGATCATTTAACAAGCTAACCACTCTTTGCAATGAAGTCTTTATACTACTTGGAAGCTCAGGAATGCAAGCAACAGTCTCTGGCTTTAAACGGAATACCAGAGTAGTGCCTCAAGATAACACTGCTGTAATCATTGTCAAATGTACTGATTTTTTCCCCCCAGAAGAATGTAGTGATTACTGAGTACACAGAGCAGAGCACCGAGGTTTTCCAATATTTAAACAGTAGCGGTTGACAACATGTTAAAAGCAATTAATACCCTTTAGATTTTGTTTCATTATTTAAAAAAAATACTTCTGCAGCCTTCAATGGGGAAAAAAATCAATGAATACTTTCTAAACAACGGAGGAAGGTTTCCTATGGTAATAATTTCTAGCATGATCAGAAATGGTCCTCATAGAATGTGTTCACAATTTTGCTATTAAGGAATTATTCCTGCTATGTTTATGATGTCAACATATAAGGAGCAGAGGAAATCTATAGCAGCTTACACAGAGTGAAAAGTGGATGTTAACAAACAAAAGCTTTGATCTGAATGAAGGTACAGTTTACAGCGACTAACAATGAAATCTGTAAAGATTCTCAAACTCCTCAGTCATTTGTGTGTTTATACTTTGGGAAATCTGTCTACTGCTTTTGCCCAAGCATCTACAAAGTTGGAATCAACGATCTAACATTGTGTAAAAAGCATTTTGTACAACTAATCCCATTTTATTATATATATCCTTGCTGCTGTGCCCTTTCATGAGGTTGTGAGTTGTTCTGTGAAGTTAACTTTGGTATTGCTTCATCTAAAGATGCATTTTTGGTAAACTGACACAAGAAGACTTTGCAGTTTCTAAAGTTAAACATTCTCCCCAATTCACTATAATGGCAAGAACATTCTAAGTGTTGATAATTTACAACTATATGCATAGACGCTATATATTTAAATACTTCTTACCTGTATTCAAAAAAGATGAGAAATATAGAATTTTCTTCAAGTCTAAAGTAACAGAGCTATGCCAGTAAGTATTTGCTCTGCCGAAGCTGATGTACAAGTCATGTGTTCACAGCATCCAATGCCTAATGACAGCTGTTTTAAGTTCCCTCCCCCTCCCATTCCAGGCATTTGTCCATACAAGGCAATAAAATGCTGACTGGATTGCTGCCAAATAGCTTGTTGTACAATGGATTTTGGCATATTAGCACAAGGAAATCCACACAAACGGATAAGATGCCTTATATAGTTGAAACTATCCAGTGAAGCCAAACCAGCACTTGTAATGCAGAAATGTACCACAGAGACAGTTATGTTTCACAGACTGATAGAACAGCAAAACATCTTGTTTGCTTTAAAAGGATATGGTATGATTATGTTAGTTTTATTCATTCTTGCTTGTATTTTTTAATAAAGCTGTGGATTGGCATGTTCTAACAGAATTATGCAATTCATTATTTCTACCTTAATGGTTATTAAACAGTCATTTCATTTTATTAGCAAGTCGCAGTTGAGTCCAGGACACTTTTTCCCCCCGATAATACATTGCATTTGAGGTCAGCAATATGTTTAAAATGACAAACAAGAGTTGAATTATTGTCAGGTTTGACTTGTCACTATAATTCAGGGAAAAGTAGGATGACCAAGTAATACTAAATTATGCTGGATGATGGACACGTCTACTTTGAACTGAGTTGAGACTTCCCATGCTCACTTCATTTCGAACTCTGACGTCAATTAGGGAGAGAAAGTTTCCAGCATACCAGTTTGGGCAGAATTCAAACATTGGTCCCAACGGTGAGGGGCCAGCTCCCCTTCCCCATGATTCCACGCATGTACCCAATATCTTGTTAAAAATATAGGGCCGGAAATTCATCCCGGGACGCGAGAGTATGCACTGCGTACTCTCGCGTATTCCCACTCCAATTGCCGGTTTTCTGCATGCCCTGCGCATGCGCTGAAAACCGGCAATTGCTCTTTTGAAAAGGGGGCGGTTCCTCGGTGCATCGCGTGCGCGCTACAGGCTGCGTGCACGCTGTGCACTTCATGCTTTGGACGCGCAGGTAAGTACGGAAGATTTTGGAAATGGAAAAAGGAGGAGTAAGACCCACTTTTAAGAAGGTAAGTAGTGAATTAAGTGTTTTTTTGAATTTTTTTTAACAGGTATATCTTTTTTAGAGACTTTAAAGACAGGTAAGTTTATTTTTATAACTTTTTAAAAGATTTTAAATTTTTTCAAAAATTTAATTTTTTATTTAAAATGGTTAATTTAATTAACTATACTTATTTTATTAATGTGATGGTTTTTAAAAAAAATTTAATTGAGGTTTAGCTGTTATTTTGGGGGGGTGTAAGATTCATAGATTTCACAGCACGTATGTGAAACTTATGAATGGAAGATGGTGTGCTGCCATTGGCTCTAACTGAGTCACGTGATCCCACAGCTCGCACGAATTCACTACGCCGCTGGGATACGCAAGCACTGCCCAGCTGATGTCTGGAACATCAAGTTCGTGCGAGCTGGATCTGAAAAAGCACAAGCGAGGTGAGAGATCGCGGGGAAGCCTTACCCCCGCGGGAACAGAGCGAGATCAATTTCTGGGCCATAATGCGTGGCTAAAACCATTCTTTTTTCCATTCGAAAAAAACAAAGTGAATTCAAAATATGAGATGGATTATTGGACACTGAACCTGTGACTGCTGCAACGTTGGACTGTGAATTTCTGACTGAATGATGAAAAGCCAAAAGCAAAATACTGCGGATGCTGGAAATCTGAAATAAAAACAGAAAATGCTGGAAATGACTCAGCAGGTCAGGCAGCGTCTGTAGAGAGAGAAACAGAGTTAACGTTTCAGGTCGATGACCCTTCGTCAGATGAAAAGCCAAACTTCTTTCCCCTTTATCTGAAAAAAAATTGGAATCCAAAACATTACTCTATGCACTTGTGAAAATATTTACAATTGAAATGGCGGACAAAACATTTAAAAAAGCTTCAATTTGTATTCTGTGTGGTGTGAGAGAAGGGAATTTGATGGTGCAATGCATTAATACACTTCCCTCTCACCTCTGGACCTGTTATTGAATCCCATCCAAAGTGATGGGATGGAAATATCCTCTCCAGGATGATGTGAGGGTCCTAAGTAAAACAACTGTGGGCAGCATTAACCCAGCTCCAAGTAGCCATGCATCCGTTTTCCAGTTGTCACATTGTCAGTTTGCCTGCCTGCACAGTCGTTTTCTCGACACACCTGCTTTCTTATTGGCGAGGGAATTTATGATTAAAATAAAGCAAGAGAAAAAATGAAATTAGTAAACTGTGTAGGTCTGCTGCGTGCATGGTCAAGTGCAGACTGCCAAATATGTTTTTGCCTCCCTCCTGGCTCAGGGGACAACCCTGCAATATGAATATGGCAGTTTAAGAAGCAACAGGCAGCACATTTGGATTTGAATACTTGGTATGAGAGAGGTCAATGTACGGTTGATGATAGAAATGGGAATGCAGTCGGGTGGATTCCTCTGAGGTTAGTATTAAGCACTGTGTTGACACAGAATACAAGGAGTTTTACTCTCTATCTAAATCATGTTGAATTTGACTAGTGTCAGCTTAATGGTAATATTGGGTCCAAAAAATGGGAAAATGTTTAATTACCCATCATTGACATCTTTCATCTATCAATTGTGTACATTCAGAATAATCATAGCTCACCTAAAAAATGTATGTTGTTTATATTCACTAATGGGAACACAATCACCAGATATGTTTTGCCCCTCCCATTTCCCCAATAAACAGGATGAGCCCACAGATGAAAGTAAATTAAATAACCCCCAATTCAGGCAACTGAGAGTGTGTGATATTCAAAGCTTTTGTAACTTTTTTACTTGAGATTCCAATATGTTGGCAGTACTTGTATTGCATTTCTTAATCTTTGGACTGCCAATGAGAAGTTATGTCTTCAGCGTATGTTCTGGTTGCTAGGGCCATCAATAAGAATTCATGAACTAATTTCTCTTATCTGGAAGGAGGAGAGCATGCCAGGGGATCTCAGAGACACCGTAATTGTGACCATCTTCAAGAAAGGTGACAAGTCCGATTGCGGTAATTACAGAGGAGTTTCCCTGCTATCTGCCACAGGGAAAGTCATCACAAGAATCCTCCTCAATCGCCTTCTCCCACTGGCCGAAGAGCTCCTCCCAGAGTCGCAATGCGGATTCCGCCCACTAAGGGGTACAATGGACATGATCTTCGCCATGCGTCAATTACAAGAGAAATGCAGGAAACAGCACCAACCGCTGTACATGGCCTTCTTTGATCTCACAAAGGCCTTAGACACTGTCAACCATGAGGAATTATGGAGTGTCCTCCTTAAATTCGGCAGCCCTCAAAAGTTTGTCACCATCCTCCGCCTGCTTCATGACGACATGCAAGCCGTGATCCTAACCAACGGTTCCACCACAGACCCAATTCATGTACGGACCGGGGTCAAGCAAGGCTGTGTCATCGCACCAACGCTCTTCTCGATCTTCCTTGCTGCAATGCTCCATCTCACCCTCAATAAGCTCCCCGCTGGAGTGGAGCTAATTCACAGAACAAACGGGAAACTGTTCAACCTCCGTCGCCTCCAGCCCAGATCCAAAGTCGTCCCATCCTCTGTCGTCGAATTACAGTATGCAGACAACGCTTGCGTCTGCGCTCACTCGGAGGTCGAACTCCAAACCATTGTCAACACCTTCACCGAAGTGTATGAGAGCATAGGCCTTACACTAAACATCCGTAAGACAAAGGTCCTCTACCAATCTGCCCCCGCCACACAGTACTGCCCCCTGATTATCAAAATCCATGACAAGGCCTTGGACAACGTGGACCACTATCCATACCTCGGGAGCCAACTGTCAACAAGGGCCGACGTCGATGTCAAAGTCCAACACCGCCTTCAGTGTGCCAGTGCAGCCTTCGGTCGCCTGAGGAAGAGAGTGTTTGAAGACCAGGACCTCAAACCCGGCACTAAGCTCATGGTCTACAGAGCAGTAGTGATACCCGTCCTGCTGTATGCCTCAGAGACATGGACCATGTACAGCAGACACCTCAAAACACTGGAGAGGTACCACCATCGCTGCCTCCGCAAGATCCTGCAAATCCATTGGCAGGATAGGCGCACCAACGTCAGTGTTCTCGCTCAGGCCAACATCCCCAGCATCAAAACTTTGACCATGCTCGATCAGCTCCGATGGATGGGTCACATCGTCCGCATGCCTGATACGAGACTCCCAAAACAAGCGCTCTACTTGGAGCTCTGACATGGCAAGAGAGCCCCAGGTGGGCAGAAGAAACGCTTCAAGGACACCCTCAAAGCCTCCTTGAAAAAGTGCAACATCCGCACTGACACCTGGGAATCCCTGGCCCAAGACCGCACAAAGTGGAGGAGAAGCATCCGGGAAGGCGCCAAACACCTCGAGTCTCTTCGCCGGGAGCAAGCGGAAGCCAAGTGCAGGCAGCGCAAGGAGCGCACGTCAACCCAAGCACCCCACCCACCCGCCCCTTCAACCACCGTCTGCCCCACTTGTGACAGAGACTGTAGGTCCCGCATTGGACTCATCAGTCACCTGAGAACTCATTTTTAGTGTGGAAGCAAGTCATCCTCGGTTCTGAGGGACTGCCTAAGAAGAAGAAGAATGTCTTCAGCGTATGTTCTGGTTGCTAGGGCCATCAATAAGATAATTCATTCAGCAGTGATACTTCCATTTTTTTGTGTCAAAGCTGATCGCGTTATATATGTGCCCATATCAATCTTGACTCTTTCAGATTTAGATTGGTTAAAAACTGGCTACAAAGTTTATTCTTCAGCCAATCAAAAACTTCTTTGCCCAGAGAGTAGTGAGAATGTGGAACTCACGACCACAAGGAGTAGTTGAGGCGAATAGTGTTGGTGCATTTAAGGGGAGGCTTGATAATCATATGAGGGAGAAGGGAATAGAGGGTTACGTTGATAGATTTAGATGAGGAAGGATGGGAGGAGGCTCGAGTGGAGCATAAACGCCAGCATGGACTGGTTGGGCCGACTAGCCTGTTTCTGTGTTGTATGCAATTCTATCTATGTAATCAAAGGCAAATTTTGATTATGCCGATCCCATCTTAGTAGCTGTCTTTATATTGGTGTCAGTAGGATGCTTGTACCACTGGTTCCCAAGTTAAGCTGACACGTGGCTGGTGTAAACTTTCTGAATTTGCTAAGGCTGGCATCCAAATAGAGAAAATAATTGGGAGAGGAATTTAAATAAAAATGAAATTGTGTTTACTTTTGTTGTATAGGGTTAATAATACAATAGTAAAGCTGATAACTGAGGAGTTTGTTTTATTATAATATATTAATTAGTTTCAAATTCACACTTGTGAACTGAAAAGTTTTTTAAAAAATAGCAGTTCAGGGAACATGAATTTCCCTGAAGCTATCATATGTCAATGGTTTAAATTTAAAAATATATATAAATAAAGTGACACTGTTGGAATATGATTCCATTTATGGTCTGGAAATAATCTGAAAACATGACAGCAAAGCATTGGTATCAGTTGAAGTGTACCTTGAGATTTGGCCCTTTCTTGACATCAAATGATTACACATTCAAACTTCCCTTCACTGAATAAACTGAGTTTTATATTAAAATCATCCAATTCCTCTCTCAATCTCAAATTAACCTTGAGACAGAATAATGTCGTCTGATCTGGTTCAACTTCATGAGTTCTTAAATGAACGGATCCCTGGAGCCTAGAAACAGATCTGTACACACACACAGAGTGGTAAAGTACACCTTACAGCATCGAGCTCCGACCGACTTACTGAATGGACCAATTCAGGATACACAGCCTGCTATCTGCTGGAAGTTCGGAGAGTTCCTGTTCAAAGACTTCCTCTGTGGGAACAATCGATGACAACTTCGCCTCCACTGATCAGCGCCGAGAACCAAATTGCCTTTCTTTTTGCCTTCTTAATCTTTTTGTCAGAATCCACAATCTTTCAGTCAGCCGTAGGTTAGACTATGATGGATGCATTTAGTACGATGAATAATTGAAAGGGAACCGTGTTTCCACCCTTCCGGCAGCATCAGAGCAGAAACAATCAGCTGCCATCTAGGTCAGCTTGCTGTATGCTTGAAATGTAACAAACCAGTATATCCAACTGAATACATATAGCATGTGTGTTTTGATACTGCAATAATAGTGATTTAACCTGTTTTTAATAAAAAGCGCTCTTAGCAATATCTTTGTAAAGCTGACAAACTGCAGCCAGTTTATAAATGTTTAGTACTGCGGAATTTCCTTCTTCTTAGGCAGTCCCTCGGGAACCGAGGATGACTTGATTCCACACTAAAAATTAGTTCTCAGGTGACTGATGAGTCCAATGTGGGACCTACAGTCTCTGTCACAGGTGGGGCAGACGATGGTTGAAGGGGCGGGTGGGGTGCTTGGATTCACGTGCGCTCCTTCCGCTGTTTGCGCTTGGCTTCCGCTTGCTCCCGGCAAAGAGACTGGAGGTGTTCGGCGCCTTCCCGGATGCTTCTCCTCCACTTTGTGCGGTCTTGGGCCAGGGATTCCCAGGTGTCGGTGGGGATGTTGCACTTTTTCAAGGAAGCTTTGAGGGTGTCCTTGAAGCGTTTCCTCTGCCCACCTAGGGCTCTCTTGCCATGTCGGAGCTCCGAGTAGAGCGCTTGTTTTGGGAGTCTCGTATCGGGCATGCGAATGAAGTGTCCCGTCCATCGGAGCTGATCGAGCGTGGTCAAAGCTTCGGTGCTGGGGATGTTGGCCTGAGCGAGAACACTGACGTTGGTGCGCCTATCCTGCCAATGGATTTGCAGGATCTTGCGGAGGCAGCGTTGGTGGTACCTCTCCAGTGCTTTGAGGTGCCTGCTGTACATGGTCCATGTCTCTGATGCATACAGGAGGGCGGGTATCACTACTGCTCTGTAGACCATGAGCTTGGTGCTGGGTTTGAGGTCCTGGTCTTCAAACACTCTCTTCCTCAGGCGACCGAAGGCTGCACTGGCACACTGAAGGCGGTGTTGGACTTCGTCATCGACGTCTGCCCTTGTTGACAGTAGGCTCCCGAGGTATGGAAAGTGGTCCACGTTGTCCAAGGCCTTGTCGTGGATTTTGATAATCGGGGAGCAGTACTGTGTGGCGGGGGCAGGTTGGTAGATGACCTTTGTCTTACGGATGTTTAGTGTAAGGCCCATGCTCTCGTACGCTTCGGTGAAGGTGTTGACGATGGTTTGGAGTTCGGCCTCAGAGTGAGCGCAGATGCAAGCGTTGTCTGCATACTGTAATTCGATGACAGAGGATAGGATGACCTGGGATCTGGACTGGAGGCGACGGAGGTTGAACAGTTTCCCGTTTGTTCTGTAAATTAGCTCCACTCCAGCAGGGAGCTGGAGCATTGCAGCCAGGAAGATCGAGAAGAGCGTTGGTGCGATGACACAGCCTTGCTTGACCCCGGTCCGTACATGAATTGGGTCTGTGGTGGATCCTTTGGTCAGGATCACGGCTTGCATGTCATCGTGAGGCAGGCGGAGGATGGTGACAAACTTTTGAGGGCAGCCGAATTTGAGGAGGACACTCCATAATCCCTCATGGTTGACAGTGTCGAAGGCCTTTCTGAGGTCAAAGAAGGCCATGTACAGCGGTTGGTGCTGTTTCCTGCATTTCTCTTGTAATTGACGCGTGGTGAAGATCATGTCTATTGTGCCCCTTAGTGGGCGGAATCCAAAAGACGGCACCTCCAACAGTGCAGCACTCACTCTAGCACTGCACTGGAGTGTCAGCCGAGCTTTATGTGCTCAAATCCCTGGAGTAGGACTTGAACCCACAACCTTCTGACTCAGAGGCTCGTGTGCTACCAATTGAGCCACAGCTGACACTCAACTGCCTAGCCTTTGGCCAATCATTCACCAGAATACCTCTGCAGCCATCGATTTGCTCAACTACTCCCTCACCTACACCTTTAATGCCCTTGACCAATGTTCCCTCTAAGCTGTGCGGCTGCGTAATGGGAAAGGTCCCGCGCAGGCCGCTCACTGGCTCCTCCATTGTAAATACCGCGCATGTGCGGAGATTTAAAGGGACCGCGCACTAAATGAAAAAGGCTGTGCAGAACAAAGCACAGCTTACAGGGAACATTGTCCTTGACCCCAGCAAAACTTTCAACATCTCCCATTGCAGTCATTCACTTAGTGCACAACTGGCTTAGCTTTCCATCTCCAGATATGGCTGGATGACATCAAGCTCTACTGGGCCTCACTCTGCCAAAACCATTCACTACTCTAAAATAATCTTGGAAAGCAAATAATCCCCACCTTTTCTCCACTACCAACCATTTCCTTAAACCCCTGCTCCCTTCACCATCATCTGCAACAACAAATGCACGAAGCTTATGGACTTATTTGTCACCAAGATAGAGACCATCTGTTCAACTTCCCCTACTACTTCCCCCATTCCAATTGCCCACCAAGCCAACCCTCCCTTTCCTGCCCTCGTCCCGAACCTCTGCCTCCCACTGGTTTATCTCCCATCTCACCCAATGCCTTCTCCAAGCTCAGCTCATCCATGAGACTCACCTCCTGTTCCCTTGACCCTATTCACACTAAACCGCTGAGCACCCAACTTTGCTTCTTGGCCCCCATGTTAGCTGATATTGTAAATGGTCGCCCTATCTTTCAGAACTATCGTCATCACCCCCCACCCAATAAAAACTACCCTTGACTCCTCTGTCCTTGCAAACGATCGCCCCATGTCCAGCTTGTCTTTCTCCTCCAGAGTCCTTGAACGTGTTGTCACCTCCCAAAACCGTGCTCATCTTTCCCACAAGTGCTATTTGAGTGTCTGCAGGTTACTTGTCTGTGGAGGTGATCACAGTCAAAACTAATGCTGCCTTCACTTAATTTCCACATATATGCAATTCCAGTAGGGGTTGCTGAATAGCGATCAGGAGAGGGAACCCTGACTGATTTTCTTTTCCTTAACCCAAGGATGTTATAATTGATTGTAGCACCACTGGTCCTCGCACTGCTGAGATAACTCGGCATATTCCGAAAATTAAAGCTGGGACCTTCCTGGTTCATATGGCTCGAGCACTGCCTTTATCTCGAAGCTAACAGGTGAGCAAAGATGTATTTTAAAGTTATCTAAAACTAATATCTTGAATAAACTTTCATTCTAAGTAGAGGACTTATTTTATATGTAGGCTAAGTGACAATATGTTCATGTTAACAAGAGTAATCAATAGCAGGGAACTGTTAGGTATGTTAGCTACGTCAGTAAGATGCACAGCCTGAAAACCCACTTAAGATATAGTTTAAGAATATACATTAGTCATAGCTTCAAACCAAAATGAATGATTGCCGCTCCCAATACCTGACTTGCCAGATAGACCCACCATGTGTCACATATTAGGAGCCACAATCAGGCTCTTCTGATTGTTAAGTTAGTTAAAGCAGTGAATAACTGAGCTATTGAAAAAAAGACTTGCATTGATATATCACCTTTCATGGCCTTGAGACACCCCAAAGAAGTACTTTTGAACTGTAGTCACTGTTGTAATGTAGGAAATACGGAAAAAGGTCTCAGAGATTGATCCCTGGTCTGTACTGAGTCAACTGAACTCAGCTTCAAAGAAAGAAAAAAACTTGCATTTATATATCACCTTTCATGACCACTGGACATATCAAAGCGTTTTACAGCCAATGAAGTACTTTATGAAGTGTAGTCACTGTTGTAATGTAGGAAACATGGCAGCCAATTTGCGTACAGCAAGCTCCCACAAACAGCAATGTGATAATGACCAGATAACCTGTTTTAGTGATGTTGATTGAGGGATAAATATTGGCCAGGACACCAGGGATAACTCCCTGGCTCTTCTTCGAAATAGTGCACTGGGATCTTTTACATCTACCTGAGAGAGCAGACAGGGCCTCAGTTTAATGTCTCATCCAAAAGATGACACCTCCGATAATGCAGCGTTCCCTCAGTACTGCACTGGAGTGTCAGCCTAGATTTTTGTGCTCAAGTCTCTGGAGTGGGACTTGAATCCAGAACTTTATGACTCAGAGGCAACGGCGCTCTCAACTGAACATGGCTGACAGTGATAGAGGTGCTATAATTGTCTTCAGCATCCCTCAGTTATAGAGGTGATAATCAATCAGGGTTCCTGCTCCTAATTCCAGTGATTCCTGTTGCAAGAATGCATGCATACAGGTTGGTTGGGAAAGTAACAGGCTTGAATGTGATGGGCACAACTGAATAGCCTACTAAGTCTACAGTCTGAACTGACACTGGACCAAGTTGCTGAAGGGCAATTGGTGCCTGTGGGAACTGTAACCCAGCAAGGATTAGTGCCTTCAGGAGGAAGAAACATAACTTCATATTTTTAAAGGGGTTTGTATGCAGCTTCTCGAATGGCTCCATTGGTAAAAGTATTGTGTCGCTGAGCCATAGAACCCAGAAGATCTCAAGAAAAGGATAGACTGAGTAATTACAGGCCAGTCAGCCTAATGATATTAGGAAAGCAAAGAGAGAACATGAAAAATTCCTGGCAAGTAAAATCAAGGAAAACCCAAAGATGTTTTATAAATATATTAAGAGTAAGAGGATAACCAAAGAAAGGGTAGGGCCTATTAGAGATCATGAGGGTAATCTGTGTGTGGAGGCGGGAGACGTCGGTAGAGTTCTTAATGAATACTTTGCGTCTGTTTTCACAAAGGAGAGGGGCGAAGCAGACATTGCTATCGGGGGGGGAGGAGTGTGAAATATTAGATGAAATAAACATAGTGAGAGAGGAAGTATGAAGGGGTTTAGCAGCTTTAAAAGTGGATAAATCCCTAGGCCTGGATGAAATGTATCCCAGGCTGTTAAGCGAAGCAAAAGAGGAAATAGCAGAGGCCCTGACCATCATTTTTCAATCCTCTCTGGCTTCAGGTGTAGTGCCGGAGGACTGGAGGACTGCTAATGTGGTACCCTTGTTTAAAAAGGGAGAAAAGAATAGACCAGGTAACTGCAGGCCAGTCAGCCTAACCTTGGTGGTGGGAAAATTATTGGAAAGAATTCTGAAGGACAGGATAAATCTTCATTTAGAAAGACATGGATTAATCAAGGATAGTCAGCATGGATTTGTTAAGGGAAGGTCGTGTCTGACAAACTTGATTGAATTTTTTGAGGAGGTAACAAGGAGGGTATATGAGGGTAGTGCATTTGATGTAGTGTATATGGACTTTAGCAAGGCTTTTGATAAGGTTCCACATGGCAGACTGGTCACGAAGTTAAAAGCCCATGGGATCCAGAGCAAAGTGTCAAGTTGGATTCAAAACTGGCTCGGAGACAGGAAGCAGAGGGTAATGGTTGATGGGTGTTTTTGTGACTGGAAGGTTGTTTCCAGTGGGGTTCCGCAGGGCTCAGTACTAGGTCCCTTGCTTTTTGTGGTATATATCAACGATCTTGACTTGAATATAGGGGGTATGATTAAGAAGTTTGCAGATGATACTAAAATCAGCTGTGTGGTTGATACTGAAGAAGGAAGCTGTAGACTGCAGGAAGATATCAATAAATTGGTCAGGTGGGCAGAACAGTGGCAAATGGAATTCAATCCAGAGAAGTGTGAGGTAATGCATTTGGGGAGGGCTATCAAGGAAAGGGAATACACATTAAATGGTAGGACACTGAGTAGTGTAGAGGAATAAAGGGACCTTGGAGTGCATGTCCACAGATCCCTGAAGGTAGCAGGCCAAGTAGATAAGGTGGTTAAGGCGGCATACGGAATGCTTGCCTTTATTAGCCGTGGCATAGAATACAAGAGCAGGGGGGTTATGCTTCAATTGCATAAAACACTAGTTAGGTCTCAGCTAGAGTACTGCGTGCAGTTCTGGTCACCACATTACAGGAAAGATGTGATTGTACTAGAGAGGTTACACAGGAGATTTCCAAGGATGTTGCCGGGAGTAGAGAATCTTAGCTATGAGGAAAGACTGGATAGGCTAGGTCTGTTTTCCTTGGAACAGAGGAGGCTGAGGGGAGACCTTATTGAGGTGTATAAAATTATGAGGGGCATAGATAAAGTGGATAGAAAGGACCTATTTCCCTTAGCAGAGGGGTCAAAAACCAGGGGGCACAGATTTAAAGTAATTGGGGGAAGGTTTAGAGGGGATTTGAGGGGAAATTTCTTCACCCAGAGGGTTGTGGGGGTCTGAAACTCACTGCCTGAAAGGGTGGTAGAGGCAGCAACCCTAACAACATTTAAAAAGTACTTGGATGTGCACTTGGGATGCTGTAACCTGCAGGGCTACGGACCAAGAGCTGGGAAGTGGGATTAGGCTGGATAGCTCTTTGTTGGCTGGCGCGGACACGATGGGCTGAAATGGCCTCCTTCCGTGCTGTAACGTTCTATGATTCTATGATTCAGTTCCTCATTTCTGCTGAATTAGCTGATCTCAGCTGAAGTTTCCAAAATTTGCTCAGCTGCTGCCTTCTCTTCTCCCTCCTCTTCCTCTGTCCTCATTTCTGTTAAAGCTCCTTTCAATTCAGCCCTCTCTCCCTTACAATCTATAGCTTCTTCCAATCTGCCCCCAGTACTCATCAATCTGAAATCTGACTCTCTTGATCCCCTTCCAATCCAACTCTTGACGACTCAGCTTCCTATTCTAGGTACGAATATCGACCTCTCCTTATCTTCTGGCTACCCTTTTCAAAACTGCCATCATCACCTCCTTCATATAAAAGCTACACTTGATTTCTCTGCTTACTTAAAGCACTGCCGAACTCTGACCATCCCTTTGTCTTAAAGCTCCTTGAATGTATATTTGCTCACCCAACTATATGCTCACCAATACATCCTTTCCCAAATCTTACTAAGCCATTTTTGACCATAGCCTGGTTGAAAATCACTAGTTTGTGTGACTACAACTGTAGTTTATTGCCACTCCTCTACATCTCTGATATCTTCAACACTGTTAAACATTTCATGTTCCCTCAGAACCTTTTTACCTTCATGGCGTTGCTCTCTTGTTCTATTTCTCTCTGTCCCAAAGCAGCTATCTCTGGTGTGTCCCAGCCCTTCATCCTTGGCTGCCTTGTATTCAATATTTACATACTAACCTTCAATTACATCATCTGCAAGCACTAATACAAAAGCAAAATACTACAGATTTTAGAAATTTGAAATGTCATCAAGCTGAAACGTTAACTCTGTTTCTCTCTCCACCGATGCTGCCTGACCTGCTGAGTATTTCCAGCATTTTCTCTTTTCTCGCTCAGTGGGTAGTATTCTCCCTGAGGCTGACACTCCAGTGCAGTGCTGAGGGAGTGCTGCACTGTCGGAGTTGCTGTCTTTCAGATGAGACGTTAAACCAAGGCCCCGTCTGCCCTCTCAGGTGGGTGTGAAAGATCCCATGGCACTATTTTGAAGAAGACCAGGAGGGTTATCCCCGGTGTCCTGGCAAATATTTATCCCTCAATCAACATAACAAAAAAACAAATTAACTGGTCATTATCACATTGCTATTTGTGGGAGCTTGCTGTGTGCAAATTGGCTGCCACATTACAACAGTGACTACACCTCAAAAAGCTCTTTGGGATGTCCAGTGGTCGTGAATGGCGCTATATAAATGCAAATCTTTTCTTCTTTCTTGAGGGATAAATATTGGGCAGGACACCAGGGATAACTCCCCTGCTCTTCTTCGAAATAGTGCCATGGGATCTTTTACGTCCAACTGAGAGAGCAGACGGAGCCTCAGTTTAACGTCTTATCCGAAAGACGGCGCCTCCGACAGTACAGCACTCCCTCAGTACTGCACTGGAGTGTTAGCCTAGATGTTTGTGCTCAAGCCTCTGGAGTGGGACTTGAGCCCAGAACCTTCTGACTCAGAGGCGAGAGTGCCTGACACTTTTAATCAATTAACATAATCAAGTTTCAATCAACATAACAAAAATAGATGAACTGGTCATTATCACATTGCTGTTTGTGGGAGCTTGCTGTGTGCGAATTGGCTGCCGCCCTTCCGACATCACAACAGTGACTGCACTCCAAAAGTACTTCATTGGTTGTAAAGCGCTTTGGGACGTCCGGTGGTCCTGAAAGGCGCTATATAAATGCAAGTCTTTCTTTTTTATTTCATCTGCAAGCAGTTGTTTATCTTCAGCATGCACACAGTGCATTTAATTTACTTCAATCCTCCCCATCAACTGCAAAGCTGTTGCTATTATTATTTAACTTGGTTGGATCCTCCAAGTCACAACTAACACTGTGAGGAGCTGCCCACATTCTGCCCCTGAGTGACGCATGACGCTGAACTAGCGCAATGGCGTCACCGTGGGTCGCGACGCCGCTGACGCATGCGCGCTGACCCTGGCGTGGTGGTGCTGGAGGGATGTTGTTCTGAGCTCGGGCCCCCGGTAGTGGACTTTGGGCTCCGGTTGGCAGAGCGATTGGACGCAGCCCTTCGCGGACAGTCACACACGCACAGACACACATCGAGCGGGGCGGCCTTCTCTGTCCAGTGGCGGGCCAGAAGCGCGCCGTCGAGGGAACTTTCGCCGAGGTGTCGCTTGCTTGGCGGTAAGTGCGGCAACTTGGGTGTCCTTTTCCCCCAAATGTCAACAGACACAAAGTGCAGCAACATGGAGCCGGCCAGAGTGCAGGCCTGGAGAAAGGGAGGGGTTTCTGTTTGTTGGTTACTCACAATCTAAAATGGGTTCCTGGAGAATATTGTCTGCTGAATTCCTGGGCACTTCATGTTGTGCCAGGTAGCTGGAGTGCTGGTGCCACAGGCGCTGGTGGCTGGGTTGGTGACTTGAGTGCCAGTGGTGCCCAGGTCATGATATTGGCGCTGGTGACCTGGTTGGTCGGTGTGATGATACAGATGCTTGTGGCCTGGATGCTGATCTCTGCATTCGTGGTGGCACAAGTGGGTTGGCATGTTTAGGGAGGAAGCTGGTTGCCCAGGGACTTGGTGTCATGATGGCCAATCGTGGTCCAGGGTCCCGGTGACCTTCTGGTTTGGCACTTGCAGCTGTGTTTGATTCTTTTTGTTGCAATTTGTTCTCGGCATGTGGGTGAATTTGGTAATGCTGTATTTATTGCCTATCCATAGTTGCCCTGAGTTGGGCCGCCTTGAACTGCTCGTCGTCCTTGTGGTGATGGTGCTCCCACAATGGTGTTAGGTAGGGAATTCCAGTTAATTGACCCAGCAACAATGAAGGAACAGTGATATACGTCCAAATTGGGATAGAGTGAGACTTGGAGAGGAATTTGGAGTTGATGGTGTTAACCAGGTGGTTCTTGTCCTTCTTGGAGGTAGAGGTCACGGGGGTGGAAGGTGCTGTTGAAGTTGGTGAGTTCCTGCAGTCACAGTGCACTGGTGCTGGAGGGGGTGGGTATTGAGTTCAGTGTCCCGGGGATTGATCAAGCGAGCTACTCTGACCTAGATGGTGTTGAGCTCTTGCGTATTGTTATAGCTGCACCCATCCAGGTGAGTGATGAGTATTCCGTCATACTCTTGACTTGACCCTTGTTGATGGTGGAGAGGCTTTGAGGGGTCATGTGTTGAGCTACTTATTGTAGAGTGCCCAGCCTCTGGCCTGCTCTTGTGGTCACGGTGTTGATATATCTGGTCCAATTAAGCTTCTACTCAGTGGTGACACCCAAGGTGTTGATGGGGGACCTGGCAATGGTGGTGTCGTCGAAGTTTACGGGAAGATTGCTGGGCTTTCTTTTGTTCATGTTGGTCATTACTCAGCACTTATGTGCAGTAAATGTTACCTGTCACTTGTCAGCCCAAGCCTGGATGTTATTCAGGTCTGGCTATAGGCTGGCATGGCCTGCTTCATGGCATGTGGTGATGAAGAAAGTAGTAGTTCAGTGCATTTGCGTGATGATGAGGACACTTATTTCTGTGTCAGTCAGTGCATTTTCAAAGTCGCTATCTTTAAGCTGTACAGACTTTGATCCTGGGTTACAGAAGGGAAAGTTGGCTGGGTTTCCTGCTTCTAATTGCTTTACAGTGATCACTACTGGGTGAAGACACGATCAGTTTTGGTTGTGATGCCCGTGTGGTCAAATAGCCTGACAACATTCACTCTCAAGCCTAATTTGTGAATAATAGCTTCTTGAATGCCAGTGTTTGAGGAATGCAGTGTTCTCAAGCGGTTGTCAGGTTGGTGGAAGTTAGAGAGAGAGGGAGGGGTGGGTGAGGCCATGGAGGCATTTGAACATGTAAGGGAGTCAATGTTTTGAGGAGGAAAGGGGAGAAAATCTGTGAGGAAATTAAAAAAGAAAATCAATATACTTGCCACTAGGGTATTAATGTAAGTTTTTTTGAGCTGTGCAGTAAACAGAAAAATTATATTTTTTACAATTTCACACTGATCTAATTTTGGCATGAGAGGTTTTTTTTTTCTATCAACTCGTACTCAACATACTTTTTTAGGAACTATGCCAGTGATTCTTTTGGCCTAAAGGAAAGCTAAGTGGCAAAACGAAATATCTCTTCAGATTCATTATTGCTTTTAATCACAAAATTTTACAACTTGTTATTTGGCAAGAGTAATGCCCAATTTTGGTTTTCAACTTAATATTATCAGAATAATTTGATAAAAGAACGTAAATATTTTTGAGAAGTGATTCTGCAGTGTGTATAACCATTTTTTAGGTAAAATATTGTGATTGATTGGTTATCCTCTCCTTTCAGCCTCTGTCGTAAGACCATTCCTTTCCGCAGCTAATGTAAGGTTCCCTTTGTGTCTGTTCACTTGTGCATCTTGACTGCTGCTGACTTAAGCCCCCTACTCCCATATTCCCTTTTTGGCCATTGTGACGTCCTCTGCTCTCTTCTCCTCTTCCTCTAGGCCAGTCATGCCACCTTTGAACTCCCCGTTCTCTGCTACCTTGCCTTTTATGATCCTTCTTCCCACCCGTCACTGTTCCCAGCCTACCTTCTTTCCTCCTGTCGTACCTGGCTTAAATCCCTCTTGAACAAGCCCGTGGCCTTCCTGTGAGCGTTGTTTGGTTATCTTCGGTGTGCCCAACATGGCACCTGTATCTGGTTCTCCCAGAGCAGTAATCCCAACTGGCTCACCGTCTGCTCCTGGCAATCACCTTGCCCAGCTTGTTCCTTGGGGGTTAATTTTGCTAACCTCCTCTCCATGCTGCTTATTTCTTTCACTTCTGACCCCACCAAAGGATCACTGCACCTCTTCATATTGCCCACCAGAATCTTTACTTCCTCGCAATCTGGGCTATTGATATTCATTACTCCATTGTGGATGAATCTATGGACACCCTGGTACTAACAAAGACACTGAACTGTCTTAATCTGGCACTCCACTGCTTATCAAGCCTTAACTATTGCAGTGTCACTCACAGCCCTTATCGCCAGGTCCTGTCTTGGCACCCCCGCCCTTTCTCCTCCTTTAAGCACCTCACCCTATTTCATCCCTTCCACCTCTCACTCAAAATCCTCATCAGTTTCTGCCTTCTGACTTCCTCACCGAGTTGGCCTTCCTTCTCTCATCTGTTAGCCTCTGTGATTCTGACCGATATCAATCTCCACTAACTCTCTCTTTCTCTGCCCTCTTATCACTCGATCATACCTTTTGTATAAATGCCTACCTCCCCCAAATCCTCTGTTTTCTCCACCCCCCCCCTTAACCTCATTGTCTTTTGTGACTTTTCCCCTCTGACAAGATTGACCCGAAATTTGCGGTCACCAGCGAAACAACAGCACTCGCCGCTGACCTTGAAGAAAGCTGCCCACAAAGATCTAGTGATCTCTGTGGTGTGAATTTGAGCTCTCCCGACCTTTGTTTGAATCTGACACCAAATCAAGCGAATCCTAAGTGTTCAGCAACAGTGATGTCATCAAACTGGCTAAGCAGGCAATCACATGGAAGAATTCTCACAGACAGCAAACCAGGAAGTAAAATGCACAGATGCGAATTTACTTTTTATAAATTTTTACAGAGAGCGAAATAAAGATTAGGACAGACACATATGATTAAGGTAGAAGCTGAAATATCATAAACAAACTTTAAAAAAAATGATATTTAAAAACTTGTAATTATTAATCACATTAATAGAAACATTTGATCTTCCACAAATATAAAATTAGTTTTTCAGGGCCAGAACGGTTGTCCAGCTGTCAGTATGCTGTTAAAAACCCAGGTACACCTTTTTTCAACAAGGCTTAACGTTTTAGGGTTTTTTTAACAGCGATATTCCAGTGTAAAAGGGGAAGTTTTCGTCCTTGTACGTGATTTCAACTGATTACTGGCTCTGGGGAGTTCCACAACACAACCTGTGGCGGAGCAGGGAATGACTGATCGCAACTTCAGGATTTGCGCATTTATCTCTGACCACTTACCCATGTCCCTCACCGGCCATGTCCCCAATTCTACTTCCTCACCATCCTCCTATGGGGAAAAAACTCCTTAACCTGGTAAACCACTTTGTTGCCTTTGCCTTCAATGGCCTTGTTCCCAACAATCCAATCATCATTTCCCACCCCTCACATTTCCCCTAGTATAGCCCTCATCTTCGCTCCCTTAAGTCAGAGGAGCACAAACTTGAGCATTACTGGCCTAGGCATACATCATCGGAATGGGCATGGCCATAACGAGCACTACTGTGCCATGCGATCTTCTGCGTACTGCTCCTGGGAGACAACCCTAGGTTTTTTATCCAAGGCTAACCATCTGCCGAAACACCTTTCCCACCTGCTCCACCCTCACTTCCAATACCAAGTGCAAAGAGCTCCTGGAATGAATGAGAGAAGCCAGTGAAGCCTAGATTCTGCCACAATTCTGTTTGCCCTGATTATATTGGCATGTGTTAATTGGCCCTGGCATGGAATCTTCTACTAAGCTGGGGCTTATTTTAAGCTTGTACTTATTCAATGCGCACAAAATAGTCAGGGTATTTTTGATTTTGGATATAATCTGTCCTCTAAAATGCAGTTCAGCCATAACAGTATGTGCAGTGCTCTGCCACACAAGGTATTTTGAAAACCTCCAGCACCTGTGCCGCCTATCGCAAAGCATAACTAACATATTGTGTAATCATTTGGCACTGGTATAGATTTGCTATTATTGTGACTTATTCCATAAAATTTGAGAAGCATACTGTGGCATAGCACTCCTGCTGTTTCACCAGAGTTGCTGTTTTGTACATGATAGACTGCAGTTACACGATCCCACCCATCTGCAACTTACCCTCATTTCCCAGGAAGAATGTGGTACAGTGACAGACATGACAGATTCACCCGCAGGTGTGCCACCCCATCTGATCCAGAGTACATGGGACTAGCTGGATCAATTCCCAAAATGAATTGCAAAGGAAAATTTACCAAGGAATGAGAATACACTATTTGTTTTAGAAAGACTGCATTAAGCATTTTAAGAAACCGACTCCCTTCAATCCTCCAGTCAAAGGCATATTCTTCATAGCTGAGAATATACAAGGGGAATTTATTGCTGCGATCAAGGTGGACAAGACACTTATTAAAGAACTTATATTTATGATGAGTCTTAAAAGCTTCTAATCATAGAAATTTATATTAGTCTTTGACCACTAGCTACTGTTGTGTAGTTCCTGCACAAAATGAAGCCGCATGGAAATAAATCTGCTGGATTTAAAAAACTAGCAGCGAGCAAGATCTGTTTATTGCTGTGTTTTCCTGATGGCCACTGGACTGGTCTTCCTGACACTCCATTGCAGTATTGAGGGAGTGCTGCACTGTCGGAGGTGCCGTCTTTCGGATGAGATGTTAAACCGAGACCCCATCTGCTCTCGGGTGGATGTAAAAGATCCTATGCACTATTTTGAAGAAGAGCAGGAGAGTTTTCCCCGGTGTCCTGGCCAATATTTACCCCTCAATCAACGTCACTCAAACAGATTGGTCATTATCACATTGCTGTTTATGGGAGCTTGCTGTGCGCAAATTGGCTGCTGCGTTTCGTACATTACACCAGTGACTACACATCAAAAAGTTCTTCAGTGGCTGTAAAGCGCTTTGAAACGTCTGGTGGTCATGAAAGGCGCTATAGAAATGCAAGTCTTTTTTGCTTCAGCACCAGCCGCTCGCTTTGGTAGTGATGTCATGAAGCAACATCATGACTTCTTTCTGCACGCTGCTGTTCTCTCTGTAGTGATGATCATCACTACTCCATGCATACTCGCTGTCAAAAGTGCATTGGCCAGTCTGGACACGCGTGTGGTGGTGGGTCTCCATAGCACAGCTGGTTTACACACCCAAGTTACACTTGGCAGCTGCACCCTGTTCTGCATTGCTCTCTTCCCAGTCAGGACAGTGCTCTGCAGGTGCAGGTTTGCATGCTTGTGCAGAGCTGCATCCTGGGCAGTTAACTCTTAATGTTATCTGAGAATGACTTGTAAGTCTGCTTCCTTCTAACAGTAGAAAGATTTTGCATGAAGGTTAAAAAGAAATAATAGTACACAATTAAATGATGATTTTTCACACAACATTATACAACAACAACAACTTGTATTTATATAGCGCCTTTAACGTAGTAAAACATCCCAAGGCGCTTCACAGGAGTATTAAAAGACACAAAATTTGACACCGAGCCACATAAGGAGAAATTAGGGCAGGTGACCAAAAGCTTGGTCAAAGAGGTAGGTTTTAAGGAGCATCTTAAAGGAGGAAAGCGAGGTAGAGAGGCAGAGAGGTTTAGGCAGGGAATTCCAGAGCTTGGGGCCTAGGCAACAGAAGGCACGGCCACCAATGGTCGAGCGATTTATAATCAGGGATGCTCAAGAGGGCAGAATTGGAGGAGCGCAGATATCTCGGCGGGGGTTGTGGGGCTGGAGGAGATTACAGAGATAGGGAGGGGCGAGGCCATGGAGGGATTTGAAAACAAGGATGACAATTAGACGAATTTATATTATAAATTGTATTGATACTTTTGCCAAAATAAATTGCAATGGTCGTCTACATAAAATAATGGGGATCAATATGGTCTTGACAGTTTAAGTTATGAAAAAAAATCTTACTAAAAGGTTGTTATAAACATCAGACAACAGAATACAGAGCACCTGTGCTTCAACATGCATTAAGAAAGGAGAGGATTTTTGTTCTGATGAATTTACCCCAGAAAGCATGAACCTTTTCAGGGCTGTTGCAACTTGCAAGAGAACTTCAGTCGTTGGTAACGGTTTAGTGGCAGGAGTTTCTGTAGCATTTAGACAAGTATTGGTTGGATTTGCTGAAAGGAGTGTTACTATCTTAGAAAAGGAGAAAAGCATGGGTTACAGTCCTTGAAATAATATAAAGAAACAACTGCAGATGCAGGAAATCTGAAACAAAAATAGAAAATGCTGGAATCTCAGTGCCCTGACACCAGATTCAGGTTGCATTTACGTTATAACTGCAACATCATCGAATCTTACAGCACAGGAGGAGGCCATTCAGCTCATCATGCCTGTGCTGGTTCTTGGAAATAGCTTTCCAATTAGTTGCACTCCTTCACAGCGTTGGCCTGAAGCAAAACCTTTGTTTTGCATCATCACCACAGTTGTAATGTAAATTTAAGTCTTAGTTGCAATCTGAAGTCTTCAAAAGGTGCCCGAAGCAAGAAAAATCAGTTGCAGATTGTAAAGAAAGAACCAGTGAGGTGTCACAAATGGGTATGATTTATGGGAACAGTTATCTTGTTATCTGGTGGAATGAAAAATGTGCAGAATTGCATCTTTTACAGCTCTGTTTACTAGTAGTTGATTGGAAAGTGTTCTGATTTCCCCCCCCCAACAAAGGTGACTGTGGTCCTGCAGATGGCACTCTTTCATGTTTTTTGGTTGTTGAACTTTCCTTCCCATGTCAAACCCATAAGTGGTAACAGTGCAGAACAGCACCATCTAATGGGAGCAGAATAAAATCAAGTATAAAGTAGTTTAAGCTGTTAAAATATTACATTAGGAATTACATCCAAATCTAAACTGCAAGATTTGTGCAATGGAAACGGTTTGGTTTTGACTCCACTTTTTCTGTTCTTTGTCCGTAATGTTGCCTACCTCTATCTGTACCTTGCCCCCAGGACTGCTGAAATCTTCTTCTGTGCATTTTCTCACCTCCAGATTTGGCTTTTATCAGTGTCTCTCACATTCACCTCCCAAGCAGCACTGTGCATAAGTTCTTCTCACTTGCCACTTTTGCTGGTGTCAGCTGTGGCTCAGCTGGTAGCACACTCGCCTCTGAGTCAGAAGGTTGTGGGTTCGAGTCCCACTCCAGAGACTTGAGCACATAAAGCTAGGCTGACGCTCCAGTTCAGTACTGAGGGAGTGCTGCACTGTCGGAGGTGCTGTCTTTCTGATGAGACGTTAAACCGAGGCCCCGTCCTGGTCAACATTTATCCCTCAACCAACATCACTATAACAGATTATGTGGTCATTAACATATTGCTGTTTGTGGGAGCTTGCTGTGCCGCGTATCCTACATTACAACCATGACTACACTTCAAAGAGAACTTCGTTGCCTGTAAAGCGCTTTGGGACGTCCAGTAATCGTGAAAAGCGCTATATAAATGCAAGTCTTTCTTTTTCTTTTTTTCTTTGAACCCCACTGGCTCCCCAATCCCCCAAACACTGATTTCGCAATCTCCTGTGCTCTTCTGAATCTGGGCTTTATTGAATGAATCGCAAGGCTATCGGTGACGAGGTCACAAGGTAGGTTCAGGTGAAGAAGGTCCTGTGGCCCATTTGATCTCATTCCTCCACAGTACCAGTTACTCTAACTTGTAGTCAAAATCTAAAAGCTAAATTGTCACATCTGGACATAGGAAGAGGGTTTGGCAGTGACTTTCAGATAAAAGAGAAGAAAAGCAAAATAACCAAATATGGAAAGGCAAGACAACTTAAAAAAAAAAAAAATCTACATTAGAAAGAAAGAAGGACTTGCAATTGAATTAGTGCCTGATCACATCTTCAGGACGTGCCAAAATACTTTTTGAAGTGTAATCACTTGTTACATCGGCAAATGCAGCAGCCAATTTGTGTACAGATTTAAAATGTATCAATTAAAAACATTTAAGTACCGATAGGGTTTGTATTGAAAGAAATGCTGCCTGCAGTAGCTCTTTTTGTTTGAAAGTATTCTGCAGCTCATTCCTAATTCTGAGAATTCTCATTCATCGAATCTACAGCACAGAAACAGGCCATTCGGCCCAAATGGTCTATGCCGTGTTTATGCTCCACATGAGCCTCCTCCTACCCTTCTTCATCTAACCCTAGCATATCCTTCTATTCCCGCCTTAAATGTCTCTGTTATTTGCCTCACCTGCTCCTTGCGGTAGCGCGTTCCACATTTTTAGCACTCTTTGGGTAACGATGTTTCTCCTGCATTACCTATTGGATTTATTAGTGACTCTTATATTTTTGACCTCTGCTTTTGGACTCCCCCACAAGTGGAAACATTTTCTCTACGTTTACCCTATCAAACCTTTTAATTATCTTAAAGACCTCTATCAGGTCACCCCTCAGCCTTCTCTTTTCTAGAGAAAAGGACCCCAGCCTGTCGAATACATAAGAACATAAGAAATAGGAGCAGGAGTCGGCCATTTGGCTCCTCGAGCCTGCTCCGCCATTCAATAAGATCATGGCTGATCTTCTACCTCATCTCCACTTTCCTGCACTATCCCCATATCCCTTGATATCCAAAAATCTATCGATCGCTGTCTTGAATATACTCAACGACTGAGCCTCCACAGCCCTCAGGGGCAGAGAATTCCAAAGATTCACCACCCTCTGAGTGAAGAAATTTCTCATCTCAGTCCTAAATGGCCGACCCCTTATTCTGAGACTGTGACCCCTGGTTCTAGGCTCCCCAGCCAGGGGAAACATCCTTCCTGCATCTACCCTGTAAAGCCCTGTAAGAATTTTGTATGTTTCAATGAGAATACCCCTATTAATGTGATTGACCCCTTCTTAACCTTTGCCTCAATCCTCTGGATTCTGTTTCTATCTTAATGTTAGTTATGTCCCTTTTTTCTACTGCCATTACATTGTCTCTAATTAGTACAGCTACCCCATCCCCCTTCTTCCTTCTCTATCCTTTCTAAATGCATTGGGCCAAAAATTGCGGTTGGAGGCGTACCTCCGGAGTATGCCGCTGAGCTGCAAAAAGAATATCCACCTACCCGATGGCGGCCCTCCTGCGAAAACATGCAGTCTGACACTGCGAATAGGAAGGCAGCGTAATGGCCAGTGGATCCCAGGGACGCAGCCTGTGCAGAAGTGTACCTGGGATCACGTGAGCCTGATCCTCCAATCAGAAAACAGTTGTCTTTCAATCATTTAAATTACTACATTACTTCATTACTACAGCCTTTAAAATACTGTAAGATTTATCTTTTATCGGGGGATCCAATTTATTACTTATAATTCCCACTTGTAAACAAATACTGTGCAGAAAGTTATGAAATAATTTTTAAAAAACCTGCATCTTTAACATACACTAACATTGCTTCACATTAAAGCTTTTAAGTCATTTAATTAAAAAAAACCCCATTTTTTTCATCTCGGGTATTCCCTAACGCTGTGGAAACAGCCCCTGCGCCTGTTTTCAACAGCCGTAAAATTTCTGTGCGTAATTGCTGGGCAGTTGTTGGGCAAATAGCCCAACTCTGCGCCAGCAATTAGGTTTATGGATGCGGAGCAGACGGCCTGTCAACACGTACGTTGACGGACTGCAAGTTCAGGATTTAGCCCATGCGCTTAAATCGCAAAATCTGGGCCACTATATCCTGCAATATTTAATTGCTAGTCCTGTTCTTTATGTAGCCATGTTTCAGTTATCTTTACTATATCTGGCTCCTTGCTATGAATTATTGCCTCCAGTTCCCTCATTTTGTTTCAGATGCTGTAGAGGCAATTTAATTTGTTTTCATTAATTGTTCCCCTCATTTTATTTTTAAATCATTTCATAATGTTCTGTATTTGCTCCCTGACCGTTTATGTTGCCCTCATTCCTTTCCTTGATGTGACCTTTACTCTCATCTCCCACTTTTATCTTCAGACTTATGCTATTTTCACCAGATCCCCCATCATCTGACTAGTTTTAGGATCAGATCCAGTTTCTGGTCATGGTTTATTGCTATTATGGTAAATAGCTACTTTTGGTCTGTCATTTGGGTGAACTTTATGGGATACTGTAATTGACCCATTACACAATCTTTAAAATAACTAGCAAAATTACAGCTATATAGAGGGGGGGGGGGGGGTTGCTTTTTAATGTATATTATTGAATTTAATGTATATTTAAAAAAATCCTGAGTATGAACTGTACAGGGAAAACAAATTATGTTAGTAACCGAACCAGTTCTGACGCCCGTGCACTGTGTACAAAATAGCCGTCACTTAAAACTCATTTTAAAGCCTTTATTATCACCACTGTCTGAAAAGTGCATACTAATGCATTTGTATTCAAAGCCAATTTTGAAACAAATAGAAAAATTCTGAGTGGACAATTGGTGAACTATTGCACAGGTCTGTATGTGAATGATGCCAGTCACAGATGTTAATGGTTGTCATTTTATCGTGTATTGTAAAACATTTGGTTGTGAGTTGGGATGGACTACTGTTGCTAACCGTGCATAGAAAATAGAGCAATAGTGTACTGAGATTTAATTGCTACAACCCTGCTGTAACATAGCTATCTGTGAGAAAATCAGACAATACTGTAGATACTATACAATTGTGAAATGTTGTGCTAAGCAAATCTGTTCATTTTGAAAGTGAAAGTGTGCATTAAACTAATTTGCATGTGTGTTTGAAGCGAAGTCCATTTGGGTGGGTGGTGGGTGCGGGGGGTGGGGGGGGCTTCCTGTGTGCTGTCAGTCAGGGAAAATTGTTAGTTTACAATGTGTTTGGCACGTCCGATCTGAGTGCAGTTTGTGGATGGTGCTGCACAGGATATAGTAGATGGAGAATGTTCTGGAAATTCGTGTGTTGGTGGTAGAAATGGTAGTTGTTTTTGAGGTAGCATGACCCTTGTATCAGAAGATGCTGAGTTTCCAGTTGTGATCAGTAACCAAGTAATGTCTGTAGAAAGAAATGACCCTTCTGTTAAACAGTTTGCTCAACATCAATTTTCTTCAGTGCCAAAAAATAATCTGCTTGTGCCATTGTCGCCTTCCATTTGGGTAAGTCAAACTTTTAGATGCCTTGCAAGGAACTGAATTAATTTACTTTGGCAAATATTTTGTGTTTTCTGCATTGTAAAGTAGTCCAGATCATTGTTCATCTCATTCTACAAGCTTAAGATGCCAGAATTTTGCAGGGTCATTTGACATTGTCTTCACACAGCATTTCAAAACTATTTCTGCAAGAGATTATTTTTATTCATGGCTAAAGCAGAATTCTATACTAAACGAACTGACCATTTCTTTTTATGGTAATTTAATCTGAATAGAGTCTGCCCTCCCCCTCCCTATTTTATCTTTCACACCAATTTTTTCCACTTTCTTTCTCTGCTGCTGATATCTCTTTGGGGTACAGTTCCATGGGCACACAGTCGCTCTTTAGTACCTCACCCAAGTCCCCATTAGTCATGTGTGAGCTTTGGTGGTAAGTGTAAGGCCATTTTGACTGTTGGTGGTATCACAAGTTAACCTGAGCCTGTCCTCACCCAGTGACTGTACATGTGCAGTTCCAGCAGGGATCATTGGATAGTGGCCAGGAGCAGAAACCTAGTCTAATTTCCCCTTCCATAATGAAGGGTGCTTGAAAGAAAGAAAGACTTGCATTTATATAGCGCCTTTCACGACCACCAGACATCCCAAAATGCTTTACAGCCAATGAAGTACTTTTTGAAGTGTAGTCACTGTTGTAATGTAGGAACCGTGGCAGCCAATTTGCGCACAGCAAGCTCCCACAAACAGCAGTGTGATAATCTGTTTTAGTGATGTTGATTGAGTATTGGCCAGGACACCGGGGATAACTCCCCTGCTCTTCTTCGAAATAGTGTCATAGGATCTTGAAAGACGGATGAGCCAAGTATGTCCCCATTGCCACAGCAGCCGAGATCAGCTAGCACAGCAGAGAGTGGGACTTGAGCCTGGGACCTTATTGGCTCAGCTGCTTACTGGATGCACCATGAGGAAGCCCTGAATTCAGTATTTACTTGATGTGAGGGGGAAGAGAGGTATAGTGAAAGTGAGCAAGTTGGGCAGCCCCTTATCTTTGGTCAGATCAATATCAAATTCTTCACCTAGACACAATACACTGTTTATGTCACGAGCTTAAGACGTGACCTGAGAATGGTGTTTGTCGTTTTATGCTGAATTTTAAAGTGAACTAATATAGGCACAGAGGATGTTTTAATACTCCCTATTCTTTTATGTGAGCTGCATTTCCTCTCGATAGTTGAAAATCCCAGAGATTGGCTTTAAAAGGGAAGGGCAATTACAGGCCAAAGTCCATTTTAATAATTTAGATCTCTAGCTCGGTGAGTTTGAAATTGTAAACACTACAATCTTATAGGGACATTCCAGTTATGATCAAGGTCCTTTTTGACCTGCTGAATAAAGAACTGAAATCTGGAGATTGCACTTGTTTCTAGAAATGCTGTGATGCAACATAAATATTTTTAAAAATGTGTAATTGAAGTTCCTGTAAGTCACAGAGCCAGGAATTTAAAGTATTCCTTTCAGCAGTTAGTGCAAAATATTTTTTGGCCATACATGGAGCTTCAGAATGGCTTTGGGAATTATGAAGCAGTTCACAGTACCAAGGTGGTCAGGATGAATCTGACTGAAGAATTATTGTTTCCTAGTTTATCATTGAATTGACCAAATGTAAGGGCTGTTATTGAAATGATAGCAGAGACAGCATGCTGGTCTAAATTCCTGAAATGGGTACAATGCATAATTCAAAATTTTAATTCCAACCCCACTGAATAAAATGTTACACTGTCATACGTACAGTATTACACGTTCAGACAGACAAAAATATATAAATAACCAAACCTTTAGACAACAGAAGGAGCTATATCAATACTGTGACCTTTTAGAATGGTTAATCTATCAGGGTTTTCCTTTTTCTATTTGAATGTCCTATACGTGCACAGACTTCTAGCTCCGCTTGCCTGGAACTCTAACGCCAAACACCTTTGCCTTTGTACTTCTCTCTCTGCCTTTCAAAGCCTTCTTAAAACCTATCTCTTCAACAAAGCCTTTGCTTGCCTGTCTTAACACTTCCACAAAAGCTTGATGTCCATGCCTTTCTAATGTGCATTACCTTTGAGATGTTTTTGTATGTTAAATGCTTTAAATATACGTTGTTGTAGATTTCATTGTAAAAGAAAATAAGATTCTCTCCATTTTTCTGTAAGGGAGCTGACATTTCATTTGTGCAGTTGGCACATTTGGACTAAGTGGCTTCCTTTGAATGCAACACAGACCGCTCCCATCTGCAATCAGACATTCCACAGTCATCATTAGCAACAGTGATTACCCTTCCCCCTTAACTGTAGTGAACTTTGATATGGCAGTCAGACCTAGTTTTTAAAATATAAAAAGGTTTTAAAATTTATCATCGTTCCCTTTTTAAAAAAAAATGCTCTCCCCTTTCTCTTTCATTCTATTAATTACCTGACTGCAAGCGCAGGAAATACATTCAGGTCCACGGCCAATAGGTGTAGGAAACTGGCTTGGATTGCGTTGTCTTCCATTTTTTCCCTTGTGTTCTTTCCCTTTGTGTAAGAGCTTTTTACCTTTTTAAGTGACCACATTAAGCAGCAGTGAATTTGGTGTGGTAAGTCACGCATGCCAACCCTGCGAGTCAGGAAGGTATGCGGACCCAGGATGTAGTGATGGAGGAGCCTCAGCCCCGGACCTTGTCCAACAGGTACGAGGTACTTTCTACCTGTATGGATGAGGAAAAGGACTGCAGGGAGGATGGGCATACTGACCACGGCACTGTGGTACAGGGGGCCAACCAAGTTGGGGGAGAAGGAAGGAATGTGGTAGTAGTAGGGGACAGTATAGTCAGGGGGACAGATACTGTTCTCTGCAGCCGCGAAAGAGAGTCCCGAAGGCTGTGTTGCCTACCCGAGTTAAGGATATCTCCTCGTGGCTGGAGAAGAACTTGGAGAGGGAGGGGGAGGATCCAGTTGTCGTGGTCCATGTAGGAACCAACGACATAGGTGGAACTAACAATGAGGTTCTGCTGAGGGAGTTTGAGGAGCTAGGATCTAAATTAATAAGCAGAATCACAAGGGTAATAATCTCTGGATTAATACCTGAGCAATGCGCAAATTGACATAGGGTCAAGCAGATCAGAGCGTTAAATGTGTGGCTCAAAGAGTGGTGTAGGAAAAAGGGGTTTCAATTCATGGGGCACTGACACCAGTACTGGGGAAAGAGGGAGCTGTTCCGGTGGGATGGGCTCCACTTAAACCGGGCTGGGACCAGCGTCCTGGCGAATCGAATAATTAGGGCTGTAGATAGGGCTTTAAACTAAAAAAGAGGGGGAGGGTCAGGTGAGGGGAAATTTAGAAATCTAAAGAGAAATGTCAAGGCAATAGATCAGTGTAGCGATTTGGGTAAAAATAAGCAGAGTGTGACAGGAAGGGATAGAGAGCTTAATGGTAGCAGTGCAGCACAGAATAAGGTCAAAGCAGGGAATAATGGTAAAAAATTTAAATTAAAGGCTCTTCATCTGAATGCACGAAGCATTCGTAACAAGATAGATGAACCAGTGGCACAAATAGAGAGAAATGGGTTTGATCTAATAGCCATTACAGAGACATGGTTGCAAGGTGGACAAGGTGGCATAGTGGTTAGCACTGCTGCCTCACAGCGCCAGAGACCCGGGTTCGAATCTGGCCTCGGGTGACTGTCTGTGTGGAGTTTGCACATTCTCCCCGTGTCTGCGTGGGTTTCCTCCGGGTGCTCCGGTTTCCTCCCACAGTCCAAAAATGTGCGGGTTAGGTTGATTTGGCTATGATAAATTGACCCTTAGTGTTAAGGGGGGATTAAATATGGGGGGTTATGGGGATAGGGTGGGATATGTTAGGGGGAATTAAATACGTGGGGTTATGGGGGTAAGGTGGGATATGTGTACTGTGGGGATTAAAGCAGGGACAGGGTACTGGATTTGGATGATCAGCCATGATCGTATTGAATGGTGGAGCAGGCTCGACGGGCCGAATGGCCTACTCCTGCTCCTAGATTCTATGTTTCTATGTTTCTATGTTGGGAACTAAATGTTCCAGGGTACTTGACATTTCGAAAAGACAGGCAGAATGGAAAAGGAGGGGGAGTAGCCCTGATAATAAAGGATGACATAAGGACAGTAGCAAGAAAGGATCTCGGCTCAGAAGATCAGGAAGTCGAATCAGTATGGGTGGAGATAAGGAACAACAAGGGGCAGAAAACACTGGTAGGAGTAGTATATAGGCCCCCTAACAGTAGTTATACCGTTGGGCAGAATATTAATCAAGAAATAGTAGGAGCTTGTAACAAAGGTAATGCAATAATTTTGTGGGACTTTAATCTTCATATAGACTGGACAAATTAAATTGGCAAAGGTAGTCTGGAGGTCGAGTTCATGGAATGCATTCGGGACAGTTTCCTAGAACAATATGTTATGGAACCAACCAGGGAACAGGTTATTTTAGATCTTGTATTGTGTAATGAGACAGGGTTAATTAGCAATCTCATAGTAAAGAATCCTCTGGGGCAGAGTGATCATAATATGATAGAATTTTACATTAATTTTGAGAGTGACTTGCCTAAGTCCGAAACTAGAATCTTAAACTTAAATAAAGCCAATTACATAGGTATGAGGGGTGAGTTGGCTAAGGTAGATTGGAAAAATAGATTAAAAGGTATGGTGGTAGATAAGCAGTGGCTAACATTTAAAGAAATATTTCATAATTCTCAACAAAAATACATTCCATTGAGAAACAAAAACTTCACAGGAAAAGTGATCCATCCGTGGCTAACTAAAGAAGTTAACTATAGCATTCGATTGAAAGAAGAAGCTTATTATGTTGGAAAGAATAATAGTAAGCCTGAGGATTGGGAGAGTTTCAGAAACCAGCAAAGGTTGACCAAAAAATTGATAAAAAGGGAAAAAATAGAATGGGAGAAAACTAGTAAGAAATATAAAAGCAGATTGTAAGAGTTTCTACAAGTATATAAAAAGGAAAAGCGTAGCAAAAGTAAATGTTGGTCCCTTAGAGGCTGAGACAGGAGAAATTATTATGGAGATTAAGGAAATGGCAGAACGTTAAACAATTATTTTGTATCTGTCTTCACAGTAGAAGACACAAAAAGCATACCAAAAATGGTGGGGAACCAAGGGTCTAATGAGGGTGAGGAACTTAACGTAATTAATATTAGAGAAAAAGTACTGGAGAAACTAATGGGACAAAAAGCCGACAAATCCCCCTGGACCTGACGGCCTACATCCTAGGGTTCTAAAAGAGGTGGCTGAAGAGATAGTGGATGCATTGGTTTTGATCTTCCAAAATTCCCTAGATTCTGGAATGGTCCCAGCGGATTGGAAGGTAGCAAATGTAACACCGCTATTCAAGAAAGGAGCGAGAGAAAAAGCAGGGAACTACTGGCCAGTTAGCTTGACATCAGTCGTCGGGAAAATGCTGGAATCCATTGTTAAGGAAGCGGTATCAAGTCACTTAGAAAATCATAACATGATTAGGCAGAGTCAACATGGTTTTATGAAAGGGAAATTGTGTTTGACAAATTTATTAGAGTGTTTTGAGGATGTAACTAGCAGGGTAGCTAAAGGGGAATATGTAGTATATTTAGATTTCCAAAAGGCATTCGATAAGGTGCCACATAAAAGGTTATTACACAAGATTAGGGCTCATGGGGTTGGGGGTAATATAGTAGCATGGATAGAGGATTGGTTAACGGACAGAAAACAGAGAGTAGGGATAAATAGATCTTTTTCAGGTTGGCAGGCTGTAACTAGTGGGGTGCCGCAAGGATCAGTGTTGGGGCCTCAGCTATTTACAATCTATATTAATTACCTCGATGAAGGGACCGAGTGTAATGTATCCAAGTTTGCTGATGATACAAAGCTCGGTGGGACAGTAACACAAAGAGTCTGCAAAGGTATATAGATAGACTAAGTGAGTGGGCAGTAAGGTGGCAGATGGAGTATAATGTAGGGAAATGTGAGGTTATTCACTTTGGTAGGAAGAATAGAAAAACAGAAATTTTTTAAATGGTGAGAAACTTTCAAATGTTGGTGTTCCGAGCGATTTGGGTGTCCTCGTGCAAGAAACACAGAAAGCTAGCATGCAGGTACAGCAAGCAATAAGGAAGGCAAATGGCATGTTGGCCTTTATTGCCAGGGGGTTGGAGTATAAGAGTAAGGAAGTCTTGCCACAATTGTACAGGGCCTTGGTGAGACCACACCTGGAGTACTGTGCACAGTTTTGGTCTCCTTATCTAAGGAAGGATATACTTGCCTTGGAGGCAGTGCAACGAAGGTTCACTAGATTGATTCCTGGGATGAGAGGGCTGTCCTATGATGAGAGATTGTGTAGAATGGGCCTATACTCTCTGGAGTTTAGAAGAATGAGAGTTGATCTCTTTGAAACTTACAAGATTCTGAAGGGGATTGACAGGGTAGATGCTGAGAGGTTGTTTCCCCTGGCTGGTGTGTCCAGAACTAGGGGGCATAGTCTCAGGATAAGGGGTAGGCCATTTAAGACTGAGATGAGGAAGAATTTCTTCACTCAAAGGGTTGTGAATCTTTGGAATTCTCTGCCCCAGAGGGTTGTGAATGCTGAGTCTTTGAGTATATTCAAGGCTGAGATATAGATTTTTGGACTCCCGGGGAATCAAGGGATATGGAGATGGGGCGGGAAAGTTGAGTTGAGGTCGATGATCTTATTGAATGGCGGAGCAGGCTCGAGGGGCCGTATGGCCTACTCCTGCTCTTACTACTTATGTTCTTAACCCACGGAATTCAGTTACTCCATGGTGGGTCACCTTGATAAATAGAAAATAAACAGGAAAAGGAAAAACTGAGTGAAAAGGAGGAGCGGAAACATATTGGAGAAACCTTAGTATTTGGTAACATTTTCCAGTTCTGATGAAAGGTCATCGACCTGAAACTTTAACAATGCTTCCCTCTCCACAGATGCTGCCTGACCTGCTGAGTATTTCCAGCATTTTCTGTTTTTATCTTTGCATTTAAGAGTCTGAATCAGTTTGCAGCATTATAATCAGGCTTCCTCCTGGTTGACTTGACCTTAGTATTGAAAATAATGCATCATTCGTCAGTTGACACTGTTGAAAATCTGACTGCAGTAATTCAGTTACTGATCACTTTCTAATGGGGAATTAGCCACTTTATTAGAAGGTGATGTCGCTAGTAGAAAGGACATCTGCTTCCCTGACATCCAGCAGTCATTGCTAAAGACTAGGAACAGGATGGGACCAGGCACAATTCCCTGAGGGCTCCCTGTGTTGGTTTTAGGTTAAAATGATGAATCTGTAGGACTTTGTGGGATGGTCATTGAGGATCCTGTGGCCTGGAATTTCCTTCGTATTTCCAGAGACACACACAATCAGGGTGCAAGGCAAATAGGCGGCCTAAAAGATTGCAGAATTTTGGGAGTAAGTGAATTCAATACGCTCAACCATCGATCCCTTCGCCAAAACACATCTCCACCATAAAACTGGCCACTCTCCCTCAAGGCACCCCGCGTGGCTGCGGTGCTTAGATGAGCCGTTCGGCCAGCTGCTCCCCTATGCTGTCTCCTAGTAAACTCTGTTCCGGAAAAGTGGGACGTGGTGGAGAGATGTCGGGCTGATGAGTCTTGGGCCTGTGGTTGATCCATGCTGATGGCCCGTATACTCCTGGACCAGAAATCTGGAGTGCTCACCTGGTGTTGAATCACTCGCTCACCCCGGTGGAATGTGTTTGCACTGGTACCCAGTTGAGGAGAGCTGGCTGACTCTGCTTGGGGGGTGGCCTGAAGGTTGGGGGCGGAGGGAAGCTGCCCTGCCAAGAAAGAGCGGAGATGTGCGGCTCTAGTTTTCCATCGACCTTCTTCTGGCAGCACAATAGACACAAGTCCACTTCCTCCACCTCCTCCGGAAGCTGCCCCCCTTTCCTCTTCCTCCTTGCCCCCATCTCCTCCACAACGTAGGGTAGGAAGACTGGGCCACTGTCCTGGAGCATTGAGAAATAGAGAAAGATTAGGCTTGCAGTCGTTTTGAGTGTGTGGAACAATTGAAGGAGCTACCAGTCTACATTTTTCCGAGGGTTTTTGCTGAAGGATCACTGATTACCTTGTCCCACCTCAGATACTTGAGTGTGGTGACCACAGTGGGCAAAGAAGAAAGGTAGAGCATGGTGAATGTCTTACCTTCCCTGCTCTCGCCAGGTCATTGATTTATTTTCTGCACTGCTCCACCGTTCTGGGCACTATGGATGTGGCACTCTGCCTCTGCCACCTCCGTCCATGCCTGCTTTCTGACCGTACGTGAGAGCTGGGATGTGAGGGAGCTGAGGAGTTGGTCTACAGGTTTTCGTCAGCAATATTGAAAGCCCTCTTCCTGGCAGCCTTCCTGTGAGAAGGGAAAAGTTTGAGATAATTGAGACTCTCTACAGAGCAATTAAATTAATTAATTAAAAAAAAACTAAGTTTCTTTATTGGATGCAAAAAGTACTGGAATAAATGGCAAAGTGATAACAGACTACCAAGCTTGTTTTGTAGTATCTATATCTTGAAGTTTTTGCAGTGCTTTACATTGCTCTGTTTAAAAGAAAATGTGGACAGCAGCTTTCTTAACTGAGTTGAAAAGTGGTAAAGGCACATTAGATTAGGTCTGATGTAGTATAATGTATTTATAGGTTACAGTATGGTTGTCAAGAAGTTGGTTGAAAAATCATTCAGATTATAGAGAGCTGTGTGCTGTTTTATCTTGCACTCCCCAGCCTCACACTCTGAAGAAAACTTTTTTTTCCTTCTACTTTTATAATCACAGAATCATAGAACCTCACAGCACAGAAGGAGGCCATTCAGCCCATCGTGCCTATGCTCATTGAAAGAGCAGTCGTGCTTAGTCCCCCCCCCCCTGCTTTTTGTCCATAATCCTGTAAGTTCCTCATCCTCAAGTACCTGTCCAACTCCCTTTTAAAATTATTTATGGTATCCGCTTCCACCACCTTCAGGTAGAGCGTTCCAGATCCCAACAACTCTCTCAGTGAAAAAAATTCTTCTCATCTCCCCTCTAGATCTTTTGCCAATGATTTAAAATCTATGACCTCTGGTTATTGACCCACTCACCAGAGGGAGTACTTTTTCTTTATCTACTCTATCAAAACCTCTCTTCATCTTGAAAACCTCTATTAGGTCACCTCTTAACCTTCTCTCTTCCAAGGAGAACAGTCCTAACTTTTCCAACTTCTCCTCATAACTGAAGTCCTCCATCCCTGGTAACATCCTGGTAAACCTCTTCTGTAACCTTTCTAAGGCCTTTACATCTTTCCTAAAGTGTGGTGCCCAGAATTGTCCACAATACTCCAGCTGAGGCCTAACCAGTGATTTATTAAGTTCGAGCATGATCTCTTTGCTTTTATATTCTATGCCTCTATTTATAAACCCAAGTAACCCATGTGCTTTTGTAACCACTTTATCAACTTGCCCTGCCACCTTTAAGTATTTGTGTATATGGACACCAAGGTATCTGCTCAGCTACACTTTTTAAAATTATGCCATTTATAGTATACTGTCTTTCCATATTAGTCCTCCCAAAGATATGATGCGGAGATGCCGGTGTTGGACTGGGGTGGACAAAAGTGAGAAGTCGCACAACACCAGGTTATAGTCCAACAGCTTTATTTGAAATCACAAGCTTTCGGAGCGGCTGCTCCTTCGTCAGGTGAAGTGAAGAAATACAAATGGGCACAGCATATATAGACAGAGAACAATGCCTGAACAGGCATTGTTCTCTGTCTATATATGCTGTGCCCATTTGTATTTCTTCACTTCACCTGACGAAGGAGCAGCCGCTCCGAAAGCTTGTGATTTCAAATAAAGCTGTTGGACTATAACCTGGTGTTGTGCGACTTCTCACTTTTCTCCCAAAGATAGTCAACACTGAGGAGGACTGCAACAAATTACAAGAAGTCATTAATAAACTTGCTGAGTGGACATATAATTGGCAAATGAGTTTCAACATGGATAAGTGTGAGGTATTACATTTTGGTAAGAAAAATAAGGAGGCCACATATTACTTCGCAAATAAGAATCTAAATGGAGCAAAGGGATCTGCCAAAACTGCTCACTATTCCATGGTTTGAAAATTACCCTTTTTAGGGAACCAATGGGATTTCAGAAGGTTTAGGGTACAGGAGTTTTCAGTCTGTGTGTCTACTTCTATACAGTTCATCCCATCACCATCGTGGAGAGGCAACTAGTTAGAATGTTGCACAGTTCAGATACTACATGTGAAATATAAATATAAGCAGGTTTAACAATTGTACTCTGTTTTGAAGCACTGCTATTCTAGGTTTTCTGAGGTTTGCCCTTTTAATCAGTTGTTGAGATTAAATTATCTCTGGTCTTTCAAATAATCAGGATCAAGTACAAACCAATATGGTGGGTATATTGCATTTAATCGGAGTTTAAGATGGAATATAACACACTAGTTATACAGCAAAAACATGCAACCGTGACAAACAGCTGGTACGATCGGACAGCTGGCTGGCGTGCGGGAACAGCTCTCCTTGTCTCGCGTATCTCTCTCTCTCCTTGAACTACCCAGGAGTATTAGACTGAAGTCAGCATGGTGTCCACCCTCAGGAGTCCTTTCTGAACAGTCCAAGAGTATTAGACCGAAGTCAGCATGGTGTCCACCCTTGGGAGTTCTCATTCCACTGTCTGCACTAAGGGCCTTTCGGGTCTTGCTTTTATTCTCTCTTTTAGGGGTGGGCCTGGGGTAGAAAATGGACAGGACCATCTAACCTATAGAGGTTCCCCTTAAGACAGGGTGCCCAATGGTATGTCGAGTTCTTTGTCTTAACTTTCAGATGAAGGCCCTCCCCTAAGGGGTCTCATGCTTTTCCTCACATGTCTTTCCTGTTTATACATTCTGAAGGCCCATCCATCTGATTTCCTCCTTTCTCTCCCGTCCTTATCCTCCCCAGTTGGGAGTCAGACATGCCATTCTTGGATTTCAGATGTTCGTAGCTGCTTGTTATCAGTTATTTATGTTCACGCTGTTCATGCAGCTTTAGCTATGCAAAATTAACTTTCATTCCATTATCAGACTATTGTACCATGGAATGAATCATTAAATTCCCAAATATATCTTCTATTCTCACACACTGGTTAACTTATGCATTTTAAAGCAGTTTTGTTGAACAAAGTCAAAATCCTAACAGCATTATAATATGGTTATTAGCAGTAATGGAAGAAACATAAGTGTTGGGCCTCGGTTGGCCAAATCAAAGATACAGTCAACAACCTTCCGAGCACACAAACAGGAGAGGGCTAGCCTGGGAAGCAAGGTCATTTGTGACCGCCACGGTGCAGAATGCTATAACATCCGCAGGGAAACACAAACATAAGCAAATTCTAAGCATCTATCCAGCTATTCTAATACTAGTCTGAAGAGACACTTTTTTGTCTCAAGTTCTAATACAATCATCTAAACACAGTATTATTCACATCACAAATTCATTCGTGCAAACATATACATTTTCGATACCCCTAATTTCTAACACAGTACACTATGTTTATGGTTTTGTTTTCCAAGACAGTGTTGTTGCACCAGTTATTCAGCAGCTAATTTGACTGGATAATTGCTCTTGTTATCATAGGTTATATTGCAGAACATATTTGATATGATGAATCATAGAAACTGAAAGATTTAACTGGCATGCAATAATCCAGAATTCCCCTTTACTGTGTAACGTGACTGTGTACCTTAATAGTATGTGAAGTAGCAAACAGTCATGTGAAGACGTGAAAGAGAATTGTGAAAGTAGTTTCTTTATTGGATGCAAAGCTTAAGTATTGGTAGGAATGGCAACGTGATAACAGACTGCCGAGCTTGTTTTGGAGTATGAAGTTTCTGCAGTGTTATTCTGAAAAAAGAAAATGTGGACAGCAGCTTTCTTAACAGTGAGTTGAAAAATAGTAAAGGCAAGCTTAGATTAAGCAATCTGTGTTCACCTTTCCTGGAGCTTGCTTGGAGAGTCGCAAGAGGAATCTCCTAGAGTCGTTGCTGAATTGACTGCAGGTTTTTTCCTCTTTTGTCCCCTACTAGGAGACAGTATTGCTAGGGGTTGGTGGACGGTGTGCGACAGTGCACCTTTAACCGGAGGGGCAGGCTTAATGGTCCTGATTGTCTTTTCGTTGTTTGTTTGTAACAAATAGTCTGAATACACCAACTAGACAGCAAACCAACATTATCTAGCATAAGCTAAATGAGCTTGGTATAGGTAATGGTAGAATCACTAATCTGGGCAAAAAATATCAAGTCCAAGCCTATGCTTTTGGGAGAGGCTGATGCCTGCAACTGAAAATGTTACTAAAGGCATTAAGATATATAAAAACAATTCCATGGATCAACTTTAAAATGTTACTGTGGAATATGTAATATTTTTGATTTAAAAAAAAAAATAGTTTGAACCTTTATTTTGGATATTAGAAACTTCAGTAACTGCGAAGAAAAATGGCAGTGGAATTTTTTTTTCCCCAAAAGCCCTTTGGCTAAATTGTACTATCTCGGTAATATGCACTAACTATTAAAGAGCAGCTGGTGTTTGTCACATCGTGTGACACCTTTTGTCATTGAAAATACCTATCACAGTGCCATGTACAAGAGTAACAGTTATGCAGGTACTTTATTAAGAGTTTTCATTGAAGTGTGTGCCCCGCATAGTGAATTTAGTACATAATAGATAAATAGAGGCATTGAATACAGAAGCATGGTGGTGACGATTCATCTGTACTAGATGTTAGCTGGAGTACTGTGTGCAGTTTTGAACACCTCGCTATAGAAAGAATGTGGAAAGGTGCAACTTGATTTTCCAGGATAATACCAGGATGAGAGGTTTGAAAAGTGAGGTCTGTATTTACTCGAGCAGAGAAATTTAAAGAGGGGGAGGGGCAGTATCTAATAAAAGTGCTCAAAATTCTGAGAAAGTAAATAGTGTATGATTATTTCCACTGGTCTCGGAGAAGAGGTAAGTGGCATTCTCTGTAAAGCCTCTAATACAATAGTTTATAGCAAATCTGTAAAAAGGACAAAGAAAATGATAAAGCATGCTAAAATATCTACAAAATTCAAAGACATTTTAATATTTACTTAACGTGCAGGAAGTATTCTGTTTTTTTCCCCCCACAGAGTATAATTTGAATATGCAGAATTGCTGAATTGAGACCTATTTTGAATATACCATTTAATTCATTGACCAAAAAGTAGAACGTACTGTTCAGAGAATTCTGTCATACAGTTTCTAATTTTCTTCTAATTTTATTGCAGTCCCAAACCATGAATTATGTGGGGCAGTTGGCTGAGCAGGTGTTTGTCACGGTGAAGGAGCTGTACAAAGGACTGAATCCAGCTACCTTGACAGGATGTATCGATGTCATAGTAGTGAGGCAGCCGGATGGCACATACCATTGTTCACCCTTTCATGTCCGTTTTGGCAAGCTTGGGGTATTGCGATCGAAAGAGAAGGTGGTAAGTTCTGTTATATAAGCTCCATTTATTGAACTAATCTACACAGTCTGTTTTACAGGCCCCAGTTCTTGACCTAAATGCTCTCAAAATATTTTTTTCTGTTTCACATTCCACAGTTAAAAAAAAAGTCATCTGCTTGCAACACTCTAATTCTAGTGAGATATGTATGCAATTCATCTCAAACACTTTGTGTTTTGACATTTTAATAATCCAAATATTTTTGAATGAAGAAAATACTCACTTCTTGTGAATACTTGTGCAGAGGATGGAAGATTCTAGAATAACAATATGCACTTGGAATTTGCTGGAAGCTAGCCACCTTCATTGATGTAGTTCCATCATTTGTAGAATCTATCTTGAGTAGGCCTCGATTTTATCACTGTGCATTTTTCATCTCATGAGGATTGGATCTTGTTTGCAGTTGTGTGGCAGAAAATGTTGGGAATTTTCTTAAAGCTCGAAGCACTTTACGGGCTCAATTTTCACCGGCCCATGGAGGCGGGTTTGGAGGCGGGAGTGGTGTGAAAATAGCAGATTCGGGGGTCCCGAACCCATCCCGCCCCCAACCCGCCTCCATGCCAGTTTCCCAGGAGGCGGGTACCCGACCTGTGCTGGGACCTGCCTCCCCGAGGCGGGAAGGGGATTAGTGCCAATAAACTGCCTGTTAACAGGCAGTTTTTTGCCTAATCCCTATTTTTAGCCCTGAAGTGTGGGCTTCCCGACAGGTCTGAACCACGCCGATTTAGCGAGGCGGACCGTCGGTCTGGAGGGCTTGGAGGGGTCGAGATGTCCGGTGTGCAGGTGAGTGATGGGTGCATGAGTGCAGAGGTAAGTGTGTTTGGTGTGTGTAAAGTGTTTTAAGAACTTTTACTTACCTTAACTTTGTCCTGCAGGCTTCCTTCCTTCAGTTCTCGGGAGTCCCTCAGCTCACCGGCACAGAAAGCAGAATGGCCGCGGAGCTGTCAAAAGCTGCAGTCTCTGCTTTCTGTGCTGGATTGATTTCTAACTGAGTCTAAGTACAGGGACTCAAGTTAGAAATCATATTGTCAGTGTTTGACAGCTTCACAGAGCTGTCAAACGCTGAAATTTCATCTGTCAAAAGCTCTTGACAGATGAAATTTCAATGGCTGATGTCACCTGTATCCAAGGGACCCTTGATTGGCCTGCTAAGCCCGCTGGGCGGGCTTAACAAGGTCAATCAAGGGAAAATACAGTGGGTTGGCCACAAGTCGATGGAGGCGGGACTACAACCCAAAAAGTGGGAGTCCCGCCTCCATCACATCCCCATTGACAAAATCCAGCCCTACAAGTTTAAAAAAAAATCATTACTTGGCATGTTTAGTATTTTGTGAAGCAATTCTTTGTCAAAAAATTGTGTTTAATGCTGTATTGGATAGTGGTAGGTATGGGTTTTGTGATGTGAGGGGAGATATGAGGTTTGGAACGGAAGTGAGTTTTTAAAAAATTCATTCATGGGATGTGGGCGTCGCTGACGATGCCAGCATTTATTGCCCATCCCTAGTTGCCCTTGAGAAGGTGGTGGTGAGCCACCTTCTTGAACCACTGCAGTCCGTGTGGTGAGGTTACTCCCACAGTGCTGTTAGGGAGGGAGTTCCAGGATTTTGACCCAGCGACGATGAAGGAACGGCGACATACTTCCAAGTCAGGATGGTGTGTGACTTGGAGGTGGTGGTGTTCCCATGAGCCTGCTGTCCTTGTCCTTCTAGGTGGAAGAGGTCGTGGGTTTGGGAGGTGCTGCCGAAGAATCCTTGGCGAGTTGCTGCAGTGCATCTTGTAGATGGTACACACTGCAGCCACGGTAAGCCGATGGTGGAGGGAGTGAATGTTTCAGTTGGTAGATGGGGTGCCAATCAAGCGGGCTGCTTTGTCCTGGATGGTGTCGAGCTTCTTGAGTGTTGTTGGATCTGCACTCATCCAGGCAAATGGAGAGTATTCCATCACACTCCTTACTTGTGCCTTGTAGATGGTGGAAAGGCTTTGGGGAGTCAGGAGGTGAGACACTCACCGCAGAATACCTAACCTCTGACCTGCTCTTGTTGCCACAGTATTTATGTGGCTGGTCCAGTTAAGTTTCTGGTCAATGGTGACCCCCCAGGATGTTGATGGTGGGGGATTCGGCGATGGTAATGCTGTTGAATGTGAAGGGGCAGTGGTTAGACTCTCGCTTGTTGGAGATAGTCATTGCCTGGCACTTGTGTGTCACGAATCACTATCACTAAGGAAATAGTACGCGGTAAAATAATGGGACTAAAAGACAAGTCCCCTGGACCAGATGGCCTGCATCCCAGGGTCTTAAAAGAAGTGGCTGCAGAGATAGTGGATGCATTGGTTGCAATATACCAAAATTCCCTGGACTCTGGAGAGGTCCCAGAAGATTGGAAAACTGCTAATATAACACCCCTATTTAAGAAAGGAGGGAGACAGAAAGCAGGAAACTATAGACCAGTTAGCCTAACATCTGTCGTTGGGAAAATGCTGGAGTCCTTCATTAAGGAAGCAGTAGCAGGGCATTTAGAAAAACATACTGTAGTCAAACAGAGTCAGCATGGTTTTAGGAAAGGGAAATCATGTTTAACAAATTTGCTGGAGTTCTTTGAGGATGTAATAAGCAGGGTGGACAAGGGTGAGCCAGTGGATGTGGTGTATTTGGATTTCCAGAAGGCATTCGATAAGGTGCCACATAAAAGGTTACTGCATAAGATAAGAGCTCACGGAGTTGGGGGTAATATATAAGCATGGATAGAGAATTGGCTAACTAACAGAAAGCAGAGAGTCGGGATAAATGGATCATTTTCTGGTTGGCAAACGGTTAATAGTGGGGTGCCACAAGGATCGGTGTTGGGGCCCCAACTATTTACAATCTACATTAATGACTTGGATGAAGGGATCTAGTGTACTGTAGCCAAGTTTGCGGATGATACAAAGATGGGTGGGAAAGCAAGTTGTGCAGAGGACTCCAAGAATCTGCAAAGGGATATAGACAGGCTAGGTGAGTGGGCAAACATTTGGCAGATGGAAAAATAAAAAAGCAAACTATTATTTAAATGGAGAGAGATTACAAAATGCTACAGTTCAGAGGGACCTGGGGGTCCTTGTACATGAAACACATGAGGTTAGCATGCAGGTACAGCAAGTAATCAAAAAGGCAAATGGAATGTTGGCTTTTATTTCAAGGGGGTTGGAGTATAAAAGCAGGGAAGTCCTGCTACAACTGTACAAGGTATTGGTGAGACCACACCTTGTGTACTGCGAACAGTTTTGGTCTCCTTATTTAAGGAAGGATATACTTGCATTGGAGGCAGTTCAGAGACGATTCACTAGGTTAATTCCAGAGATGAGGGTTTTGACTTATGAGGAAAGGTTGAGCAGGCTGGGCCTATACCCATTGGAATTTAGAAGAATGAGAGGTGATCTTATCGAAACATATAAGATACTGAGGGGGCTCGACAGGGTAGATGCAGAGAGGATGTTTCCCCTCATGGGGAAATCTAGAACTCGGGGGCACAGTCTCAGAATAAAGGGTCGCCCTTTTAGAACTGAGATGAGGAGGAACTTCTTCTCTCAGAGGGTCGTAAATTTGTGGAATTCTCTGCCCCAGAGAGCTGTGGAGGCTGGGTCATTAAATATATTTAAAGTGGAGATAGACAAATTTTTGCAAGATAAGGGAGTGAAGGGTTATGGGGAGCGGGCGGGGAAGTGGCTTTGAGCCCTCGATCAGCCATGATCTTATTGAATGGCGGCGCAGTCTCGAGGGGCCAAGTGGCATATTCCTGCTCCTGTTTCTTATGTTCTTATGAATGTTACCTGCCACTTATCAGCCCAAGTCTGAATGTCGTCCAAGTCTTGTTGCATGCGGGCATAGACTGCTTCATTATCTGAGGAGTTGCGAATGGCACTGAACACTGTTCAGTCATCAGCGAGCATCCCCACTTCTGACCTTAAGTTGGAGGGAAGGTCATTGATGAAGAAGCTGAAGATGGTTGGGCCTAGGACACTGCGCTGAGGAACTCCTGCAGCGATGTCCTGGGGCTGTGATGATTGACCTCCAACCACTACAACCATCTTTCTTTGTGCTAGGTATGACTCCAGCCAGTGGAGAGTTTTCTCCCCGACTCCCATTGACTTTAGTTTTACTAGGGGCTCCTTAATGCCACACTCGGTCAAATGCTGCCTTGATGTCAAGGGCAGTCACTCTCACCTCACCTCTGGAATTCAGCTCTTTTGTCCATGTTTGGAGCAAGGCTGTAATGAGGTCGGGAGCTGCGTGATCCTGACGGAACCCAAACTGGGCATCAGTGAGCAGGTTATTGGTGAGTAAGTGCTGCTTGATAGCACTGTCGATGACACCTTCCATCACTTTGCGAGTAGACTGATGGGGCGGTAATTGGCTGGATTGGATTTGTCCTGCTTTTTGTGGACAGGACATACCTGGACACTTTTCCACATTGTCGGATAGATGCCAGTGTTGTAGCTGTCCTGGAACAGCTTGGCTAGAGGCGCGGCTAGTTCTGGAGCACAAGTCTTCAGCACGATAGCCGGGATGTTGTCGGGGCCCATAGCCTTTGCTGTATCCAGTATGCTCATACATTTCTTGATATCACGTGGAGTGAATCGAATTGGCTGAAGACTGGCTTCTGTGATGGTGGGGACCTCAGATGGAGGCCGATATGGATCATCCACTCGGCACTTCTGGCTGAAGATGGTTGCAAACACTTCAGCCTTGTCTTTTGCAATCACGTGCTGGGCTCCACCGTCATTGAGGATGGGGATATTCATGGAGCTTCCTCCTCCCGTTAGTTGTTTAATGGTCCACCACCATTCACGACTGGATGTGGCAGGACTGCAGAGCTTTGATCTGATCCGTTGATTGTGGGATCGCTTAGCCCTGTCTGTAGCGTGCTGCTTCCGCTTTTTAGCATGCATGTAGTCCTGTGTTGCAGCTTCCCCAGGTTGGCACCTCATTTTTAGGTACGCCTGGTGCTGCTCCTGGCATGCTCTTCTACACTCCTTATTCAACCAGGGTTGGTCCCTTGTTTTGATGGTAGAGTGAGGAATACGCCAGGCCATGAGGTTACAGATTGTGGTGGAATACAATTCTGCTGCTGCTGATGGCCCACAGTGCCTCATGGATGCCCAGTTTTGAGCTGTTAAATCTGTTCCATTTAGCACCGTGGTAGTACCAAACAATAGGATGGAGGGTGTCCTCAGTGTGAAGACGGGAATTCGTCTCCACAATGACTGTGCGGTGGTCACTGCTACCAATGCTGTCATGGACAGATGCATCTGCGACAGGTAGATTGGTGAGGACGAGGTCAAGTAGGTTTTTCCCCTCGTGTTGGTTCTCTCACTACCTGTCGCAGGTCCAGACTGGCAGCTATGTCCTTCAGGATTCTGCCAGCTCGGTCAGTAGTGGTGCTACCGAGCTACTCGTTGTGATGGACATTGAAGTCCCCCACCCGGAATACATTCTGTGCCCTTGCTACTCGCAGTGCTTCTTCCAAGTGGTGTTCAACATGGAGGAGTATTGATTCATCAACTGAGGGAGGGCGGTAGGTGGTAATCAGCAGGAGGTTTCCTTGCCCATGCTTGACCTGATGCCATGAGACATCATGGGGTCCGGAGTCAATGTTGAGGACTCCCAGGGCCAGTCCTTCCTGACTGTATACCACTGTGCCGCCACCCCTGGTGGTTCTGCCCTGCCGGTGGGACAGGACATACCCAGGGATGGTGATGGAGGAGTTTGGGACATTGGCTGAAAGGTATGATTCTGTGAGTATGACAATGTCAGGCTGTTGCTTGACTAGTCTGTGGGACAGCTCTCCCAATTTTGGCACAAATCTCCAGATGTTGGTGAGGAGGACTTTGCAGGGTCGACTGAGCTGGGTGTGCCGTTGTCATGTCCATAGCCGGTGCTGAGGTCGATGCTGGGTGGTCCGTCCGGTTTGATTCTTACTATTGTTTCTTGTAGCGGTTTGTTCCAACTGAGTGGCTTGCTAGGCCATTTCAGAGGGCAGTTAAGAGTCAACCACATTGCTGTGGGTCTGGAGTCACATATAGGCCAGACCAGGTAAGGACAGCAGATTTCCTTCCCTAAAGGACATTAGTGAACCAGATGGGTTTTTATGACAAACTGATAGTTTCATGGTCACCATTACTGATACTAGCTTTTTTTTAATACCATATTTATTTAATTAACTGAATTTAAATTCCCCAGCTGCCGTGGTGGGATTTGAACTCTCGTCTCCGGATTATTAGTCCAGGCCTCTGGATTACTCGTCCAGTCACATTACCACTATGCTACCGTTCCCTCGATTACACTGCTCATACCTCAGTCCAGGAATTTCATTTCCAGGGAGTTAATGAGGGAACAACTGATTTAAGGTTATTCATCTGAATCTGTATTGTGATTGAAAACAAATTAAGCTTGTGACATTATTCCATTGCAGTTGAACTTTGACCACATAATGAGCATAAACTAGGATTCATCCACATGAACACCAGTGTGTATAAATTTCCCATTTTCATTTTAAAGCTACAATGCTCCATTCTGGAAAGCAGAAAAACCTTTTGCAATGTCCTTGTCCAGCCCAATGAGTAGGTTACAGTCTTGCAGTGCGATACATTATTGAGTGGCCATGAACTCGTGAAGCTCATCGCACATTCATTGGCAAATGTGAGGAATGGCTCCCATTTGGGCTGGAGATTTGTGCTCTTCTGTTGTAACATTTAGTGAATATAATGAGAGAGACTGTAAACCATTGGAAAGGAATAGTCTTGTGCTGACAGAATTTAATTTATTGGCTGTCTCCTATATTGAAACACGCACATGCTTCCTTGCACTCTAAAATGCCCTTTGAACTGAAACATACAAAGCAGTTGTGTGATTATGGAGCACATGACTGTGTAGATTTGCCTTTTGCCAATCAGACATTTGACTGAAGTAGTGAAACAATGAAGTGTTGGCTATGTACAATATTTCTGTTTATTTCAGGTTGACATTGAAATCAATGGAGAACCAGTCGAGCTGCAGATGAAACTCGGACACAATGGGGAGGCCTTTTTTGTGGAAGAAACTGAGAAAAATGAGGTATGCTGCTGATTTAGAAGTAAGTCAGATGACTATTGCAGTGGGTTAGACTTTGGCCTTTCATTTTTCCGACATGGGTTCACAACAAGCTAATGCAGTGAAGATTTTCAGTGTTGGGTGTAAGAGTCCTACGTGAAGTGAGTTTGGGCAGTGGGGCCTTGTCACATTGGTCAACAATTGTCACTGAGCTATTTGATTTGATTTGCAGCTGGTTTTACCTCTTTTTTAATTTTTAGCCCAAATTCAGGAAAAATAAAATCTGAAAATCAAAGTCAAATTGTGATCGTCAACTACAACAAAATGCTCAAGAATAAGTTGGTAGCTGAATGTATTAATTTCTCTCACTGGGATGATCGAGATTGAGAATTCATTGTGTGCACACCTGTGCCCTAATACAACTTGGTGCAGATTTTAGGAATAGGAGTAGGCCATTCAGTTCCTCGAGCCTACTCCCCCATTCAATTAGATCATGGCTGATCTGCACCTCAGCTCCATTTCCCTGCCTTTGTTCCATATCTCTTAATACCTTTACCTAACAAAAAGCTATCTATCTCAGTCTGGAAATCTCCAATTGTCCTAGCATCCACAGCCAATTGAGGGAGAGCGTTTCAGATTTCTACTACCCCTTCTGTGGAAAAAGTGCTTCCTGATTTCGCTCCTGAGTGGCCTAGCTTGAATTTTAAGATGATGTCCCCTTGTTTTTGATTCCCCCACCAGAGGAAATAGTTTCTCTATCTACCCTATTAAATTGTTCTAACATTTTAAGCACTTTGATCAGATTACAGTCAATCTTCTATACTCAAGAGAATCTAAGCTACGTTTATGCACCTGTCATCACAATTTAACCCTCTAAGCCCTGGTATCATTCTGGTGAATGCACTGCACTCTCTCCAAGGCCAGTGTATTCTTCCTGAGGTGTGGTGCCCCAAACTGAAGACCGTGCTCCAGATGGGGTCTGACCAAGGCTCTATAAAACAGAAACCTAACTTCCTCCCTAGTGACTACACTTCAAAAATATTTCAATGGCTGTGAAGAGCTTTGGGATGTCCTAAGGACATGAAAGGCGCTATATAAATGCAAATATTTCTTTCTTTCTTGAGATAAAAATGAACATTCCATTAGTCTTTTTGATTGTTTTTTTTGTACCTGCCTACTAGCTTTTAATGATTTGTATATTTCGACTCCCAAATATCTCTTCTCTACATTTTCTAGTTTCTCACCATTTAGAAAATACTCTGATTTGTATTTCTTGGATCCAGAGTAGATGACCTCACACTTGCCCACACTGAATTACAGTTGCCATAGTTTTGCCGACTCACTTAATCTGTCTACGTCCCTTTACAATTTCGTGCTCCCATCATCACTATTTACTGTCTCTCCTAACTTAATGTCATCTGCAAACTTTGACCTACAACTCTATTCCTTCCTCCAAGTCATTCATAAATATAATGAAAAGTTGAGGCTCCAGAACAGATCCCTGGGGAGCACCACTTGTCACCTCCCGCCAATCAGAATACATACCCTTTAACCCCACTCTCTGTCTCCTACCTCCCAACCAATTTCCAAACCAAGTCAAAAGGCTACCTCCAATTCAGTGTGCTCTCATTTTTGCTGATAATCTCATCATGTGGAACCTTCTGGAAGTCGCTATTGATAATAGACATCTATATACATAGGGCATAGACAGATTGGTGAAACGGGCAGACACATGGCAAATGAAATTTAAAGCAGAAAAGTGTGAAGTGATACACTTTGGTAGGAAGAATGAGGAGAGGCAATACAAGCTAAATGGTGCAATTTTAAAGGGGGTGCAGGAAGAGAGAGACCTGGGGGTGTATGTACACAAATCTTTGAAGGTGGCAGGACAAGTTGACAAGTTTAAAAAAAGCATACGGAATCTTTGGCTTTGTAAATAAAAGCATAGAGTACAAAGGCTAGGAAGTTATGCTGAACCTTTATAAAATACTGTTTAGGCCCCAGTTGTGTCCAATTCTGGGCACTACACTTTAGGACCTTAGAGAGGGTGTAGAAGAGATTTACTAGAATGATACCAGGGATGAGGAACTTCCGCTCTGTGGAGAGACTGGAGAAGCTGGGGTTGTTCTCCTTTGAGCAGAGAAAATTAAGTGGAGATTTGATGGAGGTGTGCAAAATCATGAAGGATTTTAATAGAGTAAATAAGGAGAAACTGTTTCCAGTGGCAGAAGGGTCAGTAACCAGGGGGCACAGATTTAAGGTAATTGGCAAAAGAACCAGAGGCGAGATGAGGAAACATTTTTTTACGCAGCGAGTTATGATGATCTGGCATGCATTGCCTGAAAGGGTGATGGAAGCAGATTCAATAGCAACCTTCAAAAGGGAATTGGATAAATACTTGTAGGTGAAAAATTTGCTGGGCTATGGGATAAGAGTAGCGGTGTGGGACTAATTGGATAGCTCTTCTAAAGAGCCGGCACTGGCGTATCATTCTATAACATCCATAGGCGCTCCCTTATCTATCTTATTAATGACCTCCTCAAAAAAATGCAACTGCATTAATCAGTCAAGACTTGCACGTAACAAAGTTATGTCGGCTCTCTCTGATCAACTCATATTTGTTCAAGTGCTCAGTCGCTCCATCTCTATTGACAGATTCAGGTAGCTTCCTCACAACTGACGTTAAACTGACAGGCCTTTAGTAACCTGATTTCTCTCTCCCACCATTCTTGCATAATGGCGTGCTATTAGCAAATTTCCAATCTAACAGCTGAATTCCCGAATCAAAAAAAAATTGAAAGATTATAACTAACGCTTCTGCAATTTCCTCACCTACTTCTTTTAATACCCTGGGGTGGAAACCATCAGGTCCTGGAGGTTAAGCTATCCTAAGCCCCATTATTTTCTTCATTATCATTACAAAGTTCTTCATAAATGAAAAGAAAACATTAATGATGTGGCAACTGAGCTTTAAGCGTGATGAAGGTACCAATTTTACTCATGGTTTTATTTTTTTCACAGGGCATTGTTCCCACACACTTAACAACATCACCAATTCCAGTTGAAGGGGCTTATTTTACAAAAGAACCAGATTTGGCTAGTCCTGAATTCATTGAGAATCAAAATTTACCAACTCCATTTAATGGCCCAGAAATTGAAAACACTGTAAATAACACTTCAGCCAAAAAGAAAAGACGTCGAAGGAGGAAGCACAAACCAGAGAATTCAAAGAAAGATGACCAGGAGTCCTCTTCAGACGAGCAAGATGTACCTGAGATGGACATTAGTTCAGAGGAACAGCTGCGATTTGTAGCTACAAAGTAAGTTATTCCTTAAGCTTTAGAAGCATATGCATTGTTTTTCATGCATGACTATTAGTTACTTGTTGCTGTCTCACTGACCAATCTATCCCTGTTTACCTTATAACACTTCATAAACTGGAAGACCAACAGGTCACTCCTTAACCTTTTCAGCGCCAGTGGAAAAAGCCCAACCAAAATCCCTGATGTCTGGTAACATCCTAGTAAATATATGCTGTACCTTTTTTATTGCTTTTATTTTCATCCAATAAAGTGTTGCCTAAGACTGTACACAGGACTCCATTTGTGGCCGAAGTAAGGTCTTATACAAGGTAAAGTAAAAAACAAGGTCAACATTACTTTCCTGTATCTCTGTACAAAACCTAGGATTCTGTTTTATGGCCTTATCTACTTTTGATGCAACTTTAATGAGCAGTATACATGCACACCAAGGTTCCTGTACTCTATTTCAAATGTTACCACAAAATCTCACCATTGATAGTGTTGCCATTCCTTTCCCTATTCTTCCAAAATTTGTCAGTTCACATTTTTCCACTGCATGTAGAAATTAGAATCATAGAAATTTATGGCACAGAAGGAGGCTATTCGGCCCATCGTATCTGTGCTGGCCAAAAAAGAGCTATTCAGCCTAATCCCACTTTCCAGCTCTTGGTTCGTAACCTTGTAGGTTACGGCAGTTCAAGTGCATATCCAAGTACTTTTTAAATTCGATGAGGGTTTCTACCACCCTTTTAGGCAGTGAGTTCCAGACCCCCACAACCCTCTGGATGAAAAACCTTCTCCTCAATTCCCCTCTAATCCTTCTACCAATTACTTTAAATCTATGCCCCCTAGTTATTGACCTCTCTGCTGAGGGAAATAGATCTTTCCTATCCATTCTATCTAGGTCCCTCATAATTTTATACACCTCAATTAAATCTCCCCTCAGCCTCCTCGGTTCCAAAGAAAACAACCCAGCCTATCCAATCTTTCCTCATAGTTAAAATTCTCCAGTCCTGGCAACATCCTCGTAAATCTCCTCTGTACCTTTCTAGTGCAATCACATCTTTTCTGTAACATGGTGACTAGCCTGTATGCGGTATTCTAGCTGAGGCCCAATTAGTGTTTTATACAGTTCAAGCATAAGCGCATAAGAAACTAAGAATTAGCAGGAGTTGACCATACGGCCCTTTGAGCCTGCTCCGCTATTCAGTAAGATCATGGCTGATCTTACCCGGAAGAACCGGTATCCCGAATGTCCTGCACTTTCTAACTGCAGGGCTCCTTTAAATTTTTTTTCTGTTGGTTTCCCGCCCACAGACAGGCTTAGGCCTGGCGGGCGAGGAAGCCTACAGCACAAAGCCGCAGCTGAGGACAGCAGGTATGTCTAGTGGGAGGGGGTTCTGATCCCGGGGGTTCGGTCCGATGGTGGCCGGGGAGGGGGGCTCCGATGGTGGTCGCGGAGGGGGGTTCGATGGTGGTCGGGGAGGGGGGCTCCGATGGTGGTCGGGGAGGGGGGCTCCGATGGTGGTCGGGGAGGGGGGCTCCGATGGTGGTCGGGGAGGGGGCTCCGATGGTGGTCGGGGAGGGGGCTCCGATGGTGGTCGGGGAGGGGGCTCCGATGGTGGTCGGGGAGGGGGCTCCGATGGTGGTCGGGGAGGGGGGCTCCGATGGTGGTCGGGGAGGGGGCTCCGATGGTGGTCGGGGAGGGGGCTCCGATGGTGGTCGGGGAGGGGGGCTCCGATGGTGGTCGGGGAGGGGGGCTCCGATGGTGGTCGGGGAGGGGGCTCCGATGGTGGTCGGGGAGGGGGGCTCCGATGGTGGTCGGGGAGGGGGGCTCCGATGGTGGTCGGGGAGGGGGGCTCCGATGGTGGTCGGGGAGGGGGGCTCCGATGGTGGTCGGGGAGGGGGGCTCCGATGGTGGTCGGGGAGGGGGGCTCCGATGGTGGTCGGGGAGGGGGGCTCCGATGGTGGTCGGGGAGGGGGGCTCCGATGGTGGTCGGGGAGGGGGGCTCCGATGGTGGTCGGGGAGGGGGGCTCCGATGGTGGTCGGGGAGGGGGGCTCCGATGGTGGTCGGGGAGGGGGGCTCCGATGGTGGTCGGGGAGGGGGGCTCCGATGGTGGTCGGGGAGGGGGGCTCCGATGGTGGTCGGGGAGGGGGGCTCCGATGGTGGTCGGGGAGGGGGGCTCCGATGGTGGTCGGGGAGGGGGGCTCCGATGGTGGTCGGGGAGGGGGGCTCCGATGGTGGTCGGGGAGGGGGGCTCCGATGGTGGTCGGGGAGGGGGGCTCCGATGGTGGTCGGGGAGGGGGGCTCCGATGGTGGTCGGGGAGGGGGGCTCCGATGGTGGTCGGGGAGGGGGGCTCCGATGGTGGTCGGGGAGGGGGGCTCCGATGGTGGTCGGGGAGGGGGGCTCCGATGGTGGTCGGGGAGGGGGGCTCCGATGGTGGTCGGGGAGGGGGGCTCCGATGGTGGTCGGGGAGGGGGGCTCCGATGGTGGTCGGGGAGGGGGGCTCCGATGGTGGTCGGGGAGGGGGGCTCCGATGGTGGTCGGGGAGGGGGGGTCAGATGGTGGTCGTGGAGGGGGGCTCCGATGGTGGTCGGGGAGGGGGGGTCCGATGGTGGTCGGGGGGGCAGACAGATAGTGGAGGTGGGGGTGGGATGGTTTACTGGGTAGCTTGTTGGGCTTGGAAGAAACGCACACTCCTGCTCCTCCTTGCCCACAAGCAGTGCTTTAAAGGCACTTACCTCATGGATTCAGCCCTTCTCATGTCCTTTCACCTGCTGGGTTTCTGAGGCCTGGGAAACCTGGCTGACTTGTGTTTAAAAATAGAATGACTGTCTAAATGAAGGCTGGCAGCTTCATTATAATATTTAAATGACCAGCACGCCTCCCATGAGCGGATTAGTCGCCTGCCCCGTGTCCTGCCTCCGTTAAAACCAGAAGTGGGCGGGTTGGGTTCCTGTTTCAGATTTTTTGAATTTTAACCTCTGACCTGACCTCAGAAGTTTTTGGGAGTTAAAATTCAGCCAATAGTATCTGAGTTTACTTCTGCTGTGATTCAGTTACCATTTGCCTCTGGTCCTATTGTGTTTATATGTATTTTGCTTTAGGTTTACATCTTCAGAATTTATGTTAAATCAAAATCCTGTCAGTTATAAAATGTCAGAATTTGTTGCTGTTAGAAAACCTTTTTTTTAAATGATGGAGTTCACTAACTTTTCTCCCTCCCTTCACTTGCTTGCGCATTCCCAGTCAATGCATGCCAGAAACGCACATTTTTTCCCCCTTTTGTACCCAACACAACTTAATCATGGTTATCCCAACTCGCACAAAAACAGTTAAAATCTATTCTAGTTATGGCAGCTTCCCCAAGTTACTGAGTTAACCATAATCCAGTGCAAAATGATCTTTTCCTCCCTCCCCAAACTGAGTCACCTTTTTTGTGACAAACTCTACAGGTATATTGTACAACAAATGTAAAATCTTATTGCACAGCCATTCAACAATTAGTTTTTTGTCCAAAGGGACAGTGTTTGCGCATTCTAGAAGAAATTGCTTTACAAGTTCAAGCAATAACAGGGCAGAGTAACTTAACTATTCAGTCATGATTCAATAACTAGTTAGCTTTTAATAATTTCATATGTACAGCTGCAAAGATTTTAAATATCATTCTGAGCATGGAGATTTTATTGTAAACTTATTTATAAATTCTACTGTAGCCATTAGTTTTTGTGTCCTTAAAAACTTCTTGAGTACTTGGGTGGCATAATACCCTTTAAGGATGCACTTGAACTACAGCTGCCATTCTTATGCCAGTCGCTGTAGTTTGGGTTCTAGCCAGGCAGAATCCTGTTTACACTTGTTGGCTCCTGCTTGGCTAGAACATAACTGTCCTGCTAGGGAGAGAAGCTCTGTGCAAGCCTGGATACATACGTGCACAGAGTCTCCCAAAAAGGAGAATTTCAGTTGTTTAGAGAGTGGGGAGGGGAGAATCTCTGTTTTCTAAACAATTCAATTAAGGGCAGGTAGGTTTACAAAGAGTCCGACTGACCTCCTGAGTACACGGCAAAGCAGGATTTGACGCCATACTGGACAAACACTGCATGCAATGTTGAACCAAAGCAGTGCGAGGCTACCCCCTCCAGGGAATCTCCACTTTGCGTTGGAATTGGGTTGGGGCTGGATTTGCACTACCAGTTTAGCATCCATGTGAACCTGAAACTGCTGCATGACAACACTAAACTTGCAGTATAGATGCACCCAAAGTCGGAGTTCAGGAGAACTGGAGACAGCCTTGATACCTTTGTGTGTTGTAAGAATTTAACTGTGCTTTGCTAACAGTGGGTTCTGGGAAGTACTCTGATTAACAGAAACATGTTTGTGTATAAAGTGTAACATCAAATGTATACTCGAGCAGTTCTAATAAGTAAACTTTCTTTTCTAAATCTAAAATGTGAAACAAAACAAAAATATTACATGTATGTAGTGCCTTATTGCATCTCGAACCAATCCACGTGAACGTGATGAATTACTTTGCAATCCAGCGCCTGTGATTATGTCGGTAAACACACAGCTATTGTGTATACAGCAAGATCCCACACACAGCAATGCAATGAATGACAAGTTAGTTTTTTTTAGTGATGTTGGGAAACTCCCTGCTCCTCTTCGAATAATGCCATCGATCTTTTAATGTCAAATTTTATATAGAAGCAGAGTTTATTTCTCTTGCCTCACTAAAACTTTGTCTGTATGGTACATGAAAGTTAATGTGCCAATCATAGTTCTTTATCTTTCCTGCAGCAGTGAAATGTGCCATTTCTTTTCTGAACTACCTGATGAAGATTCAAGCACCTTCCATTCACGAGAAATCTATCCATATTCAGACGGTGAATGGTCTTCTGTTGAGAGGTATAATTACTGAAGTTAAAGTTTTTAAAGTTTGTTAACTTTGTTGCAGTAATGTTATGAAAATTATATAACAATTTTTTTTTTTAGCCATTCCTATGACCGATTTTCATCACCAAAAAGTGACTCTGAATTGGTTGTAAAATCGCACGAAGGATCCTTTATGGGAACAGAGTCTCGGATGCAGTGGACTTGGGGAGGTTTTCCACAGGTACAGTATCTATTGATAATAACTTTGTCAAATATTTGTACTACTTCATAATCTCAATTCAAGGCAGTTTGTAATAAGTTTCTGCATCTGTATAAAAATTAAGCCAGTCATTGCCCTGGAGCCTGCAATTTACAAGTGGTTCCAAGTGCTCTATGATTAACCTCAGCAATTTATGAGGACTATTTAGAGCAGTGGTCTTGAGGGTTTGCAGCTAAACCTCACAAACATGATGCCGATCGAAGACTATAGATGAACAACACCAAGGAAGATCTGCTCGTTGATTTTAAATGTTTTTTTATTATCCATTTTTGTCAGAGCTTTGAGTGTTTTTTAAATTGGTTAATTATGTTAGCATAAATGTTTTCAAATCCTGTCTGATAATCTAACTTCACTCTTTATAAAGTTTTAGGTTTCTAAACACTTTATAATGTAGATCATTTACAACATATTTCCAGCAAAAGGGTAGCTTAAGAAAAAAACTTTTCAGAGTTTTATCTTTACTGATGGCATATTGTGTTGTATTGATTTAGTGTAAAACATTTTTAATACTTATAAAGCATTTCTCCTATTTTTGTTGTTCACTTATATTTCAATGCGTTTATAGTGAAGAATGTTCCAAATCACAACTTAATAGCTGTGTAAAGAAATGGCTTTCGTCTTACAGGTCAGTAAAATGGAAAAGCCTGAGCAACCAAGAGTAGTTACCATTACCCCTTCTGAGCATACACATTTCCGAGTCATTATGGACAGCAGTGCAACAGATGCAACTGCTTGTGATTCCTCTGACTTCAACAATACCATAACCGTTTTCAAGCCTCAGCCTCGAACCCAAAGAAGTCCTGCATTGCTTGAAACATCCACGGAACAGGCTGCTCCATCCGCAACAAAGCCAACTTTTCTGGAAGACATCTCTTGGTCGGAACAAACCGAAGTTGTGACGGAGATTTTAGGAACAGATATTGCAGTCCAAACATCGCTATTGGAAATGACTGAAACGTGTACATCAGAAGAGCAAGATGTTGAAGTCTTTCAGTCCACTGCTCAGCCAGAAACTGAGCCAGAAAATGAAAGCCCACCTACTTTAGAAAGCAGTAATAGTCCAGCGCCGCAGACGTTGTGCCTAGATGCCAGTGTAAAAACAGAAGAAACAGATAAAAAGAAAGGTAAATACAAATGTAACGTTTTGCTGTGGTATTTATAGGTTTTTCAATGAGAAATGTATGCTCGTGTACAGTTTATACATTCTACCTATCACTAAAGATGCAAAAAGTGTGATTCATATCATTTATTTTCAGGAACATAATATATTTACAGCTATATTACATTCAAAGTTTTGATTTTGGCCTGTATTTTCCGATCGGAGGCTTCCTGCGTGCGGAGGCCTCCGATCTGGGAAAAATCTACGCACTTCCCTGAGGGCTCCCGAGGTCTGGACACTTACGCTCCTGGGCCTCTCCAACTCGAAATGTGCAGGGCCCACGTACCCCAGAGGTGCAGGCAGTTCGCAATCGTCCCTGGGATCACGTGGGCCATGGGGAGCCAATAAAGAAGGGAATTCCCCCTTCATACACTTGACAGATAGACCTGTCAAATATATGAATGGCGATCACCCCAAAAACACAGTAAAACATTAAATAATTTTTTTTAAAAATCACATTTTTAAAATTAGTTGAAATTACAATAAAAAATATTTTAAACAAATTTAATTTTTTGAAAAAAATAATTAAAGTTTTTTACGGGGCTAAAAATAAACGTACCTTTATTAAAGTATTTTTAAATGATAAATGAGTGAATTTTTTAAAAAACCTTTTTTTTCAAATCTTATGCTGGTAAAAGCAGGCCTTATATCTGCTTTTACCAGGCGTATGATTTTCTCCAGAAAGCCGAACTATCCGCCCGCAGAGGCCCTTCTCTAGGGCAGGCGTCCGATCTGTCAAGAGCATTCTTGACAGATCGGAAATGCCGGTTGCGCATGCCTGAAACCGGCATTTCCGATGCCCCTACGGGTGTGTACACCGCGCGTACACACCCGTAGGGATCGGAATATCCGGCCCATTGACATTTGATTTTGATGTAATGATAAAATACTACCATAAATAAAACCAAAAATATTTTACTATGTCAAAATTTATGCAAGATCGTGAATAACCTAGTAAAGGTGCATCGTTTTTCAACAGCTACAACAGCAGCAACTTGCATTTATATCGAGGCTTTAATGTAGAAAAACATCCCAGAAGGGTATTCAAAATTTGACATAGCCAAAAAAGGAGGTATTAGGAGGTTGACTAAAAGCTTGGTTAAAGAGGTAGGTCTTAAGGAGGATCTTTAAAGGAGGAGAGAGAGCCGATGAGGTTTAGGGAGGGAATTCCAGAGAGTCGGGCCTAGGCAGCTGAAGACACAACCACCAGCGGTGGGGCACAGGGAGTGGGGATTCTCAGGAGGCCAGAGTTGGAGGAACATAAAGTTCTCTGAGATTGTAGGGCTGGAGGAGTTTTAAAATTGTGATAAATTAAGTTTTTGTCTTGTTTTAGTTCAAACAGTACTTTAAAATAGCTAGAATTAAAATGGAAGCTGTCTTCCATGCCAAACTTGATAATGGAGACTGGAGTTTAGTTGTCGGGTGAGACCCAGACCAGATAGTTTGCTCCGTAAACTTGTCAGTGTACAGAGTCTTTGACCCAGGTGCTAATTAAATTGTACATGACCAAAATTTGAGCCAATATGTAAGACCTGGATGAGGTGTGAACAGCTGCTCTTGAGCAGGATATCATGTCCTATTGTGTTGTAGAAATTTTGGAACCTTGTCGAAAGCTCTCACATCCTTAATTCTCACTGGAGATCTGACCTTTGTGGGAGGACTGGAAATTTGCGTAATCCACATACCAACATTGCATATGTTTTGCCTGCAAGTTATGTTGATTATCAAGGGGTGTAAGATGTACATTCTAAAAAGGATATTTTAACCCTTGTGGAGTGAATCTATCTTCTAAATAGTGTACTCTCTGTATCTTGTTGTGTCTCACTGCTTCTGTGTATTATTCTACATGTAAATTAATCTGACTGTTAGTTTTAGCTTGTACACATTGGTGTGACAGCTTGGTATCTTCCACCTTTTTTGAGAAAAAAAAAAGGAGCACGAACTGGACATTTCAAGTGATCTCCCTAATTGATACCATGATTTACAGGTAATTATTAATCCAGTGGTACATTACCCCACACACTGCATGTGCAAGGGAGCAGGTTTTGATTCATAGGTCTGCATATGGAAGCTGTTTTTCTGTGTGAGCACCAAGTGTTGGAAGAAAGCCTGAACTGCTACAACGCTTTCCTGTCTTAGTATGCATTTTTTTGCTTTGTTTTTAAACACATTTTCTCCCTTTGCATGAAAATCTGTATCATAGAACTTTGCAGCCACATTTGCTCAAGTGGAGGTAAACAAGGACATAGACTGGTTGGGATGGCTGGCTTGGTTTTATAGTATAACTTCGATGTAACTGATGGCAGTTGTCCCAGTATCAATTGTAAAGTAGGAACGTAACAATGAAAATGGGGTAAGACTGTATATTGAGAGCTGGGAAGAGCTTCTCTGGCTTTGTAAGCAAACGTACCAGGTTTGATTTTTGGTCTGTGCTGAATTAGGTGGTTTCAGCAACAATTTGCCTCATCTTCCTTGGGCTTGGGAAGAGGATTCCTACTTCTAATCGCTATCCAGCAACCCTTGCTGGAAAGTGTGTGGACATTGGGTGAGAACAGAATTGGGTAAAGGTATAAGGCACTACACAGCCAAATAGCCTGTCACACTCACTGTTCAGACTGATGCATGCTGAATGATCAAATTACCAGAAGGCTGCTGGCACTTGTACAACCATAGCCCAACAAGAGCTGGCACATTCAAGCGAGGGGAGTGGAAATGGGGCACAGGATGGATGGAAAAACTGGGAGTGTGTTGTGCATTGTAAAATCAGTCGCGGTTTAACATTGTTCAAGCTACTCAGTTTTGTGATTTCACCCTTAACTACCATAAATTCTCTTGCATGCAAAGTACTGTAAAAAGCTATAAAGTGTGGCAATTGGGGAAAAAAAATCAACTTTTATGAGTTTCATGGTATAAACTTCATTTCATTGGTGCCACCAGGCGCAACACTTCATCAGGGAGCAGTTGACTAGCTCGATGTCAGGTTGTTAGAGTCGCGTGTGTATCTGTCAAACAGAAGAGTTTTAGATGCAGGATAATCTTTTAAAGAAAAGAGAAAGCAAACCAGTCGCTGATCCTGGTTCTTGAAAATTACAAGCAATTTACTGATCTCTTGTCAATCTCCGCTACAGTAAGAAGGAAGCAGCTACAATTACATGGATTTCTACAGGGAGGACTTGAGCAGCGGCCTTAACTCTTCCTCCTATCATATTTTAGCGTTTCACAAAAGGCTTGGCTGTACCTAGCAGTAGTAAAATAAGATTCAAAATTGCAATGATTAAACTCCAAAAGGAAAAAAAATGTAAAATGCATATAGTTTTGAAAATCATATTTAGAAATATGTTCAAAGGTGTTGGTTAGAATCAAGATTCGGAAGACTGTAAATGGTTCAAGTTTCATGCCATATTTTAGATTGTCATCCAAATCTCCCAAATGTGTAACACACTCCCAATCATTGTTTATTCAGTCACGTATAAAATGGTAATGTTTTCACCAGACAATATTGGATCTCCTGTGGTGCTGTTCATGGGTAGTTCACAGGTCTGCAGCATGGTTGTAATGATTGGTTGGTTGCTAAGCTGGCCTGATGCTTTTGATGTTTACAAACCATGATGATAGATGGGCTGATAATGGATTCAGCTGACCTGAATAGGGTATTTAAGCGATAGTGGTTTTATTTAGAGATATGACAAATCTGTACATAATATGTAGAAAAAAAGAACCCACAATAAGAGAGACTCCATGGCAGTAACGTTGGATGTAGTTATCCTGCCACTTTTGCATCGCTGTAAAGCAGAACAAAAACGATGGTAAGGTACTGATCTGGAACGTTGCAGTGTTAGACCACCTCTTCTGCCACTTGGGTTTGACATCATGTAGAATGTAACTAGTGTGGTTAAGGTCACCTACCCGAGCCTCCTCCAACTTACTCGGATTTGATGCCCACCTTGGGACGTTTCACTATGTTAAAGGTATTTATAAATGTAAGTTCTTTCTGAGAGTGCTGTGCGCAGCCACAAATTCAAAAAACTTTTATTTGGTCTGTCCTTTTGTGTTGTTACTCAATAGTAGCTTCATGTTATCATCAAATAGTTTGCTGTCTCCTCCCCACCAGTCGCAGCCACTCTTTCCGCCATTATGCACCAACCCTGTGGAACTCCCTTCCTTCAGCATCTCCACTTGCATATTCCTCTGTCTTTATGTGTCTTGTGCTTTACTTTTAACTTCTGTTGTTAACTAGCAACCCGTAACTGAGGGTGGATATTGGATACACTTGCATGATTGCTTCGACCAATATGTCTCTCGACCTTCCTGTTGACTCCATTCTCTATCTCTACCTTCCCCCCACCCCACCCCCATCGATCCCACTACAAAATGCTTCAGAGATCCTGATTGTATCAGCCCACTTATTTTCTTTGTCCCAGTCAACAAATTTGGAAGGAAAACTGCAAGTAGCAGATTTGATTTCCATCAGAAGTTTCTTGTTTTTTTTGGGAATTTTATTTTGTTCACTTATCATTTTCTTTCCTGAACTCTGCCTATAGTTGCAACTCCTATTTCTGGAAATTGGTAGTAGACAGATTGAAGCCTTGGGTAATGTGCCAACACTTGAGACAGTGGCTTCAGCTGAGACCCTGTCAACCACAAACAAATGAAGTAATGAGATACGGTACTCCCAGGATCCTAATGGAGAGCAAAAAGGTGAACCAGTTCAGTGAGTCTGCACTCAAACTGCTCAGAGTTCTTGGTTGGAATGAAGACTGATATCACATGAACGGACTGCACTCAAATAAAATAGCTCTTTGCATTTGGTAGATCTTTTTCAAGATGACTTTAAAAATGGGGTTTTGGACAAAGTAGTGAGTTTTGAATTGATGTGATTTATTGATTCACTATTAAAATTAGTTTAAACTAGTCCCAGAAAGTTTATATCTGTTTTTACGAGCAGATAAATAGGCAGCTGTTATATTTCAAACTTCAATACTGAATATTATCCAATTTCAATATTAACATCTCATTCTAAACTGACACGTGTAACTATTTTTCAAGCAAATACATGGTAGGTACTGAGACTGGATTGCAATAATCATAAAATCAAAACAGAAAATGCTGGAAATACTCATCAGATCAGGTCAGGCAGCATCTGTGGAGAGAGAAACAGAGTTAACGTTTCAGGTCGATGAGCTTTCGTCAGAATTATTGCTTTAATCATATTTAGTTTTTTTTTTAAATGGCAGGTGCAAAGAATATAAATGAACGCTAATATTACATTCTTTGTGTTCTGGGATAGGTGGACCTAAAAGAAGCCAACATCTGGGTCCTTGTGATATCTATTTGGATGACCTACAAAAGTTGGATCCTAATATTGCGGCTCTGTATTTCCCAAAGAGGTACTGTGATCAAAATGTACAGATAAAAGGAAGTCAGCAAAAGAATTCAGCAGACTGATAATAGCAGTATATTCATTTACACTGTTGCTTCTAACCGTAAAGGCTGCTCAGCCCAGGAAATTTTTTATTTGATGTTTATTCGACTATGACATCTTCTTATGTTTAATGTTGTAGGGACAGAGGAGTGTGCAGGGACAGAGGGACCTGATGTGCATGGGTCCCGGAGGGTGACTGGGCATGTTGAGAGAGTGGTTGACAGGGCATGTGGGATCTTGGGCTTCATAGGTGGGGGTGTTGGGTGCAAAGGTGGAGCGGTTGTGCTGAACCTTGTGGCGCGCTGGTTGGGCCACAACTGGAGTGTTGCATCCGGTTGCCGCACTTTGGGAGGGATGTGGGGGCCCTTGAGAGGGTGCAGAGGAGATTTACCGGAGTGGTTCCGGGGATGGGGGATCTTGGCTGCAGGGACAGGTTGGAGAGGCTGGATTTGTTTTCATTGGAGCGGGGGAGGTTGAGGGGTGGTTTGGTGGAGGTGTGCAGGATTGTGGTGGGTTTGGATAGGCTAGACGGGGAGAGGCTGTTCCCTCTGGTTGATGGTGCAGGGACTGGGGGACGCAGATTTGGGGTTTTGGGCGGGAGATGCGGGGGGGATGTCGGGAGAGACTTTTTTGCATGGCCTGGAATTCGCTGACGACAGAGGTGGTGGAGGCGGAGACACTCAGTGTTTTCGGGGGGAGGCTGGATGGGCATTTGGGGGAGGTGGTCTTACAGGGCTGCGGGGATGGAGTGGGGGAATGAGACTGACTGGCTTGCTCTGCGGGGAGCTGGCGTGGACTCGATGGGCCGGATGGCGGCCTCCTGTGCCGTTGTGGCCCTGACTCATTTCAGATGATAAAATTTACTTGTACATAGTTCTTTTGAATTGTGTTGACTAAAACAAAATGGTACTGATACGGAGTTGTGTATTCTGATTACTTGGGACTACTCTAATTGGCAGTGTGTTGTAAAGAACAATAGCATGAGCTATGAGGTCCTAAACATTGTGTTAAACGTCAGGCCTCAGTTTCTTACTGGTGGTTGTAATGAGAGGCTAAGAGGAAATGGATGAAAGCAGGTTACAGAGAGAGGGGAAATGGAAGAGGAGATGAAATGTGGAGAACATGTGGTATGCTCCTCCTGCGCTATGTGGGAAATCAGGGACACTTCCTGTGTCCCTGTTGACCATGTGTGCGGGAAGTGTATCCAGCTGCAGCTATTGACAGACCGCATTGCGGCACTGGAGCTACGGATGGATGCATACTGGAGCATTTGCGATGCTGAGGACATCGTGATAGCACGTTTAGGGAGTTGGTCACACCGCAGGTAAAGGCTATACAGGCAGGAAGGGATTGGGTGACCACCAGGCAGAATAGGAGGTGCAGGCAGGTAGTGCAGGGGTCCCCTGTGGCCTTCCCCCTCTCCGACAGTTATACTGCTTTGGATGTTGTTGAGGGAGATGGCTTATCAGGGGAAGACAGCAGCAGCCAACTTCCTGGCACCGTGGGTGGTTCTGCTGCACAGGATGGGAGGAAAAAGAGTGGGAGAGCTATAGTGATGGGGGATTCCATTGTAAGGGGAATAGATAGGCGTTTCTGCGGCCGCAAACGAGACTCCAGGATGGTATGTTGCCTCCCTGGTGCAAGGGTCAAGGATGTCTCGGAGTGGCTACAGAGCATTTTGGAGGGGGAGGGTGAACAGCCAGTTGTCGTGGTGCATATAGGTACCAACGATATAGGTAAAAAAACGGGATGAGGTCCTAAAAGCAGAATATAGGGAGTTAGGAGGTAAATTAAAAAATAGGACCTCAAAGGTAGTAATCTCAGGATTGCTACCAGTGCCATGTGCTAGTCAGAGTAGAAATAGAAGGATATTTCAAATGAATACGTGGCTAGAGGAATGGTGCAAGGGGGAGGGATTCAAATTCCTGGGACATTGGAACCGGTTCTGGGGGAGGTGGGACCAGTACAAACTGGACGGTTTGCACCTGGGCAGGGCCAGGACCGATGTCCTAGGGGGAGTGTTTGCTAGTGCTCTGGGGGAGGGTTTAAACTAAAATGGCAGGGGGTTGGGAACCTGAACAGGGAGACAGAGGAAAGGGAAACAAGGATAGAAGCAAAAGACAGGAAAGAGAAAAGCAAAGGTGACAGTCAGAGAAATCAAGAGTTTAAATCAAACATGGCCACAGTAAATAATAATTCTAAAAGGTCTAAGGGGTAAAAATTGAGTCGCGCCCCATTTGGGGCGCTAACCTCGCCGGGGCGCGACTTTTAGCGCCCCAAAAAAATTAGCGGCCCCGCGCCGGAACTTCAGTGGTTGCGCCCCAAGAGGGAAGCGGGGCGCAACTGGAAGCACCCCGCATCCCTCTTGGGGCGCTGCGAGTGAATATCCTGGCGCTACGTGCCGCAGTGCCACGCGCTGCGGCACGTCGCGCCGCGGTATTGCAGGCCTTCCTCCCCTTCTTAAAGGGGAGGGACCCTGCGCAGCGCGAACCGGGGCCCAGCTGGGCCCCCAGGGATCGGGAGTGCCGGCAAAAGAGCCCGGCACTCAAGAGAAGTGCCGGGCTCTTGGAGCGCAGCCGGCACTTCACGGTGGGGGGGCTTCACGGGGGCCGGGAACAGCAACGGGGGCAGGTGCTGGCAGGCGGCCAGCAACAAAAATGGCCGCCTGCCACCTCCCCTTTAAATATCGCCGCCCCGGCCGCACGTACGCCTCCCTGAACCCGTCGGACATAGCGTCTGGCGGTAAATCAGGGGGCGCGACTGAAGATCACGGCCGGGGCGCGAGCGGGGTGCTGCGCACGGCGATGACGTCATCGCCGGCGGCGCAGCGCCACAGGGCGCTACCGGCTGCCGCCGCCGCTAACCTCCCACTAAATTTTTCGGGAGGCGTGGGCGGCGCTGCGCCCGGGCGTTAGCTGCTTTACGCCCCATTAGCGCCCTCTTAAGGCGCTAACGGGAGGCGCAAGCAGCTGAATTTTTCCCCCTAAGAGTGTTAAAAAAACAAGCCTGAAGGCTTTATGTCTTAATGCGAGGAGCATTCGTAATAAGGTGGATGAATTAGCTGCGCTAATAGAGGTAAACGGATATGATATGATTGGGATTACGGAGACATGGCTCCAGTGTGACCAAGGCTGGGAATTCAACATCCAGGGGTATTCGATATTCAGGAAAGACAGGCAAAAAGGAAAAGGAGGTGGGGTAGCATTGCTGGTTAAAGAAGGGATTAACACAATTGTAAGGAAGGATATTAGCTCTGATGATGTGGAATCCGTATGGGTAGAACTGAGAAATACCAAGGGGCAGAAAACGTAAGTGGGAGTGGTATACAGACCCCCAAACAGTAATGCAGAGGTTGGGGATGGCATTAAACAGGAAATTAGAGACGCAGCACAGCACAGCAGTTATTATGGGTGACTTTAATCTACATATCGATTGGGCTAACCAAATTAGTAACAATACTGTGGAGGAATTCCTGGAGTGTATACGGGATGGTTTCCTGGACCAATATGTCGAGGAACCAACTAGAGACCAGGCCATCTTAGACTGGGTATTATGTAACGCGAAAGGATTAATTAGCAATCTTGTTGGGGCGGAGCGATCATAATATGATAGAATTCTTCATTAAGATGGAGAATGAAATAGTTGACTCAGAGACTAGGGTCCTGAATTTAAATAAAAGAAACTACGATAGTATGAGGCGTGAGTTGGGTAGGATAGATTGGGGAATGTTACTCAAAGGGTTGACGGTGGATAGGCAATGGCAAACATTCAAAGATCGCATGGATGAACTACAGAATTTGTTCATCCCTGTCTGGCATAGAAATAAAACAAAAAAGGTGACTCAACCATGGCTGACCAGGGAAATCAGGGATAGCATAAGATCCAAGGAGAGGACATATAAATTGGCCAGAAAAAGGAGTAAATCTGAGGATTGGGAGTAGTTTAGGATTCAGCAAAGGAGGACAAAGGGATTAATTAGAGGGGGAAAATAGAGTACGAGCGTAAACTTGCAGGGAACATAAAAACTGACTGTAAAAGCTTTTATAAATATGTGAAGAGAAAAAGATTGGTGAAGTTAAGCGTAGGTCCCTTGCAGTCAGAATCAGGGGAATTTATAATGGGGAACAAAGAAATGGCAGACCAATTAAATACATACTTTGGCTCTGCCTTCACAAAGGAGAACACAAATAACCTCCCAGAGATGTCGGGGAACATAGGGTCTAATGAGAGGGAGGAACTGAATGAATGAAATCAGTATTTGTAGGGAAATGGTGTTAGGGAAATTGACGGCATTAAAGGCCGATAAATCCCCAGGGCCTGATAATCTGCATCCTTAAGGAAGTGGCCCTAGAAATAGTAGATGCATTGCTGGTCATCTTCCAAAATTCTATAGACTCTGGAACAGTTCCCATGGATTGGAGGGTAGCTCATGTTACCCGACTGTTCAAAAAAGGTGGTAAAGAAAAAACGGGGAATTATAGACCCTGACATCGGTTGTGGGGAAAATGCTAGAGTCCATTATAAAAGATGTAATAGCAGAGCACTTGGAAAACAGTGACCGGATTGGACAAAGTCAACATGGATTTACAAAAGGTAAATCATGCTTGACTAATCTACTGGAATTTTTTGAGGATGTAACTGATAGAATAGATAAGGGAGAACCAGTGGATGTGGTGTATTTGGACTTTCAGAAGGCTTTCGATAAGGTCCCGTATAAGAGATTAGCGTGTAAAGTTAAGGCACATGGGATTGGGGGCAAGGTACTGACTTGGATAGAGAACTGGTTGGCAGACAGGAAGCAAAGAGTTGGAATAAATGGGTCTTTTTCCGAGTGGCAGGAAGTGACTAGTGGGGTTCCGCAGGGATCGGTCCTAGGACCCCAGCTATTCACTATATATATTAATGATCTAGACGAGGGAACTAGATGTAACATCTCCAAGTTTGCAGATGACACAAAGCTGGGTGGGCGTGTGTGCTGCGAGGAGGATGCCGAGAAACTCCAGTATGATTTGGACAGGTTGGGTGATTGGGCAGAAGCATGGCAGATGCAGTATAATGTGGATAAATGCGAGGTTATCCACTTTGGTGGCAAAAACAAAAAGGCAGATTATTATCTGAATGGCAATAGATTGGGAGAAGGGGAAGTGCAACGAGACCTGGGTGTCCTTGTGCACCAGTCGCTGAAGGTAAGCATGCAGGTACAGCAGGTGGTTAAGAAGGCAAATGGTCTGTTGGCCTTCGTCGCGAGAGGGTTTGAGTGCAGGAACAAGGATGTCTTGCTGCAGCTGTACAGGGCCTTGGTGAGACCACACCTTGAGTATTGTGTGCAGTTTTGGTCACCTTATCTGAGGAAGGATGTTCTTGCCATGGAGGGTGTGCAGCGAAGATTCACCAGACTGATACCTGGGATGGCAGGAATGACGTACGAGGAGAGATTGGGTCGATTGAGCTTATACTCGCTGGAGTTTAGAAGAATGAGAGGAGATCTCATTGAAACTTATAAAATTCTAACAGGGCTAGACAGACTGGATGCAGGAAGGATGTTCCCGATGGCGGGTGAGTCCAGAACAAGCGGTCACAGTCTAAAGATAAGGGGTAAGCCATTTAGGACAGAGATGAGGAGGAATTTCTTCACCCAGAGAGTGGTGAACCTGTGGAATTCTCTACCACAGAAGCCAGTTGAGGCCAAGTCAGTAAATATATTCAAGAAGGAGTTAGATATATTTCTTAAGGCTAAAGGTATCAAGGGATATGGGGAGAAGGCAGGGACAGGGTACTGAGTTTGGATGATCAGCCATGATCTCATCGAATGGTGGAGCAGGCTCGAGGGGCTAAATGGCCTACGCCTGCTCCTATTTCTATGTTTCTAACAGGTACAAAAATAAGTGGAAAAATGTGAAGTATGAAACTCCAAGGGTTGGGAGCTATGGCAGGCAGGAATAACCCGGGATAGCTGGGAGAAAGTGAAAAATGACGTCCTAGAATTTGTGGTATTAAACTATTCACGATAGGTTTTAGATTTTGAAAAATCTAGCCAAATTTGTTTTGGGACAAATTCATTTTGCTGCATATACTTTTGATGTATAGTGTGCTGACAATTTAGTTGACCAAACAGGCGATGGCCTCTTGGTTTCCTAAATTGCCACCTGCTAAGGCCATTTATTTTGAAGAACTAATTGGCTCAGAGATGGAGAACTCATAAAAGACGTAAAAAGAGTGCAAGCAATGCTCAGATAGTTTGAGTGTGTGAATGCAGTACAGAGAGAAATAGAGAATGGGAGAGTTTATTGAGTCTGCAGTTGGAAGTTACAAATGACCAAAATCGTCTTGCTGTTTCAGTAAAGCTCACATAGTTATTCGGTCTTGTATATATGTCGCTCCTTTTCCGTAAATAATTATTTGTGAACGCAGAAGTGGTACAATAAAGACAGGAAAAAAATTCAAAATACAAACTATCAGTCAAAAATGTCAGAAGTGTCAAGGGGCATAGGTAGGAATTGTACTTGCTTTAGCCATTCAATAGCCTGAGTCCCCACAATGGGCTTCATAGAATCATAGAAAGTTACAGCACGGAAGGAGGCCATTTCGGCCCATTGTGTCCGCGCCGGCCAACAAAGAGCTATCCAGCCTAATCCCACTTCCCAGCTCTTGGTCCGTAGCCCTGCAGGTTAGAGCATCCCAAGTGCACATCCAAGTACTTTTTAAATGCGGTTAGGGTTGCTGCCTCTACCACCCTTTCAGGCAGTGAGTTCCAGACCCCCACAACCCTCTGGGTGAAGAAATTTCCCCTCAAATCCCCTCTAAACCTTCCCCCAATTACTTTAGATCTGTGCCCCCTGGTTTTTGACCCCTCTGCTAAGGGAAATAGCTCCTTTCTATCCACTTTATCTATGCCCCTCATAATTTTATACACCTCAGTAAGACCTCCCCTCAGCCTCCTCTGTTCCAAGGAAAACAGACCCAGCCTGTCCAGTCTTTCCTCATAGCTAAGATTCTCTACTCCCGGCAACATCCTTGTAAATCTCCTCTGTACCCTCTCTAGTGCAATCACATCTTTCCTGTAATGTGGTGACCAGAACTGCACGCAGTACTCTAGCTGAGGCCTAACTAGTGTTTTATACAGTTGAAGCATAACCCCCCCTGCTCTTGTATTCTATGCCATGGCTAATAAAGGCAAGCATTCCGTATGCCTTCTTAACCACCTTATCTACTTGGCCTGCTACCTTCAGGGATCTGTGGACATGCACTCCAAGGTCCCTTTATTCCTCTATACTACTCAGTGTCCTACCATTTAATGTGTATTCCCTTTCCTTGATAGCCCTCCCCTTTCCTTGATAGCCCTCCCCAAATGCGTTACCTCACACTTCTCCGGATTTAATTCCATTTGCCACTGTTCTGCCCACCTGACCAATATATTGATATCTTCCTGCAGTCTACAGCTTCCTTCTTCAGTATCAACCACACAGCTGATTTTAGTATCATCTGCAAACTTCTTAATCATACCCCCTATATTCAAGTCAAGATCATTGATATACCCTCATCTACCCTCATCTACCCTCCTTGTTACCTCCTCAAAAAATTCAATCAAGTTTGTCAGACACGACCTTCCCTTAATAAATCCGTGCTGACTATCCTTGGCAACACGGTGGCATAGTGGTTAGCACTGGTGCCTCACAGCGCCAGGGACCCGGGTTCGAATCTGACCTCGGGTGACTGTCTGTGTGGAGTTTGCACATTCTCCCCGTGTCTGCGTGGGTTTCCTCCGGGTGCTCCGGTTTCCTCCCACAGTCCAAAAATGTGCGGGTTAGGTTGATTTGGCTATGATAAATTGACCCTTAGTATTAGGGGGGGATTAAATATGTGGGGTTATGGGGCTAGGATGGGATATGTTAGGGGGAATTAAATACGTGGGGTTACGGGGGTAGGGTGGGATATGTGTACTGTGGGGATTAAAGTAGGGACAGGGTACTGGATTTGGATGATCAGCCATGATCGTATTGAATGGTGGAGCAGGCTCGACGGGCCGAATGGCCTACTCCTGCTCCTAGATTCTATGTTTCTATGTTTCTATGTTTTATGTTTCTATGTAATCCGTGTCTTTCTAAATGAAGATTTATCCTGTCTTTCAGAATTCTTTCCCACCACCGAGGTTAGGCTGACTGGCCTGTAATTACTCGGTCTATCCTTTTCTCCCTTTTTAAACAAGGGTACCACATTAGCAGTCCTCTGGCACCACACCTGAAGCCAGAGAGGATTGAAAAATGATGGTCAGGGCCTCTGCTATGTCCTCTCTTGCTTCGCTTAACAGCCTGGGATACATTTCATCTGGGCCTGGGGATTTATCCACTTTTAAAGCTGCTAAACCCCTTCATACTTCCTCTCTCACTATGTTTATTTCATCTAATATTTCACACTCCTCCCCCCCGATAGCAAAGTCTCCACATTTTTCTATAGTCACTGATGGCTGCAATGTCTTCCTTAAAGTTGTCCTCATTCTTTTTGAAGTCTCTGTCTCTTGAAGCCTGGATTTTGTTAGAGGCAGATCATTTTTAAATATGTTGAAGAGTTGGAGCAAGAACAGGTCCCTGAGGGAGTTTGTTCTTCTGGATCCTCCATGTGCTCAGCTTATTGCATAACATCACCGAAATTGTCTGTCTTGACGCATCATTTCCATAGCCATAACACCCGATCGAGGTAACATCATTAACATCTTGACCAGTAGGCCAGTGTGTCAGACAGTATCATATGCCGCTGTCATCAAGAAATACAGCCCCTGTCGTCTTCTGTTGGAAACCACTTTCTAAATAGGTGGTAAGAGCAAGAATTTGGTCGCAAGATGTGGTCTGCAGCCTGCCTGCTCACCCTTCGGAGGCGGATCTACTATGGGCATAATTCTTCGCCGAATTGGCTGCTCCAGGGGTTTTTAAGCACATTTCAGAGGTGATCTAGGACAGTAGCTAGCTGGGAGGGAGTGATTCTTCCCTGGTTTTGGTATAGCTATCACCCTAGCTTTCTGCCGTATCTTGGACGTCTTGCTCTCTTGGATGGCATGGGATATAAAAATTTTCAGCCCTTTTATGCTCTTCTTTCTAAGGTGTAGTGGCATTTCTGGTGAAATCTTGTCAAGGCTGCAAGCTTTTCCTGCTATCTTCACTTCCTCAGTGGAGAATGGTTGGAAGGTGCCTTCCTCACTCTGAGGTGAGACTACTCTGCATCCACTTTACTGATTCTTCAAAGATCTCGTCCCAGTTGACATTTGCCATGTTATTCAGGTGTGTGGTGATACTGTTCATGGACTTCTTACACTGCCATATGGGTGGTAGTTTCTGTGCTGCTCCAAACTTCCTTATGAGAGACCATGCTTTTCTGCTAGACCTTGTCATGTCATGTCATATCTGATGTAGTTTCTTCCTAATGTTGCAACAGGCATTGAGGCTGTCAATATAGTGGTTTGCTATTTCCGAGTCACCAGATTCCTCATACTGTTTCAGAAGTTCTGCACATTCCCCATCTAAACAGGGTCTATAAACTTTTTATCAGCCATGTGGGATGGATTTAGTGGCTGCTTTGAAGATTGCTTTGAAGAAGTGAGGGTAAGCGTTTTTTACAGGAGTATTAGGTGGTGTGCACACTATATACATGTCAGTCAACTCTCTAAGTATTTTTGCCAGTCTGCTTTTCGGTACTTTCGCCTTAATCTTGGGATGGTAGTTATTACGGGATCATCACAACTATCCGAGTAAGAATTATGTGGTGTTGTTCCAAGAACTCCAGAGAAGTCTGGAAACAGGTGGCCCCCCTGCTGAGGTGACCCAGTTGAGGTGAAGAAAGTAGCCCTGCCTCCACCATGCATAAAAGAATGTGGCTGGCGGTTTAAGATCATGCAAGAGGTATAGATCATTTATTGAAGTTCAGGCTACAAAACCCAGTCCATTTCTGTCAGATTCTCTGTAGCTGCTGGAGGTGTGGTGGTTGTTGAAGGCCCCAACAATAAACGGATGGATTTTGAAGCTTTGGTAAAGGTTAGCATTCCAGGCTTCATCAAGAGGTTTATAAACTTTAGCAACTTTAAATTGGCCGACTCTTACAATATCAAAGTGAAACGAAGTAGTTGGTAAGGTCTCCACGTTAACAATAACATATATCACATAAATAGCTCTTCCATGTTTTCCATGAAGATTTGAACTAGCAATATCATAGCCTCTTATTGTAAGCATACTGGCAAAGAAGGAGTCGACATGTGTTTCTTGAAGATGGATATTAACTTTGAGGTTCTCTATTACTGAGCGCTTTGCAGCTGACAGCCCTTCGACACTAAGTTGAAGAATGAAAAGTGAAGAACCAATGCAAGTTAATCCAGTACCACTGAAACCGGGATCTGGGTTGTCCAGGTTTAGTCTGCTGTTTGCTGCTTTGGTTTCTCTTGAAAGAAATCGCAGGATGCATGACGAGAACGTAGCAGTATTGCACCCCATTTATAACATGGTGGCTCTCGCTCTCTTTTGCCTTTTCATGATTTTAATGCCACAGGTACAGGAAGTATGTAATCAAATCACCGCACTCTAAGCATTACCACTTGATGCTTTGTGTTTAAATTTGCTGATTGATGTGTAATTTGTCATTTCAGCAAAATAATTATATTGAATTTAATTATTTCGTCTGCTACTGGATTTAACTGCTGCTGCTTCCTTTTCAGTGAACAGGATTCGGGTTCTAAGCAGTTGAATGAACCTGGTACACATTCAGAGTCCCAATCTCCACAATCAGTAGGAAGTGCAGCTGCAGATAGTGGCACGGAATATCTGTCTGATTCGGCTAGCGAACTGCCCGATGTAAATCTCTCTCTGTGTGGTGGTCTCAGTGATAACAATGAGATTTCCCAAGGTACAGTGAACTGGAGTACAGTGGCCTAAATGGTCATTATCCAACATTTATTTGATCACTAATTTCTGTAGTCTGTATTTGGAGAATTCTAATATTATTTTGGATTGCGCTGGATATGATAACCGTTCTGCCTGACTATTGATTAATCAGGATATTGTTTTTTTTTTCATTTCTCTTTTTAAAATGTTTTTGTTGTGTCTTCTGCATGTTGGTACTTAAATATTCTTTGTGTTGCCTTCAGCTAACATGATGTGTGAAAATTCTTCCAGGCCTGGTGCAACTGTTATTACAAATCTGTTTTATTGAATTTTGATTGATTGCTTTCTTTAAGTACCTACACATTTTTTTTAAAGTACAAATATAAATATGTTTTGCATTGGTGCAGTTCTTTTTTTCATCTGCAATTTATACAAAAGTCTTCTAAACTGCCAAGTTTGAAAGCTTTCTCCCTTCATTAACTGGTGAAGAACTGCAACAGGAGATGCACCGATGGGTGATTCAGTAGTGCTTATGACTTGGTCCACAACTTTTCTTTATCATTTGTAGGGGGAAAAATGTAAAGATTGGGCCAAGAGATAGTTAATTTTACCACCAACGTAGTCGACCTTAATTAATTAAACACAATATTAAATACTGGATTTTTTGAAAAAACTAATTGCAGTATACAAACTCGCATTTGCGGTGTCAGTCTGCAAAATATATAACTTAAAAAAAATATACATTTACTTCACGAAGGTACTGTGCATCCAATGTTCAAATGTTCCCTGAGAGTGTGTTTCGTCACCTAGAATCCTACAGCACAGAAGGAGGCCATTCAGCCCGTCGTGCCTGTGCTGGCTCTTCGAAAGAGCAGTCGTGCTTAGTCCCGCATCCCCGCTTTTTGTCCGTAACCCTGCAAGTTCCACATCCTCAAGTACCCGTCCAACTCCCTTTTAAAATTATTTCTGGAATCAGCTTCCACCATTTTTCCAGGTAGAGCGTTCCAGATCCCAACAAAATTTCTCCTCATCTCCCCTCCACCTAAACACAATTTCAATTTGTATGTGAGAGAATGGAATGTTTTGCCACCAATATGTTTACCGACAGGAGGGCAGCGATAAATGGACAAGCATCGCCAAAAGAACAAATCATATAGTTTTTTTTTTGTTTCTTAGAACTAGGTTGATTGACTTTGATGCACGATTTGGAAATTATCTGATCAGTTGGTCAAGTTGTGATTAGTCATTTAGCTTTGTGTTTTATTTTAAGAATGTGAGATGTCAATGCCAAATTCTTTGCATGCATGGTAGTCTTTCTCAGCTGAGACTCTTGAAATGATTGTTTATTAACAGTTTATTAACTGTGCCACAGAGAAATTTGTGCAGCACATGGTCACATACCAGGAGCTGGTTGAAAATCCTGGAATTATTGATGATCCAAATTTGGTTATTGGAATCAATAAAAAGTAAGTTCATAAACTCCATAACGATACATACTGTTACAAAAAGCTGCCTCAAACACTTAGTATATTATTATACAGCCGCTTAAGTTTCTGTTTTCACAAAATGGTAGTTCGCAATCTGGTATAAAATATTGAATTCTCAGAAATGTGCGAAAATTGGCTAAAATAATCAATATGCAAATGTTATATAAGCACATTGTGTTTATCCTGATTTAATATTGGTGAAATAAAAATAAAAAACCTCTGCAATTTATGAAAATCGGAAAAGAAATCAGAAAATGCTGGCAATATACAGCAAGTCAGTCAACTGTTGAGAGAAAAAAAAGATTATACCCAAAACGTTAACCTGTCTTTGCAGGTGCTGAGTGACCTGCTGTATATTTCCTGTTTTTGTTTTAGTAATAGTACAGCTATTCTGATTACAGGTGTTTTTTTCAACAACTTTCTTTGTTCCATCCTGATTTGTTCACTCCCATGTATTGAATTTCCTAATAATTAATTATGTACTGAAGATTCTTAATTTTTGCACGCTTCATTTATTTAATTGTATGTCTGTATGTGGATTTTGGACTAATTCTGGGTAACACTAAATGGAAGCCAGCAAGCCCATAAACCTCCATCACAACATGTAGCATTCTGAACACAATGTTCAGAATTATGCTCTGACCACAATAATCAAAAGGTGCTGATAAACTAATTCTGATTTCAAAATTGTCACCATAAAAAAGCTTGAATTCCTAAAATGGCTGTTTAGTCATGTAAATAATTAAAAATGGCAGACTGAGTTTCCTGTTGGCGTATGCTTTTTCTGCCTCTAGCACGTGCTCCCTAAACCTCTGACTCCAATTCCAGGTCTTGATGAGAGTGTTAGTTCAGTGTCATAAAAAATAGTCTCATCAACTAGCATGGATGTGAACTAGCATGTAGAATTGTTTTCCTAACTCTGCGTGGAATAGGAAAGCTGTGTCTGGCAGGAAGGAAGGAAGTGGATGACTTGCTTTATATAGGGCATTATCAAATTAAAATGTTTGAAGTGTTTCACACACTGAATTAATTTGAAGTGGAATGATAGCAAAATTTGTCCTTGTTCATAAAGACTATAGTTGGCATATTTTTAACTTGTTAAACTGGCATTATTGAAAATTGGAGGTTATAGTACTAAATTAATCTTTTAAAGTTGGATTTCTTTATACTGGTAGAAACCCTTGGACCTTTTTTTTTATAGGTATTACAACTGGGCAGTTGCTGCTCCCATGATTCTCTGCATTCAAGCTTTCAGAAGAACTTGCCCAAGGTACACATTATACATTTGGCAAGGTGTTCTGATTCACCAAAGGGGTTGTGCATAATAATATACTTAGAAATTACAAGGTGAATTATGTTTTTTTCCAATAATCGTTAGTCAGTGTTATACTTATTGTTTGTAATTTTTCAGAACTGTAAAAGCACATATTCTATTTTTCAGTGCACTGTCTCCCAAGTAAAATAATTGTTGCTTGTCCCTCTACTGAAGACAGCGACCAATGCTAAAATATGGTTCTTTGGGTGTTGGTAACTCTTCAACATCCTGCTGAATTGACTGTTCTCTATGTTTGAGTTTAGATAGTGAGGATTGGTGGGTGATTTGATTATGGCATGTGTTGCAGTCTCTCCTTCCCTCACCTGGTGTTCACATCTGCAGTGCCAACAGTGGCCACTAGCTAGTGATCGGGAACCTTGACTGATTTTTCTTTTCTTCCCTCTCCCCTTCTTTACTCTGGAGAATAATGAGGCCAGTTGTTATACCATTACTGTTACATTGGCTGAGATCAGCTCATTCAGCATAGATCAGAGGCTTTCCTGCTCTGAATGACTCAGCAATGAAACACATGATGAATTCTACATGGCTCAATAATGCATCTCGTGGTGCATTTACCCATGAAACAAAGGGGTAACTCATAATACAACCTTGAGGCAGAAGGTAATTATGTAATTGTCTGAGCTTTCTTTCTTTACTGCCTCTCCTATGTGAACCCTGTCCCAATATTTTAAACAAGAAACTCTAGATGCTGGAAATCTGGAAACAAACAGAAAATGCTGGAAACACTCAGCAGGTCAGGCAGTATCTATGCTGAGAACAAGTTGATGTTTCAGGTGTGGACTAGTCATCAAATATTTTTAAACCTGCTAACCGGATCAACGGGAAAAACCTAAGAGTGTTGTCTAGTATTGTTGTTGTCCATTTTATAAACCATTGAGTATTTCTACAATGTGTCTTCAGACGCAATGCCCAAGGCAGCTTAACTGGCACTTTTGAAAAACATACTTGTCTTTTCCTTGAGAAAATTTCCCTAACTTGTATTTAAATGTGCTCTTAAATAGCGCATGTAGTAACATCTCAAATTATTTCAAACTTAACGTACTCAGCTCAATGGTATTTGTTCTTGTTATAATAAAATATTGAAGTGTCATCAGATTAGGATAATGTGTATTTCGGGAGAAGAAATAAAGAAGCTGATAGTGCATTGATTTTGCGGATTCATAATTACATTCTTGCTGCTTGATCCTTAAGTGGGTGTTCCTGTTCATTTTAGGCAACTATAGATAAGCTGGTAAAGGAAAAGATGCCAAAAAAGACTGGTGGGTGGTGGTTCTCCTGGCGCAGAAAAAACTCTGCAGTAAAAGAGGTATGCTTTCTTTTTACTGTTTCTTTGTTTTACCACTTTTAATGAAATAGTAACTGAAGCAAGAGCAAACCAGACAAAAACAGCACAGTTAATGATGGGGGGGCGTGGTACTATATGGGAATCTGCTAGTTAATCTGTTTGTAGTTACATAACATTTATGCAAGATTTACATTGATTCTAAGCTAGCGCACATCATTTGGGCAGCTAATAGTGACAAAGGGAGACTAGATTTCAGTTCATTTCAGAATGAATCTGACCTTTACAATTGTAAACACAAGGAGATGCATAGCAAAAAGAGATCTTTTGTATAAAAATGTGTTACATGATTGGATTGCATTTTTTGATGCATTTAAGTTACAGACTGAGTAATTCAGCCAGGCATGGTCCTTGTAATGGATTTGCTATTGCACGGCTTAGCTTTGTGTATGCACAGAGCTTTGACGCAGTGTCTTTATTTTTAGCCAGAATCCAGTATCAAAAAGGGTGAAGATCAGAATGAAACAAGTGAAACTAAACAAGCTAGCTTACTCGTGGGTTGCAGGTAATATTCAAGCATCAACTGTTCTTTTTATGACGTTTACAAAAGTTAAGGTTGTTAGCTATATGTGGCAACTGATTTTGTTTTGAAGTGTTAAAATAAACCTGACCATTTCTAACATTTACTAAATCATTTGTTGTTAAATACCAGTGACCACAAAATGTTATGTCAAACAGGAAGCAACATTCAGCTTTTATCGGTTATTTACAGTATATAGAAAAAAATCACACCAGTGTAAAAGTGGTACAAGCCACTTTAAAAAAAAAAAAAAAAAAATATTGGCCCAGAAATTGGAGTTCGATGGTTGCCGCGGGGGTAAGGATCCCCCGCGATATCGCACTCCGCGCCTACCTTTATGGTTCGGGCCCACACGAA